>JBBCBC010000031.1:2996952-3711246 GCA_037126765.1 Stenogyne calaminthoides | reverse complement strand
TTAAAAGTTAACTCCTTTAGTAATAAGAATGACACTAAACATACCCCAAAATCCTCAAAGCTTACACCCCATTTGTTAAGCACACCCCAATAAAATTTAAAAATTAACATACATTATAAAACACACCCCATTTTTTTCTTATTATATCCTTCTTCTATTAATACTAAAAATAATACATTCCTACACTATAACCTTTTTCTCATTGACATTTCTCTCCAAAGATCATTTGATTCTTTTATATTCATTAATTTTTTATGAAAATATTCTTAAAATTTTATATAAAATCATAAATATATAACAGAAAAATCAACTTAATTATTTCAAACATAAATAAATTCAAAAAAACTTAATTAGAAAAAAATCTTCAAAAAAATCCTTAAAAAAGCTAAATACAAAATAAAAACATTAAAAAGTAAACTAAAAATTTTAAAAATATTTTAAATTAAAAACTGAAAAAATTAAATGAAATCTGTAAATCATTTTAAAAAAAATAAATCCTAAAAAATAATTAAAATTAAAAAATCAGTAAAACTAAATAAAATCTGACATTTAATTAAATTAATTTTAAAGATTTATTTATTTTTTAATACTATTTAGTTTTAGTTGGTTTTTTTTTCTTAATTTACTTATATTGAAAGATTTAATAATATTTGCCATTTCATTTAATTTTATTCAGAGTTTTGTTTTTTAATTTTTGCTTATTTGATTTTTTTTATTTAGTTCATTTAAAGAATATAGTTACTGTTTTTTATTTTTTATATTTTAATATATTTTCTCAATTTTTTTAGAAATTATTTTTCACATATAATAATTTTAAAAAATTAAACTTATAAAATAAAGAATCAATTTCAAAGTGAAAAAAACTTGAGGACTAAAATGAAAAATAAATAAGAAAACTCATAAGAAAAAACAAAATGGTATCCCCCATATTTTATATAGAATGTAGTCATTTAAATATATCTATTTTGTTTTAAAATTATTAGATTGTGTTTAGAGAGTATTGTATTGTTGTGTTTAGTGTGCTAATAATAGTATAGGGGGCTTTCCGATGAAATATTTCAAATTGAAATATTAGTTAAAATAGGAAGGAGCTGAAAAAAATACACCAAAAGGCAAACTTGAACCCAAAACCTAACTTTTATATTCATTCATTAATTCTCACTTCTATTAAATATATATCATACTCCTCGTCTCATTATTTTGATGAGCTCTTATTGTTGATATTCTTGTTAATTTTATTTTATTTTAGTGATTCATTATTTAACCATCTTATAACATATATAAATATGTGTGCATATATACTGCATGAATTGTGGACAAAAGCCTAAAAAGGAGACTCAAGACAAACCTATAACACAAATCGTTATAATTTTTGGAAATTGAATACTTCTGTCCAAAAAAATACTATATACAATTGTATTTGGAAATCAAATTGAAATTGGAATCATTAATATGTTGTGCAAATATGCATGCACAGCAAGATCATATGAAATTGTAATGCAAAGTTTAGTGGAAACCCAATAATTAGAGCTCTTATAAAAATAAAAAAACTCGGACAAATGCATGAGTTATAAAGTTTAGTTTGCTGATCATTTCGCACACGTGGAGTGTCACCCAATAGTGGCGTGGAGCCCTTCTTAAAATATGTACAACAATAAAAAATATTTTTTAGTAAAATTTTCTCATAATTAACATTTAAATTAAAAATATTAAATGGATCAAGCGAGCTTGACCCTAATCCCATAGAGCTTCCGGCTGAATTCCCCTAACTTAAAGGGTATGTAAAAGTTAGCCTAAAATTTATTCTTTTCGATTTAAACGAGTCGCCCACTGCCATGACCCTTTTACCTTCTCCACTTCTATAAGTAAAAATATTTTTTCAAATAGTTTTAGATATTGCCATTTACCTATTTTTCCATATTTCTTCCTAATTTATTCCACGTATTTCTCTAGAGGTGTCTTATTTAATGAAAAAAAAAAAACTCATATGGCAGAGGTCCTTCATATACGGGAGGCCAGACAACTTAAAGACAATTAATACACACCCTCTCAAAGTGTTAAAGATCAATGCCCAAATGACACTCCGGCCTCTTTGTGAGATCATCTCATAAAAAGCGTCTCTAATGAAAAAAAAAAAATATATTTTTTCCACGTACTTTTGATTCTTTTACCATTTCTCCTCAATTTAAAGTATTAAAGTGTCGTTGTCCAAATTATATTGCGTTTCACCATTTAGATTGTTGGCTCAAGTCATCCCTCATTTAATTAAGGGTATATATATCAAAATTTTATGAACTTTTATTTTATCATAACAATTAATATAAAATGGAGATAGGATATACTTTTGATATGAAAATCATCAATGAGTTTCATGAGCGAACTTATGTTAGAAAAATAGTATAAATTAATTTTTTTGATAGGTAAAAAATAGTATATTTAATTAATTTCACACCACTTTATAAATTAATTTTTTTAATATATATAAAAGAATTTTATTAACTAAAAAATTGAATCTATAAAAAAGTGTGAAATTAATTCGTTTATATAATTTTCCTAGCAAATTTATTAATTCATGATATTTTTTCCCTCATTTAGAGTTCGTGAATTACTATCATCTGTTTGAAGAATAAAACCATGTTATGCATTCAAACTTGTATTAGAATCGGTTATTAATCATTGGGCAAAGTATTATGTGCATCATGTTCACTATATACTACTATTATTATTGTTTGTAAGAATCAATACTTATTGATCCTTACAAACAATAATAATAGTGATGCACGATGAACATGATGTACATAATACTTTCTTGTTTGAATTAATTTGATCTTTATCCAACCTAATTAGTATGACCCAATAATCTTGTACGTATTTATTTTAAAGCGTATTTGTATGAGATGATTTTATGGTGACATGAAATATAATTAAATATGATATTGTAATATTTAAAAAAAAAATAGTGGGTGCCCCATCTCATGTATGAAATAATTTCATACATAAAAATATTTTGTCATTTATTTTTGGAGTGGGTCTCATGTGTACCAAGTGCGTACCGTGCATTCGGGTATAGGAGCGACCATTAAAAAAATGAGACCTTGCCATTAGTGAAAATGAGGATCCACAATAAAATGGACAGGATCAAAGTGAGTGCACGGATTTAGAGTTCGTGCACCAAGTGTATATGAGACCTTGCCTTATTTTTGGGTTGATGACAACTTTTTAATAGTACTAAAATAATAAATAAGTGGTATGTTGGATATATTTTGACTGCATATCATATCATATTATGTAAATCATATTAAAATTATAAATTCACATTATATACATAAACAGTCAAATTTTAATATTGTTTCTTAAATGAAATTAAATCGATCAACACTTCTAATTAAAGTGAACACAAAATATTAATTAAAGTCACATCTCGCATAATGAGATTTGTTATCATTGAACTATTTTCTCAATATCATATTAAATTGATAAAATATTATCTCATATCATGTATATATAAATTTCTCCTTCTCAGAATAAAGTTCAACAACTACTCTACCACTACCATTACCACTTACCACTCCCTCTTCTTTTTTACGGTCTAAGTTATGGATGGACAGAACAAGAAAAAAAAAATAGAGGACAATGAAAAAATTAAAGATAAAGAGATCAATATTTTTTTTGCATTGATTAAAAGTTCCAGAGAACTACGCAGTCAATCAGCTGCAAGGAGATTTAAACCATGGACTCCCACATTTATATTGGAAGATTTCTTCCCGCCGCCAGAAATGGAGAAAACAGAGAAAGTCGGTCCATCGACGGAAATAGGAAAACAACAAGCTAACACTGCAAGTGAGAAAGATGGAGAAAAAAGATTTGATCTCAATCTTCCTCCGGTAGATTTTGCTGATGACAGAGCAAAAGGGACTAGAAATAATATGTTACCGCCGCCACCACCCGCTGCAACAAGATGGATGCCAACACTTTCAGAAGACTTTTTGAAGGCTCCACCGCCACTGCCGCGACAGCAAATTGATAAATCACAAGAGATAGAGAAAGTCGGTCCTTCTCAAAAAATAGAAAAACAAGTAAATTTTCGTAATTTCTATTAGATTTATGTTTTTTTTTCTCTCTCGTAATTTAAAATAGTTCATTTTGTATGTTTATTTATTTTTTCTAATAATCACTTTTCTATTGTTTCATTGATGGGAGTTAATTGTTATGGAAGTTTTCATGAGATATACAATGACATAAGCGAGTAATGTTGATGGGTCCTAATATTTCGCCTGTTTTGAACCAGGTTTTTGCTAACTTTAACTGATTTAATTATTTTGTTAATTTCTTGTTTTTTTTTTCGAAACATTGTTAATTTCTTGTTACACTTTTCAGTGTCATTATTTCTTTTCGGCCCAACTGTTAATGGGCTTATATTCTAGCCCACAATATTTATTGTATATTGAATTTTTTGTAGTACTATAATTTTAGATCAACTAGATTTTATAGGCGGTTATATTGCATATTTTAGTTGGAACATGAAATTAAATAGTATATTTATGTATAAATATGAGACGAATATTACATAATTGAAATAAAAATAATTAAAAAAAATATTAATTGAAGTCTCATTTTACATAATAAAATTGTGATACACACGAATACCATTTCTCGATATTATATAAATTTGATAAACTATTTCAAAATTAATTTGAGTAAACAAGTATCATAAATTATACAATATCTCCCAAAAAACAATGAATATGTCTGAACACCCACCTCACATGTCTCATCCATCACTTATAGCATTTCTTTTCTTCTATATATAACACTCTTTTTTTTTTAGGGAATAAAGAACAAGCACCACCTCTTCCGAAAGTTATGGATAGGCAAAATAAGTGGAGAAAAATGATTGACAATCAAGAAATTGAAGATGAAGAAAGAAAGAAAAAAGTGTTTGCATGGCTTAACATGCATACGGAGTTGGATGATGAAGTTTCACGGGCTGCCGATTACAAAGAATTAGTGATAAAAAATAACAAGACACAAGTGGGGTGGACCCCCACATTTATATTAGACGATTTCTTGGTGGATCCATGGCTAGCACCACCACAGAGAGAGAGTTTCGGTCCTTTCTACGGAAGTAGAAAACAAGAGACAGGAGAATGATGGAGGAACTTTGGGCAGAACATGATTTTCTATTTGGCGGTGTCGCCGATGATCAAGAAAAAATATTGGAGATAATATGGTGTTTTTGATTGGAGTGGGGTGGACCCCCACATATATAATTGAAGATTTTTTGGATGACCAAGAAAAATGGATTATAGATAGTAAGCAGACACCGATGCCACAAGTGGGGTGGACACTCACATTTATACGAGAAGATTTCTTGGATGATCAGGTACAAGTGTTGCAGCAAGAGACGGAGAAAGCTGCCCATGAAAGTAGAAAAACAGGGGAACCAAACCATCAATAATAAAATCTTTTGGTCCATCTCGATGTGAATTTTCACAAATTCTTTTGTTTAATTTATGTGTTGAATAAAGTTAATTCTACCCAACTTAATATGGTTTGTTTAGTATGTTTATTTAGACGTTTTCCTTCTCCTGCATGCTCATTGCACATCATCATAATTTAATTAGGATATATGTTATAATTTATCTACTCAAAATAAAAGTTAAGGGGTGCATTCAATTGAGATTCTATTGGATTTTCTTGGACTTTAAAAAGTATGTGAATTTAGAAAATTCATAGACTCCATGCAGATTTTGGGTATCTTTTTTTATTGATTTACATGGATTTTTATATAGTTGACAGGATTGTGGAATACACTTTTTTTTATTGATTTACATGGATTTCCATACACTCCTTCTGGTACTAATACACAATCTTTTTAAATAATCTTTTTAAAAACTATTACACAATCTTTTTAAAATATCTGGTTCTGTGGAAATTTCGAGTCATCATCCTTCTAGGGTTATCCTATCAACGGTTTTCACCAAGATTTCCTAAGTATCAAATAATTCCACTGCAAATAACAATTGAATCGCATAAAATTTCAAATTGCTCATGAATTGTGCATAAGACACCCAGACACATAAAATCTCAAGACAACACCAAAGACGCAATACAAATCTTGGATAAACTGCCTTTTTAGTAAGGGTAGAAATTGGATGATATATTTCAACTGAGAAAGGACTTTTCTTGCTTATAAATGTAGCGAGGAACACCAATTGAATAGTTAGGTTTTCTTCTTCTAACTTTTCATCTTGAGTTTTTTTAGAGAATATGTAGAAATCTCTGGTCGTTAGAAATGATTTTGGAGAGTGAAATCTATTTATATTTTTGGAAGAAAATCAAAGAAAATCTATAGAGTATTAAAATCCATAGACTGTTGAATACCTAAAGATTTTTTATGACTTTTTAAAATCCGTATTGAATACCTCAGGATTTTTAAAGACTTTTGATAATCCGGATTGAATACCCCCAGACTTTGAAAGTCTAAAAAAATCCTACAAACTCCACAACCAATACACCCCCTAAAAGAGTGATGGCGCAATTAAGGTACACATGCATGTATCAACTAATTTCATCTCATTTAAAAATTAGATCTTCCTGATAGAAAACTTTTTTTTAATATAATTCCTTAATATTAACATTATTATTTTTATTTTATTTTTAAAGGCTAATATCAACATTATTGAACATGCTAAAAATTCTGGAATAATTAAACCATTTCGCATATTGTCTAACTTTTCGCCACGCATCTCCCACTTTAATATTAATTTAGGAGAGTATTAAGGGCATGCAGCATTTTTTAGAGATTTCTTTTAGCATTATAATTTTCTTGGATTAGTATTATTCTTGTTTTATTAGAAAATATTATTTAATTATTCTAAGGGAATTAATGGGATATTTACGAACTAATTGAAGGATAAATTTATTTTATATAGACAAACTCTTATGTCAATTATGGGATTTAGAATTTTTCATATTAATTATTAAAATTGCAATCTTAATGAGAAAAAGAAAGGATAACTGGAGAAAAAAAAATCCTTTTAGTTTAATTGAAAGCGCGTAATTCTAATTATAAATGTTGAATAAATTTGTATATTTTTATATATACATATATATTATTTAGCGGGTGCTTGGTTTGTGGTGAGGAATCGAAATGGAAATATGAATGATAGTAGTTAAAAATTGTAATGGGCATACTTATTATTATTGGGTTGTTTGGTTGATAACTAGAAATGACTATCATTACTATAAATGGTGATTGGTATGATTAAGTTTCTTAAAAATAAAAAATTGACCTTAACTATTTTTTATGTTAAAAAATATATTTATAAAGAAATAGTGTCTAATTATAATATAATAATATGAAATATTAATTTGGAAGCTTAAAATATTAAAAAAAAAATATAACATATTAAATTATAGGGGAATGACTTTCATTCCCCCCAAATATATGAGGAATGAAAATATGACTTTTCACAACAAAATTTCTAACAAAAAGACTCTAAAGTACAAAGTATCTTTAAAGTGACTCTAAGATATAATTTGTACCAAAAATACCTCTTATCTCATTTTTGTATGTATTCATAATTTTATTTTTTTGTTTTGACCAAATGCACATTTTGGGAAAGTACAAATTTTATAAAATTTGAAATTTAAATTAAATTATATAAAAAATTACAACTACTTAAAAGTGGAATAAAAAAGATAAAAGTGCAGAAAATTAAAAAAACTGCACTCCAAAATTGCCCTAGTAGTGCAGAAAATTAAAAAATCTGCACTCCAAAATACGCCGAAGGTAAAAAATATGTCAAGGCAAAAAAAAACGGGTAAGTGGGTAAAACGACAGAACTTAGACTTTTTAATCATATTTTTTTTACCCTAGAGTCAAAATAAAGTTACTTTGTACCTTAGAGTCACTCCCCCTATTATTTATTAATTTATCGATTTGATCGCTAGAAATTCGCAATTATTATACTAGTATATATTACATAGTGTTCTGAATTGGAGTAAATTTTCGATGAAACTTGTTTACAATATAAAATTTATATAATTATATTTATAAATTAATATTATAACATTTAAGTATCACCTGATTATACTTAATGTTATGTTATGAATATTAATTTATAAAAATAATGTTATCAGTATTGTCATTGTGCATGTGGAGCATTTAAGTATTTCATTAAGATTATATACCAAATGCGCTCATTTGTTAAATCATAAATTCTATTATTAATATATATCATGTGAAAAAAAATCTTAACTAACAAATGATATGTCCTATCTACTAAAGACAAAGAGTAGATCTACTGTACAAATTTGTATAGATACGAATCAATCAATTTAGGAAATTAAATAATTCATGGGTCTAACATAACCCAATCAAACGGGTCAAGGATGAGTTGGGTAAAGTGAAATTGAGTCTCAAATGAGATTTGTATGTATACAAATTTGTATCCTAGACTTTGTCAAAGACAAATTACTCCTAATTCATATGGTGATTTTATTTCAAATCTCTAAATTTTTATGAAAAGATATTTTTAATATTATTATTAAACTTTTAAGAGTAGGTCTTGTGTGAAATATTGCACACTAGTGTTATGTGCGATACCACACAATTAAAGCAAAATATACTAAAAATCGTTGGTCATGTGCGCAGGTCGGGCAGGTCGGGCGTGTTGTGATAACATATGCCAAGATCTATCGGAATGACCTCATAAACACATATTTAAATTAACAATTATTACTAGCATAAATTTACCTAAGTGAATTCAAATAATAATTAATCCAACAACAACACGCAAATAATATTCACGTAAAAGATCATAGCATGCGGAATTTCTAGGAGTTTACGTAAACGTACCCGTTGGAGAGACAATCTGAGACAGACAGGATCAAGTAACTGGCTACCAACCAAAAGTCCTTCTCAAGTATTCCCAATTCCTCGCTCAACAACCCCGGTGGAAGGTTCTCCAATGAACGATTTATAAAACAAAGGAAAATAAAAATTGTTGCACCACCTTTGTGGATTTCTAATATTTTCAACACATGGAATTGCCATTGGGGATGAATAATTCATCCCCTATTTATAAGTAAGGAGGGGAACGAAGATTTGGGGCAATTTAGGATTTAGGAAAGATCTTTTCTTGATCTCCAAGAAATCTTGAATATATCCAATATATTCATCTTTCCATGTGTATTTTTCCACAAAAATCTCACACCCTTATTTAGCCTTAAATTTTCGAAAATTACAAGAAGATTTGCAAGATTAGATATTTCTTGAATTTATGAGATATTCTTGTATTCCAAGAATACATATCTTTCTCCATAAAATCTTTCCAAGAAAATCAAGAAAATCTTTCTTCCCTTTCTTATACATATTTTTTGAAAATTCTCATTAAAGAAACCAAGTGGGAGATTTCTTGAATTAATGGGATAATCTTGTATTCCAATATTGAGCCACAATATAATTCAACCCATTAATATTAATTAATACCACCATATAATTAATATTGCACTATCCAATCTTAACCCATATTACGGTAATATGGCTCCCGGTTATTATTTCCCGTGTTTAAGATTATTTAGTCCATTAATTAATTAAGCCACTGAAAAACTTTATATTAATTAATATCTTTATCCTTGGAGTGATGACAACTCGGCTTTATTATCCATACCGAAAAATTAATTCCACTTGCAAGATTTGGTATGATAAAGGTTCCGAGCCCACCAAGGGGACCAATCACACAAGACTTTGCAAGCACACGATTCTCTGTATTAATTTAGCAACTGTCGTACAATTAATATTATTGCCCAAGATATAGGGTATCGAAGTCGCAATGATTCTCTTCCCATTTATAAGTCAAATCAATAACTACAAATCGCACACGGTCCTTATTAAGTGACAGAGATTAAGAAATCAACAACCACTGAGGTCTAACTCTTCATCCCTTAAGTCAGTGCGAATAAGTTTATCCTCTCTGCAGGCCCGCTTCAGCGCATCGAATGCACTAGTGTAATCTCTTGGTCAAGACAAGCCAATCTGAGCCTTACACATCAACTTCTACTAATAGACTGTTCGGGTCTATCTAGGTTGTGAAACACGCACTAGTTTACAAGGGACTGTTAACGTGATCTTCTGTGATCTGGTATCACCACGTTAACTACAATGTAACATGTGCTTTTATGTGAACGATTTGCAATAAATATATATAGCATTTAACCATATTTAAAGCAACAGTGATAAATAATTTATTTCGGTAAATAAATGTTTAATACATAGGTTATACAAAGTAAAAATATACTTTCACGTATAACCCCAACAATCTCCCACTTATACTCAAAGTCTGCTTTTAAGTATACCACAACACGTCTAATGTATTATACAGTGACATCTAATGTCACCTACATCAACCTAATAATATATCTCCCACTTATACTCAAAGCAGATTGACAACGCTCTTGACAGCCATTCCTTCCACATGTCTCTCGAATGTTAACAGAGGAAGACCCTTTGTGAATGGATCAGCTAGGTTGTCCTCCGACGCGATCTTTGCCACCTCTATATCTCCTCTCTTAACGATTTCTCGTATAAGATGGTATTTCCTTTCAATGTGTTTGCTGGCATTGTGGGCTCTCGGTTCCCTTGAATTTTTAACTGCTCTGGCATATCACAGAAAACCGTGATGGTGCTGGGCAAATTCGGAATAAGTCCAAGTCTACTAGGAAGTTCTTGAGCCACACCGTTTTTTTCGTTGCTTCACAAGCAGCTATATATTCGGCTTCCATGGTAGAATCAGGTTTTCTGGAATTTATGTCCGATTGAAAATCCATGTTACAGCTCCTCCCCCAAACAAAACACACTACCCGAGGTAGATTTTCTAAAATCTATGTCCGATTGGAAATCCGAGTTCGTGTATCCCAGTGGAAATAAACTGTCCGACTGATAAACCATCATTCTATCCCGAGTTCTTTTCAGATACTTTAGAATGTTCTTTACGATAGTCCAGTGTTGATTTCCGGGATTACTTTGATATCTTGCCACTATGCCAACGGCGTAGTAAATATCCGGTCTCGTTCACAGCATTGCATACATAAGGCTTCCTACTGTCGACGCATAAGGAATGCCTTTCATGTCATCTATCTCCCCTTGTGTCTTGGGACACATGTCTTTCGATAGATGAATTCCGTGCCTGAAAGGTACAAAACCTTTCTTGAAATCTTGCATGTTGAATCGCTTCAAAGCAGTGTCTATGTATGAAGCTTGCGATAAGCCAATCATTCTTTTCTTTCGATCTTGAGTGATCTTGATCCCAAGAATATGACCGGCTTCCTCTAAGTCCTTCATATCAAACTGTTTGACAGTCATACCCTTACGTCTGACAAAATCTTTACATTGTTTCCGATGAGAAGAATATCGTCTACGTACAGTACTAAGAATACCAAGGCAGTTCCGTCACACTTCTTATACACACAACTTTCAAAATCGTTTTGATCAAACCCATAAGACTTGATTACATGATCAAAACATTGGTTCCAAGCCCGAGATGCTTGCTTTAGTCCATAAATAGACTTCCTCAGCTTGCAAACAAGGTGTTCTTGGCCTTTCGCGATGAAACCTTCGGGCTGTTGCATGTAGATTTCCTCGTCAAGACTCCCGTTAAGGAAAGTTGTATTGACATCCATTTGCCAGATCTCAAAATCTAGATGCACAACTATTGCCAAGAGAATGCAGATGGACTTAAGTATGGCTACGGGCGAAAAGATTTCTTCATAATCGATACCCTCTTTCTGAGTGTATCCCTTTGCCACAAGCCTAGCTTTAAAGGTCTCGACCTTCCCATCCAGTCCTCTTTTTCTCTTGTAGACCCACTTGCATCCAATGGGTTTTACCCCACTGGGTTGTTCCAATAGCTCCCACACTTGATTATGATCCATTGAGCCCATCTCGGCTTCCATCGCAATTTGCCAGGATTCAGAATCCTTATCTTGGACCGCCTCCTTGTAGGACCATGGGTCTGATTCATTATCCCCGGGGACCAAATCTGAAGATTCTCCTATTCCCATGAATCTCTCAGGTTGTCGAATAACCCTTCCACTACGACGAGGTTCCGGTTGTGTAGGTGTGACGCTTGGTATATCAACTTGAATCTCTCAGGTTGTCGAATAACCCAGTCCCCAACTCTTTAGAGGTTTTGGGAACCGATTTGGATGGCACCAAATTTAGAACATAAGCCGTTGTTTCCAAAGCATGACCCCAAAACGACTTGGGTAGATCTGAATAACTCATCATGTATCTGACCATTTCTAAGAGTGTTCTGTTTCTTCGTTCTGCAACCCCATTTTGTTGAGGGGTTTCGGGTGCAGTCAACTGGGAAACAATGCCCTCGTCTGACAGGTAGTTCAAAAACTCATCGCTGAGGTATCCGCCTCCACGATCATATCGTAGAAACTTGATACTCTTTTCCATATGATTCTCCACTTCGGCTTTGAACTCTTTGAATTTATCAAAGGTTTTCGATTTGTGTTTCAGCAGGAAAATGTACCCGAACCTTGAGTAATCATCAGTGAACGTCACAAAATACTCATAGCAACCTCTAGCTTTGGTTGACATTGGACCACACATGTCAGTGTGAACGATTTGCAACACTTATGTGGCTCTATTCCCATTGGCTCCAAATGCCTTCTTGGTCATATTACCTTCCAAACATGATTCACAGGTTGGAATTGGTTCCATCTGTAGGTCAGACAATGAACCATCTTTCACCAACCTATGGATCCTATTTAGATTAATATGACCCAATCTTAGATGCCAAAGAAGTGTCTCGTTCACCTTTTCTGAACGTTTTCTCTTATTGCTTGAAACAGTCGATGTGTTAAAAGATGCATTTTGTGAGTGGTGTGCACAGTTAATAGTATAGAGATTGTTCCGCAAAGTTCCATGACAGATAAACACATCGTTACGAAAAACAGTAACTTGTTTAGAAAAACGAACATAATATCCATCATTAAATAGTTTTGAAATTGAAATAAGGTTTTTATGAAAAATAGGAACGTAAAGAAAATCTCATAAAACTAAAGTCATTTCTTCAAAAGATAGGTGCACGTCTCCCACTGCTTCAGCTGCTACTCTCGTAGCATCACCCAGTGTGATGAGGATCTCACTCCCACTAAGTTGCCGGGTCAACTTGAACCCCTGTAACGTGAAACAAACATGATCAGTGGATCCTGTATCCACTACCCACGAGTGGGTAGCATACGCCGCTAAGTAAGTTTCAACAACTAGTGCATGAGAATTACCTTTCTTCACATTCCTCTTAGGCTTGGGACAGGCAGACCTCCAATGTCCTTTCTCACCGCAGTTGAAACACCTCCCCTTTGGCTCCTTCTTGATACCCCCAACATCCCTCATCTTGCTCTTGCCCTTGGCAACAGTTGAGTTTGACTGATTTTGGCCTTTGACCTTCTTCTTCTTCTTGCCCTCCCTTGGCCTATAAGATGAAGATGGTCCATTTGCCATCAAAGCTTGAGTCTGGTGTCCCATCAACGTCTCTACCGAGACCAAAGCTTGTAACAAGTCAGCAAGGGAGAACTTCTGATTATTCATCTGATAGTTCAGCTGAAAGTGTTCAAAACTTTTAGGTAGAGAGTGAAGCACCAAGTTTATCTGAGTCTCCAGACACCCAGAACCTCAAGTTTGTTCAGATGAGCCATCATTTTGAGGACATGATCCCTTACGGGCATGCCCTCCACCATTTTCAACGAGGGCATCTCTCGCAAGGTGATCTGTAGAGCCGTGTGGTTCTGATGTTGGAACATCTTCTTAAGATTTTCCATGATTTCTGCAGCAGTTGTAAATTCTTGGTGTTGGTGTTGCAACACATCTGACATAGATGCCAGAATAGTACACTTAGCCATGTCATTACAATGCTCCCAGTCATCATATTTTTTCTTTTCGGCCTTACTCGACTCACCAGTTGGCTCATCAGGTTTCGGAGTATCAAGGACCCACTTGTGCTTTTGTGTGTGGTTAGGACAATCATCAATTTACGTTTCCAATCAACATAATTCTCACCAGATAAATTATGATCTTTAAGTATAGCAAACAGTGGATTAAAAGGTTGCGACATGTTGAACTGAAATTAACAATAATTTGTATAAGCACAAAATTATCACACAATTAGATCACATTATTCATATCAAAATCTCAAAACAATATGAACATGCATCAGCCGACATCTCAAAACAGTTTAAATAGGTCATGTTGGATGATCTTTCTATTTAAACAAATTCAAGCAGGTTACAAACAGGAATAGTTACAAACCTTTAATTCAAAATTAATAGTCGGCTCCCACTTGAGCAATATAAAATTGACAGGGACTTCGGAGAAGTATATGCATATCAATTTTATACCTACGTAATAACCATGATTAAATACATAATTATTATTTCGCTTTGAACGAGCCTCGTTGGAAGGGTCATCGTCGCCACTAATAATAATTCACAATCATCCTTTTGGGAATTTATTCATGTGAAAACCATCTTTTGGCCGTTCCGTTGGGGAAATTTCTCCAAAAGAATTCACAAATAAAAAATTATGGAGGTCAATATTGACGTAATTTTATTATCCGGAATAAAATTTGTCAATTTTAAATATACTTAGTAATTTTCGAAAATAAGATTTTCTTTAGACAATTTTAAATCATGCAAACACATTTAACAAATAAAATTGCACGAATTTAAAACAAGCATCAAGATAAAATAAATCAAGTTGGGCACATATATCCAACTGTCATGGTTTAAATTCCAAATCTTGAACTTGAGAAATCGTCTCTTCTTTTGCCTTCATCGTTCATCTCGAAAAGCTCCCACTAAATCCGCAATAATTATTTTAATGATTGTCCTCCATTTCGGGTTTGGACGACGTCCGGAAAATGAGTAGCTCACTACCCGGAACGCGAGGCGCATGCCCCGGTCCGAGTCGGCCATCCCGCCCCATCACCCTCGGCCTCCGTGCGCACTAGGCATCACCCGGACGCTTGCGCGTCCGAGGTACCGCTCGCCGTCTCCCAAAGACGGCCCGGCCCGGCAAGCACGCCACGCGCCATGCACGCGCATGCGCCCAGTCGCCCTCGGCGCTTATTCGCCTCGCCCGTCGAGACCGCCCGGGTAGTGCGTAAATCGCTAGCATTCCGCTTAGCCAGCGGTTCGCCTTGGCTCGCGTACGTCCGGGCACTTGGACGTTCATCTTTAATTCATCGTCTCCGTCTTCATTCGCGATCCGGTTACAATTTATTTATGCAAAATAAATAAACCTAGATCTAGACTAGTCTATTACATTAAACAAATCAAACAAATTCTAATCTACTCGTGGATTTTCTCACGAGGCAAAACGAATTTGAACGAATCGAATTAAAAACCAATAAATTTATTTGCATGTAAATATGCACATAAAAATACCATGACAATTGAATACCTGCAAAATATATCTAACAGTTCTACTATCCAATTTCAAATTTTAATGAACAACAACTTAAATTACAGTTTAAAAGATCGAGTTCTAACCGGGGCTCGATTCCGCTTGTTGGGATAACATATGCCAGGATCTATCGGGATGACCTCATAAACACAAATTTAAATTAACAATTATTACTAGCATGAATTAACCTAAGTGAATTCAAATAATAATTAATCCAACAACAACATGCAAATAATATTCACGTAAAAGATCCTAACATGAGGAATTTCTAGGAGTTTACGTAAACGTACCCGTTGGAGAGACAATCTGAGACAGACAGAATCAAGTAACTGGCTACCAACCAAAAGTCCTTCTCAAGTATTTCCAATTCCTTTCTCAACAACCCCGGTGGAAGGTTCTCCAATGAACGATTTATAAAACAAAGGAAAATAAAAATTGTTGCACCACCTTTGTGGATTTCTAATATTTCCAACACATGGAATTGCCGTTGGGGATGAATAATTCATCCCCTATTTATAAGTAGGGGGGAACGAAAATTTTGGGCAATTTAGGGTTTAGGAAAGATCTTTTCTTGATCTCCAAGAAATCTTGAATATATCCAATATATTCTTCTTTCCATGTGTATTTTTCCATTAAAATCTCACACCCTTATTTAGCCTTAAATTTTCAAAAATTTTAGGAAGATTTGCAAGATTGGATCATTCTTGAATTTATGAGATATTCTTGTATTCCAAGAATAAATATCTTTCTCCATAAAATCTTTTCAAGAAAATCAAGAAAATCTTTCTTCCATTTCTTATACATATTTTTTGAAAATTCTCATTAAAGAAACCAAGTGGGAGATTTTTTGAATATATGGGATAATCTTGTATTCCAAGAATACTTATCTCCTTTCCATAAAATCTTTTCAAGAATTCTTCTCCCCCTCTTTCTTTAAAATTTCGAAAAAACAAGGAAATATAATGCAACAATAATTTATATTATTTTAAACACCTTTTATTTATTTGACTATAATTTAGGCTAATAGAGGGGCCTTTAGGAGAATTAAGATGAACCTTCCAATGGGCTTCTGAATTCAATATTGAGCCATAATATAATTCAGCTCATTAATATTAATTAATACCACCATATAATTAATATTGCACTATCCAATCTTAACCCATATTACGGTAATATGACTCCCGATTATTATTTCCCGTGTTTAAGATTATTTTCTCCATTAATTAATTAAGCCACTGAAAAGCTTTATATTAAGTAATATCTTTATCCTTGGAGTAAGGACAGTTCAGCTTTATTATCCATACCGGGAAATTAATTCCACTTGCAAGATTTGGTATGATAAAGGTTCCGAGCCCACCAAGGGGACCAATCACGGAAGACTTTGCAAGCACACGATTCTCTGTATTAATTTAGCAACTGTCGTACAATTAATATTATTGCCCAAGATATAGGGTATCGAAGTCGCAATGATTCTCTTCCCATTTATAAGTCAAAGCAATAACTACTAATCGCACACGGTCCTTATTAAGTGACATAGATTAAGAAATCAACAACCACGAGGTCTAACTCTTCATCCCTTAAGTAAGTCGGTCTTGAATGAGTTTATCCTCTCCACAGTTAAAACAAGATCGAATGCACTAGTGTAATCTCTTGGTCAAGACAATCCAATCTGAGCCTTACACATCAACTTCTACCAATAGACTGTTCGAGTCTATCTAGGTTGTGAAACACACACTAGTTTACAAGCGACTGTTAACGTGATCTTCTGTGATCTGGTATCACCACTTTAACTACAATGTAACATGTGCTTTTATATGAACGATTTGTAATAAATATATATAACATTCAATCATATTTAAAGCAACAATGATAAATAATTTATTTCAGTAAATAAGTGTTTAATACATAGGTTATACAAAGTAAAAGCATACATTCACGTATAACCCCAACAAAGGAGGCGGCGGGTATAAGGCGGGGGTCAAAGTTAAGCGTGCCACTTGACTATTTACGTATTACATTTTATGCAAGGATATTTTTATCAATAATGGTTCTGGTCTATTTTAGTGTATTTGGTCACAGGTTCAATTCTTATTGAGCACATAATTTTTAATTTTTTTTCAAGTTATTTTTGTGTGTTACTACATGAACAAAAAATTTTACACTATGAAGAAAAACGTGTTACCACATGAAAAAATCAATACAAGAGCGAAAAAAAATCACTGTCTAAAATTACAGATTTAAAGAATAACTTGACATGTTACTATATGAATAAAAGAGTGTTACCCTATGAGCAAAAGAATATTACTACATGAACAAAAATCAATACAAGCGCGAAAAAAAATCTTCATTCCAATTTTTTTTTCAAGTTATTTTTGTGTGTTACTACATGAACAAAAGAGTGTTACCCTATGAACAAAAGAGTGTTACCACATGAACAAAACCAATACAGGAGCGAAAAGAAATTCTCAGTCCAAAATTACAGATTTAAAGAACAACTTGATGTATTACTACATGAACAAAAGACTGTTACCCTATGAGCAAAAGAGTGTTACTGCATGAACAAAAAACCAAGATAAAACACGAAAAAAAATCTTCAGTCCAAAATTACAGATTTATAGAAACCACTTTAAAAGAGTGCAGAAACATCTGAAAAATTGCGCCAGAAAATCAAGAGAAAACGAACGAAAGGACCTACAAATTTGTCAGGATGAGAAAACTGAAAAAAGGGAGAAGAATATGGAAGGATTTGAATAAGGAAAAGAAAGAAAAGAAAAGGAAGAACAAAAGAAGAGAAGAAAAAACCGCACCACAATAAAATCTGGAATCACGAGGAAGATGAACCCTAGGATCACGAGAAAGAAGAAAACGGGCAACGCCGGATCTGAAATGACTTTGGACCTGACCTGCGAAAAATAAATATCTCTTCTATTTGGGCTAATTGAATATATCACTTGTATGTAATATTGCATACAAATTTTTGTGAACATTAATTTCTTAATTTCAATCATTCATGTAAATATATATGGAACAAGAATCAACGAAGGATTCATGCGGCTTTTATTTACATTAAAATTGAAACATAATTACGTATCAAATAAAAAGACTAATTGCATAAATTAAAAGTTAACTCCTTTAGTAATAAGAATGACACTAAACATACCCCAAAATCCTCTAAACACACCCCATTTGTTAAGCACACCCCAATAAAATTTAAAAATTAACATGCATTACAAAACACACCCCATTTTTTTCTTATTATATCCTTCTTCTATTAAAATATAAAAATAATACATTCCTACCTCTCTTTTTCTCATTAACATTTCTCTCCTAAAAAGATCATTTGATTCTTTTATATTCATTAATTTTTATGAAAATATTCTTAAAATTTTATATAAAATCATAAATATATAACAGAAAATCAACTTAATTATTTCAAACATAAATAAATTCAAAAACTTAATTAGAAAAAAAATCTTCAAAATCATAAAAAAGCTAAATACAAAATAAAAACATTAAAAAGTAAACTAAAATTTTAAAAATATTTAAATTAAAAAACTGAAAAAATTAAATGAAATCTGTAAAATATTTTAAAAAATAAATCTAAAAAATAATTAAAATTAAAAAAATCAGTAAAACTAAATAAAATCTGAAAAACCCATTTTAATTAAATTAATTTTAAAGATTTATTTTATTTTTTAATATTTTATTTAGTTTTAGTTGGTTTTTTTTTTTTTTCTTAATTTACTTATATTGAAGATTTAATAATATTTTATAAAATTTCATTTAATTTTTATTCAGAGTTTTGTTTTTTAATTTTTGCTTATTTGATTTTTTTTTATTTAGTTCATTTTAAAGATATAGTTAATGTTTTTTTATTTTTATATTTTAATATATTTTTCTCAATTTTTTTAAATTATTTTTTCACATATAATAATTTTAAAAAATTAGACTTATAAAAAGTAAAGAATCAATTTCAAAGTGAAAAAAACTTAGAGGACTAAAATCAAAATAAATAAAACTTAGAAGAAAGACAAAATAGTATCCCATATTTATATAGGGTAACTTAGTCATTTTAAATATATCTATTTTTGTTTTAAAAATTATTGGGTGTGTTTAGAGGATATTGTGTTGTGTTTAGTGGCACTCTAGTAATAATTATAGGGGGCTTTCAGATGAAATATTTCAAGTGAAATATTAGTTAAAATAGGAAGGAGCTGAAAAATACACCAAGAGCCAAACTTCGAACCCAAAACCTAACTTTTATATTCATTCATTAAATTCTCACTTCTATTAAATATATATCATACTCCCTCCGTCTCATTCTTTGATGAACTCTTATTGTTCAATATTCTTGTTAATTTTATTTTATTTTAGTGATTCATTATTTAACCATCTTATAACATATATAAATATGTGTGCATAAATACTGCATGGTGTGGACAAAGAAACCCTAAAGGAGACTCAAGAGACAAACCCTATAACACAAATCGTTATAATTTTTGGAAATTGAATACTTCTGTCCAAAAAAAATACTATATACAATTATGTGTTGGAAATCAAATTAGAGTGGAATCATTAATATGTTGTGCAAATATGCATGCACAGCAGATCCTTGTAAATTGTAATGTATATATATATATATATATATATATATATATATATATATATATATATATAAAAAAAAAAATAGATGATAGAATCTTGTAAATTGTGATATGCACACATATATATACACACACAAAATATGCATGCATTGTGTGGAGGTGGCAGATCTTGTAAATTGTATCTTTGAAAATTGTAATATGCATAATTCGCAGATCCTTGTAACTTGTAAAAATAAAGAGGTAATTTTGTCACATACAAAGTTTAGTGGAAACCCAATAATTAGAGCTCTTATAAAAATAAAAAAACTCGGACAAATGCATGAGTTATAAAGTTTGCATCACGCTTAACAAAAATAGGGCCATCGATCTTTGTTCAATTTTTCTTATGTTCAATACATAGGTAAATCAGTTGATAATAATTCCACATTTATAGAAAATAATCGAAAAAGTTCAAGACTTTATTACAACTGAATATACCTTTTATATGCATTGCATGGTGGCAATTAATCGAAAAAAAATTCAAAACTAGTCATGTAACTAAAGACAATTCTAGCTTTAGTCTTGTAAATTTTCACTTTTTTTATTTCAATTATGAAGATATCAATTTTAGTTTTTTTTGCTCGAAAAATTTTAATTTTCTCTGAATTCAGCATGTGATGCACATGTGACCCATTTAAAATTGAATTATTTTAGTTTGCTGATCATTTCGACACGTGGAGTGTCACCCAATAGTGGCGTGAAGCCCTTCTTAAAATATGTACAACAATAAAAATATTTTTTAGTAAAATTTTCGCATAATTACATTTAAATTAAAAATATTAAATGGACTGGCGAGCTGACCCTAATCCCATAGAGCTTCCGGCTGAATTCCCCTAACTTAAAGGGCATGTAAAAGTTAGCCTAAAATCTATTCTTTTCGATTTAAACGAGCTGGCCCTACGGCCCATGACCCTTTTACCATCTCCACTTCTATAAGTAAAAATATTTTTTCAAATAGTTTTAGATATTGCCATTTACCTATTTTTCCATATTTCTTCCTAATTTATTCTACGTATTTCTCTAGAGGTGTCTTATTTAATGAAAAGACAAAAACTCATATGAGACAGTCTCATATATGAGATAGAGTACAACTTAGCACAATTAATACACACCCCTTCCAAAGTGTTAAAGCATCAATACCCAAATAACACTCCGTTTCACCGTGAGACTGTCTCACGCAAAAGTGTCTCTAATGAAAAATATATTTTTTCCACGTACTTTTGATTCTTTTACCATTTCTCCTCAATTTAAAGTATTAAAGTGTCGTTGTCCAAATTATATTGCGTTTCACCATGATTTTGTCTCACTCAAACGTCCCTCATTTAATTAAGGGTATATATATAAAAATTTTATGAACTTTTATTTTATCATAACAATTAATATAAAATGGAGATAGGATATAATTTTGATATGAAAATCATCAATGAGTTCCTCGCGGAGCACACTTATGTTAGAAAAATAGTATAAATGAATTTTTTTGATAGGAAAAATAGTATTTACGAATTAATTTCACACCACTTTATAAATTAATTTTTTTAATACATATAAAAGAATTTTATTAACTAAAAAATTGAATCTATAAAAAGTGTGAAATTAATTTGTTTATATAATTTTCCTAGCAAATATATTAATTCTTGATATTTTTTCCCTCATTTAGATTTCGTGAATTACTATCATCTGTTTGAAGAATAAAACCATGTTATGCATTCAAACTTGAATTAGAATCGGTTATTAATCATTGGACAAAGTATTATGTGCATCATGTTCACTATACACTACAATTATTATTGTTTGTAAGAATCAATACTTATTGATCCTTACAAACAATAATAATAGTGGTGCACGATGAACATGATGTACATAATACCTTCTTGTTTGAATTAATTTGATCTTTATCCAACCTAATTAGTATGACCCAATAATCTTGTACGTATTTATTTTAAAGCGTATTTGTATGAGATGATTTTATGGTGACATGAAATATAATTAAATATGATATTGTAATATTTAAAAAAAAAAATAGTGGGTGCCCCATCTCATGTATGAAATTATTTCATACATAAAAATATTTTGTCATTTATTTTTGGAGTGGGTCTCATGTGTACCAAGTGCACCGTGCACTCGGGTATAGGAGCGACCATTAAAAAAATGAGACCTTACCATTAGTGAAAATGAGGATCCACAATAAAATGGGCAGGATCAAAGTGAGTGCACGGATTTAGAGTTCGTCCACCAAGTGTATATGAGACCTTGCCTTATTTTTGGGTTGATGACAACTTTTTAATAGTACTAAAATAATAAATAAGTGGTATGTTGGATATATTTTGACTGCATATCATATCATATTATGTAAATCATATTAAAATTATAAATTCACATTATATACATAAACAGTCAAATTTTAATATTGTTTCTTAAATGAAATTAAATCGATCAACACTTCTAATTAAAGTGAACACAAAATATTAATTAAAGTCACATCTCGCATAATGAGATTTGTTATCATTGAACTATTTTCTCAATATCATATTAAATTGATAAAATATTATCTCATATTATGTATATATAAATTTCTCCTTCTCAGAATAAAGTTCAACAACTACTCTACAACTACCATTACCACTTACCACTCCCTCTTCTTTTTTACAGTCTAAGTTATGGATGGACAGAACAAGAAAAAAAAAATAGTGGACGATGAAAAAATTGAAGATAAAGAGATCAATAATTTTTTTGTATTGATTAAAAGTTCCAGAGAACTACGCAGTCAATCAGCTGCAAGGAGATTTAAACCATGGACTCCCACATTTATATTGGAAGATTTCTTCCCGACGCCAGAAATGGAGAAAACAGAGAAAGTCGGTCCATCGACGGAAATAGGAAAACAACAAGCTAACACTGCAAGTGAGAAAGATGGAGAAAAAAGATTTGATCTCAATCTTCCTCCGGTAGATTTTGCTGATGACAGAGCAAAAGGGACTAGAAATAATATGTTACCGCCGCCACCACCCGCTGCAACAAGATGAATGCCAACACTTTTAGAAGACTTTTTGAAGGCTCCACCGCCACTGCCGCGACAGCAAATTGATAAATCACAAGAGATAGAGAAAGTCGGTCCTTCTAAAAAAATAGAAAAACAAGTAAATTTTCGTAATTTCTATTGATTTATTTTTTTTTTTCTCTCTCGTAATTTAAAATAGTTCATTTTGTATGTTTATTTATTTTTTCTAATAATCACTTTTCTATTGTTTCATTGATGGGAGTTAATTGTTACGGAAGTTTTCATGAGATATACAATGACATAAGCGAGTAATGTTGATGGGTCCTAATATTTCGCCTGTTTTGAACGAGGTTTTTGCTAACTTTAACTGATTTAATTATTTTGTTAATTTCTTGTTTTTTTTTCGAAACATTGTTAATTTCTTGTTACACTTTGTCAGTGTCATTATTTCTTTTCGGCCCAACTGTTAATGGGCTTATATTCTAGCCCACAATATTTATTGTATATTGAATTTTTTGTAGTACTATAATTTTAGATCAACTAGATTTTATAGGCGGTTATATTGCATATTTTAGTTGGAACATGAAATTAAATAGTATATTTATGTATAAATATGAGACGAATATTACATAATTGAAATAAAAATAATTAAAAAAAATATTAATTGAAGTCTCATTTTACATAATAAAATTGTGATACACACGAATACCATTTCTCGATATTATATAAATTTGATAAACTATTTCAAAATTAATTTGAGTAAACAAGTATCATAAATTATACAATATCTCCCAAAAAATAATGAATATGTCTGAACACCCACCTCACATGTCTCATCCATCACTTATAGCATTTCTTTCTTCTATATATAACACTCTTTTCTTTTAGGGAATAAAGAACAAGCACCACCTCTTCTGAGTTATGGATAGGCAAAATAAGTGGAGAAAAATGATTGACAATCAAGAAATCGAAGTTGAAGAAAGAAAGAAAAAAGTGTTTGCATGGCTTAACATGCATACAGAGTTGGATGATGAAGTTTCACGAGCTGTCGATTACAAAGAATTAGTGATCGAAAATAACAAGACACAAGTGGGGTGGACCCCCACATTTATATTAGACGATTTCTTGGTGATCCATGGCTAGCACCACCACAGGAGACGGAGAAAGCCGGTCCTTCTACGGAAGTAGAAAAATAAGAGATGGGGAATGATGGAGGAACTTTGGGCCGTAACATGATTTCTCTGCTGGCAGGTGCTGCCGATGATCAAGAATAAAATGTTGGAGATAATATGGCGTCGGTGCCACGAGTGGGGTGGACCCCCACATTTATAATTGAAGATTTTTTGGATGACCAAGAAAAATGGATTATAGATAGTAAGCCGACACCGATGCCACAAGTGGGGTGGACACCCACATTTATACGAGAAGATTTCTTGGATGATCAGGTACAAGTGTTGCAGCAAGAGACGGAGAAAGCGGCCCATAAAAGTAGAAAAACAGGGGAACCAAACCATCAATAATAAAATCTTTAGGTCCATCTCGATGTGAATTTTCACAAATTCTTTTGTTTAATTTATGTGTTGAATAAAGTTAATTCTACCCAACTTAATATGGTTTGTTTAGTATGTTTATTTAGACGTTTCCCTTCTCCTGCATGCTCATTGCACATCCTCATAATTTAATTAGGATATATGTTATAATTTATCTACTCAAAATAAAAGTTAAGGGGGTGCATTCAATTGAGATTCTATTGGATTTTTTTGGACTTTAAAAAGTCTGTGAATTTAAAAAATTCATAGACTCCATGCAGATTTTGGGTAACTTTTTTTATTTATTTACATGGATTTTTATATAGTTGACAGAATTGTGGAATATACTTTTTTTTATTGATTTACATGAATTTCCATACACTTCTTCTGGTACTAATACACAATCTTTTTAAATAATCTTTTTAAAAACTATTACACAATCTTTTTAAAATATCTGGTTCTGTGGAAATTTCGGGTCATCATCCTTCTAGGGTTATCCTATCAACGGTTTTCACCAAGATTTCCTAAGTATCAAATAATTCCACTGCAAATAACAATTGAATCGCATAAAATTTCAAATTGCTCATGAATTGTGCATAAGACACCCAGACACATAAAATCTCAAGACAACACCAAAGACGCAATACAAATCTTGGATAAACTGCCTTTCTAGTAAGGGTAGAAAATGGATGATATATTTCAACTAAGAAATGACTTTTCTTGCTTATAAATGTAGCGAGGAACACCAATTGAATAGTTAGGTTTTTTTCTTCTAACCTGTTGGTCCCGGTGTAAACGAGTCTTACACGTGTAAGGGGGGGAATACACGTGTTCAGTGATTTTAAAACTTTTTCACCGAGGTCACTTGGGTCGATAGTCACGAAGATTAGGGTTTCAAAAGTTCTTCGAGACGTTGATTTAGACGCTTAGAAACCTCGATAATCCCAACCGAATCTCGAGTGTCGGTGATCCCGAGTTGCTTGGATCGGATAACTAGCTTACTAAATCCTCGGAAGAGAGTTCGGTTTGATAACTATATTCTAGCTCTTTCAAATTAAATTGGAATGGTTGGCCCTTAGATTATACTTTCGTTTTTAAGCTTTCTTAAAAAACCTTCCCTTTATGAAATAGTGATTAGGCTGTGATTCACTTATGCAACTTCAGTGGATTGATTTAATATCGATGAAAAATATGCTTTCAAAATCAAGTCAATCAAAGAAGTTATCCGAGATAAGAAAGCAATAAAAGAAACAAAGAGATTATAGTGGTTCAAGACTCAAGCTCCTACATCCACTCTCTCTCGACTCTTGAGAGAAATTCATATCAACTTCGAGCTTCGACTACCTTGTAGTTTACTTACTTCGGCCTGAAAACTATCAACCCGACCTTGAGTTTTTTCGACTACCTCCGTAGTTTACTTACTCAATCACACACAAGCTTTCGGACTACCCACAGCAGCTTTTTAAATAGAGTTTTTCGACTACTCCGAGTAGTTTACTAACTCTTTACAACTCTACTCACCAACAAAACACACTCCAACTTTCTCAAGGGTTTGGGGTTTCTTGGTTAGTTTCAACTAGGATGAGATATCCTTTACAATGAAGCACAATGCAAAGGGTTAGGATATCTCGACTAAGCTTTGGATAAATCTTATCAATCTAGGCTTAGTAAAGTGAGCTTTCTCTTCAATATAGAAGCACTTGGGAAATTCAAGGTATTTTCGAAAGTGCTTTAACTTTTTGCAAGAATACGTTTGAGCTTTAAAATATAAATTTCCCGTAACCTTACAAAGTAGAGGGTCACCAGTATTTATAGGCATACACAAAGGTTACTTTTTGAAAACTATTCGTTGGAGAGATGGCTTTCGTGAGTTCCCTCTTATGGTGTGTGAGAAACGACTATATTTAGGGTTTGAAACTCCCTAACATCAATAGCCTTTCATGTACCGGTCTTCACTTTTTTTTGGAACTTTCAGACATCCGACATCTTTTTCAAATAATTCATGATGGTCGTCTTCCTTCTTTTTTGACTTTTGTCTTGGTTAAAGGTAGACACTTTCCACGGATCTTTTGATTACAAAAAGTTTGATATAACCTTAACAACACTTCCGACTTAGTTCCTTTTTGTCCGCATTTGAATGTGTCTTGGCAATATCTAACTTTCTAAGGCATCAGCGTTTTTCTCAAGATTGCATCCTTCGGATAGACATATTCATTGCCTTGAACACAGTTCATATCGGATTAAAGATTCTTTTCTTAGTAATTACTATTTAGAAAATGGATGATCGATATTTCAGTCTTAAGTCTAAATGATATTTTCTTCATCTTGAGTCTTATAAATTGAGTCTTGAGAGAACACCAATTGAAATAGTTTCTTGAGAACATAGAGTTTTTTTGAACCTATCGAACTATTTCCGACTATACATTTTTGCAGATAACATTTGAATCGACTCAATTATCAAGATCATTCTGAACATGTCATACTCAGGGGTTTTGGGATCTTAATCAAAATCTTATAATCTTTTATTAAATTCATCTCCCAACATAACCTTTCATCTTCAGAGTTTTTTTTAGAGAATATGTAGAAATCTCTGGTCCTTAGAAGAGATTTTGGAGAGTGAAATCTATTTATATTTTTGGAAGAAAATCAAAGAAAATCTATAGAGTATTAAAATCCATAGACTGTTGAATACCTAAAGATTTTTTAAGACTTTTTAAAATCCGTATTGATTACCTTAGGAATTTTAAAGACTTTTGATAATCCGGATTGAATACCCCCAGACTTTGAAAACCTAAAAAAATCCTACAAACTCCACAACCAATACATCCCTAAAAGAGTGATGGCGCAATTAAGGTACACATGCATGTATCAATTAATTTCATCTCATTTAAAAATTAGATCTTCCTGATAGAAAACTTTTTTTTTAATATAATTCCTTAATATTAACATTATTATTTTTATTTTATTTTTAAAGGCTAATATAAACCATTTCGCATATTGTCTAACTTTTCGCCACGCATCTCCCACTTTAATATTAATTTAGGAGAGTATTAAGGGCATGCAGCATTTTTTAGAGATTTCTTTTAGCATTATAATTTTCTTGGATTAGTATTATTCTTGTTTTATTAGAAAATATTATTTAATTATTCTAAGGGAATTAATGGGATAGTTACGAACTAATTGAAGGATAAATTTATTTTATATAGACAAACTCTTATGTCAATTATGGGATTTAGCATTTTTCATATTAATTATTAAAATTGCAATCTTAATGAGAAAAAGAAAGGATAACTGGAGAAAAAAAAAATCCTTTTAGTTTAATAGAAAGCGCGTAATTCTAATTATAAATGTTGAATAAATTTGTATATTTTTATATATACATATATATTATTTAGCGGGTGCTTGGTTTGTGGTGAGGAATCGGAATGGAAATATGAATGATAGTAGTGAAAAATTGTAATGGGCATACTTATTATTATTGGGTTGTTTGGTTGATAACTAGGAATGACTATCATTACTATAAATGGTGATTGGTATGATTAAGTTTCTTAAAAATAAAAAATTGACCTTAACTATTTTTTATGTTAAAAAATATATTTATAAAGAAATAGTGTCTAATTATAATATAATAATATGAAATATTAATTTGGAAGCTTAAAATATTAAAAAAAAAACATATTAAATTATAGGGGAATGACTTTCATTCCCCCAAATATATGAGGAATAAAAATATGACTTTTCACTACAAAATTTCTAACAAAAAGACTCTAAAGTACAAAGTATCTTTAAAGTGACGCTAAGATATAATTTGTACCAAAAATACCCCTTATCTCATTTTTGTATGTATTCATAATTTTATTTTTTTGTTTTGACCAAATGCACATTTTGGGAAAGTACAAATTTTATAAAATTTGAAATTTAAATTAAATTATATAAAAAATTACAACTTATAAAAAGTGGAATAAAAAAGACAAAAGTGCAGAAAATTAAAAAAAAAAATTGCAGTAAAATTAAAAATATGCACTCCAAAAAGTAGTGTGAAAATTAAAAAACATAATTTTTAATCATATTTTTTTTACCCTAGAGTCAAAATAAAGTTACTTTATACCTTAGAGTCACTCCCCCTATTATTTATTAATTTATCGATTTGATCGCTAGAAATTCGCAATTATTATACAAGTATATATTACATAGTGTTCTGAATTGGAGTAAATTTTCGATGAAACTTGTTTTACAATATAAAATTTTTAATTATATTTATTTAATATTATAACATTTTTTCAACCTTAATGTTATGTTATGAATATTAAATAAAAAAATGTTTAATTTTTTGCATTGGAGCATTTAAGTATTTCATTAAATTATATACCAAATGGTCTCATTTGTTAAATCATAAATTCTATTATTAATATATATCATGTGAAAAAAATCTTAACTAACAAATGATATGTCCTATCTACTAAAGACAAAGAGTAGGTTGTACAAATTTGGATGGAATCAATCAATTTAGGAAATTAAATAAAATTGAGTCTCAAACGGGTCAAGGATGATTTGGGAAAGTAAAATTGAGTCTCAATTGAGATTTGTATATATAAATTTGTATCCTAGACTTTGTCAAAGACAAATTACTCCTAATTCATATGGTGACTTTATTTCAAATCAATGAATTGTTGGGGAATGAGTTGCACAGATCTATTCGGGGTGAATATTTAAATACAAATTTAATTCTTTAATTATTACTAGCATGAATTAATCTATATTAATTCAAATAATAATTGCAACAACATATCATGCATATAATATGCCACGTAAAACCCACGCGACGGAATCTACGGGTTTACGTGAGCGTACTCTCTCGGGATGGTAGTGAATTGGGTTGACGGACTAACCAAAAGGACTTCCCAAGTATTCCCTTAGCCTTTGCTCAACTATCCGGTGGAAGGACACTTGTCGAACAATTAACAAAAGAAAAAAATAAACTTTGTTGCACCACTTATGTGGATTTGCTAATTTTTCCAGCACATGGAATTGTACTTGGGAATGAAAGAATCATCCCCTATTTATAGGTAAGAGGTGGTCGAAATTTTTGATGAAAAATCAATGTGGGAAAAGACTTTTCTTGATCATCAAGAAATCTTGAATATATCTCATATATTCTTTTTCCCATAATTAAAATATTCCACAAAAATTCCACCTCTTCAAATTATGGAATTTTCAAAAATTGAGTCTTGCAAGATTCCAAGATTTGGATCTTCTTAAATTTATGAGATATTCTTGTATTTCAAGAAATACATATCTTCCATAATATTTTTTCAAGAAAATCTTTCTTGCCCTCTATTTTCAAAAATTTCGAAATATCCTTATGAATAACCAAGTGGGAGATTTCTTGAATTTAATGAGATAATCTTGTATTCCAAGAATACATATCTTCATTCCATAACAAAATTCAAAGGAAATCTTTCTCCCTCTTTTATCCATACATTTCGAAAATATCATAGGAAAAATAAGCAACATTATTTATTTTATTTTAATCACCTTTTTAGGTTATTGGACAATATGTTGGGCTACTCAGGGGGCCTTTAGGAGAATCAAGATTGAACCTTCTAATGGACCTTGAATATCTAATATTGAGCCACAATATAATTCAAGCCCATAAATATTAATTAATCCCACTACATAATTAATATTGTATTATCCATCTTAACCCATATTACAGTCAATATGGCTCCCGGTCATTATTTCCCGTGTTTAAGATTATCTAGCCCATTAATTAATTCAAGCCACTGAAATAGCTTTCTAATTAATTAATATCTTTTATCCTTGGTCAAGGAACGGTTCAACATTATTATCCATACCGGAAACTAATTCCACTTGCAAGATTTGGTATGATAAAGCTTATGAACCTCCCAAGGGGGCAAATCGAACAAGCGTACTTGCACACGATTCTTCGTATTAAATCTTAGCAATCACATGTGACCAATAATATTGCCCAAGATAAAAAATATTGAATCTCATTGATTCGCTACCCATGATAAGTCAAAGCAATAGTTACCAATCCCACGTGATCCTATTTAAGGGACGAAAGTTAAGAAATAACTAACCACTGAGGTCTAATTCTTCCTTGTTCAGTTCTGAAGAATTTATCCTCCTGTAGGTCCTATTCAGTGCATCAGTCATGCACTAGTGTAATCTCTTGGTCAAGACAAGCCAATCTGAGCCTTACACTTCAACATTTCACGATGGGTTGTTCATTTCCATCTAGGTCATGAATAACGTACTTTTAGTTACAAGGGACTGTTAATTTAATCTTATGTGATCTGGTATCACTAAATTAACTACAATGTAACACGTACGACTTATTGAACAGTTATGCAGTAAATATATGTAACATTCAATAATATTTAAAGCATCAGTGATAAACAATTTATTTCAATAAATAAGTCTGGAAATTCAGTTTCGATTATACAAAGTAAAAGCATACTTTCCAGTACAATCCCAACATGAATTTCTATGAAAAGTTATTTATAATATTATTATTAAACTTTTAAGAGTAGGTCTTGTGTGAAATATTGCACACTAGTGTTATGTGCGATACCACACAATTAAAGCAAAATAGACTAAAAATCGTGGGTCATGTGCGCAGGTCGGGCAGGTCGGGCGTGTTGTGATAACATATGCCAAGATCTATCAGAATGACCTCATAAACACATATTTAAATTAACAATTATTACTAGCATGAATTTACCTAAGTGAATTCAAATAATAATTAATCCAACAACAACACGCAAATAATATTCACGTAAAAGATCATAGCATGCGGAATTTCTAGGAGTTTACGTAAACGTACCCGTTGGAGAGACAATCTGAGACAGACAGGATCAAGTAACTGGCTACCAACCAAAAGTCCTTCTCAAGTATTCCCAAGTCCTCGCTCAACAACCCCGGTGGAAGGTTCTCCAATGAACGATTTATAAAACAAAGGAAAATAAAAATTGTTGCACCACCTTTTTGGATTTCTAATATTTTCAACACATGGAATTGCCGTTGGGGATGAATAATTCATCCCCTATTTATAAGTAAGGAGGGGAACGAAAATTTGGGGCAATTTAGGGTTTAGGAAAGATCTTTTCTTGATCTCCAAGAAATCTTGAATATATCCAATAAATTCTTCTTTCCATGTGTATTTTTCCACAAAAATCTCCCACCCTTATTTAGCCTTAAATTTTCGAAAATTACAAGAAGATTTGCAAGATTAGATCTTTCTTGAATTTATGAGATATTCTTGTATTCTAAGAATACATATCTTTCTCCATAAAATCTTTCAAAGAAAATCAAGAAAATCTTTCTTCTCTTTCTTATACATATTTTTTGAAAATTCTCATTAAAGAAACCAAGTGGGAGATTTCTTGAATTAATGGGATAATCATATATTCCAATATTGAGCCACAATATAATTCAGCCCATTAATATTAATTAATACCACCATATAATTAATATTGCACTATCCAATCTTAACCCATATTACGTTAATATGGCTCCCGGTTATTATTTCCCGTGTTTAAGATTATTTAGTCCATTAATTAATTAAGCCACTGAAAAGCTTTATATTAATTAATATCTTTATCCTTGGAGTGATGACAACTCAGCTTTATTATGCATACCGAAAAATTAATTTCACTTGCAAGATTTGGTATGATAAAGGTTCCGAGCCCACCAAGGGGACCAATCATGCAAGACTTTGCAAGCACACGATTCTCTGTATTAATTTTGCAACTGTCGTACAATTAATATTATTGTCCATGATATAGGGTATCGAAGTCGCAATGATTCTCTTCCCATTTATAAGTCAAAGTAATAACTACTTATCGCACACGGTCCTTATTAAGTGATAGAGATTAAGAAATCAACAACCACTGAGGTCTAACTCTTCATCCCTTAAGTCAGTGAGAATAAGTTTATCCTCTCCGCAGGTCCGCTTCAGCGCATCGAATGCACTAGTGTAATCTCTTGGTCAAGACAAGCCAATCTGAGCCTTACACATCAACTTCTACCAATAGACCGTTCGGGTCTATCTAGGTTGTGAAACACACACTAGTTTACAAGGGACTGTTAACGTGATCTTCTGTGATCTGGTATCACCACGTTAACTTCAATGTAACATGTGCTTTTATATGAACGATTTGCAATAAATATATATAACATTCAACCATATTTAAAGCAACAGTGATAAATAATTTATTTTAGTAAATAAGTGTTTAATACATAGGTTATACAAAGTAAAAATATACTTTCACGTATAACCCCAACAATCTCCCACTTATACTCAAAGTCTGCTTTTAAGTATACCACAACACGTCTAATGTATTATACAGTGACATCTAATGTCACCTACATCAACCTAATAATATATCTCCCACTTATACTCAAAGCAGATTGACAACACTCTTGACACCCATTCCTTCCACATGTCTCTCGAATGTTAACAGAGGAAGACCATTTGTGAATGGATCAGCTAGGTTGTCCTCCGACGCGATCTTTGCCATCTCTATATCTCCTCTCTTAACGATTTCTCGTATAAGATGGTATTTCCTTTCAATGTGTTTGTTGGCCTTGTGGGCTCTCGGTTCCCTTAAATTTGTAACTGCTCCGGCATATCACAGAAAACCGTGATGGTGCTGGGCAAATTCGGAATAAGTCCAAGTCCACTAGGAAGTTCTTAAGTCACACCGCTTCTTTCGCTGCTTCACAAGCAGCTATATATTCAGCTTCCATGGTAGAATCAGGTTTTCTGGAATCCATGTCCGATTGAAAATCCATGTTACAGCTCCTCCCCCAGACAAAACACACTACCCGAGGTAGATTTTCTGGAATCTATGTCCGATTGGAAATCCGAGTCCGTGTATCCCAGTGGAAATAAACTGTTCGACTGATAAACCATCATTCTATCCCGAGTTCTTTTCAGATACTTTAGAATGTTCTTTACGATAGTCCAATGTTGATTTCCGGGATTACTTTGATATCTTGCCACCATGCCAACGACGTAGTATGTATTCGGTCTCGTTCACAGCATTGCATACATAAGACTTCCTACTGCCGACACATAAGGAATGCCTTTCATGTCATCTATTTCCCCTTGTGTCTTGGGACACATGTCTTTCGATAGATGAATTCCATGCCTGAAAGGTACAAAACCTTTCTTGAAATCTTGCATGCTGAATCGCTTCAAAGCAGTGTCTATGTATGAAGCTTGCGATAAGCCAATCATTCTTTTCTTTCGATCTCGAGTGATCTTGATCCCAAGAATATGATCGGTTTTCCCTAATTCCTTCATATCAAACTGTTTTGACAGCCATACCCTTACGTCTGACAAAATCTTTACATCGTTTCCGATGAGCAGAATATCATCTACGTACAGTACTAAGAATACCAAGGTAGTTCCGTCACACTTCTTATACACATAACTTTCAAAATCATTTTGATAAAACCCATAAGACTTGATTACATGATCAAAACATTGGTTCCAAGCCAGAGATGCTTGCTTTAGTCCATAAATAGACTTCCTCAGCTTGCAAAACAAGGTGTTCTTAGCCTTTCGCGATGAAACCTTTGGGCTGTTGCATGTAGATTTCCTCGTCAAGACTCCCGTTAAGGAAAGTTGTCTTGACATCCATTTGCCAGATCTCAAAATCTAGATGCGCAACTATTGCAAAGAGAATACTGATGGACTTAAGTATGGCTACGGGCGAAAAGATTTCTTCGTAATCGATACCCTCTTTCTGAGTGTATCCCTTTGCCACAAGCCTAGCTTTAAAGGCCTCGACCTTCCCATCCAGTCCTCTTTTTCTCTTGTAGACCCACTTGCATCCAATGGGTTTTACCCCACTGGGTTGTTCCACTAGCTCCCACACTTGATTATGATCCATTGAGCCCATCTCGGCTTCCATAGCAGTTTGCCAGGATTCAGAATCCTTATCTTGGACCGCCTCCTTGTAGGACCATGGGTCTGATTCATTATCCCCGGGGACCAAATTCGAAGATTCTCCTATCCCCATGAATCTCTCAGGTTGTCGAACAACCCTTCCACTATGACGAGGTTCCGGTTGTGTAGGTGTGACGCTTGGTATATCAACTTGTACAATTGGTATATGAGTTTGCCCTCTTATTTTGTCTAAGGTAATCTCACTTTTGGGATTTCTATTGTTCATAAAGTCTTTTTCCAAAAATCTAAAGTGCGTACTTATTACCACCTTTTGATCTTCGGGGCCATAGAACATACACTCTTTCGTTCCCATGGGATAAGGATAAATAGCCTTAGTTCCAAACTTGCTTCCAACTTATCAGCTTCCTTGTCTAGCACGTATGCCGGACACCCCCCAAATTCTAAGATGTCTCAGACTGGGCTTGCGTCCAGTCCACAACTCTTTAGGGGTTTTTGGAACCGATTTGGATGGCACCAAATTTAGAACATAAGCCGCTGTTTCCAAAGCATGACCCCAAAACGACTTGGGTAGATCTGAATAACTCATCATGGATCTGACCATTTCTAAGAGTGTTCTGTTTCTTCGTTCTGCAACCCTATTTTGTTGAGGGGTTCCGGGTGCAGTCAACTGGGAAACAATGCCCTCGTCTGACAGGTAGTTCAAAAACTCATCGCTGAGGTATTCACCTCCACGATCAGATGGTAGAAACTTGATACTCTTTTCCATATGATTCTCCACTTCGGCTTTGAACTCTTCGAATTTATCAAAGGTTTTCGATTTGTGTTTCACCAGGAAAATGTACCCGAACCTTGAGTAATCATCAGTGAACGTCACAAAATACTCATAGCAACCTCTAGCTTTGGTTGACATTGGAGCACACACGTCAGTGTGAACGATTTGCAACACTTCTGTGGCTCTATTCCCCTTGGCTCCAAATGCCTTCTTGGTCATTTTACCCTCCAAACATGATTCACAAGTTGGAAATGGTTCCATCTGTAGGTCAGACAATGAACCATCTTTCACCAACCTATGGATCCTATTTAGATTAATATGACCCAATCTTAGATGCCAAAGAAGTGTCTCGTTCACCTTTTCTGAACGTTTTCTCTTGTTGCTTGAAATAGTCGATGTGTTAAAAGATGCATTTTGTGAGTGGTGTGCACAGTTAATAATATAGAGATTGTTCCGCAAAGTTCCATGACAGATAAACACATCATTACAAAAAACAGTAACTTGTTTAGAAAAACGAACAGAATATCCATCATTAAATAGTTTTGAAACTGAAATAAGGTTTTTATGAAAAATAGGAACGTAAAGAACATCTCTTAAAACTAAAGTCATATCTTCAAAAGACAGGTGCACGTCTCCCACTGCTTCAGCTGCTACTCTCGTAGCATCGCCTAGTGTGATGAGGATATCACTCCCACTAAGTTGCCTGGTCAACTTGAACCCCTGTAACGTGAAACAAACATGATCAGTGGATCATGTATCCACTACCCACGAGTGGGTAGCATAAGCCGCTAAGCAAGTTTCAACAACTAGTGCATAAGAATTACCTTTCTTCCCATTCCTCTTAGGCTTGGGACAGACAGACCTCCAATGTCCTTTCTCACCGCAGTTGAAGCACCTCCCCTTTGGCTCCTTGTTGATACCCCCAACATCCCTCATCTTGCTCTTGCCCTTGGCAACAGTTAAGTTTGACTGCTTTTGGCCTTTGACTTTCTTCTTCTTCTTGCCCTCCCTTGGCCTAGAAGATGAAGATGGTCCATTTGCCATCAAAGCTTGAGTCTGGTGTCCCATCAACGTCTCAGCCGAGACCAAAGCTTGTAACAAGTCAGCAAGGGAGAACTTCTGATTATTCATCTAATAGTTCAGCTGAAAGTGTTCAAAAATTTTAGGTAGAGAGTGAAGCACCAAGTCTATCTGAGTCTCCAGATCGTAATCTGCACCCAGAACCTCAAGTTTGTTCAGATGAGCCATCATTTTGAGGACATGATCCCTTACGGGAGTGCCCTCCACCATTTTCAACAAGAGCATCTCTCGCAAGGTGATCTGTCGAGTCGTGCGGTTCTGATGTTTGAACATCTTCTTAAGATTTTCCATGATTTCTACAGCAGTTGTAAATTCTTGGTGTTGGTGTTGCAACACATCTGACATAGATGCCTGAATAGTACACTTAGCCATGTCATTACAATGCTCCCAGTCATCATATTTTTTCTTTTCTGCCTTACTCGACTCACCAGTTGGCTCATCAGGTTTCGGAGTATCAAGGACCCACTTGTGCTTTTGTGTGGTTAGGACAATCATCAGTTTACGTTTCCAATCAACATAATTCTCACCAGATAAATTATGATCTTTAAGTATAACAAACAGTGGATTAAAAGGTTGCGACATGCTGAACTGAAATAAACAACAATTTGTATAAGCACAAAATTATCACACAATTCGATCACATTATTCATATCAAAATCTCAAAACAGTTTAAATAGGTCATGTTGGATGATCTGTCTATTTAAACACATTCAAGCAGGTTATAAACAGGAATAGTTACAAACCTTTAATTCAAAATTAATAGTCGGCTCCCACTTGACCAATATAAAATTGACAGGGACTTCGGAGAAGTATATGCATATCAATTTTATACCTAAGTAATAACCATGATTAAATACAGAATTATTATTTCGCTTTGAACGAGCCTCGATGGAAGGGTCATCGTCGCCACTAATAATAATTCACAATCATCCTTTTGGGAATTTATTCATGTGAAAATCATCTTTTGGCCGTTCCGTTGGGGAAATTTCTCCAAAAGAATTCACAAATAAATAAATTATGGAGGTCAATATTGACGTAATTTTATTATCCGGAATAAAATTTGTCAATTTAAAATATACTTAGTAATTTTCGAAAGTGAGATTTTCTTTAGACAATTTTAAATCATGCAAACACATTTAACAAATAAAATTGCACGAATTTAAAACAAGCATCAAGATAAAATAAATCAAGTTGGGCACATATATCCAACTATCATGGTTTAAATTCCAAATCTTGAACTTGAGAAATCGTCTCTTCTTTTGCCTTCATCGTTCGTCTCGAAAAGCTCCCACTAAATCCGCAATAATTCTTTTAAGGATTGTCCTCCGTTTCGGGTTTGGACGACGTCCGGAAAATGAGTAGCTCACGACCCGGAACGCGAGGCACACGCCCCGGTCCGAGTCGGCCATCCCGCCCTGTCGCCCTCGGCCTCAAGACAAGGCATCACCCGACATTCTGGCGTTCGAGGTCGTGCCCGATCTCGGCACGGCCCGGCCCGGCAAGACTTCTTCTGCAGCGCCATCTGCCCCGGCCCTCGGCGCCCATTCGCCTTCGCCCGTCGCAACCGCTGGGTGGTGTAGCGCGATCGCTAGGCATATTGCTTAGCCCGTGCTCCGCCAGCTCGCGTCACGTCCGCACTTGGACGTTCATCTTTAATTCATCGTCTCCGTGTTCATTCGCGATCCGGTTACAATTTATTTATGCAAAATAAATAAACCTAGATCTAGACCAGTTTATTACATTGAATAAATCAAACAAATTCTAATTTACTCGTGGATTTTCTCACGAGGCAAAACGAATTCGAACGAATAGAATTAAAAACCAATAAATTTATTTGCATGTAAATATGCACATAAAAATACCATGACAATTGGATACCTGCAAAACAGATCTAACAGTTCTACTATCCAATTTCAAATTTTAATGAACAACAATTTAAATTATAGTTTAAAAGATCAGAGCCCGAACCAGGGCTCTGATTCCAGTTGTTGAGATAACATATGCCAGGATCTATCGGGATGACCTCATAAACACAAATTTAAATTAACAATTATTACTAGCATGAATTTACCTAAGTGAATTCAAATAATAATTAATCCAACAACAACAAGCAAATAATATTCACGTAAAAGATCCTAACATGCAGAATTTCTAGGAGTTTACGTAAACGTACCCGTTGGAGAGACAATCTGAGACAAACATAATCAAGTAAGTGGCTACCAACCAAAAGTCCTTCTCAAGTATTCCCAAAGTCCTCGCTCAACAACCCCGGTGGAAGGTTCTCCAATGAATGATTTATAAAACAAAGGAAAATAAAAATTGTTGCACCACCTTTGTGGATTTCTAATATTTCCAACACATGGAATTGCCGTTGGGGATGAATAATTCATCCCCTATTTATAAGTAGGGGGAACTAAAATTTGGGGCAATTTAGGGCTTAGGAAAGATCTTTTCTTGATCTCCAAAAAATCTTGAATATATGAGATATTTTTGTATTCCAAAAATAAATATCTTTCTCCATAAAATCTTTTCAAGAAAATCAAGAAAATCTTTCTTCCCTTTCTTATACATATTTTTTGAAAATTCTCATTAAAGAAACCAAGTGGGAGATTTTTTGAATTTATGGGATAATCTTGTATTCCAAGAATACTTATCTCATTTCCATAAAATCTTTTCAAGAAAATTCTTTCCCCCTCTTTCTTTAAAATTTCGAAAAAAACAAGGAAATATAATGCAACAATAATTTATATTATTTTAAACACCTTTTATTTATTAGACTATAATTTAGGCTACTTGAGGGGCCTTTAGGAGAATTAAGATGAACCTTCCAATGGACTTCTGAATTCAATATTGAGCCACAATATAATTCAGCCCATTAATATTAATTAATACCACCATATAATTAATATTGCACTATCCAATCTTAACCCATATTACGGTAATATGGCTCCCGATTATTATTTCCCGTGTTTAAAATTATTTAGTCCATTAATTAATTAAGCCACTGAAAAGCTTTATATTAATTAATATATTTATCCTTGGAGTAAGGACAGTTCAACTTTATTATCCATACCGAAAAATTAATTCCACTTGCAAGATTTGGTATGATAAAGGTTCCGAGCCCACCAAGGGGACCAATCACGCAAGACTTTGCAAGCACACGATTCTCTGTATTAATTTAGCAATTGTCGTACAATCAATATTATTGCCCAAGATATAGGGTATCGAAGTCGCAATGATTCTCTTCCCATTTATAAGTCAAAGAAATAACTACTAATCACACATGGTCCTTATTAAGTGACAGAGATTAAGAAATCAACAACCACTGAGGTCTAACTCTTCATCCCTTAAGTCAGTGCGAATGAGTTTATCCTCTCCGCAGGTCCGCTTCAGCGCATCGAATGCACTAGTGTAATCTCTTGGTCAAGAAAAGTCAATCTGAGCCTTACACATCAACTTCTACCAATAGATTGTTCAAGTCTATCTAGGTTGTGAAACACACACTAGTTTACAAGGGACTGTTAACGTGATCTTCTGTGATCTGGTATCACCACTTTAACTACAATGTAACATGTGCTTTTATATGAACGATTTGCAATAAATATATATAACATTCAATCATATTTAAAGCAACGACGATAAATAATTTATTTCAGTAAATAAGTGTTTAATAGATAGGTTATACAAAGTAAAAGCATACATTCACGTATAACCCCAACAGGGCGGCGCGGGCAGGGCGGGCGGGCTGAGCAGGTTGGGCAGGCCACTTGACTATTTACGTATTACATTTTATGCAAGGATATTTTTATCAATAATAGTTCTGGTCTATTTTAGTGTATTTGGTCACAGGTTCAATTCTTATTGAGCACATAATTTTTAATTTTTATTTCAAGTTATTTTTGTGTGTTACTACATGAACAAAAATTTTTACACTATGAAGAAAAACGTGTTACCACATGAAAAAAATCAATACAAGAGCGAAAAAAATCACTGTCTAAAATTATAGATTTAAAGAACAACTTGATATGTTACTATATGAACAAAAGAGTGTTACCCTATGAGCAAAAGAATATTACTATATGAACAAAAATCAATACAAGCGCGAAAAAAAAATCTTCATTCCAATTTTTTTTTAAAGTTATTTTTGTGTGTTACTACATGAACAAAAGAGTGTTACCCTATGAACAAAAGAGTGTTACCACATGAACAAAACCAATACAGACGCGAAAAGAAATTCTCAGTCCAAAATTACAGATTTAAAGAACAACTTGATGTATTACTACATGAACAAAAGATTGTTACCCTATGAGCAAAAGAGTGTTACTGCATGAACAAAAACCAGTACAAACACACGAAAAAAAATCTTCAGTCCAAAATTACAGATTTATAGAAACCACGTTAAAAGAGTGCAGAAGCATCTGAAAAATTGCGCCAAAAAATCAAGAGAAAACGAACGGAAGGACCTGCAAATTTGTCAGGATGAGAAAACTGAAAAAAAGGGAGAAGAATATGGAAGGATTTGAATAAGGAAAAGAAAGAAAAGAAAAGGAAGAACAAAAGAAGAGAAGAAAAAACCGCACCACAATAAAAAAAACGGAATCAAAAAAGAACCCTAGGATCACGAGGAAGAAGAAAACGGGCAACGCCGGATCTGAAATGACTTTGGACCTGACCTGCGAAAAATAAATATCTCTTCTATTTGGGCTAATTGCATATATCACTTGTATGCAATATTGCATACAAATTTTTGTGAACTTTAATTTCTTATTTCAATCATTCATGTAAAATATATGGAACAAGAATCAACGATGGATTCATGTGGCTTTTATTTACATTAAAATTGAAACATAATTACGTATCAAATAAAAAGACTAATTGCATAAATTAAAAGTTAACTCCTTTAGTAATAAGAATGACATTAAACATACCCCAAAATCCTCTAAACACACCCCATTTGTTAAGCACACCCCAATAAAATTTAAAAATTAACATGCATTACTAAACACACCCCATTTTTTTCCTATTATATCCTTCTTCTATTAAAATATAAAAATAATACTTTCCTACCTCTCATTTTCTCATTAACATTTCTCTCCTAAAAAGATCATTTGATTCTTTTGTATTCATTAATTTTTTATGAAAATATTCTTAAAATTTTATATAAAATCATAAATATATAACAGAAAAGTCAACTTAATTATTTCAAACATAAATAAATTCAAAAACTTAATTAGAAAAAAAATCTTCAAAATCATAAAAAGGCTAAATACAAAATAAAAACATTAAAAAGTAAACTAAAATTTTAAAAATATTTAAATTAAAAAACTGAAAAAATTAAATGAAATCTGTAAAATATTTTAAAAAATAAATCTAAAAAATAATTAAGATTAAAAAAATCAGTAAAACTAAATAAAATCTGAAAAACCCATTTTAATTAAATTAATTTTAAAGATTTATTTTATTTTTTAATATTTTATTTAGTTTTAATTGGTTTTTTATTTTTTCTTAATTTACTTATTTTGAAGATTTAATAATATTTTATAAAATTTCATTTAATTTTTATTCAGAGTTTTGTTTTTCAATTTTTGCTTATTTGATTTTTTTTATTTAGTTCATTTTAAAGATATAGTTACTGTTTTATTATTTTTATATTTTAATATATTTTTCTCAATTTTTTTTAAATTATTTTTTTCACATATAATAATTTTAAAAAATTAGACTTATAAAAAGTAAAGAATCAATTTCAAAGTGAAAAAAACTTAGAGGACTAAAATCAAAATAAATAAAACTTAGAAGAAAGACAAAATAGTATCCCATATTTATATAGGGTAACTTAGTCATTTTATATATATCTATTTTTGTTTTAAAAATTATATGGTGTGTTTAGAGGATATTGGGTTGTGTTTAGTGGCACTCTAATAATAATTATAGGGGGCTTTCCGATGAAATATTTCAAGTGAAATATTAGTTAAAATAGGGAGGAGCTGAAAAATACACCAAGAGCTAAACTTCGAAGCCAAAAACTAACTTTAATATTCATTCATTAAATTCTCACTTCTATTAAATATATATGATACTCCCTCCATCTCATTCTTTGATGAACTCTTATTGTTCAATATTCTTGTTAATTTTATTTTATTTTAGTGATTCATTATTTATCCATCTTATAACATATATAAATATGTGTGCATATATACTGCATGGTGTGGACAAAGAAACCCTAAAGGAGACTCAAGAGACAAACCCTATAACACAAATCGTTATAATTTTTGGAAATTGAATACTTCTGTCCAAAAAAAATACTATATACAATTATGTGTTGGAAATCAAATTAGAGTGGAATCATTAATATGTTGTGCAAATATGCATGCACAGCAGATCCTTGTAAATTGTAATGTATATATATAAATACAAACAAAAAAAATAGATGATAGAATCTTGTAAATTGTGATATGCACACATATATATACACACACAAAATATGCATGCATTGTGTGGAGGTGGCAGATCTTGTAAATTGTATCTTTGAAAATTGTAATATGCATAATTGGCAGATCCTTGTAACTTGTAAAAATAAAGAGGTAATTTTGTCACATACCTTTTTTATCCTCCATTTTTTGCTTAATATATATAATTTCATATTTGGCAGTTAATGCATTTGATGTCTATGCAATATACTAGAATAGTTTTTTCTGTATTGTTACAACTTTTAATGCAATATGGAATGAACCTTAAATTTTATTTAAAGTCCCTTATAAAATGAATTAATACGAAACATAGGAAGTATATAGTTTTGGAGTTGGTAGTCTTGGATAGAAACAGTTTCATATGCAATTGGTTTTCAATATGGTATTTGGTTCATTATACTCATGACTTTTAAATTGTGAATGGAGCTTCAATATTCACTCAAATGTAACATAGGTAAATAAGATCCGTTTCATATAAGCTTGAGTTTGGCCAAACTTTTACACGCTATTAACTCAGTTTTGATTAATGTTTGATTCATTAATAATTTAATAGAGAAAAAAATATTTTGGTCTCATAACTTTTCTGTAATTAGTATTTCGTTTCAAAAAATTTAATTATCAAGTTTTAGTCTTATAATTATCTCAATTGTCCAATTTTAATTCCATTTTCTTCGGAACACATAAAATTTTATCATTTTCAATCATAAGTAAATATCTTGCCGATTAAAATTGAGGAATTCTGAGTTTAAATAAAAGCGTGGACCTTTTGTTAAGCAAAATTTCATTTTTTTGCAGAATTTTCTTACTCTTTCAATTTTTTTTTAAATATATTTTTGTTTAACAGTCAACGTTCACGTCAGCTGCGAACTCGAAAATCCTCAATTTTAACCGGCACTTGACTTGAACATGACCGAAAAAGATAAAAAAAAAAAAAAATCGGCAAAAATGGGATCAAAATTGGATAATTGAGATAGTTATGGGATTAAAATTTGGAGTTAAATTTTTTGGGATGAAAAACTAATTACAAAAAAGTTATGTGACCAAAAACCTTTTTATTTCTAATCTAATATGTACCTATATAAATAATTTAATTTAATTTAATCAAAATTAGTTCAAAATTGTACATGATGTATCGAATGCATATGAATATATTACTATATAACTTTTTTTCGAGTTTGAATTACAAATGGTCCCATAACTTTGGCCTCAAATAGATTTAATCTCATAAGTTTTTTTGTCGTCAATTTAGTCCCAATAACTTTGACAATGTCCAATTTTGGTCCCAAATCGGTCAAAACAACGTCGTTTTTCCGTTTCAAGTTGGGGCTTTCGAGCGGATGTTGTACTGAACTATCACGTGTATAATCAAGTGTGTTTGACTAATTTCCGTTAATTTTGTTTTAATTTTAAGTTTTAAATTTTAATTATCTGTTAAAAAAAATACACGTGGCAGACCAGTCACAACATCCACCGAAAAGCCCAAAATTAAAACGGCAAAACGACGTTGTTCCGATCGATTTGGGACTAAATCGACGACAAAAAAAATCATGAGACTAAATATATTTGAGGCCAAAGTTATGAGACCATTTGTGATTCAAACTTCTTTTTGTCCACTTAACTATGGTATGCAGCCAATAATAATCCAATATATCACTTAATTATTATTTTAATATTATTAAAAAGTTGCCGTAACCAAAAAATAAAGACAAAAACTTGTATGCAATATTGCATACAAGTGATATGTGCAATTGAACCTTTTTTTTTATTTTTTTTTCTCGCGGGTCAAGAAGACGGGTTACGGCAGATTGCTGGTGGGCTAATGGGCTTTATTCATCTTCTTCGTGTCTCACAGCATGGGCGTTGTTAGGTTTCTTCTTCTTCCTCTTCTCTTCAGATTGTTGGCGGATCTCACGGGTTCTTCTTCTTCGTTTGTGCCCTAATTTCCTGTCCAATTTAATTTTCTTCAATTCGCTCCGATCACTGAATAAAATCAAGTTGTTCAATTTAGTTTTTGATGTGGATTCTGCGAGAAGAAAGGAGAATATGTGTGTGGTGTTTGAATTACCCCTTAACACAAAGTGTGTGCTGAAATTCAGATCCTTCTGTACTATTTTCACGCTGTTCTATAAATCTGTAATTTTAGACTGATTATTTTTTCACGTTTTTACTGGTTTTTGTTCATGTAGTAACATTATTTTGCTCATATGGTAACACTCCTTTTGTTCATGTAGTAACACATCAAGTTGTTCTTTAAATCTGTAATTTTGGACTGAGAGTTTATTTTCGCACTTGTACTTGTTTTGTTTATGTGGTAACACTCTTTTGCTCATATGGTAACATTCATTTTGTTCATGTAGTAACACATCAAGTTGTTCTTTAAATCTGTAATTTTTGACTGGAGATTTCTTTTCGCGCTTGTACTGGTTTTGTTCATGTGGTAACACGTTTTTCTTCATAGAGTAACATTTTTTGTTCATGTAGTAACACATGTTTTTTTAGTAATATATAACACTGTTCATAAATCGTTGTAATACTATGTGAATACTCATGTTTTACCATATGAACAATAATGTGTTACCTTGTGACCGATGTTACCTTATGAATATTTATGTGTTACGATATGTTTTATTACGTGTTACGTAAGATATGAAGTTTTTTCAATATAACAATGTAGTAACACTTATATATAGATGTAGTAACACACAAAAATTTGACAAAAAAATAATAATAATTATGTGTTCAGTAGAAATCGAACTCGTGACCAAATTCATTAACAATGAACCTGAACCACTAGACTACAACACATATTTGATAAAGATATCCTTCTATAAATACATATTCGATCTCGCCAACCTGAAGCCTAATGCCCGTGCGCTGCCCGCGCCCGACCCTCCCCGCCCCTGTTGACCCGTGAATTTTGACCATTTTTGCTTTATTTATGTTGTATTGCACATAACACTAGTGTGCAATATTTCACACAAGACCTTTTCAAAAATAAATATAACACGAGGCATACTAGTTAGGTCCCATAAGGATCAAATTAAATCAACAAACTAGCCTTCCCGATGCAAGTTTGGTTTATAACACGGTTGTACACGTCTATTCTCGAAACTCGTATGCTACGGTCTCATATGGTCTCATACGATCTCATGCATGAGACGATATACAACTTAGAAAAAATCAATGTTCATCTATTCCAAAATGTTAATGCGTCAATCCCAAATTATAGCTCGTCTCATCGTGAGACCTGCTCACGCAAGTATGCCTCGTGACATTATACGAATCATATTACAATTGTGAATTCACAATTTATACAGACACAACTCTCCAAATATTATACGAGATGAATAATGCATGTTTTCTTAAATGAAATCAAATTGATCGATACTTCTAATTAAACATTTAAAATTGAACAAATTTTTTTTTTTAATTGAAATCACATTTCACGTGCATAATAAATTTTTTGATTACCCAATACTGTTTTCTCAATATCATATTAAATTGATATCAATGTTTCTCAACTTCTATATAAATGTCTTCTTCTAGGAATAAAGTTCAACAACCACTACCACTCCCCTTCTCTTTCATTGTCTAAGTTATAGATGAACAAAATAAAAAAAGAAAAATGAAGAACAATAAAGAAAATGAAAATGAATAGATAAATAATTTTTTTTGCATTGATTAAAAGCTCTAGAAAAGTTTACAACCAATTGATAAATGCGAGTACAGAGGAAAAGGGGCTGGAGTTAATAAATCACCAACGATGACGGGATGGACCCTCACATTCATATTGAAAGATTTTTTAAAGGCTCCGATACTAGCTCCATCGAAGTAGACAGACAGTGAAAGGCTGCTCTTCTGGAACCAAAAAAAAAAGGTAAGTTTTCACAATTTGCTTTTGATTTAATTATGGGTAAAAAAAATATTGTTTTTTTCTCTCCTAATTCGATGTGGTTTGTTTAGTATGCTTGCTTGGTTCCATTAGCCTAATATTTGGGGTAGGTGGGGTGTGCATGGAATTTTTAGCTTTGTCATGGTGATTTTGGACGAAAGTTTATGTAAATTCGAGTTCACCGTAAAATCAATTTTTTTAGTATTATCTTTGTATATAAAAATTATCTTTGTTATGTATAAAAATTATCACTATTATATATGAACAAAAATTATCATTTTTTATGAAATTTATGATGGCATCAGTGAGTAGTTTTCATTTATCAATAGTTGGGCTATATTTTACCGAGTTTTTTGTTTGATGAACTTTAATTGGGCTTTTCGAATGTGCTTTTTCTCTATTTCCTTTACTTGGTTTGGGCTAATTTATTTTGGGCTTCTCTTTGTATTTTTTTCAAGTTACCAATTTTTTAGTTTTAAGTTGCCGAATTAATGTTAGGCCATCTGCATGGTTCTGATTTTTTAAGATTTTTTTGGATTTTTTGTAGACCTCTTTTGGTTCTTCCTTCCCCCTCATTTGTTTTCTTCCTTTTTTTAATAGAACACTGTTAAATGGTCAGACTTACCCCGAAGTGATAAGGATCGTTCAATCACTTTATATGATAAAATAATTATTGTACCCTAATGAAATAAGTAACAATTTTTATATATCACTTTTTTTTTATTAAGGTACAAAAATAATTAACAGAGTTCATCCCGGGTTGAATCATCTCAAATACCATTTCTCTTGTTAATATACTACTTTTTTTTTCTTTTTCTTGCAGCCTCCTTCTGGGAAAACAGGGTACCTCTAGTGGTTTCCGCATTATTTTCTACTCCTACAAAGGCGGTGCTAACGCCAGAGCTTTAAAGAAATCTTTCAATATGAATGTGGGATTCTGTCACTTATGGCTTAAGTGGTAGCTTATTATTTTCAGCCCTTGTTACCGGCTACATCTACCAACTGGTTGCGCACTTTTATATAGCTTTTAATCAATGTAACAAAAAAAAAGTTCATCTATTCCTCTTCATTTTCTTGATTGTTCATCATTTTTCTTTTTTTATTTTGTTTATCCATAACTTAGACAGTAAAAGGGAAAGGGGTGGTCACAATTGTTGATGCCAATTCGGCAACTCCTCAGTGCATTTTTCTTTGGCTTCAAAAAAATGTATTCATTAATCACATAATTATGTAAGATGAGACTTTATTAGTATTTCTTTTCACTGTTATTTAGAAATATTGATCAATTTACTTTAATTAAAGAAATAATATTCGTCTCATACAATTTTTGGGATTGTTTCTGTATATATATTGTAAACTAACGACTTTAACACATTCTCCTGTGAAGCTTATTTATATATAGTATGAAGCTCATACCATTACATTTATAAAGTGATAACAATACTCTTATAAATTAGTACATAGAGCATCTCAATTTATAATTGTAATAGTATCAATTGATAAGTGCAGTAGTATTAGTTTATAAATATAGTGGTAAAATTTCATATTATAAACAAGTTTCAACGGAGACCTACTCCGATTTTATCATATAAAGTTTAACGATAATTTTCTTGTGCAACTACTAAATTTTTTTTAACATCCAAGCACACCTTTAGTATCAACTAATAATTTTTTTTCTTTTCTTTCTTCATAGTTCACTTTCATTTACATTTTTAAAATGTGTTTTTTTTTTGTTATGAATATATTTTTAACGTATTATATGTCAAATTAATCATCTTCTTACGATTTTTAATTTGATATACATATTGCATGTATAAAATAAATTTAGAATAAAAATTATAAATTTATATGTTTTTGAAATATTTTTCTGTTGTTTTGATTATATGAGTTAAACTTTTAGATATTTTTTGATTTATATTTTTATTATATTTAATATCATTTTAAAATGTTAGTATTAATAACGAGTTTAGTGTTACATTAAAAATTTATATATTTAAATTTTATAATGGTGAGAAACTCACATATATTATATTATTTTATAAAATCTATATATTAATAAGAAATATTAATATAAATTGATGTTTACATAAACTTAATTTAGATTTATATTATAATTCATCATACATTAAATTTGAACATTCAAACCGTGCATCGCACGAGAGAAATTATTAGTACCCTTTAAGAATATAAGTCACATCCATTAACCAAGTATACGTTACTGAATTTTGTTTTGTAGTATCACATTTGTCTTGTCTATCTGCATCACACTTTTGTTCATGTAGTATCTTTGCGCAAAAAAAGAAAAACAACATATATAAACAAGCCAAATGGATTTTTGTTTTGTGTTATTGCATTTTGTGTTTATTTTTATCACACTTTTATTCATGTAATAACACAAAAAGTTGTGAAAAAAGAAAAGGAAAATAAAAGCAACATAAATAAACCAGTCAAATTGATTTTTATTTTGCAGTAACACATTTCATGTTTATCTGCATCACTTTTTTATTCATGTAGTAACACAAAATTATTATTTTTTTAAATATATATATTACATATTTTTAACAGAAGACTTGATCTACTAGGCTACATCAAACTAATAAAAATATTATTCTACAAATATATAACGATTTAGGTGTCGTTATCATTTCTTTCATCATCACGTAGTAACACATAATTGTCCTTTGTAGTAATATATATTTTTCATTATGGTACACAAACTAGGAGCGAGTTTTCATATTTGCGTTTGCACGATTTTTTTGGAATTCCCTTAATTATGCGTATATAAAATATTATAACCAAGAGCCCAACCACAAAGTTTAGTGGAAACCCAATAATTAGAGCTCTTATAAAAATAAAAAAACTCGGACAAATGCATGAGTTATAAAGTTTGCATCACGCTTAAAAAAAAAATAGGGCCATCGATCTTTGCTCAATTTTTCTTATGTTCAATACATAGGTAAATCAGTTGATAATAATTCCACATTTATAGAAAATAATCGAAAAAGTTCAAGACTTTATTACAACTGAATATACCTTTTATATGCATTGCATGGTGGCAATTAATCGAAAAAAAATTCAAAACTATTCATGTAACTAAAGACTATTCTAGCTTTAGTCTTGTAAATTTTCACTTTTTTATTTCAATTATGAAGATATCAATTTTTGTCATTTTTGCTCGAAAAAATTTAATTTTCTCTGAATTCAGCATGTGATGCACATGTGACCCATTTAAAATTGAATTATTTTAGTTTGCTGATCATTTCGCACACGTGGAGTGTCACCCAATAGTGGCGTGGAGCCCTTCTTAAAATATGTACAACAATAAAAATATTTTTTTAGTAAAATGTTCGCATAATTACATTTAAATTAAAAATATTAAATGGACTGGCGAGCTGATCCTAATCCCATAGAGCTTCCGGCTAAATTCCCCTAACTTAAAGGGCATGTAAAAGTTAGCCTTAAATTTATTCTTTTCGATTTAAACGAGCTGACTCTACGGCCCATGACCCTTTTACCATCTCCACTTCTATAAGTAAAAATATTTTTTCAAATAGTTTTAGATATGGCCATTTACCTATTTTCCATATTTCTTCCTAATTTATTCCACGTATTTCTCTAGAGGTGTCTTATTTAATGAAAAGACAAAAACTCATATGCGACAGTCTCATATATGAGACAGAGTACAGCTTAGCACAATTAATACACACCCCTCCCAAAGTGTTAAAGCATCAATGCCCAAATGACACTCCGTCTCACCGTGAAACTGTCTCACGCAAAAGTGTCTCTAATGAAAAATATATTTTTTCCACGTACTTTTGATTCTTTTACCATTTCTCCTCAATTTAAAGTATTAAAGTGTCGTTGTATAAATTATATTGCGTTTCACCATGAGATTGTCTCACTCAAGCGTCCCTCATTTAATTAAGGGTATATATATCAAAATTTTATGAACTTTTATTTTATCATAACAATTAATATAAAATGGAGATATGATATACTTTTGATATGAAAATCATCAATGAGTTCCTCGCGGAGCGCACTTATGTTAGAAAAATAGTAGAAACGAATTTTTTTGATAGGTAAAATAGTATATACGAATTAATTTCACACCACTTTATAAATTAATTTTTTTAATATATATAAAAGAATTTTATTAACTAAAAAATTGAATCTATAAAAAAGTGTGAAATTAATTCGTTTATATAATTTTCCTAGCAAATATATTAATTCTTGATATTTTTTCCCTCATTTAGATTTCGTGAATTACTATCATCTGTTTGAAGAATAAAACCATGTTATGCATTCAAACTTGTATTAGAATCAGTTATTAACCATTGGGCAAAGTATTATGTGCATCATGTTTACTATACACTACTAATATTATTGTTTGTAAGAATCAATACTTATTGATCCTTACAAACAATAATAATAGTGGTGAACGATGAACATGATGTACATAATATCTTCTTGTTTGAATTAGTTTGATCTTTATCCAACCTAATTAGTATGACCCAATAATCTTATACGTATTTATTTTAAAGCGTATTTGTATGAGATGATTTTATGGTGACATGAAATATAATTAAATATGATATTGTAATATTTTAAAAAAAATAGTGGGTGCCCCATCTCATGTATGAAATTATTTCATACATAAAAATATTTTGTCATTTATTTTTGGAGTGGGTCTCATGTGTACCAAGTGCGCACCGTGCACTTGGGTATAAGAGCGACCATTAAAAGAATGAGACCTGATGGTCCCGGTGGGAAAACCCATTTTGCGCGTGAGGAAGCAAACATTTCACGAGATGCATATAAAAACAGGGGTGAGGGCAGAGTGATTCCAAAATTTTCTCTTTTAAGCTCATGTGTGTTGTTTTTCTTATGATCCAATGCATATGGCAAGTAAGAACATAAAGCAGTAAAGAACACACGATTTTATAGTGGTTCGGAGTCCAACTCCTACATCCACTCTTCCCTATCATCAGGGGCACCTACTTAACCAACTGGACTTAGTTTAACGTGTTAGTCCAACACCCAACAGATGTTTACCGAGTTCACACTCAAAAGGGACTTATCACCCTCACGAGATTGCCTACCCTCCCTTTCGGAATTGATAGATGTTTACCGAGTTCTCACTCAAACGGGACTTATCACCCTCACGGGATCGCCTACCCTCCCTTTCGGGATTGCTAGATGTTTACCGAGTTCACACTCACCGCAAACTTAACCGTCGATTTGGGTAAGGTTTGTTTGGTTTCAACTAGGTTGAGATTTTCCCTTACATTTGTTCAAACCTCAATGCTAAGGTTGGGGAAAATCTCTCTAAGCTTAGGATACATCGTGGGTTGCTTAGATTGAGTTCTAGAACACTCTTTGAATATATGTGTATATCTCTGGACTTGTGTTCTAGGGTGGGAATGCTTTGGGTATAACTCTCTTTGGCTCTGTAGCATCTCGTCTTTATAATCTCCACGCATCCACTTAGAATAATAATGAAGGAAGAACTTGTATTTATAGTGTGGATTTGAATGTTACCGTTGGAGAGAATCACATTCAAATCCATACTATTCTTGTAAATCTGGCCAAACTTCTTCATTTGGTTGTCTTCCTCTCATTGGTCCGCGTCATTTGAATCTACTTGGCTATTTTCTTGAGATTATCCGATCCTCGGCTTCTTCAAACTCGGGCTTCCTTGGACTCAGGATTCTTGATTCCGGACTTCTCTTGGCCGGACCTTGTCGTCGGGCATCTTGACACTTTCGGCTGGCTGAGAGTTGGCTCTTCGACTTCGAGACATCGACCCTCGGTCACTAGCCTTTTCAGCTAGCGATCATCGGTAGCGATACGATTCTCGATGAACATGACTTGGATGACTTCTCTTCGATGACTTCTGCTTTGATCCGATATCTGCATTTACGGTTACGATGTCGATTTCTTCTCGCCCTAATGTCGATCTCACATGATCGGATCGATTATCTTTATCGGTCGACATATCGGTTTATCGCATCAGATTAGTACATCGAGGTTAGCATATTAGGTTAGCATATCGGTTTAGAACATCGATCTCAATCGCGTCGATCTTGATCATCTGCTCATCTTCATATCGATCTCGATCACGTCGATCTCGTCGGTCTCATATCTCCTCTTCGATGCGCAACCTTCTCTTATGATCTTACGGTGGTTTCTTTACGATCGACATGCGCTCTTGATCATCGAGATCGGCTAAATGCGATTCTTACGATCGGGTCATGCGGTCATCGATCTTCGATCAAGCGAAAGCTTATCTTCTCTTCTGATTTTGCTCAGCTCATCAGTTAACTCCGGAACTCATCTTACTCATCTGATCTTGATCAGTCTCGTCTGCAGCCTCGTCTGATCTCGATCATCTACGTCTGATTTCGTGAGTTCCCCCTCAATTTGTTCTCTCGTTCCCTCTCAACTTGTTATCTGTAGATTAGCTTCAAAAACACAAGTTGATAATGTTTTGGCATAATTCATCAAAACTAAAATATCCCAACAATTTCCCCCTTTTTGATAATGACGCCAAAACATTAAAATATATGCATTTTTAAAGAAACGGGTTTTCTTTTAAAAAGATCAGTTCAGGTGGTCACTCTGAAATTAGTGAACTTTAGAACTCCGGCTTTGATACCAATTGATGGTCCCGGTGGAAAAACCCATTTTGCGCGTGCGGAAGCAAACATTTCACGAGATGCATATAAAAACAGGGGTGAGGGAAGAGTGATTCCAAATTTTGCTCTTTTAAGCTCATGTGTGTTGTTTTTCTTATGATCCAATGCATATGGCAAGTAAGAACATAAAGCAGTAAAGAACACACGATTTTATAGTGGTTCGGAGTCCAACTCCTACATCCACTCTTCCCTATCATCAGGGGCACCTACTTAACCAACTGAACTTAGTTTAACGTGTTAGTCCAACACCCAACAGATGTTTACCGAGTTCACACTCAAACAGGACTTATCACCCTCACGGGATTGCCTACCCTCCCTTTCGGGATTGCTAGATGTTTATCGAGTTCTCACTCAAACGGGACTTATCACCCTCACGGGATCGCCTACCCTCCCTTTCGGGATTGCTAGATGTTTCTGAAGTTCACACTCACCTACAAACTTAATCGATTGATTTGGGTAAGGTTTGTTTGGTTTTCAACTAGGTTGAGATTTTCCCTTACATTTTGTTTTAGCCTCAATGCTAAATTTGGGAAAATCTCTCTAAGCTTAGGATACATCGTGGGTTGCTTAGATTGAGTTCTAGAACACTCTTTGAATATATGTGTATATCTAGGACTTGTGTTCTAGGGTGGGAATGCTTTGGGTATAACTCTCTTTGGCTCTGTAGCATCTCGTCTTTATATCTCACGCATCCCGCGAATAATGAAGGAAGAACTTGTATTTATAGTGTGGATTTGAATGTTACCGTTGGAGAGAATCACATTCAAATCCATATTATTCTTTGTAATCTGGCTGACTTCTTCATTTGGTTGTCTTCCTCTCATTGGTCCACGTCAGCTGAATCTAACGACTATTTTCTTCAGGATTGTCTGATCCTCGGCTTCTTCAAACTCAGGCTTCCTTGGACTCAAGATTCTTGATTCAGCGGACTTCTCATCGGCGGACCTTATGCGTCGGACATCTTGACACTCGAGGCTAAGCGAGTTCGGCTCTTCGACAGGACATCTTGACCCTCAGTCACTAGCTTTTCGAGCTAAGCGATCATCGTAGCATTCGATTCTCGATGAACATGACTTGAGATGACTTCTTCTCTACGATGACTTCTCGCTTTGATCGATATCAGATTTACGGTTACGATATCGATTTCTTCTCGCTTTGATCTGATCTACTCACATGATCGGATCGATTATAGCTTATCAGTCGGCATATCGGTTTATCGCCAGATTAGTACATCGGGTTAGCATATCGGTTTAGAACATCGATCTCAATCACGTCGATCTTGATCATCTGCTCATCTTCATATCGATCTCGATCATGTAGATCTCGTCGGTCTCATACACTCCTCTCCGATCGCAACCTTCTCTTATGATCTTACGGTCGGTTTCTTTACGATCGGCATATGCCTTTCGATCATCGGATCGGCTAAATGCATTCTTCGATCGGGGTAAATCGGTCATCGATCTTCGATCAATTTGGCTTAACTTATCTTCTCTTACGATTTTTGCTCGGCTCATCAGTTAACCGGAACTCATCTTACTCATCGATCTCGTCGGTCACAAATCTGCTGACCTCGTCGATCTCGATCATCTCGTCCCTAATTTAAGTGAGTTCACTCAATTTGTTCTCTCGTTCCTCTCAACTTTTATCGTAGATTAGATCAAAAACACAAGTTGATAATGTTTTGGCATAATTCATCAAAACTAAAATATCCCAACAAGACCTTGTCATTAGTGAAAATGAGGATCCACAATAAAATGGGCAGGATCAACGTGAGTGCACGGATTTAGAGTTCGTCCACTAAGTGTATATGAGACCTTGCCTTATTTTTGGGTTGATGACAACTTTTTAATAGTACTAAAATAATAAATAAGTGGTATGTTGGATATATTTTGACTGCATATCATATCATATTATGTAAATCATATTAAAATTATAAATTCACATTATATACATAAACAGTCAAATTTTAATATTGTTTCTTAAATGAAATTAAATCGATCAACACTTCTAATTAAAGTGAACACAAAATATTAACTAAAGTCACATCTCGCATAATGAGATTTGTTATCATAGAACTATTTTCTCAATATCATATTAAATTGATAAAATATTATCTCATATTATGTATATATAAATTTTTCCTTCTCAGAATAAAGTTCAACTACTCTACCACTACCATTACCACTTACCACTCCCTCTTCTTTTCTATGGTCTAAGTTATGGATGGACAGAACAAGAAAAGAAAAATAGAGGACGATGAAAAAATTGAAGATAAAGAGATCAATAATTTTTTTGCATTGATTAAAAGTTCCAGAGAACTACACAGTCAATCAGCTGCAAGGAGATTTAAACCATGGACTCTCACATTTATATTGGAAGATTTCTTCCCGCCGCCAGAAATGGAGAAAACAGAGAAAGTCGGTCCATCGACAGAAATAGGAAAACAACAAGCTAACACTGCAAGTGAGAAAGATGGAGAAAAAAGATTTGATCTCAATCTTCCTCCGGTAGATTTTGCTGATGACAGAGCAAAAGGGACTAGAAATAATATGTTACCGCCGCCACCACCCGCTGCAACAAGATGGATGCCAACACTTTCGGAAGACTTTTTGAAGGCTCCACCGCCACTGCCTTATCAAAAAATAGAAAAACAAGTAAATTTTAGTAATTTCTATTGATTTATGTTTTTTTTTTCTCTCGTAATTTAAAATGGTTCATTTTGTATGTTTATTTATTTTTTCTAATAATCACTTTTCTATTGTTTCATTGATGGGAGTTAATTTTTACGGAAGTTTTCATGAGATATACAATGACATAAGCGAGTAATGTTGATGGGTCCTAATATTTCGCCTGTTTTGAACGAGGTTTTTGCTAACTTTAACTGATTTAATTATTTTGTTAATTTCTTGTTTTTTTTTTCGAAACATTGTTAATTTCTTGTTACACTTTGTCAGTGTCATTATTTCTTTTCGGCCCAACTGTTAATGGGCTTATATTCTAGCCCACAATATTTATTGTATATTGAATTTTTTGTAGTACTATAATTTTAGATCAACTAAATTTTATTGGCAGTTATATTGCATATTCTAGTAGGAACATGAAATTAAATAGTATATTTATGTATAAATATGAGACAAATATTACATAATTGAAACAAAAATAATTAAAAAAATATTAATTGAAGTCTCATTTTACATAATAAAATTGTGATACACACGAATACCATTTCTCGATATTATATAAATTTGATAAACTATTTCAAAATTAATTTGAGTAAACAAGTATCATAAATTATACAATATCTCCCAAAAAACAATGAATATGTCTGAACACCCACCTCACATGTCTCATCCATCACTTATAGCATTTCTTTCTTCTATATATAACACTTTTCTTTTAGGGAATAAAGAACAAGCACCACCTCTTCTGAGTTATGGATAGGCAAAATAAGTGGATAAAAATGATTGACAATCAAGAAATTGAAGATGAAGAAAGAAAGAAACAAGTGTTTGCATGGCTTAATATGCATACGGAGTTGGATGATGAAGTTTCACTGGCTGCCGATTACAAAGAATTAGTGATCGAAAATAACAAGACACAAGTGGGGTGGACCCCCACATTTATATTAGACGATTTCTTGGTGGATCCATGGCTAGCACCACCACAGGAGACGGAGAAAGCCGGTCCTTCTACGGAAGTAGAAAAACAAGAGACGGACAATGATGGAGGAACTTTTGGCCGTAACATGATTTTCTCTATTTGGCAAAGTCTTTTTAGATGATCAAGAAAAAAATGTTGGAGATAATATGGGCGTCGATTACCCACGAGTGGGGGGTGGACCCCACATTTATAATTGAAGATTTTTTGGATGACCAAGAAAAATGGATTATAGATAGTAAGACGACACCGATGCCACAAGTGGGGTGGACACCCACATTTATACGAGAAGATTTCTTGGATGATCAGGTACAAGTGTTGCAAAAAAGAGGCGGAGAAAGCGGCCCATGAAAAAGTAGAAAAACAGGGGAACCAAACCATCAATAATAAAATCTTTAGGTCCATCTCGATGTGAATTTTCACAAATTCTTTTGTTTAATTTATGTGTTTGTTGGGAAATTTATAGTTTTGATGAAAGTTCCAAAAACACATGTAATAGGACGGTCGGACACATTGGTAGTGATGTTTACATTCTTGCTATAGGAGACCCGGTTGATAATGATTGTATAGAAAAACCGATGTAATAGATAGGTCACATATTGAGGGGGAACTCAATATGTAAAGGTCGAATCTGAAGAATCGGAAAGAAAAGCGACATCGAACAGGCGAGAACGCTAAAGTAAGGCGAAGATCGGATCGAGGCCGATCTAGTCGGATAACTTCAGCGGAAGTCATGAAGCTCAAACCTCCAATACTCGAAGATCGGATGACTTCGGAAGATAAGACCGGAAGACCTACATCGGCCGAGTCGGCCCGGTTGAAGCTAAGTCAGCAGGCGCCGAGAAGACTCCATCGGTGGGTGATCGATTCAGACCGATCGGATCGACTCATAAGATGGCGATGTTTCATCTTATCATACGTCTGCGATCTAAACAAGAAGAATACCAACCTTAGTTGGAGGAACAACAACGCAAAAGCAAGGCTTTCATCGATAAGGAAGAAACACGTATGAGCAGAGGCGATACTCGCGGGATTCGATGTTGCTCTCTCAAACGGCTATAAAATATACATTCACGCTTTCAGCCATGCCGTTCCTGAAGCACGTCACATCAAGACTGCAAGTCTACCTAAAATAGCCTGAGATTCAAATTGCTCTCCAACGGCTCTTTGATCTCAAGGTCTATAAATATGGGATCACACTTCAGAGTGAAACACGGAAATGCTTGGACAAACAACATAATCACGAAGCTCAAACTATAGTCGATTTTCATACGAAGAACACAACAACAAGCTTATTTTATATTGTGTTCATCCCATAAGTTCTTAGCAAGAAATCTTTTCATCTAGCTATCGATCGCTTATACGCAAGAAAAAGATTTCATAGTTGGAACCTCAACAATCTTACCCAAACCCCAAGTTAGGATAAGTTGTTTAGCAAGATTCGATCTAGGGTTTCTAATCTTGATTTACGGGATCGGTTGAGTGAGAACTCTTAAAACATCTGTTGGTGTCTTGTGTTGGACTAACACACTAAACTAAGTCGATCGGTTAAGTCGGTTAAGTTGGTGCCCCTTGTGAAAGGGAAGAGTGGGCGTAGGATTTGGTTTGTCCGAACCACTATAAATCTTGTGTGCCTTTCTTTGCTTTGATTAAGCGCTCTCACATCGCACAATCTTAAAAGCGCATACATTCTAAGTTAAGATCGAGACGACACCAAGCTACGATCGTCGAACTGAAAATTTACATCATCGATTAAAAAGATAAAACTTGGAATCGATTTATACAAACCTGGTTTTTCACGGGTAAAACTTAAGCTTCCACACATCAGTTAATCGATAGTTACGGCCGATCTGCTTACGGCGTTGATAAGTTAGTTATCGAGATTAAACCGATTCACTCAGACTCTGATCGGGCTATCTCGCTAGCTTTTTGATCTGCGAAAAAGTTTTTCGAAGTCTATTCACCCTCCCCTCTAGACTTACGCCCTCACATAACCCGATTCGGGACCTACAAGTGGTATCGAGGCGGTTGGTTCTTCCGACCACCGACTACGTGTCATTGTGGTCAACTGAATCGATCTTAAAAAAAAAAACCGTTTAAAAACTCATTCATTTTCCAAAATCACTCGGCATGGATAACACGTCCGGTATGTATCATGATCTGTAGAAGTTCTCAATTGATGAGTATGCTTGATTAGGCCATATATATGTCCAACCATCTAGGCTCGTCGATTGGCGAGAATGATGGAAGTCATCGAGAGGACCCATCATCATTTACTACGACAATCCTGCGATCGGAGGAGATCCGGACTTTCCCACGGGAAGTCTTGTGCGAAAAAAGCCCGACCACGATGGACCGGAAGAAAGAAAAGCGCATACTCGGACACCATTGCAAGACATATCATCATGAAGACAATGGATAAGGTCACCAAAGAGAAGATTAAGTATCTCAAATCTGCGAAAGCAATGTGGGATACTCGGCCGAGATCTGCGAGGAAATGAGCGAGATAAAAGACGGTAGTCTTCAAGTTTAACTGGTGAAGTTCGGAAACCGAAGATCTTGCCAACTAAAACCATCAACGAACTCGATGGAAGAATTACAATGTCTATAAACAAGCTTCGAGAACTTGGTAGAGATGTCGATAAAGATATCAACTATAAGATCCTAAGGTCTCTCACCAAGAAGTGGGACATGAAGGTCGCGGTAATCAAAGATTGCGGGACATTTCAAGAATGAAACCTAGTAGCTTGTTCTTGAGTCTTAAAGCTCACGAGTTCGACTGATTGAAAAGAGGTCAAGGTGATGAAGGCGAGGTCCCCTTTGAAACCTCGACTTCAAAATCGATTTGCTTCAAAAAGGCAACCCGTAGCGAGAACAAAGGCCAATGAACCCATTGGAAATATATTAAGTCGGTAAGCGGATCGCGTTGCTTACGGGGAAGCTTGAGAAGTCGATATACAACTTGGTAAGTATCGAAGATTCTATAAGGACTATCAACATAGCCGAGGATGAGATAGGAGATCGGACAATAGATCTCGAAGAACCGGATCGATGATCGGAGGGATCCAGAGATGAAAGGGAAAGAGATAGTCGGGACGAAGGAAGGTAGAGATAACCAATCGGATAGAAGAAACTCGGACTACTATCGAAAAGGGAAATCACGATAGGTCATCTGAAGGAGTGATTCACGGAAGGAAAGGGCGGTGGATCCGGGCGTGCTTCAATCGTGAAGCCGAGGTCACTATAGCCTGATCGCCCGGACTGACGCCGAGAGAGGGAAGAAAAGAGGAACAAAAGAGAAGCAGCGGTATAGAGACGGAAGAGCCATGGTTCGCGTCGTCGAGAATTGGCGATTCTATCTCGCCTCCGGGACTCCGGATACTCCTCTGTAGAAGATCACTTTGATCGGCGAAGTCTTGGTCGACTTCTATGAAAAAAGAAGATCGATATTCTCGTCGGGACGATGATGAACTCTGCTCGATGGCGGGGAGGACCGGTCGAGGTAACCTCCAAACCCCTTCGTTCACTTCTACACCGCTATCATTAGCACACCTTTGGGGAGATTGACTGCGGCTCTACTCGAAACAATTGCTTGAAGATCTCTCCAATGCAAGAGAAACTTATGCTATTGTGGAAGCCGAGAATGATAAGTCGAGGACTAGAAATAATCGACTTTGCTAAAGAAAATGATCTCGAGAAAAGCCTCGAACTTAGATCAATTTAAAACCGCTTTCGGAAATGGCGAGGAATTTAAAATTCTCGAAGTTAAAGCTTCGATCGAAAAAAAGATCAAAGAACGAGATGGAAATTAACGAACTGACAAGTCGATGACTTCAAAATCTTGCAAGCAAAATTCGATGAGCTATTAGAATGCATGAAAGTCCGAAATCCTCTAAGGATAATCTGCGTAAGAAAATAGATATTTTTTCAAAATCATCTCAAACCGTTAAAGACATGAGCGCCTATTTTCGAGTAAAGATTGATAAGGAGGACTTGGCTATGAGAAACCCTCCACATCCTCAAAAGCCCCGATTGATTCATCTCGAAGAAAAGGTGTAATCAGATTTAATTTCGAAAAAAAGAGACACCAAAAGCTAAACTTGTATCTAATAGGGGTAAGAGACCGGTTGAGCGGGTAAAACAAAGTGATCAACGAAAGGGAAAGAAATGGACCCCTAACTGGTAAAAGCATCGGTAGGAATCAACGGAAGAACCGGTTCTTCCGAAGAAACCTCAACTTCGATCAACAGATCGGGAATCGAGAAAAGACAACCTACAAAAAGGAAGTCTGTCGAGACCCGGTCAAGGTCATTTGCCTAATAAGCATGCTTCGGGTAAATCTGCGAAAACCATCTATGCGAAAAAGGATATGAATCTTTTGATGGTAGCGATCGTACCTACCCCTATAGTCGAAATTTAGGGCTCTTTTTTGAACCACCTTTGGATAAAAAGAAGACAAACTGAAAAAGGTAAATCATAAGTCTTCTAAGTCATCAGGTTCACACAAGTAATCATACAAATCGAAAGCATATGAGGATAAGTATGATTATGTTGACAGTATGGGAGACAAATCAGGGCTTACGATCGACCGATCACCATAGAAGTGCTCTGTTTGTATGGATCCCCAAATCCAAACCTAACCCCTCGGGACCCAATCCGAAAGGGGTACCTAAAGCCCGATCGATTAGAGGTTGGCGTGGGTCCGGCCAACAAAGGAGGTGTGCAAGCAACTATCGGTACATCGATAGTGGATGCTCAAGGCACATATTTGGAAGCAAACATCTCCTCGGTTCCTACATAGAAACGAAAGGCCAGCGTGTACTCTTCGGTGATGATAACTTTGGTTATACCAAAGGGTTGAACTTAGAGAATGATGATGTACAAATGGCTGGAGTCTCGTTTGTCGAAGGTCCGAAGCACAACCTATTATCGGTTTCACAATTACTGCGACAACGGATTGGTGTTGAGTTCTCGTGATCAATGCACTATCAAGAATCGAGTCACTCAGCAGATATATTCTTGGTTCAAGAAAAGGGACGATCTACCACGGTGATTGGAGCAGTTGTCCAAGAAATGCATGCGATTGTTAAGAGTTCCAAAAGTAGCGGTTGGCTCTGGCACAAAAGAATGAGCCATCCGAACTTTAAAACTCTTAATAAGATAACTAGGATGTCTCTAGTAGAAGGACTTCGAATGAAGTGTTCTCAAAGGATCGGACATGTCTTTGCGTGTCGGAAGGAAAAGCAGTCAAAGCTTCATTCAAAGGAATTTAGGACGGCAAAGATCCAAATCTTGAGTACTTCATATGGATCTGTTTGGACCGAGTTACACGGTCGATCTCAGCGGACGCAAATACACTCTGGTAATCGTGGATGACTACTCCAAGTTTTACGGGTTATATTCTTACATAAGAAGAATGAGGCGACAACCAAGATACCCAGAAATTTGCTAAGAAAATTACAAAATGAGAAGGGTGTCGTAGTAAAAATCGGATCGAGATAAAGGTGAAATTTACGAACTCCTTTATTCTTGATTTTTTGCTCTAAGTTTGGTATCTGACATGAAACATCGGTGCGAGGGCGCCACAATGAGAATGGAGTATTTGAGCGGAGAAACAGAACTCTCAAAGAAGTTCGCTTTCGAACAATGTTAATTTGAACATGCGATACCAAACCGTTTATGGGCAGAAGCAATCAACACTGCATGCCATACGCAGAACAGATGTCTCCTGACTAAGGCTCACTACAAAACACCCTATGAACTGTGGAAGGGCAGAAAACCTCGTGTTTCTTACTTCCATGTTTTTTGGGTGCAAGTGTTTCATACACAACAATGGGAAAAGTCGGTTGAAGACCTTTGAGGCTAAGTCGATGAGGGTATATTTCTAGGGTATTCCTCATCTAGCAAAAGCCGGGGTCTACAACAAAGCGAACCCTTGTTGTGGAAGAAACACCCCATGTAACCTTTGATGAAGCATCTTACGATCAAGAGAAATCGCCTCCGAGAACAAGAAGTACGATCTACGTAACACGATATTCGGAAAATGGATCATTAACGATCAAGGAAAAGGATCGAAATCAGATCAATTTACATTCCGGATCTAGCTGATTCACCGGATCAATCGGATCTAAGGTACGAACAAGCGTCGATGAAAAATTTGATTCACCGAGATAAGAAGAATCGAACCATCCGGTTCGGGGGAACTGAAGTTCTCACGAGCAGACATCGACACATGATGATTCCAACATCACCGAGACTTGTTCTTATCAAGTGGACCATAACCTGCGCACCACTCCCAATCACTAGTAATAAGATTTTATCGTAAAGCGGACGATGTTCTCAAAACCGTATAAATCGTAAGCGAAGGACACGGATAACCCGGTCATCCAATCGATCGATAATTGGAGACCCGTCGATAAAATTAAAACTAGACATCAGTTGGTGAAAGTGCCATGTATTCTTTGTTATCTGTCTATGAAGGAACCAACTACAATCGAGGAAGCATTACAAGACCTAAACTGGATTCTAGCCATGCAGAGGAATTGGAGCGTTTCGAGAGAAATGAAGTATGGGAACTAGTAGATGCAGACCCGGTCATCAAGGCGTAATTGGCACGAAATGGATCTTCAAGAACAAAGAGATGAGAAAAATGTTATCACCGAAATAAGGCAAGACTTGTTGCTAAGGGGTATTCACAATCGAAGGAATTGATTACGATGAGACCTTTGCACCGATCGCTTCGCCTTTGAAGCCATTATTTGTCCGCTTTCGGCTTATGCTTCCCATGAGAGGGTTCATCGTGTATCGGATGGACGTAAAAGAGTGCTTTCTTAAGCGGGGTACTAGCGGAGGAAGTTTATGTCGAACAACCTCCGGGCTTTGAAAAGGGCAACCAAGTGTATCGTTTAAGAAAAAGCTCTTTATAACAAACAGTTCCATGAGCTTCGGTATGATACACTCTCTCGATTCTTGATCGAAAGTGGGTTCACTAAAGGAACAAAGGAGAACCTTATTCGAGAATAGAAGATGGAGAAGATATTCGATGGTTGATTTACGTGGACGACATCATCTTCGGATCTCCTAACAAGAGCCTATGTGAAAGATTCAGCAAACTGATGCAAGGGAAATTCGAGATGTCCATGATGGGTCAGATGAATTACTTTCTAGGTCTCCAAGTTAAACAAAGTTCGGAAGGATATTCAAATGCCAAAAGCAAAAAGTACACTAGGAATCTTTTGGCTAAGTTTGGAATTCAAAATAGTAAGGAAGCCAAAATTCCTATGATATTTGGATTCAAGATGGATCGAGATGAGGCGGTCGAAAACAAATCGAGAAGGAATATAGGGCTCTCATTGGATCTTTATTATACATTTGCCCGGCAGACCGGATATCACTTTTCATGATGAGTGTATGTGCGATTTCGAGGCAAATCAATGATCGACCACCTAGAAGCGACTAAGCGGATTCTTAAGTATCTGAAGGAACAATAAACCTTGGTTTATTCTACCCATCGAGATGATAATCTAGAGCTTAGTGGGTATTACGATTACGATTATGGAGGTTGCAAGATCGACAGAAAATCAACCTCAGGAACATGTCAGTTCTTAGGAAGTAAACTGATCTCGTGGTTTTCAAAAAGCAAACATCCAGTTGCGACATCAACAACTGAAGCAAGAATATATGGCTGCGGAAGCTGTTGTTCCCAACTGCTCTGGCTCGGTCGGTCGGTGAGGATTACAAACATTGTAGCTAGAGCGTACCTATATTACGTAGCGATGTAATAGTCTATTGCAATCACTTTTTCGAATCGGTTCTACATACAAGATGCAAGCATGTGGATGTCAGACACCACTTCATAAGAGATCACGTTGAAAAGAAGAATATCAGAATGGAAAAGATTCATACTGATATACAGAAGGCTGATATTCTAACCAAGCCACTAGCTGAGATCAGATTCAGAGATTTATGCAATGAGCTAGGACTTCTAGATCTTGGAGAAATGTCACCGAAAATGTTTGATGGAATGCTCTCCAGAACTAGCTGGTTAAGAGACTAACCAGATCGAGAGAAATCAGTTGAGTTTGGTATCTTAACTGATCTCAAGAGACTGATAAGCAAAAATCGATCAGACATACACGCTACCAGATCCAAAGGAACTGATCAGATTTTAGTTTATCAGATTTAAAGTCTATCAGTTTAAAGGAACTGATCAGATTCAAGGTTTATCAGATTGAAGGAAAATGCTTAGTTTAAAGGATTATCTGATTAAATCAATTTGGTTATAGTATTTCTTTGTGATTCGTTTTAGCTGATATTCAACAAGCAAGGATGCAAATGCAATTTCCATTTCAAGAAGCCTATCCGAGAAATTTGCATCAAAAAGGACGATGTAGAAATCACGTTGATAATTGGATAAATTTACGGTTGATTGACATATCGAGAGATTGAGGGCGATATTTACGCATGTCAATCACGCCTACTTAGGGAATAGAAGCTACTACTCTAGACTAAGTTTTGGCGGTAACACTTATCCCAAGAATTGGCTTAATCGAAAAAAAGAATCGGATGAGGTCAACCAAAATCGATTACTTACGAGCATGATCGGATGAGAGAGATCTCATTTGAGCTTGAAACTCAATAAATCGGATATATCGGTCTATGTCGAAATATCGGTTGAAGGGGAACTTCAACCGATCAAGGAGGATCAAAAGGAAATCGAGGCGTACTCGAGGAAAGATCGGCTAAGCTGAAGTTTCAACAAATCGGAGATCAACCGGAGAAGATCGGTTAAAAGGATCGGTTGGGAAATTTCTTAAGGCTTAAAGAGAATGATTAAGATCAACAAGTGGAATCAACATTGACAAGTAATATTGGTGATTACAACATCGATCAACCAGATCACGATCTCCTTTCTCTTGTTCTTTACTTATTTATCGGATCGTATATCGATATTATTTGCCTTCTGTCCCACCCACTATCCTTGTGGCGTGTACTCTGCAAATCATTTAATGCGGACGTGGGGTACATGTATTAACCGCTACTTGATCGTGCTTTTAAATCCAAAAGTTTTTGTATGCGTCGCGTTTTCCCAACCCTACGATCAAAACCGCTAAATCTGGGCGTACAATCTTTTCAAAACGATTGATCTTCAAAATCTTGTCTTATTGTACCCTCCGCCTCTATATAAGATTCATCAAACCTTACGAGTTTTTACGCTTCACAAACTTGCATTACTTTCTTTGAAAAACTTCAAATTTTCTACGTTTCAAAAGCGATTTCTTAGAGTTCAAAATCTTCTCTCGAAAATTTGAATCTGGTAATATTTTCTTTTAAGCTTAATGATGAATCTTTCTTTCCGTTAAAAACATTGTTTTCAAAAGTTGTTTTTTGAATTCATGCTTCATTGCCTTTTGTTTTCCATGATATGATATTGATATTGATTATGCACAAATTTAATGAGTCTATCTCACTGTAGATGGCCACTCATGGACTAGGAAAGATCATGTGCAACTATGCGGGCGCAACGAAGATCTTTGAGGATAAGTTCGATTCGGTTTGGAACCCGAGGATTACGAATCCATGGAGGTGGAACAAATTCGAAGAAGGTGGGATCGAAACATATTGCTCTGCTTTCATCGCAATCCGGTGATGCAAGATGAAACACTTCAATTCTTGCAGAATTTGAGTGTGGATCTGAGAAAAAACAGAGATTTAACCGATGTCGATCCAAGCGGAGAAGAAATCGGATCGACAAATGCGGACATCACTCGTCTGCATTAGGCTTGCCAAAAGGGCGAATCTCACCGCACACACTGGGGGAGAATGAGGATGAAGAAATCAGAGAGGAGCTCTTAAGAGAGGCGGGACAAACATCGACAAACCGGATTCATCGGGCCAATGCTCAAAAGAAAGACTGATTGTTGTTTGACATTCTATCAAGAACGATCATGGGAATCTCATTTAGCCCGATGCTCTCACATCGGTCAAAATGTACAAAGATGGCAAAGAATAATTGATGGGGCTCGAGAACATCAATCGCACGGCTTCTGAAAAGCCATCTTGCTCCAAGAACACGAAAAAATTTGGAGTCAATGAATCCAGCGGTGTCTTTTCGAAAAAGAGAGTCGGCCAATCTCAACAAGGTTGCGGTTATATTGAAGGACAAACCGCCAAGCTACCGAATGGAATCGAGAATGGATGAAGTCCTACAATGCCTTCCTCTCATCAACTTCGGTTATATATGGGCCACCAGACGATGACAAGGAGCCCACTCCAACAAAATCTGAAGAAAGGAAAGAGCAAAGAAGCGCCTCATCCACACCGGTTGCTCCACGAAAAAGAAACGAACCGGTGAAGGCCTGGGAGAAGAGGCCAAAGAAAGCAAAAGAACCTACCCTCGACTCTAGCACTAGAAGATGAGTCGAAGAAGAAAAAAGCGCCGTAAGCGATCATTGCGCAACAAAGAACAGAATCGACAGCAAGCTTCTCAACCCGAGGGCTCGCCAGAAACGATCCGAGGTAGAAGCACAAACCGATAAATCTACTTTCCTCAACCTCAAGGCGATTCACCGCCGGACTAAAAGCTGCCGAAAGCATGTCTCTCTTCGCTAGTTCACCTTTCATGAACTGAACCAGATATAATCGCCACTACAAAGCAGAACCCATCGCAGTCGAACCAATCGAGATAACTTCCGCCGACTCAAGCACAACCAGAAGCTTCCACATCTCATCCAATGTAATCGGGACAGATAATTCACGTATCCAGATCAACAAAGACCATCACCTGGAAAAATGGTCGGACTAAGAATTGAACGAGAGATTGATGAGATGTATCCACAATGAGGTCGCCCATCCCGCTATCGAGAGAAGAAGTCATGGAGATCCTCACCGAGAGATCTCAGTTAAAAAGCTTCTCGAGATCTTATCTTACTTGTTGAAGCAGATGGGTGGGTGCGGATGAGTTCGCAGATTTTGACTTCGATATGAGGAAGTCCGCCAAAGTAGGATCACCGGTGAGCTCATATCCGATAAACTGCGGAAAGCTCCGATCCACGGGAAGTTGGAATTGCTTAAGAAGAGAAGCTGGAGATCGCTTTCAAGAAGCTCGAAAACAGATTTGAAATGGTGAAGGCCGGAGTCTGCCGATGAAAGTGGAACGGTCTTTGCAGGTTCACGACCAACCACCGAGGCACAAACAATCGAACTCGATCAAGTGATGGATCCAATTCCTACATCTCAAATCACCATCGATCAACTTCGTGGAGATCGATCTTGTCTCAAAGATCTCCGAAAGAAGAGATTGAGGAGTCTTAAGCGATCGAGAGACAAATCGGTCTCAAACAAATCGAAGCAATCAGAGATCGGTTCTCCCAATCTATGACCACCATATTCACTTGAGCTTACAAAATCAGTTGATGACAAAGTGAAAGCAGGTGGATCAAAATCAATCTTTTTTTCGACGCCATCGAGAAAAAGGCTCGAAAGTTATCGAAGAGAAATTTGATAAAATGATTTGGACACTCTCGCTACAATGGAAATCGCCAAGAAAGAGCCGATTACAATCGTTTTCGAATCTAACAAACTCAAACTTGTGTTTATCTCGCTAATGATCTAAATCAGCATTGTCGATCAACTTTGGGTCTCGACTTCCCACCTCAATCGCTTTTTGATCAAACCAAAAAGGGGAAGGATCGAGAAACCAACGACACATCGGAAGACAAGGCCCATGGACAAAGCTCAATTGCAAGAAAGGCTGCTGCTTTGGTCTTTGGAACATCAAAATCTGGACGATTACTCGGACGGAAAGTCACCGGAAGCACAAACTAGTCGGATCTGGTGATAAGGAGCTAGTCAGTAAAATTGTCCAAAGAGGATGGTCAAGAAGAAAGAAGGATGAAAAACGGGCACAAGCGGAAGGGTTGAAAGAAGTTCAAATCAAGGGCTAAGAAAGGATTGATTTGGAAAATCGCACCAGAACCTCGGTTGCCGGCAAAGAGTCGAGCGAGATCATACCAAAAACTCGGCCGCACACGCCAAGAGGTTTGAGGAATGGAATAAGATCGAAGTGAATGGCTTCTTGATGCCTTTGTCCTTGATCTTGTTCCAAAGAAGAATCACCGGATGATGAGTTCCTCAACCGGTTTCGAATAAATATCCGGACTTTTCAAGTATCGGAAAATGAAGCCAAGCTTATAAATGTAAAGATATCTCGCCAAGAGTATGATCTATTAATATACTCAAAAGAAGGCGGATGGCTCATTTGACAGATTGGCATTTGAGAGATTCTACTTTGACATCTTGAGCAAATCACGGATAATCGATCAAGTGCGCATAACCGATGTCAAATGGAAACTCTATCAGATTTTCAACGTTCCACAAGACAAAGAGAAATGCGAGGAAGGATACAAGCCCAAGAGTGAAGATTCGGAAGGCGTCAGGGATCGTGACTTTTAAATTCAACTTTTCTGATGTAACATGTAATCAACATATCTAATGAAAAGTTTATTTTTCTGATCCCAAGACAAAATCTCTTTGTCTTCTGATTACTTGCTCTTTAACTGTTCTATACTTATCAACTGTTTGGTTTCTCAAGTGTTTTGGTTTTTCATCAAAAGGGGAAATTGTTGGGAAATTTATAGTTTTGATGAAAGTTCCAAAAACACATGTAATAGGACCGGTCGGACACTGTTAGTGATCGATGTTTACATTCTTTGCTATAGGAGACCAGTTGATAATGATTGTATAGAAAAACTGATGTAATAGATAGGTCACATATTGAGGGGGAACTCAATATGTAAAGGTCAGATCTGAAGAATCAGAAGAAAGCGATATCGACAGGTAAGAATCTTAAAGCGAATCAAGATCGGATCGAATCGATCTAGTCGGATAACTTTCGGAAGTCATGAAGCTCAAACCTCAATACTCGAAGATCGATGACTTCGGAAGATAAGACCGGAAGACCTACATCGCCCGAGTCGGCCCGGTTGAAGCTAAGTAAGTCAGCGCCAGAAGAACTCCATCGGTGGATCGATCGATTCGGTGATCAGATCAGCTCATAAGATGAAAACTGATGTTTCATCTTATCATACGTCTGCGATCTAAACAAGAAGAATACCAACCTTAGTTGGAGGAACAACACTGCAAAGCAAGGCTTTCATCCAATAAGGAAGAAACACGTATGAACAGAGCTGATACTCGCGGGATTCGATGTTGCTCTCTCAAACGGCTATAAAATATACATTCACGCTTTTCGGCCATGCCGTTCTGAAGCACGTCACATCAAGCCTGCAAGTCTACCTAAAATAGCCTGAGATTCAAATTGCTCTCCAACGGCTCTTTGATCTCAAGGTCTATAAATATGGGATCACACTTCAGAGTGAAACACGGAAATGCTTGGACAAACAACATAATCACGAAGCTCAAACTATAGTCGATTTCATACGAAGAACACAACAACAAGCTTATTTTATATTGTGTTCATCCCATAAGTTCTTAGCAAGAAATCTTTTCATCTAGCTATCGGTCGCTTATCGCAAAGAAAAGATTTCATAGTTGGAACCTCAACAATCTTACCCAAACCCCAAGTTAGGATAAGTTGTTTAGCAAGATTTCAGTCTAGGGTTTCTAGTACTGATTTCTGGGATCGGTTGAGTGAGAACTCTTAAAACATCTGTTGGTGTACTGTGTTGGACTAACACACTAAACTAAGTCCATTCGGTTAAGTCGGTTAAGTTGGTGCCCCCTTGTGAAAGGGAAGAGTGGGCGTGGGAATTTGGGTTTGTCCGAACCACTATAAATCTTGTGTGCCTTTCTTTGCTTTGATTAAGCTGCTCTCACATCGCACAATCTTAAAGCGCATACATTCTAAGTTAAGATCGAGATGACACCAAGCTTACGATCCGATCGAACTGAAATTTACGTCATCGATTAAAAAGATAAAACTTGGAATCGATTTATACAAACCGGTTTTTCACGGGTAAAACTTAAGCTTCCGACACATCGAGTTAATCGATAGTTACCGAATCGATCGCTTTACGGCGTTCGATAAGTTGGTTATCGACTAAATGATTCACTTTCGACTCGATCGGGCTATCTGCTAGCTTTTTGATCCAAGACGAAAAGTTTTTCAGAAGTCTATTCACCCCTCCCCTCTAGACTTCTGCCCTCACATAACCCGTTCGGGACCTACAGTGTTGAATAAAGTTAATTTTACCCAACTTAATATGGTTTGTTTAGTATGTTTATTTAGACGTTTTCCTTCTCCTGCATGCTTATTGCACATCCTCATAATTTAATTAGGATATATGTTATAATTTATACACTCAAAATAAAAGTTAAGGGGTGCATTCAATTGAGATTCTATTGGATTTTCTTGGACTTTAAAAAGTATGTGAATTTAGAAAATTCATAGACTCCATGCAGATTTTGGGTAACTTTTTTTATTGATTTACATGGATTTTTATATAGTTGACAGGATTGTGGAATACACTTTTTTTTATTGATTTACATGGATTTCCATACACTCCTTCTGGTACTAATACACAATCTTTCTAAATAATCTTTTTAAAAACTATTACACAGTCTTTTTAAAATATCTGGTTCTGTGGAAATTTTGGGTCATCATCCTTCTAGGGTTATCTTATCAACGGTTTTCACCAAGATTTCCTAAGTATCAAATAATTCCACTACAAATACCAAGGCATGACAATTGAATCGCTTAAAATTTCAAATTGCTCATGATTTGTGCATAAGACACCCAGACACATAAAATCTCAAGACAACACCAAAAACGCAATACAAATCTTGGATAAACTGCCTTTCTAGTAAGGGTGGAAAATGGATGATATATTTCAACTAAGAAAGGACTTTTCTTGCTTATAAATGTAGCGAGGAACACCAATTGAATAGTTAGGTTTTTTTCTTCTAACCTTTCATCTTCAGAGTTTTTTTTAGAGAATATGTAGAAATCTCTGGTCGTTAGAAGAGATTTTGGAGAGTGAAATCTATTTATATTTTTGGAAGGATAAATTTATTTTATATAGACAAACTCTTATGTCAATTATGGGATTTAGCATTTTTCATATTAATTATTAAAATTGCAATCTTAATGAGAAAAAGAAAGGATAACTGGAGAAAAAAGAAATCCTTTTAGTTTAATTGAAAGCGCGTAATTCTAATTATAAATGTTGAATAAATTTGTATATTTTTATATATACATATATATTATTTAGCGGGTGCTTGGTTTGTGGTGAGGAATCGGAATGGAAATATGAATGATAGTAGTGAAAAATGGTAATGTGCATACTTATTATTATTGGGTTGTTTGATTGATAACTAGGAATGACTATCATTATTATAAATGGTGATTGGTATGATTAAGTTTCTTAAAAATAAAAATTTGACCTTAACTATTTTTTATGTTAAAAAATATATTATAAAGAAATAGTGTCTAATTATAATATAATAATATGAAATATTAATTTGGAAGCTTAAAATATAAAAAAAAAATATAACATATTAAATTATAGGGGAATGACTTTCATTCCCCCCAAATATATGAGGAATGAAAATATGACTTTTCACTACAAAATTTCTAACAAAAAGACTCTAAAGTACAAAGTATCTTTAAAGTGACTCTAAGATATAATCTGTACAAAAAATATCCCTTATCTCATTTTTGTATGTATTCATAATTTTATTTTTTTTGTTTTGACCAAATGCACATTTTGGGAAAGTACAAATTTTATAAAATCTGAAATTTAAATTAAATTATATAAAAAATTACAACTAATAAAAAGTGGAATAAAAAAGATAAAAGTGTAGAAAATTAAAAAAACTGCACTCCAAAATTGCCCTAGTAGTGCATAAAATTAAAAAATTTGCACTCCAAAATGCGTCAGAAGTGCAGAAAACATGTCAGAAGTGTAAAAAAAACGTGTCAGAAGTGGCGAAAACGGACAGAACTTAGAATTTTTAATCATATTTTTGTACCCTAGAGTCAAAATAAACTTACTTTGTACCTTAGAGTCACTCCCCCTATTATTTATTAATTTATCGATTTGATCGCTAGAAATTCGCAATTATTATACAAGTATATATTACATAGTGTTCTGAATTGGAGTAAATTTTCGGTGAAACTTGTTTAAATATAAAATTTATATAATTATATTTATAAATTAATATTATAACATTTAATTATCACCTGATTATACTTAATGTTAAGTTATGAATATTAATTTATAAAAATAATGTTATCAGTATTGTCATTGTGCATGTGGAGCATTTAAGTATTTCATTAAGATTATATACCAAATGCGCTCATTTGTTAAATCATAAATTCTATTATTAATATTTATCATGTGAAAAAAAAATCTTAACTAACAAATGATATGTCCTATCTACTAAAGACAAAGAGTAGGTCTACTGTACAAATTTGTATAGATACAAATCAATCAATTTAGGAAATTAAATAATTCATGGGTTTAAGATGATCCGATCAAACGGGTCAAGGATGGGTTGGGTAAAGTGAAATTGAGTCTCAATTGAGATTTGTATGTATACAAATTTGTATCCTAGACTTTGTCAAAGACAAATTACTCCTAATTCATATGGTGACTTTATTTCAAATCTCTGAATTTCTATGAAAAGTTATTTATAATATTATTATTAAACTTTTAAGAGTAGGTATTGTGTGAAATATTGCACACTAGTGTTATGTGCGATACCACACAATTAAAGCAAAATAGACTAAAAATCGCGGGTCATGTGCGCAGGTCGAGCAGGTCGGGCGTGTTGTGATAACATATGCCAAGATCTATCGGAATGACCTCATAAACACATATTTAAATTAACAATTATTACTAGCATGAATTTATCTAAGTGAATTCAAATAATAATTAATCCAACAACAACACGCAAATAATATTCACGTAAAAGATCATAGCATGCGGAATTTCTAGGAGTTTACGTAAACGTACCCGTTGGAGAGACAATCTGAGACAGACAGGATCAAGTAACTGGCTACCAACCAAAAGTCCTTCTCAAGTATTCCCAAGTCCTCGCTCAACAACCCCGGTGGAAGGTTCTCCAATGAACGATTTATAAAACAAAGGAAAATAAAAATTGTTGCACCACCTTTGTGGATTTCTAATATTTCCAACACATGGAATTGCCGTTGGGGATGAATAATTCATCCCCTATTTATAAGTAAGGAGGGGAACGAAAATTTGGGGCAATTTAGGGTTTAGAAAAGATCTTTTCTTGATCTCCAAGAAATCTTGAATATATCCAATATATTCTTCTTTCCATGTGTATTTTTCCACAAAAAACCCATATTTAGCCTTAAATTTTTGAAAATTACAAGAAGATTTGCAAGATTAGATCTTTCTTGAATTTATGAGATATTCTTGTATTCCAAGAATACATATCTTTCTCCATAAAATCTTTCCAAAAAAATCAAGAAAATCTTTCTTCCCTTTCTTATACATATTTTTTGAAAATTCTCATTAAAGAAACCAAGTGGGAGATTTATTGAATTAATAGGATAATCTTGTATTCCAATATTGAGCCACAATATAATTCAACCCATTAATATTAATTAATACCACCATATAATTAATATTGCACTATCCAATCTTAACCCATATTACGGTAATATGGCTCCCGGTTATTATTTCCCGTGTTTAAGATTATTTAGTCCATTAATTAATTAAGTCACTGAAAAGCTTTATATTAATTAATATCTTTATCCTTGGAGTGATGACAACTCAGTTTTATTATCCATACCGAAAAATTAATTCCACTTGCAAGATTTGGTATGATAAAGGTTCCGAGCCCACCAAGGGGACCAATCACGCAAGACTTTGCAAGCACACGATTCTCTGTATTAATTTAGCAACTGTCGTACAATTAATATTATTGCCCAAGATATAGGGTATCGAAGTCGCAATGATTCTCTTCCCATTTATAAGTCAAAGCAATAACTACTAATCGCACACGGTCCTTATTAAGTGACAGATATTAAAAAATCAACAACCACTGAGGTCTAACTCTTCATCCCTTAAGTCAGTGCGAATAAGTTTATCCTCTCCGCAGGTCCGCTTCAGTGCATCGAATGCACTAGTGTAATCTCTTGGTCAAGACAAGTCAATCTGAGCCTTACACATCAACTTCTACCAATAGACTGTTCGGGTCTATCTAGGTTGTGAAACACGCACTAGTTTACAAGGGACTGTTAATGTGATCTTCTGTGATCTGGTATCACCACGTTAACTACAATGTAACATGTGCTTTTATATGAACGATTTGCAATAAATATATATAACATTCAACCATATTTAAAGCAACAGTGATAAATAATTTATTTCAATAAATAAGTGTTTAATACATAGGTTATACAAAGTAAAAATATACTTTCACGTATAACCTCAACAATCTCCCACTTATACTCAAAGTCTACTTTTAAGTATACCACAACACGTCTAATGTATTATACAGTGACATCTAATGTCACCTACATCAACCTAATAATATATCTCCCACTTATACTCAAAGCAGACTGACAACGCTCTTGACACCCATTCCTTCCACATGTCTCTCGAATGTTAACAGAGGAAGTCCCTTTGTGAATGGATCAGCTAGGTTGTCCTCCGACGCGATCTTTGCCACCTCTATATCTCATCTCTTAACGATTTCTCGTATAAGATGGTATTTTCTTTCAATGTGTTTGCTGGACTTGTGGGCTCTCGGTTCCCTTGAATTTGTAACTGCTCCGGCATATCACTGAAAACCGTGATGGTGTTGGGCAAATTCGGAATAAGTCCAAGTCCACTAGGAAGTTCTTGAGCCAGACCGCTTCTTTCGCTGCTTCACAAGCAACTATATATTCGGCTTCCATGGTAGAATCAGGTTTTCTGGAATCTATGTCCGATTGAAAATCCATGTTACAGCTCCTCCTCCAGACAAAACACACTACCTGAGGTAGATTTTCTGGAATCTATGTCCGATTAAAAATCCGAGTCCGTGTATCCCAGTGGAAATAAACTGTACAACTGATAAACCATCATTCTATCCCGAGTTTTTTCAGATACTTTAGAATGTTCTTTACGACAGTCCAGTGTTGATTTCCAGGATTACTTTGATATCTTGCCACCATGCTAACGACGTAGTAAGTATCCGGTCTCGTTCACAGCATTGTATACATAAGGCTTCCTACTGTCGACGCATAAGGAATGCCTTTCATGTCATCTATCACCCCTTGTGTCTTGGGACACATGTCTTTCGATAGATGAATTCCGTGCCTGAAAGGTAAAAAACTTTCTTGAAATCTTGCATACTGAATCACTTCAAAGCAGTGTCTATGTATGAAGCTTGCGATAAGCCAATCATTCTTTTCTTTCGATCTCGAGTGATCTTGATCCCAAGAATATTACCGGCTTCCCCTAAGTCCTTCATATCAAACTGTTTTGACAGTCATACCCTTACGTCTGAAAAAATCTTTACATCGTTTCCGATGAGCAGAATATCATCTACGTACAGTACTAAGAATACCAAGGCAGTTCCGTCACACTTCTTATACACACAACTTTCAAAATCATTTTGATCAAACCCATAAGACTTGATTACATGATCAAAACATTGGTTCCAAGCCCGAGATGCTTGCTTTAGTCCATAAATAGACTTTCTCAGCTTGCAAACAAGGCGTCTAGTCCACAACTCTTTAGGGGTTTTGGGAACCGATTTGGATGGCACCAAATTTAGAACATAAGCCGCTGTTTCCAAAGCATGACCCCAAAACGACTTGGGTAGATCTGAATAACTCATCATGGATCTGACCATTTCTAAGAGTGTTCTGTTTCTTCGTTCTGCAACCCCATTTTGTTGAGGGGTTCCGGGTGCAGTCAACTGGGAAACAATGCCCTCGTCTGACAGGTAGTTCAAAAACTCATCGCTGAGGTATTCGCCTCCACGATCAGATAGTAGAAACTTGATACTCTTTTCCATATGATTCTCCACTTCGGCTTTGAACTCTTTGAATTTATCAAAGGTTTTCGATTTGTGTTTCATCAGGAAAATGTACCCGAACCTTGAGTAATCATCAGTGAACATCACAAAATACTCATAGCAACCTCTAGCTTTGGTTGACATTAGACCACACACATCAGTGTGAACGATTTGCAACACTTCTGTGGCTCTATTCCCCTTGGCTCCAAATGCCTTCTTGGTCATTTTACCCTCCAAACATGATTCACAGGTTGGAAATGGTTCCATCTGTAGGTCAGACAATGAACCATCTTTCACCAACCTATGGATCCTATTTAGATTAATATGACCCAATCTTAGATGCCAAAGATGTTGGGGAATTAATTGCACGGATCTATTCGGGATGAACATTTAAATACAAATTTAATTCTAAAAATTATTACTAGCATGAATTAATCCTATATTAATTCAAATAATAATTCAACAACAAATCATGCATATAAGCAGTTCATATAAATCATACGCATGCGGAGTTGCTAAGGGTTTACGTGAACTAACCTCTTGGAGTGGCAATGGTCTCGTCGATAAAAACACACCAAAAAGCCTTCCCAAGTATTTCCTAGTCCTTGCTCGTCAATCCGGTGGAAGGAAGCTCGCGAACAATTAACAAAAGGGAAAATAAAAATTTGTTGCACCACCTTTGTGGATTTACTAATTTTTCCAGCACATGGAATTGTACTTGGGAATGAAACACTCATCCCCTATTTATAGAGGGTGGTGGCCGATTTTTTTGTCATGGAATAGTGAGGAAAAATCTTTTCTTAATCTCCAAGAAATCTTGAATATATCTCCTATATTCTTTTCTCCATAATTAAAATATTCCATAAAATCCCACCTTCTCTTGTTATGGTTATTTTCGAAAAAATAAGGATAAAGATTCCAAGATTTGGATCTTCTTGGATTTATGAGATATACATATATTGCAAGAATACATATCTTCCATAATATCTTTTCAAGAAAATCAAGAAGATCTTTCTTTCCCTTATTCTTTCAAAATTTTCGAAAAAACCATATAAATAACCAAGTGGGAGATTTCTTGAATTTAATGAGATAATCTTGTATTTCAAGAATACATATCTTCATTCCATAACAAAATTCAAAGAAAATTTTTCTCCCCTTTTATTTATATTTTTCGAAATTAATGAGGAAAAATAGCAACAAAAATTATTTTATTTTTAAACATCTTTTTCAGTTATTGGACTTTATGTATGGGCTAATTGAGGGGCCTTTAGGAGAATTAAGATTGGACCTTCCAATGGATCTTGAATTATCAATATTGAGCCACAATATTATTCAAGCCCATAAATATTAATTAATCCCACTACATAATTAATATTGCACTATCCATCTTAACCCATATTACAGTTAATATGGCTCCCGATTATTATTTCCCGTGTTTAAGATTATCTAGCCCATTAATTAATTCAAGCCACTGAAATAGCTTTCCATTAATTAATATCTTTTATCCTTGGTAAAGGAACGGTTCAACATTATTATCCATACCGGAAACTAGTTCCACTTGCAAGATTTGGTATGATAAAACTTATGAACCTCCATGGGGGCAAATCGAACAAGCGTACTTGCATAATATTCTCCGTATTAAATCATAGCAATCGCATGTGACCAATAATATTGCCCAAGATATAAAGTATTGAATCTCGTTGATTCTCTACCCGTAATAAGTCAAAGCAATAATTACTAACCACACGCGATCCTATTTAAGGGACGAAGATTAAGAAATAACGAACCACTGAGGTCTAATTCTTCCTAGTTCAGTTCTGAAGAATTTGTCCTCATGTAGGTCCTATTCAGTGCACTAAACATGCACTAGTGTAATCTCTTGGTCAAGACAAGCCAATCTGAGCCTTACACTTCAACCTTTCACAATGGATTGTTCATTTCCATCTAGGTCGTGAATGGTGTACTTTTGGTTACAAGGGACTGTTAATTTAATCTTCTGTGATCTGGTATCACTAAATTAACTACAATGTAACATGTACTATTTATTAAACAGTTATGCAGTAAATATATGTAACATTCGATGATATTTAAAGCATCAGTGATAAATAATTTATTTCAGTAAATAAGACCGAAATTCAGTTTGATTATACAAAGTAAAAACATACTTTCCAGTATAATCCCAACAATCTCTCACTTATACTCAAAGTCTGCTTTTATGTATACTACAGCATGTCTCGTGTAGTTCCTAATACGTGACATATAATGTCACCTACACGAACCTAATAATGTCTCCCACTTATACTCAAAGCAGATTGGCAATGGTCTTGACACTCATTCCTTCCACATGTCTCTCGAATGTATTCTGAGGCAGACCCTTTGTGAATGGATCTGCTAGGTTGTCTTCTGACACGATCTTTGCCACCTCTATATCTCCTCTCTTAACGATTTCTCGTATAAGATTGTATTTCCTTTCAATGTGTTTGCTGGCCTTGTGGGCTCTTTGTTCCCTTGAATTTGCAACTGCTCCGGCATTGTCACAATAAACAGTGATTGTGCTGGGCAAATTCGGAACTACATCCAAGTCCACTAGGAAGTTCTTGAGCCAAACCGCTTCTTTCGCTGCCTCGCAAGCAGCTACATATTCGGCTTCCATGGTAGAATCTGCTAGATGCATTTCTGCTTAACGCTTCTCCATGTCATGGCTCCCCCCCCGATGCAAAACACACTACCGGTGGTAGATTTTCTGGAATCTAAGTCTGATTGGAAATCCGAGTCCGTGTAGCCGATGGGGATTAGACTATATGACTGATAAACCAACATTCTATCTCGAGTTCTTTTCAGATACTTCAGAATGTTTTTAACTGCCGTCCAATGTTCTTTCCCCGGGTTACTTTGATATCTTGCCACCATGCCAACGGCAAAGCAGATATCCGGTCTCGTGCACAACATTGCATACATAAGGCTTCCGACAGCCGAAGCATAATGAATGTCTTTCATGTCATCTATCTCCTTTTGTGTCTTAGGGCACATTTCCTTGGATATATGGATTCCATGCCTGAAAGGTACGAAGCCTTTCTTGGAATCCTGCATGCGGAATCATTTCAAGACAGTGTCTATGTATGAAGCTTGCGATAAGCCTATCATCCTTTTCTTGCCATCTCGAGTGATCTTGATCCCAAGGATGTGTCCGGCTTCCCCTAAGTCCTTCATATCAAACTATTTTTAAAGTCATGCCCTTACGTCTGATAACACCTTTACATCGTTCCCGATGAGCAGAATGTCGTCTACGTATAGTGCTAAGAATATCAATGCAGTTCCGACACACTTTTGTACTCACAACTTTCGAACTCGTTTTGATCAAACCCATAAGACTTTATAACATGATCAAAACATTGGTTCCAAGCTCTAGATGCTTGTTTGAGTCCGTAAATGGACTTCATGAGCTTACAAACTAGGTGTTCTTGGCCCTTTTCAATGAAGCCTTGGGGTTGTTGCATATAGATGCGCAGCAATCGACAAGAGAATTCGGATGGACTTGAGCATTGCTACAGGCGAAAAAGTTTCCTCATAGTTGATCCCTTCTTTCTGAGTATAACCTTTCGCCACAAGCCTTGCCTTGAAGGTTTCCACCTTCCGGTCCGGTCCTCTTTTTCTCTTGTATACCCACTTGCAACCAATGGGTTTGACCCTATTAAGTGGTTCGACTAGCTCCCAAACTCTGTTATGATCCATAGAACCCATTTTGGCTTTCATTGCTTTTTGCCAAGAAACCGCATCCTTGTCTTGGATTACCTCATCATATGTCCATGGGTCTGATTCGTCTTGTCCGGGAATCAAGTCCGAGGACTCTCCTATCCCCATGAATCTCTCGGGCTATCTCACAACCCTCCCACTACGACGAGGTTCCGGTTGTGAAAGTGTGTCGTTTGGTATGTCATCTTGTACAGTTGGCAATGAGGTTAGCCCCTTAGCTCATTTAAGGTAATCTCACTTCTGGGTCTTCTTTCGTTCATATAGTCTTATTCCAAAAATCTAAAGTGGGTGTTCATTACCACCTTTTGATCTTCGGGACCATAGAACATACACCCTTTTGTTCCCTCGGGGTATCCTATAAACAACCTTAATTCTGATCGAGGATCCAATTTTCCGGCTTCCTCGTCCAACACGTAGGCCGGACACCCCCAAATTCTCATGTGTCTCAAACTGGGCTTGCGCCCGGTCCACAATTCTTTGGGAGTTTTGGGAATCGATTTGGTTGGCACCAAGTTCAGAATGTAAGCCGATGTTTCCAAGGCATGACCCCAGAACGACTTGGGAAGATCCGCATTACTCATCATTGATCTAACCATTTCCAAAAGAGTTATGTTTCTTCGCTCTGCAACCCCGTTTTGTTGAGGGGTTCCGGGTGCAGTTAGCTGGGATACAATCCTTTCATCTGACAAGTAGTTCAAAAACTCATCGCTGAGGTACTTGCCTCCACGATCGGATCATAGAGACTTGATACGTTTTTCCCTACGATTCTCTGCTTGAGCCTTAAATTCTTTGAATTTCTCAAAGGTCTCAGATTTATGCTTCATAAGGAAAATATAACCGTACCTTGAGTAGTCATCAATAAAAGTGACGAAATACTCATAACCTTCTCTTGCTTTAGTTGACATTGGACCACATACGTCTCTGTGAACGATTTCTAACACTTCTTTGGCTCTATTCCCCTTGGCTCCGATTGCCCTCTTGGTCATTTTACCCTCCAAACATGATTCGCAGGTTGGGATTGGTTCAACCCGGAGAGACTCCAATGAACCATCTTCTACCAACCTTTGAATCCTTTTTGGATTAATATGTCCCAATCTAAGATGTCATAGAAGTGTCTCGTTCAAGTCTGATGAACGTTCTCTTTTATCCGAAACAGTCGATGTGTTATAGGATGCATTTCGTGAGTGGTGTGCACAGTTAATCGTATAGAGATTGTCCATCAATGTCCCATAACAGATACACTCATCATTTCAAGAAATGATGTCATTCTTATTAGAAGAAACTAAGTGTCCATTAACCTAATTTTAGAAACTGAAAGTGAATTCTTTCTAAAACTGGGAACATAAAGAACGTCTCTTAAAATTAAAACTTTGTTTTCAAAAGACAGGTGCACTTCTCCCACTGCTTCAGCTGCCACTCTCGTAGCATCGCCCAGTGTGATGAGGATCTCACTCCCACTAAGTTGCCGGATCAGTTTGAACCTGTGAAGCAAACATGATTAGTGGATCCCATATCAACTTCCCACGAATGAGAAGTATACGCCGCTAAACAAGTTTCAACAATTAGTGCGTGAGAATTACCTTTCTTTCCGGCCCTTTTGGGGTTGGAACAGACAAACCTCCATTGTCCTCTTTCACCGCAGCTTAAGCACTTCCTCTTTGGATTTTCCTTGACACCACCAGCATTTGTCATCTTACCATTGCCCTTGGCAACAGTTGAGTCTGATTGCTTATGGCTTTTGGTCATCTTTTTCTTCTTGCCTTCCCTTGGCCTAGAAAATGAAGACAGACCACTTGCCGTCAAAGCTTGAGTTTGGTGCCCCATCAACATCTCTGTCGAGACCAAAGCTTGCAACAAATCAGCTAGCGAGGCCAAAATGCTCAGAAACGTTTGGGCAGAGAGTGAAGTACCAAATTCATCTGAGTCTCCAGATTATAATCTGCACTCAGAACCTCAAGTTTGTTCAGATGGGCCATCAATTTTGAGGACGTAATCCCTTACGGGTTTGCCCTCCACCATTTTCAGCGACGACATCTCTCGCAAGGTGATCTGACGAGTCCCGTATTTTTGACTCGTCCGTTGGCTCATCTGATTTTGGTGTGTCAAGAATCCACTTGTGCTTTTGTGCAGTTAGGACAATTATAATTTTTCGTTTCCAATCAATATAGTTTCCATACTTATTCTATTGACTTTATGTATAATAGCAGTGGATTAAAAGGTTACGACATGCTGAACTGAAATAAATAACTATATGCATAAGCACAAATATATCACAAGGTTCGATCACATGCATCATATTAAAATCTCAAAAAAATATAAACATGCATCAGCCAACATCTCAAAACAGTTTAAATAAGCCACGTGGGGTGGGTTATTAATTAAACACATTCAAGCAGGTTACAAACAAGAACAGTTACAAACCTTTAATATCAAGATTAATAGATGGCTCCCACTTGACCAATATAAAATTGACAGGGACTTCGGGGAAGTATATGCATATCAATTTTATACCTAAGTAATAACCATGATTAAATACAGAATTATTATTTTGCTTTGAACGAGCCTCGTGGGGAGGGTCATCGTCGCCACTAGTAATAATCCACAATCATCCATCTGGAATTTATTCATGTGAAAGCTACCTTTTAACCGTCCCGTGGGGGTAATTTCTCCAAAAGAATTCACAAATAAATAAATCATGGAGGTCAAAATTAATTCAATTTTATTATCCATAAAATTGTCAATTAATTGTTTAAGCATAATTAGTAATTTTCGAAAGTGAGATTTTTCAAAATGTTTTCTCATGCATCGCAAATTTAATCACAATTTAAATAAGCATAAAATAATGCATAAACATCAAGACAAAAAATTATACATATTGGGCACACATATTCAATTGTCACAGTTAATTTTTTTTTGTCATGTCTTGATCTCGAGAAATCGTCTTCTTTGCCTTCATCGTTCATCTCGAAAGGTTTGCCACGTCTAGTGACGTCATCGACCAGCATACGGGTCGGAGTGCACGTCATGCACTCCCCCGACCGTGTCGATCGGCGCCTGTGTGCGTACGCCTAAGCGCCCGGTGCATCGCCGCCACCCGGTGCTTTCAGGCTACTCGGCAGATCTCGGAGGGTCGGGGCGCGGATCTGCGCTGGCGCTATGTAATGCGTGCCGCCTTTGCCTCGCCCCGCTTCGCTGCGCCGCCCTCGGCGACATCTCGCCAGCATCGCCCGCGCATCATCACTCCACCGCGTGCCTCCGGGAGCATCGCTCGCGCCGCGTGCACCCTGCGCTGGCGCTTCCGCTCGTGTCTGGTGCCCCGCGCCGTGCACCTGGGGTGATCGTAGGGCGGCTGCCCGATGGCCTCGCCCCATGCCGTGCTTGCTTCGGCTTCGCGTCGGCGCGTGCCTCCTTTAACACGTTCGCACGCGACTTTACTTTACGCCGCCGGTTTTGGATCCCGTCTTTTAATTCTTCATCTCCGCCTCTATTTTTGATCCGGTTATAATTTATTTACAAAAATAAATAAACCTAGATCTAGACTAGTCTATTACATTGATCAAATCAAACAAATTTTAATCTACTCGTGGATTTTCTCATGAGGCAAAACGAATTCGAACGAATCGAATTAAAAAAACACAATTTATATGCATGCACAAATAAACACATTAAATTCCATGACAATTGGATACCTGCAAAAAATATCTAGCAATTCTACTATCCAATTTCAAATTTAGTGAAAACGAACTAAATTACAATTTAAAATTCAGAGCCCGAAATCGAGCCTCTGATACCAGTTGTTGGGGAATTAATTGCACGGATCTATTCGGGATGAACATTTAAATACAAATTTAATTCTAACAATTATTAATAATTCAACAACAAATCATGCATATAAACAGTTCATATAAATCCTACGCATGCGGAATTGCTACGGGTTTACGTGAACTAACCTCTTGGAGTGGCAATGGTCTCGTCGATAAAAACACACCAAAAAGCCTTCCCAAGTATTCCATAGTCCTTGCTCGTCAATCCGGTGGAAGGAAGCTCGCGAACAATTAACAAAATGGAAAATAAAAATTTCTTGCACCACCTTTGTGGATTTACTAATTTTTTCAGCACATGGAATTGTACTTGGGAATGAAACACTCATCCCCTATTTATAGAGGGTGGTGGCCGATTTTTTTGTCATGGAATAGGGAGGAAAAAATCTTTTCTTGATCTCCAAGAAATCTTGAATATATCTCCTATATTCTTTTCTCCATAATTAAAATATTCCATAAAATCCCACCTTCTCTTGTTATGGTTATTTTCGAAAAAATAAGGATAAAGATTCCAGGATTTGGATCTTCTTGGATTTATGAGATATACCTGTATTGCAAGAATACATATCTTCCATAATATATTTTCAAGAAAATCAAGAAAATCTTTCTTTCCCTTATTCTTTCAAAATTTTCGAAAAAACCATATAAATAACCAAGTGGGAGATTTCTTGAATTTAATGAGATAATGTTGTATTTCAAGAATACATATCTTCATTCCATAAAAAAATTCAAAGAAAATCTTTCTCCCCTTTTATTTATATTTTTCGAAATTAATGAGGAAAAATAGCAACAAAAATTATTTTATTTTTAAAAACTTTTTTCAGTTATTGGACTTTATGTATGGGCTACTTGAGGGGCCTTTAGGAGAATTAAGATTGGATCTTCCAATGGATCTTGAATTATCAATATTGAGCCACAATATTATCCAAGCCCATAAATATTAATTAATCCCACTACATAATTAATATTGCACTATCCATCTTAACCCATATTACAGTTAATATGGCTCCCGATTATTATTTCCCGTGTTTAAGATTATCTAGCCCATTAATTAATTCAAGCCACTGAAATAGCTTTCCATTAATTAATATCTTTTATCCTTGGTAAAGGAACGGTTCAACATTATTATCCATACCGGAAACTAGTTCCACTTGCAAGATTTGGTATGATAAAACTTATGAACCTCCCAAGGGGGCAAATCGAACAAGCGTACTTGCACACGATTCTCCGTATTAAATCTTAGCAATCGCATGTGACCAATAATATTGCCCAAGATATAAAGTATTGAATCTCGTTGATTCTCTACCCGTAATAAGTCAAAGCAATAATTACTAACCACACGCGATCCTATTTAAGGGACGAAGATTAAGAAATAACGAACCACTGAGGTCTAATTCTTCCTAGTTCAGTTCTGAAGAATTTGTCCTCCTGTAGGTCCTATTCAGTGCACTAAACATGCACTAGTGTAATCTCTTGGTCAAGACAAGCCAATCTGAGCCTTACACTTCAACCTTTCACGATGGATTGTTCATTTCCATCTAGGTCGTGAATGGTGTATTTTTGGTTACAAGAGACTGTTAATTTAATCTTCTGTGATCTGGTATCACTAAATTAACTACAATGTAACACATACTATTTATTGAACAGTTATGTAGTAAATATATGTAACATTCGATGGTATTTAAAGCATCAGTGATAAATAATTTATTTCAGTAAATAAGACCAAAATTCAGTTTGATTATACAAAGTAAAAGCATTCTTTCCAGTATAATCCCAACAAAAGAAGTGTCTCGTTCACCTTTTCTGAACGTTTTCTCTTATTGATTGAAACAGTCGATGTGTTAAAAGATGCATTTTGTGAGTGGTGTGCACAGTTAATAGTATAGAGATTGTTCCGCAAAGTTCCATGACAGATAAACACATCGTTACGAAAAACAGTAACTTGTTTAGAGAAACTAATAGAATATCCATCATTAAATAGTTTTGAAACTGAAATAAGGTTTTTATGAAAAATAGGAACGTAAAGAACATCTCTTAAAACTAAAGTCATGTCTTCAAAAGACAAGAGCACGTCTCCCACTGCTTCAGCTGCTACTCTCGTAGCATCGCCCAGTGTGATGAGGATCTCACTCCCACTAAGTTGTCGGGTCAACTTGAACCCCTGTAACGTGAATCAAACATGATCAGTGGATCCTGTATCCACTACCCACGAGTGGGTAGCATACGCCGCTAAGCAAGTTTCAACAACTAGTGCATGAGAATTACCTTTCTTCCCATTCCTCTTAGGCTTGGGACAGGCAGACCTCCAATGTCCTTTCTCACCGCAGTTGAAGCACCTCCCCTTTAGCTCCTTCTTGATACCCCCAACATCCCTCATCTTGCTCTTGCCCTTGGCAACAGTTGAGTTTGACTGTTTTTGGCCTTTGACCTTCTTCTTCTTCTTGCCCTCACTTGGCCTAGAAGATGAAGATGGTCCATTTGCCATCAAAGCTTGAGTCTGGTGTCCCATAAGCGTCTCTGCTGAGACCAAAGCTTGTAACAAGTCAGCAGGGGAGAACTTCTGATTATTCATCTGATAGTTCAGCTGAAAGTGTTCAAAAATTTTAGGTAGAGAGTGAAGCACCAAGTCTATCTGAGTCTCCAGATCGTAATCTGCACCCAGAACCTCAAGTTTGTTCAAATGAGCCATCATTTTGAGGACATGATCCCTTACGGGCGTGCCCTCCACCATTTTCAACGAGAGCATCTCTCGCAAGGTGATCTGTCGAGCCGTGCGGTTCTGATGTTGGAACATCTTCTTAAGATTTTCCATGATTTCTGCAGCAGTTGTAAATTCTTGGTGTTGGTGTTGCAACACATCTGACATAGATGCCAGAATAGTACACTTAGCTATGTCATTACAATGCTCCCAGTCATCATATTTTTTCTTTTCTGCCTTACTCGACTCACCAGTTGGCTCATCAGGTTTCAGAGTATCAAGGACCCACTTGTGCTTTTGTGTGGTTAGGAGAATCATCAGTTTACGTTTCCAATCAACATAATTCTCACCAGATAAATTATGATCTTTAAGTATAGCAAACAGTGGATTAAAAGGTTGCGACATGCTGAACTGAAATAAACAACAATTTGTATAAGCACAAAATTATCACACAATTCGATCACATTATTCATATCAAAATCTCAAAACAATATGAACATGCATCAGCCGACATCTCAAAACAGTTTAAATAGGTCATGTTGGATGATCTGTCTATTTAAACACATTCAAGCAGGTTACAAACAGGAATAATTACAAACCTTTAATTCAAAATTAATAGTCGGCTCCCACTTGACCAATATAAAATTGACAGGGACTTCGGAGAAGTATATGCATATCAATTTTATACCTAAGTAATAACCATGATTAAATACAGAATTATTACTTCGCTTTGAACGAGCCTCGTTGGAAGGGTCATCGTCACCACTAATAATAATTCACAATCATCCTTTTGGGAATTTATTCATGTGAAAACCATCTTTTGGCCGTTCCGTTGGGGAAATTTCTCCAAAAGAATTCACAAATAAATAAATTATGGAGGTCAATATTTACGTAATTTTATTATCCGGAATAAAATTTGTCAATTTTAAATATACTTAGTAATTTTCGAAAGTGAGATTTTCTTTAGACAATTTTAAATCATGCAAACACATTTAACAAATAAAATTGCACGAATTTAAAACAAGCATCAAGATAAAATAAATCAAGTTGGGCACATATATCCAACTGTCATGGTTTAAAGTCTAAATCTTGAACTTGAGAAATCGTCTCTTCTTTTGCCTTCATCGTTCGTCTCGAAAAGCTCCCACTAAATCCGCAATAATTCTTTTAAGGATTGTCCTCCGTTTTGGGTTTGGACGACGTCCGGAAAATGAGTAGCTCACGACCCGAATGCGGAGGCGACGCCCGATCCGAAGTCGGCCATCATCATATCGCCCTCGGCCTCGGTCACGCGAGGCATCACCAGACGCTACTAGCGTCCGAGGTCCCGCGCCCCGTCTCCCACCACGGCCCAGCCCGTGGCTTTCTGCGGCGCCATATGCGCCTTGGCTGTGCTGGCGCCCTCAACGCCCATTCGCCTCGCCCCGTCCGCGACCGCCCGGGTGGTGCGCGCAGTCGCTAGGCATTCCGCCTAGTCCGCATGCTCAGCCTTGGATCGCGTACGTCCGGGCACTTGGAGGTTCATCTTTAATTCATCATCTCCGACTTCATTCGCGATCCGGTTACAATTTATTTACGCAAAATAAATAAACCTAGATCTAGACTAGTCTATTACATTGAACAAATCAAACAAATTCTAATCTACTCGTGGATTTTCTCACGAGGCAAAATGAATTTAAACGAATCGAATTAAAAACCAATAAATTTATTTGCATGTAAATATGCACATAAAAATACCATGACAATTGGATACCTGCAAAACAGATCTAACAGTTCTACTATCCAATTTCAAATTTTAATGAACAACAATTTAAATTACAGTTTAAAAGATCTTCGGGCTTTGATTCCAGTTGTTGTGATAACATATGCCAGGATCTATCGGGATGACCTCATAAACACAAATTTAAATTAACAATTATTACTAGCATGAATTTACCTAAGTGAATTCAAATAATAATTAATCCAACAACAACATGCAAATAATATTCACGTAAAAGATCCTAACATGCGGAATTTCTAGGAGTTTACGTAAACGTACCCGTTGGAGAGACAATCTGAGACAGACATAATCAAGTAACTGGCTACCAACCAAAAGTCATTCTCAAGTATTCTCAAGTCCTCGCTCAACAACCCCGGTGGAAGGTTCTCCAATGAACGATTTATAAAACAAAGGAAAATAAAAATTGTTCCACCACCTTTGTAGATTTCTAATATTTCCAACACATGGAATTGCCGTTGGGGATGAATAATTCATCCCCTATTTATAAGTAGGGGGGAACGAAAATTTGGGGCAATTTAGGGTTTAGGAAAGATCTTTTCTTGATCTCCAAGAAATCTTGAATATATCCAATATATTATTCTTTCCATGTGTATTTTTCCATTAAAATCTCACACCCTTATTTAGCCTTAAATTTTCGAAAATTTCAGGAAGATTTGCAAGATTGGATCATTATTGAATTTATGAGATATTCTTGTATTCCAAGAATAAATATCTTTCTCCATAAAATCTTTTCAAGAAAATCATGAAAATCTTTCTTCCCTTTCTTATACATATTTTTTGAAAATTCTCATTAAAGAAACCAAGTGGGAGATTTTTTGAATTTATGGGATAATCTTGTATTTCAATAATACTTATCTCCTTTCCATAAAATTTTTTCAAGAAAATTCTTCTCCCCCTCTTTCTTTAAAATTTCGAAAAAAACAAGGAAATATAATGCAACAATAATTTATATTATTTTAAACACCTTTTATTTATTGGACTATAATTTAGGCTACTTGAGGGGCTTTTAGGAGAATTAAGATGAACCTTCCAATGGGCTTCTGAATTCAATATTGAGCCACAATATAATTCAGCCCATTAATATTAATTAATACCACCATATAATTAATATTGCACTATCCAATCTTAACCCATATTACGGTAATATGGCTCCCGATTATTATTTCCCGTGTTTAAGATTATTTAGTCCATTAATTAATTAAGCCACTGAAAAGCTTTATATTAATTAATATTTTTATCCTTGGAGTAAGGACAGTTCAGCTTTATTATCCATACCGGAAAATTAATTCCACTTGCAAAATTTGGTATGATAAAGGTTCCGAGCCCACCAAGGGGACCAATCCCGCAAGACTTTGCAAGCACACGATTCTCTGTATTAATTTAGCAACTGTCGTACAATTAATATTATTGCCCAAGATATAGGGTATCGAAGTCGCAATGATTCTCTTCCCATTTATAAGTCAAAGCAATAACTACTAATCGCACATGGTCCATATTAAGTGACAGAGATTAAGAAATCAACAACCACTGAGGTCTAACTTTTCATCCCTTAAGTCAGTGCGAATGAGTTTATCCTCTCCGCAGGTCCGCTTCAGCGCATCGAATGCACTAGTGTAATCTCTTGGTCAAGACAAGCCAATCTGAGCCTTACACATCAACTTCTACCAATAGACTGTTCGAGTCTATCTAGGTTGTGAAACACGCACTAGTTTACAAGGGACTGTTAACGTGATCTTCTGTGATCTGATATCACCACTTTAACTACAATGTAACATGTGCTTTTGTATGAACGATTTGCAATAAATATATATAACATTCAATCATATTTAAAGCAACGGTGATAAATAATTTATTTCAGTAAATAAGTGTTTAATACATAGGTTATACAAAGTAAAAGCATACATTCACGTATAACCCTAACAGTTGAAGAAGGCGGCAAGGTATAAATTTGGAAAGCGAAAGGTTAGGCGTGCCACTTGACTATTTACGTATTACATTTTATGCAAGGATATTTTTATCAATAATGGTTCTGGTCTACTTTAGTGTATTTGGTCACAGGTTCAATTCTTATTGAGCACATAATTTTTAATTTTTTTTTCAAGTTATTTTTGTGTGTTACTACATGAACAAAAATTCTTACACTATGAAGAAAAATGTGTTACCACATGAAAAAAAATCAATACAAGAGCGAAAAAAATCACTATCTAAAATTACAGATTTAAAGAACAACTGGATATGTTACTATATGAACAAAAGAGTGTTACTCTATGAGCAAAAGAATATTACTACATGAACAAAAATCAATACAAGCGCGAAAAAAAATCTTCATTCCAAATTTTTTTTTCAAGTTATTTTTGTGTGTTACTACACGAACAAAAGAGTGTTACCCTATGAACAAAAGAGTAATTCATTGTGCCTTGAAGACTCTTGATCTTGATTCTTGATCTTACGTGTCTTGAGAGTCTTACGAGTCTTGAGGGTCTTCACGAGTCTTGGCGTCTTGAGTCTTCACAGATATACTGACTGATATACTGAGTCTTCATGATGAGTCTTGATTCTTGATTTCATCTCGAGTCTTGATTCTCGATTTCTAATTCGAAGTCTTGAAACTACCCCGATCTATATCTCTGCGACTATACATTTTTGCGAGATAACATCCCGAATACTCTAAACCGAATCGACTAACTATTCAAGATCATTCTGATCATGTCATACTCAGGGGTTTTGGGATCTTAATCAAAATCATATATCTTTATTAAATTCATCTCCCAACAATTTCCCCCTTTTTGATGATGCCAAAACCTATCTTGTTTACAAACATATAACCTATACTCAGATTTCAGTTTATCCTATTACAAGATTGGTTGTCTCAACAATTTCTGAATCAGAGAATCTCTCAACAAATTCAGAGAGTTTCCCAACACTTAATAATTTCTTCAGTAATGAATCTTCTTAAATAGTTCATTACTAAATACTTATACACTTTCCCAAATTCAGACAATTTCCCCCATATCATCATACATTCAGGCATATCAAAATAAAAGACATGTAAATAAGATAATGAGATATTATCTTTTGAGCATAATGATAAATCTTCATTGATAATTGGTATCCCATTACAGATTACAATGAGTTTATCAACAAAATCAAAAAGACAAAAAATTTAAAGATTACAGAATCTTCTGAGTCTTCAGTCTTCAGTCTTCAGATTTGGCTCTTCAGTCTTCTGCTCTTCAGTTTGCTTCATTCTCAACTTCATCAGTGGGCACCTCCAGATCGAACATTCCGAAGAATCTCTTCTTGACTCATTTCTTTCCTTGATGATGTCCGGATTATTTCTGTTAGACCTAAGTGACCAAAGATCTTGAAAGCAATCTCTTGAGTAATGGCCTTCTCATTCACCAAGCCATTATCAAGTCTTGGAGGAGAATAAGAATATGGACCAGGGGCTACTATCTGTACCTCTCCTTCATCCGCAAGGTTAATCCAGCTCTGTAGATACTTTGGATAGAAGGTAAGGAGATATTCAATAAATGCTTCATTCTGATATGAGCTTTCCCCTCTCCATTCCCTGAGGACATCATAATTGAAACCGAAGGTTCTCTTGACTTCTTCCCACATATCGTTGAGTTTAATGGGCATCCATTTATCAGCGTGGGGCCCTTTAGCGCTTTTGATGTTCCTTTCCTCTTGCTCTTAAACTTCACGAAGTCACTCTTCCCTTACGCTCTTCGTCTATCTTCTTTACGATCCACGGATGCTCGCGAGACCGAAGCAGCGGCTTTCTTAGCTTGTTCCATTTGGAGTGTCTTGAGCATTTCTAGTATTGAAGACTTTCATCCGAGGTTGAGACTCGATTCTTCTTTCTCTTCATCATCATCCGTAACTTTCTCTGGATTGGCTTAGAAGCCTTTGCACGCTTGCTTTTCGGGTTGAACAACACCCGAGGCTTTCCTCTTCATAGGCATTTCAAATTGAACTGGCTTGTTCCAACCTTTGCTCTAGCTTTTCAGTTTTCTTTTGACACATCAAGCAAGGTTTGCTTAGAAACTTCGAGTGTAGGCGGGCTTCTCCACCGAGCAAACTTTAACTTCTCGAAGCTTTGACTTCTTTTTTAAGGCTTTGGCTAAATTATACATTTCAAGCATCTTTTTGAGCCTTCTTCTCCAAAGTCACGTGCCATGAACTTTCCGAGGTCTTCACCTTCCTTTTCCCCCTTCTTGGCGTAATTTGGAAGAAGTCGAGAAGTCTTGTGTCCAAGTGATATTGCTCTTTGCTCACACAGGGAATCTCTCCTGCTATCTGATCTTGTTCATCTTCCATCCTCCTTATATGGTTCTTGGCCACAGACAATTCTTCAGATAAGTGGGCAAACTGGCCAGAGAGTGCTTCTTTGAACATCTCTGTCATCTTGGTCATGAGTAATGAGCTCATTTCCTCAACAGCAAACTTGATTAGCACCTCATTCTTTTCTGCCAGTTTCACCTCTAGGAAATCAGAACTCTCACGGTGTTTTTACGCTTGGTTCATCACTTAACTTTCGGCTTTGACTCCCTCCGACTTCTCATTCGACTTTTCTTCCATGGAGGTCATCACGGGTGGTCGAGTGTTTTGAATTTGCACTCACGAAAGTGACTAAGACTTTCCATCTTTTGAGCTTGATTGGCCAACGTCTCTTCCATCGAGCAATTTTGATCATCATTGGCTCAACCTTCTCAAGTTTCTCCATCAAGGGGTGAGATCAATCTCGGGAATCTTCGCACCTCTGTCTTTGTCGATCATCTGTGCCTCGGCTTAAATCACGAGCTCCGATCTCAATCGAGCCTCGATCATTTATCGAGACAATTGAGAGTTAAAGATAGGACTTTCATTAACTTTGGCATAATTGTTAATAGTGTCAAAAGGTACGAAGAGTTCTAACCGATCTGAGGTTGACCAATTTCGGAGTTGATCGTAGCGAAGTCTCATTTTCCATCGAGGCTGGCTTCTCAACATCTCCTGTTGGTCCCCATCTCCATCTTTAGATTTGTCTCCATTTGCTCGGGGCACTCAACTTGATTGCTCTCCTTTCGACCAACTTCTTACGATGCAGTTCATCAAAATCGAGTTTTTCATCCCGAGCTTTGTCCTCACGAACCTGAGAAGTCGGTCGGGAAAGGCATCTCCTCATTCCACCGGTCTTCCCCTCTGAATGCATCAATATCAAGCATCTCGGGAAGAGTCGATTGAGGATGAATCTGATCGTCCTTAATCGATGAAAACATCTTGCGGAATCGGGGTATGAAATTTGAGCTCGGGGTGTGCGGTCAGAATGGCTGTTCCCCCTTGCTCCTCCACTCGCCTTCTTGGCCGCCCTTCTTCCATCTTGGGCTCTCTGGTTCGGTTGAAACATCGCGAGGATCAAAAAGTAGATCACTTTCGGGGAGCTCATCAAGAATATTACGCTCCCGAGCCTCGGTGACATCGAAGTTTGTGCGGTCGAGTCCTCGATTTGCATCTGAGAGGTTACGAGGCCTGAGTTGGCATATCTCGGTTTGAATTGAAGTTGGCTCGTCTCTTTGTCACGAGCTGCGACATCTTGGATCGACTCGGGGGCTCTTTCACATCGAGCTGCACATTTGAGGTAGGTATCTCACGAAGTGCGAGCTCCTTTAAAAATTTCACGAGAAATTTTATACGAATCTGAGCGATGTCTCGAGCACCTCGAGAAGACACGCTCTCCGTCGATCATGTGTCCTCGAGATAACTGAGCCAACACTTGTAATGGTGAGCTCTGGCGGTTTGGTGCTCGGTTGAATCTCGTCGAGAATCACTTTCATCTTCATCGGTGAGAACCACCAATCTTTGCGTTTTGGAGCAAGATCCCCGGTTTCAACATCTTTGCTCCTGCTCAATCTTTGCCTCCAACAAAACCTTCCCCTGGTTTGTTGAGTCTCTTTTCGGCCGAGAATGGTGATTCAACCTTTTTTTCTCTTCCCCGATGACCTGCTTTTTGCAAAGAATGGGTTTAAAGAGAATTTTGGACTTAGGGAATGGGGTCGAATTGGCGAAGATATCATCCTCCTCTCTCGCACATCTCCAAAATGTAAGCAATTTTGGTGGCATGGTGGATCTTGCCTTTTATTGAGATCGCCCGTCAACCTTCTTCAAAACTTTGTCTACGCTCACTCACCGTCTGAATCGAAATTTCACCCGGTTGAAGTCGGTGGTGGGTGAGGCCTCTATCGCCGCCATCGATCGAGCCGGTACCGATCTGCTCAAAACTCCCCGCAAGACTCATGATGCATTTACTCACAATATCCATCAATACACGATATTGTGGCTTTAAAGTGCCTCTTATGCAATGTAAGCCTCAAACTTAACAGATTCTCGGCAATCCTATCTAAGTAATCCCTCTCTCCACGACATATACATCGTAGGATCCTCTCCTCTATCACGAGCTCAAAAACATCATTGATTTTTTGGGGTTATGTACAAATCCCTTTCAAAAATCGGCGTATTTGGACGAATGCTCTAAGTGTGATCTGATTATCGAAGAATGCATCGATCCTCTTCATCTACCTTCAAGTTATAGATGAATTTGATTACCTCTTTCGCAAACTCCCGGTGCGGTCGGTTTTGCGATTAGTTTAAGTGAGTTTAGCGGTTGAATCATATCGCGAGCCTCCTCTTCTGGCTTTGAGTTGGTTGTGCTTTCGAGTGAAACAACGAACTCGTACCATAGCTTGTTGGTTTTGGCTAATCTCTCGAACAAGGTTGGAGCCATTTTAGAGATTGATTTGAGAAGTGAAGCTTTAGGGTTTAGGAATTTCCGGGCAAGGATTTTTTTATTTGCGGAGGATTTGGAGCGATGGGTTTAATAAAATTTTGGCTTGAAAGGCTTCTTAGGGTATATATAGCTTTGAGATCGTGGGGAATCGTGTTGGTTAGATGAAAAACAACGGTTGAGATTAATCGGGTATACGAACCGACGATCTCCGAAAAGTAAGCCGCCAAAACATCCTCATTGGTCATTAATGTAGCAGAGCATTAAATGACTGTTGACCTTCTTCAGAATTTAAAACGACCCCGCCAAAAAACATTCCTTAGGTGTTTTGTATTTATTGCGAATGATTTCTGAGCTTCACTTAAGCAATAAATGAGTTGCATGAGTCATTACTTCTTCGGACTAATTTTCCTCTATCAGTCTTCTTGAAATCTCGACCTTGATAAAATTTGTCGATAATAATCTCGAAATCTTGAAAAGGTTACATTTCTTTCGCCGAAATCTTGACCTTGATAAATCTGAGTTTCGAGACTCGATTCAAGATTTCCATTTTATCCTAAGCTTCTCGGTAGAATCGAGAAAACTTCGCTTACGAAAACCTTCAATTTTTTTTGATTTTACTCTATACACCTGGTTCTAACATCCCTAATTCAACTGAAAGTTCACGAAATCTTGATTGACCAAAGGTTTAGTCAAGATATCGACTCTCCGCTTATCAAGATGAATTTTTTCCATCCTTATGTCCTTCTTTCGACATGATCTCGATGAAGTGATGTCCGATATCCACATGCTTGCATCCGGTGTGCAATCTGGGATTTTGTGAAATAGCAATGGCACTATTATTGTCACTAAATATTGGTACTTCATTGGCTACAACTTTATAATCCCTTAATTGTTGTGCGAGGCAAAGAATCGAGAAAACACAAACAGACTTCCTGCAGACCATATATTAAACCGGTGTAGTACTTGTTGCTCTTGAGGTATGTTTCTTCGAAAACCAAGATATCGACTTACTTCCTAGAAATTGACAAGTTCCCGAGGTGGACTTCCTGTCAATTCTGCAACCTCCATAATCAGCATCGAGTAACCACTTAACTCAAGGTTATCATCAGCTGGATACCACAATCCTCTATTCACTGTGCCTTTAAGATACTTCAGTATCTTTTTGGCAGCTTCCATGTGACTAACCTTAGGATTAGCTTGGTATCTTGCACATATCCCAACAAAGAAATGTTATATCCCGCCTACTTTGCTGTGAGAGATAGAGCAATGATCCAATGATTCCTCTATAATCACCGCGAACTTCTTGATTTGCCTTGTAATCGGGATCCATCTTGTAGTTAGTATTCATGGGAATCCTAATCGAAGTTGTAATTGCATACACCATATCCGCAATCGGATCTACGGTGTACTTTGCACGGGTTGATGAATATTCATTCCTTTGATTGTTTCACTTGAAGACCTAGAAAGAAATTCATCTCTCCCATCATTGACATCTCAAATTTGCCTTTCATCAGTGTTGAAAACTTTTCACACAGCTGATGGTTTGGAGATCCAAAAATGATGTCATCAACATATATTTGAACTAGTAAGATATCTCCCCCATCCTCTATCCTGAACAGAGTTCTATCAATAGTCCCTTTGACAAAACCATGGTCAGTAAGAAACCGAGAAGAGTATCATACCATGCTCTGGGTGCTTGCTTAAGACCATACAAAGCTTTTCTGAGCCTGTAAACTTGGTCATTCTGTTTGAAACCGGGAGGTTGTTCCACATAAACCTCTTCTTTAAGCACACCGTTCAGAAATGCACTTTTCACATCCATTTGATAGATCGTGAACTTCATGTGGGTAAAGATATGCAAGAAACAATCGATGGCTTCTAGTCTGCACAATGGTAAAGGTTTCATCATAATCCAAGCCTTCTTCTTGGGAATAACCTTGTGCAACTAGCCTTGCCTTGTTTCTTACAATGTTGTTATTTTCATCTCTTTTATTCTTGAAAACCCACTTGGTTCCAATGACATTGTGCCTTTCTGGTCTATCTACCAGCTCCCATACTTCATTTCTTGAGAATTGATTCAGCCCATCTTGCATAGCAGTAATCCAATGAGAATCTTGTAGAGCTTCACAAATCTCAGTAGGTTCTTTCTCTGATAGGAAGCAGCAGAATAGTGCACTCTCACCATGGAACCTTCTTGTTTTAACACCTTTAGTTAGATCACCCACAATCTGACTTGTAGGATGATTATCTAACCATTTCCTTCTTGATGTTCCTGTTTCAATAGTGTCCTCAACATTTGAAATGTTAGGTTCGATTAAATCAAGAACTTCGAGGGAACAACAAAAGCGAGAGAAAGGGAATCATCTTCCTCGGGGAAATTCTATTGAGAACATTGTCGAGACATTTGTTCCCCTTTGGTTGATAGATTCGAGAATTTGCCTCATTTGTGACCACATCTTCATTGGCATTACATGCACGAAGTCCGAGGCGGTGTCATTCGGATTGGTCACCTTTTGAGTGTTGGTTTTCCCGAGTCTCACCATCCCGATTTCCATCCCGAACTTCTTTATTCGAGTCCGAGTCACTCCAATCATAAATAGTGGTGACTTCTTCTTTTCGAGTTCAATTGGATGATTTATCTTTCGCATTTCGGGCTTAATCTGGTGATCCTCTTGGTGGGTTCATGCAAGATCATGTTCTGTTTCTTCCGAACACAAGTAGATTCATCAAAAACAACATGAGGTGTTTCCTCCACAATAAGAGTCCTACGGTTGTAAACTCGAAAGTTTTATCGACTTGAGAATATCCTAAGAATATTCCTTCATCAACTTTTACTATCAAATGTTTTCAATCGATCTTTACCATTATTGTGTATGAAACACTTGCAACCAAACACACGAAAGAAAGAAACAAGAGGCTTCCTTTCATTCCAAAGCTCATAGGGTGTTTTGCCTTGACTCTTGGTCAGCATGGATCTATTCTGAGAGTAGCATGCAAAGGTGTTGGCAAACAAGCCCAAAAATCTTTTAGGAATATCGACCCGGTATCATTGTTCTTGCAGCTTCTTTCAGAGTCATGTTCCTTCTTTCAGCAACACCATTTTGTTGAGGAGTCCTTGCAGCTGATGTTTCATGCGAAATTCCATTCTCTGCACAATAATCAGATATGATATGATTTATAAACTCAGTTCCTTTGTCAGATCTGATTTTGGCCACACTCAGATTTTTCTCATTACTGAGCCTTTTCGATGAATTCTGGCGACTTTATCTCGAGTCTCTTTTTCTTCGAGTAAGAATATGACCCAAGTATATCTTGAGTAGTCATCAACTACTACCAATGTGTATTTTCTGCCATTAGTGCTCACAGGTGTTATAGGACCAAAAAGATCCATATGCAGTAACTGAAGTGTTCTGTCAGTAGAAACCTCTACTTTACTTTTAAATGATGCTTTTACTTGTTTTCCTTTCTGGCACGCATCACAAATGTGTTCCTTACTGAACACTTCATTAGGCAACCCTCTCACAAGAGCTAATCTTGCAAGCTTGTTCAGGGTTTTGAAATTTAGGTGATTCATTCTTTTATGCCATAACCAACTGGTATCTATGGAACTTTTAGCAACTAAACATGTATCTTTAGGAGTTGAACTCCAATCAGCAAGATACACATTCCTTTTTCTTGTACCAGTCAGTAATACTTTCTGTGATGTATCATCTTTCACAAAACATAAGTTCTTGGAGAACTCAACATTGAAACCCTTATCACAGAATTGGCTAATTGACAGCAAGTTATGCTTCAATCCAGATACATATGAAACACCATGGATATGAACTGAGTCTATTTCCAAAGTTCCATATCCTTTAGTACATCCCCTTCGAGTTATCTCCAAAAGTGAATCGGGCATCTTTGTTCAACATAGTCATCGAAAGCATCTTCTTGAATCCTGTCATATGTCTTGAGCATCCACTGTCAAGATACCATATATCAGGAGCTTTTTCATCTCTGCTCATCAGTGCCATGTGGTCTTTCATCAGCTTAGTGCCCTTGTTTCCCTCCTGAAAAACAAATCAATTCTTAGGTACCCAATTTGTGTAGGGTCCTACGAGGTTATTTGTAGATTTTCGGAATCCAAATCTGCCGACAACTCTAATCACTTTAGAGTGGCTAATTTGTCTTCCATAAACATCAACATATACATCCACTACTCGGGTGCCTTAGCGTTTTCGTAGTATATGTGTGCTAGCTTTAGCATGAACATGGGCTTTTGAATTCTTCTTTGGTTGGGCCTTCATTCAGATGCTTAGGCTTTTTGCTGGCCGGTCTAAATCTTTGTTGACTTGGGTTGGATAACCTTTACCTTTAGGCAAGTGAGGTTCGGGTTGTCTGTCTTTGAAATCTGGGTCTTTTCGTGTATCTTGAGGACTTGGTCTCTTTGATTGAGAATGTCTCTGCGAGTGTTTCTCATCGAGGATTCCTCGATGGTTCGGTGTGGAGCCTTTCGGGTTTGCATTCTTAGCCCGAGGCTTTGAAGTACTTGCTGAAACTTTTCCAATCGGATTTTTTCGGGTTTTCTAGCCTTTACGAGGTTTGGGCTTTCTAACCCGATCATTCGGGTTTTTACCGAGACCATAGGTCCTTTTCCTTGTCTCGACCTTGGGCATTACTTGATTTGAAGTGTAGGTGCCCTTTGGTTTTATAAAGATAGTCTTCTTGCTACTTGACGCAAACATTTAGATGACCTTGTGAGGTTCCCCTGGAATGTATCCTAATCCAGATTTTATAGTGGCAGATCTCGATAACTCGAATTTCATCTATTACATTAGATGCTTTATTCAATAGAGTTAACTTCTTTTTGTGCACTATCCTCACGATTCAGAGAGTTTTATGCTTCTCGGAGAGGTCATTGAACTTCGATTACGATTAGTTGAATCTCTTCAATTGGATTTCTCTAGCTTTTCGGTTAGGGACATTATCGGCTTCTCTTTCTCACGAGAGTTGTACTTTCGTAACATCCGATTCATCGAGTAGCTCCCATTAATTGAGAAATGATTTCAATATTGTTAGAGTCTTTCCATTTTAGATTTTCAAACTTTTCGGTTCCTTATTCGCTCTTGAGTTCTATTTAGCGGTCCTTGCAAAACAAAGATAGTCCTTCATCGATTCTCAAAAGAATTCATCGGTCAAAAATGTTTTTCGATTGGAACTTGAAAACTCTTGTGCTAGTGTAGGAGCAACAACAGAGAAAGAAGAGTTTACCTCCTCAATGGCCATCGAGACGGATGTCATCACCTTCCTTTATCGAGAATATCTCATCGAAGAGCTAGATCCCTCCTCGAGTGTTCTTCTTACGCAACCATGGTCTTTTTGCTAGAGAACTTCGATCTCTTTTAGCTTGCCTTTCTCTTCTCTCCTTAGCACTCAAACACGGACAATCATCTTTGGAAGTGACCTTTCTTCGGAAATTATAGCATCTGTTGGTATCATCATCCTGATCATTTTCTTCTTTGGACTTGGAGTCCTTCTTTCTGGATGAAGATCCTTCAGCTTTTAGGTCCTTCTTCTTCTCAGTTGATCTGTCCTCAGGTTTCTTCTGGTACCTGTGGTTCCTGTAATAGCTTTTGTATTTTCCAAATCTACTATTAAGTCTGTCAAACCTCCTTGCCATCGATCTGCTAGCTTTTCCTCAAGCTCATCCCGATTTTTGGCATGGGGGTTCTCGAACTCTCTAGTTTTGAGTTTTATCTTTGGCTTTTAAAGCCACATTCTTATTCGATGAAGAATCATCTTTGCTGTCAGCCTTTTTGGATTTCTTATCAATTACAAATTCATAGGCCTTAAGCTCAGAGAAGACTTGTTGGTAAGGCATTAAACTAATGTTCTTGGTGTTTTCAATCACCACTGCATGAATATCCCATTTCTTAGACAGACCTCTAAGAATTTTCAATGCAACTTCTCTCTGTGGATATTTCTTTCCAAGTGCATTTAGATCATTCATGATCTTTAGTGAATCGACTTCCAATTTGTCTATTGATTCACCATCATCCATTTCAAAACTATCAAACTTTCCAATTGTCACTGAAAGTTTGTTTTCTTTTATATGATTTGTGCCTTGGCACATAACAGCTAGTGTATCCCAAATCTCTTTAGCAGTATTACAGTGAGAGATCATTCTCATCACACCATCATCAATTGTATTGTATAATGTGTCTTTTGCAATGTAGTCTAGATTGACTAACTTTCTCTCCTCAGGAGTCAGTTGGTCATCAGACTTAGGAAATTCTGCTCTAGGATCAATTCTCTCATCTTCTGTTCCTCTAGGATTCACCACAGTAAACTGGAATGGTCCTTGAGAGACCACTCTCCACATACGCTCATGTTTGGAATACAGATGAGTCTGCATTCTCAGTCTCCATAGGTCATAGTTCTCCACTGAGAACATGGGAAGTTTTTTAGAAGACATTTTTCTAATCTTTTGAAAAGTAAAAAATTTAAGCAAATAAGATCAGTTCAGATTGACCACAAGTATTTTTGAAAATAAAACTTTGGTCAACGAAGCGGGTGGTCAAGTTGAACCACTGCTCTGATACCACTTGTTGGTCCCGGTGTAAACGAGTCTTACACGTGTTCAGTGTTTTTAAAACTTTTTCTTACTGAGGTCAGCTTGGGCCAGATAATCCTGAAGATTAGGTTCTGAGAAGCACAGATCGCTCTGAGTCAAAAGTCTCATCGAGGTGTTCCCGAAATGCTTTTCAGATACCTCGGATAATCCCAACTGAGTCCTGAGTGTCAGAGATCCTGAGTTGCTTGGATCAGATAACTAACTTACTGAATCCTCAGAAGAGAGATCAATTTGACAACTATCTGTTCTAGCTACTCAGTCGTGCGGAATGGTTGGCCCTTTAGATTATACTCGTTTTAAGCTTTGCTGAAAACCTTCCCTTTATGAAATAGTGATTAGGCTGTGATTCACTTATGCAACTTCAGTGGATTGATTCCAACTGAATATCAGTGAAAAGTATGCTTTCAAATCAAGTCAATGCAACAGTTAAGTACAAATAAGGAAAGCAATAAAGAACACAACAATTATAGTGGTTCAGAGACTCAAGCTCCTACGTCCACTCTCGCGACTCTTGGAGAAATTCACTATCAACTTCGAGCTTTCGACTACCTCGTAGTTTACTTACTCAACTCTCGTACGAGTTTTTCGACTACTCCACGTAGTTTACTTACTCAACCCGACCTTGAGTTTTTTCGACTACCTCCGTAGTTTACTTACTCAATCACACACAAGCTTTAGGACTACCCCATGAGCTTACTAACTTCTCCTCTAGAGTTTTTTCGACTACTCGCGTAGTTTACTAACTCTTTACAACTCTTTCTCACCAACAAACACACTCCAACTACCTTCTCAAGGGTTTTTGGGGGTTTCTCGGTTGGTTTCAACTAGGATGAGATATCCTTTACAATGAAGCACAATGCAAAGGGTTAGGATATCTCGTCTAAGCTTTGGATAAATCTTATCAAGCTAGGCTTAGTATAGTGAGCTCTCTTCAATATAGAAGCACTTGGTAAATTCAAGGTTTTTCGAGTGCTTTCACTTTTACAAGAATAAGTTTGAAGCTCTTGAGTTGCGTATAAATTTCCGTAACCTTACAATGTAGAGGGTCACCGGTATTTATAGGCATACACCAAGGTCACTCTTGAAAACTATCCGTTGGAGAGACTGACCGTGAGTTCCCTCTTATGGTGTGTGAAAAGCGGCTATATTTAGGGTTTGAAACTCCCTAACACGTTTTTAGGCAATAGCCTTTCATGTAGCCGGTCTTCACTTTTTCTGATCTGGAACTTTTGTATATCGACATCCTTTTTCGGCGACACATCCTTTGTCGATGTGTCGGTATGATGGTCTGATGTCGTCTTCCTCTTTTTGACTTTTGTCTCCGTTTAAAGGTAGACACCTTCAAGCGGCTCTTTAGGTTACAAACTCGAGTTTGATATAACCTTAACAACGCCGACTTAGTTCCTTTTATGCGCATTTGAATGTCTTGGCAATATCTAACTTCTTAAGAAATCGCGATCTTACCAAGATTGCATCATTCGGGATAGATATTATCGATTGCCTCGGAACATTCGGGGTTCATCTTGAGCATTTAGTACATTCTTGAGTCTTGATAATTCGTGCCTTGATACTCTTGATCTTGATTCTTGATCTTACATCTTACGTGTCTTGAGTCTTGAGGGTCTTCGAGTCTTGGCGTCTTACGAGTCTTCACGGATATCTTGACCGATATAAACGAGTCTTCATGTTGAGTCTTGATTCTTGATTTCATCTTTGAGTCTTGATTCTCGATTTTCCTCTTGAGTCTTGAAACTACCCCGATCTATATCATTGACTATACATTTTGCAGATAACATCCTGAATACTCTAAAACTGAATCCTGACTCAACTATTCAAGATCATTCTGATCATGTCATACTCAGGGGTTTTGGGATCTTAATCAAAATCATATATCTTTATTAAATTCATCTCCCAACACGTACTTTTGATTCTTTTACCATTTCTCCTCAATTTAAAGTATTAAAGTGTCGTTGTCCAAATTATATTGTGTTTCACCATGAGATTGTCTCACTCAAGCGTCCCTCATTTAATTAAGGGTATATATATCAAAATTTTATGAACTTTTATTTTATCATAACAATTAATATAAAATGGAGATAGGATATACTTTTGATATGAAAATCATCAATGAGTTCCTCGCAGAGCGCACTTATGTTAGAAAAATAGTATAAACGAATATTTTTGATAGGTAAAATAGTATATACGAATTAATTTCACACCACTTTATAAATTAATTTTTTTAATATATATAAAAGAATTTTATTAACTAAAAAATTGAATCTATAAAAAAGTGTGAAATTAATTCGTTTATATAATTTTCCTAGCAAATATATTAATTCTTGATATTTTTTCCCTCATTTAGATTTCGTGAATTACTATCACCTGTTTGAAGAATAAAACCATGTTATGCATTCAAACTTGTATTAGAATCGGTTATTAACCATTGAGCAAAGTATTATGTGCATCATGTTCACTATACACTACTATTATTATTGTTTGTAAGAATCAATACTTATTGATCCTTACAAACAATAATAATAGTGGTGCACGATGAACATGATGTACATAATATCTTCTTGTTTGAATTAATTTGATAATTATCCAACCTAATTAGTATGACCCAATAATCTTGTCGTATTTATTTTAAAGCGTATTTGTATGAGATGATTTTATGGTGACATGAAATATAATTAAATATGATATTTTAATATTTAAAAAAAAAATAGTGGGTGCCCCATCTCATGTATGAAATTATTTCATACATAAAAATATTTTGTCATTTATTTTTGGAGTGGGTCTCATGTGTACCAAGTGCGCACCGTGCACTCGGGTATAGGAGCGACCATTAAAAAAATGAGACCTTGCCATTAGTGAAAATGAGGATCCGCAATAAAATGGACAGGATCAAAGTGAGTGCACGGATTTAGAGTTCGTGCACCAAGTGTATATGAGACCTTGCCTTATTTTTGGGTTGATGACAACTTTTTAATAGTACTAAAATAATAAATAAGTGGTATGTTGGATATATTTTGACTGCATATCATATCATATTATGTAAATCATATTAAAATTATAAATTCACATTATATACATAAACAGTCAAATTTTAATATTGTTTCTTAAATGAAATTAAATCGATCAACACTTCTAATTAAAGTGAACACAAAATATTAATTAAAGTCACATCTCGCATAATGAGATTTGTTATCATAGAACTATTTTCTCAATATCATATTAAATTGATAAAATATTATCTCATATTATGTATATATAAATTTTTCCTTCTCAGAATAAAGTTCAACAACTACTCTACCACTACCATTACCACTTACCACTCTCTCTTCTTTTTTTACTGTCTAAGTTATGGATGGACAGAACAAGAAAAGAAAAATAGAGGACGATGAAAAAATTGAAGATAAAGAGATCAATAATTATTTTGCATTGATTAAAAGTTCCAGAGAACTACACAGTCAATCAGCTGCAAGGAAATTTAAACCATGGACTCCCACATTTATATTGGAAGATTTCTTCCCGCCGCCAGAAATGGAGAAAACAGAGAAAGTCGGTCCATCGACGGAAATAGGAAAACAACAAGCTAACACTGCAAGTGAGAAAGATGGAGAAAAAAGATTTGATCTCAATCTTCGTCCAGTAGATTTTGCTGATGACAGGGCAAAAGAGACTAGAAATAATATGTTACCGCCGCCACCACCCGCTGCAACAAGATGGATGCCAACACTTTCGGAAGACTTTTTGAAGGCTCCACCGCCACTGCCGCGACAGCAAATTGAGAAATCACTAGAGATAGTGAAAGCCGGTCATTATCAAAAAATAGAAAAACAAGTAAATTTTCGTAATTTCTATTGATTTATGTTTTTTTTTCTCAAGTAATTTAAAATGGTTCATTTTGTATGTTTATTTATTTTTTCTAATAATCACTTTTCTATTGTTTCATTGATGGGAGTTAATTGTTACGGAAGTTTTCATGAGATATACAATGACATAAGCGAGTAATGTTGATGGGTCCTAATATTTCGCCTGTTTTGAACGAGGTTTTTGCTAACTTTAACTGATTTAATTATTTTGTTAATTTCTTGTTTTTTTTTCGAAACATTGTTAATTTCTTGTTACACTTTGTCAGTGTCATTATTTCTTTTCGGCCCAACTGTTAATGGGCTTATATTCTCGCCCACAATATTTATTGTATATTGAATTTTTTGTAGTACTATAATTTTAGATCAACTAGATTTTATAGGCGGTTATATTGCATATTCTAGTTGGAACATAAAATTAAATAGTATATTTATGTATAAATATGAGACAAATATTACATAATTGAAACAAAAATAATTAAAAAAATATTAATTGAAGTCTCATTTTACATAATAAAATTGTGATACACACGAATACCATTTCTCGATATTATATAAATTTGATAAATTATTTCAAAATTAATTTGAGTAAACAAGTATTATAAATTATACAATATCTCCCAAAAAACAATGAATATGTCTGAACATCCACCTCACATGTCTCATCCATCACTTATAGCATTTCTTTCTTCTATATATAACACTCTTTTCTTTTAGGGAATAAAGAACAAGCACCACCTCTTCTGAGTTATGGATAGGCAAAATAAGTGGAGAAAAATGATTGACAATCAAGAAATTGAAGATGAAGAAAGAAAGAAAAAAGTGTTTGCATGGCTTAACATGCATACGGAGTTGGATGATGAAGTTTCACAGGCTGCCGGTTACAAAGAATTAGTGATCGAAAATAACAAGACACAAGTGGGGTGGACCCCCACATTTATATTAGACGATTTCTTGGTGGATCCATGGCTAGCACCACCACAGGAGACGGAGAAAGCCTGTCCTTCTACGGAAGTAGAAAAACAAGAGACGGAGAATGATGGAGGAACTTTGGGCCGTAACATGATTTCTCTGCTGGCAGGTGCTGCCGATGATCAAGAAAAAAATGTTGGAGATAATGTGGCGTCGGTGCCACGAGTGGGGTGGACCCCCACATTTATAATTGAAGATTTTTTGGATGACCAAGAAAAATGGATTATAGATAGTAAGCCGACACCGATGCCACAAGTGGGGTGGACACCCACATTTATACGAGAAGATTTTTTGGATGATCAGGTACAAGTGTTGCAGCAAGAGAAGGAGAAAGCGGCCCATGAAAGTAGAAAAACAGGGGAACCAAACCATCAATAATAAAATCTTTAGGTCCATCTCGATGTGAATTTTCACAAATTCTTTTGTTTAATTTATGTGTTGAATAAAGTTAATTCTACCCAACTTAATATGGCTTGTTTAGTATGTTTATTTAGACGTTTTCCTTCTCCTGCATGCTCATTGCACATCCTCATAATTTAATTAGGATATATGTTATAATTTATCTACTCAAAATAAAAGTTAAGGGGTGCATTCAATTGAGATTCTATTGGATTTTCTTGGACTTTAAAAAGTATGTGAATTTAGAAAATTCATAGACTCCATGCAGATTTTGGGTATCTTTTTTTATTGATTTACATGGATTTTTATATAGTTGATAGGATTGTGGAATACACTTTTTTTTATTGATTTACATGGATTTCCATACACTCCTTCTGGTACTAATACACAATCTTTTTAAATAATCTTTTTAAAAACTATTACACAATCTTTTTAAAATATCCGGTTCTGTGGAAATTTCGGGTCATCATCCTCCTGGGTTATCCTATCAACGGTTTTCACCAATATTTCCTAAGTATCAAATAATTCCACTGCAAATACCAAGGCACGACAATTGAATCGCCTAAAATTTCAAATTGCTCAGGATTTGTGCATAAGACACCCAGACACATAAAATCTCAAGACAACACCGAAGACGCAATACAAATCTTGGATAAACTGCCTTTCTAGTAAGGGTAGAAAATGGATGATATATTTCAACTAAGAAAGGACTTTTCTTGCTTATAAATGTAAGCGAGGAACACCAATTGAATAGTTAGGTTTTTTTCTTCTAACCTTTCATCTTCAGAGTTTTTTTTAGAGAATATGTAGAAATCTCTGGTCGTTAGAAGAGATTTTGGAGAGTGAAACATATTTATATTTTTGGAAGAAAATCAAAGAAAATCTATAGAGTATTAAAATCCATAGACTGTTGAATACCTAAAGATTTTTTAAGACTTTTTAAAATCCGTATTGAATACCTCAGGATTTTTAAAGACTTTTGATAATCCGGATTGAATACCCTGAGAATTTGAAAGTCTAAAAAAATCCTACAAACTTAACAACCAATACACCCCCTAAAAGAGTGATGGCGCAATTAAGGTACACATGCATGTATCAACTAATTTCATCTCATTTAAAAATTAGATTTTCCTGATAGAAAACTTTTTTTTAATATAATTCCTTAATATTAACATTATTATTTTTATTTTATTTTTAAAGGCTAATATCAACATTATTGAACATGCTAAAAATTCTGGAATAATTAAACCATTTCGCATATTGTCTAACTTTTCGCCACGCATCTCCCACTTTAATATAAATTTAGGAGAGTATTAAGGGCATGCAGCATTTTTTAGAGATTTCTTTTAGCATTATAATTTTCTTGGACTAGTATTATTCTTGTTTTATTAGAAAATATTATTTAATTATTCTAAGGGAATTAATGGGATAGTTACGAACTAATTGAAGGATAAATTTATTTTATATAGACAAACTCTTATGTCAATTATGGGATTTAGCATTTTTCATATTAATTATTAAAATTGCAATCTTAATGAGAAAAAGAAAGGATAACTGGAGAAAAAAAAATCCTTTTAGTTTAATTAAAAGAGCGTAATTCTAATTATAAATGTTGAATAAATTTGTATATTTTTATATATACATATATATTATTTAGCGGGTGCTTGGTTTGTGGTGAGGAATCGGAATGAAAATATGAATGATAGTAGTGAAAATGGTAATGAACATACTTATTATTATTGAGTTGTTTGGTTGATAACTAGGAATGACTATCATTATTATAAATGGTGATTGGTATGATTAAGTTTCTTAAAAATAAAAAATTGACCTTAACTATTTTTTATGTTAAAAAATATATTTATAAAGAAATAGTGTCTAATTATAATATAATAATATGAAATATTAATTTGGAAGTTTAAACTATTAAAAAAATATATATAACATATTAAATTATAGGAGAATGACTTTCATTCCCCCCAAATATATGAGGAATGAAAATATGACTTTTCACTACAAAATTTCTAACAAAAAGACTCTAAAGTGCAAAGTATCTTTAAAGTGACTCTAAGATATAATTTGTACCAAAATACCCCTTATCTCATTTTTGTATGTATTCATAATTTTTTTTGACCAAATGCACATTTTGGGAAAGTACAATTTTTATAAAATCTGAAATTTAAATTAAATTATATAAAAAATTACAACTAATAAAAAGTGGAATAAAAAAGAGAAAAGTGTAGAAAATTAAAAAAACTGCACTCCAAAATTGCTCTAGTAGTGAAGAAAATTAAAAAATATGCACTCCAAAATGCGTCAGAAGTGCAGAAAACATGTCAGAAGTGCAAAAAAAACGTGTCAGAAGTGGCGAAAACGGACAGAACTTAGACTTTTTAATCATATTTTTGTACCCTAGAGTCAAAATAAAGTTACTTTGTACCTTAGAGTCACTCCCCCTATTATTTATTAATTTATCGATTTGATCGCTAGAAATTCGCAATTATTATACAAGTATATATTACATAGTGTTCTGAATTGGAGTAAATTTTTGGTGAAACTTGTTTACAATATAAAATTTATATAATTATATTTATAAATTAATATTATAACATTTAATTATCACCTGATTATACTTAATGTTATGTTATGAATATTAATTTATAAAAATAATGTTATCAGTATTGTCATTGTGCATGTGGAGCATTAAAGTATTTCATTAAGATTATATACCAAATGCGCTCATTTGTTAAATCATAAATTCTATTATTAATATATATCATGTGAAAAAAAATCTTAACTAACAAATGATATGTCCTATCTACTAAAGAGTAGGTCTACTGTACAAATTTGTATAGATACAAATCAATCAATTTAGGAAATTAAATAATTCATGGGTCTAAGATGACCCGATCAAACGGGTCAAGGATGGGTTGAGTAAAGTGAAATTGGGTCTCAATTGAGATTTGTATGTATACAAATTTGTATCCTAGACTTTGTCAAAGACAAATTACTCCTAATTCATATGGTGACTTTATTTCAAATCTCTGAATTTCTATGAAAAGTTATTTATAATATTATTATTAAACTTTTAAGAGTAGGTCTTGTGTGAAATATTACACACTAGTGTTATGTGCGATACCACACAATTAAAGCAAAATAGACTAAAAATCGCGGGTCATGTGCGCAGGTCGGGCGTGTTGTGATAACATATGCAAAGATCTATCGGAATGACCTCATAAACACATATTTAAATTAACAATTATTACTAGCAGGAATTTACCTAAGTGAATTCAAATAATAATTAATCCAACAACAACACGCAAATAATATTCACGTAAAAGATCATAGCATGAGAAATTTCTAGGAGTTTACGTAAACGTACCCGTTGGAGAGACAATCTGAGACAGATAGGATCAAGTAACTGACTACCAACCAAAAGTCATTCTCAAGTATTCCTAAGTCGTCGCTCAACAACCCCGGTGGAAGGTTCTCCAATGAACGATTTATAAAACAAAGGAAAATAAAAATTGTTGCACCACCTTTGTGGATTTCTAATATTTCCAACACATGAAATTACAGTTGGGGATGAATAATTCATCCCCTATTTATAAGTAAGGAGGGGAACGAAAATTTGGGGCAATTTAGGGTTTAGGAAAGATCTTTTCTTGATCTCCAAGAAATCTTGAATATATCCAATATATTCTTCTTTCCATGTGTATTTTTCCACAAAAATTTCACACCCTTATTTAGCCTTAAATTTTCGAAAATTACAAGAAGATTTGCAAGATTAGATCTTTCTTGAATTTATGAGATATTCTTGTATTCCAAGAATACATATCTTTCTCCATAAAATCTTTCCAAAAAAATCAAGAAAATCTTTCTTCCCTTTTTTATACATATTTTTTGAAAATTCTCATTAAAGAAACCAAGTGGGAGATTTCTTGAATTAATGGGATAATCTTGTATTCCAATATTGAGCCACAATATAATTCAGCCCATTAATATTAATTAATACCATATAATTAATATTGCACTATCCAATCTTAACCCATATTACGGTAATATGGCTCCCGGTTATTATTTCTCGTGTTTAAGATTATTTAGTCCATTAATTAATTAAGCCACTAAAAAGCTTTATATTAATTAATATCTTTATCCTTGGAGTGATGACAACTCAGCTTTATTATCCATACCGAAAAATTAATTCCACTTGCAAGATTTGGTATGATAAAGGTTCCGAGCCCACCAAGGGGACCAATCACGCAAGACTTTGCAAGCACAAGATTCTCTGTATTAATTTAGCAATTGTCGTACAATTAATATTATTGCCCAAGATATAGGGTATCGAAGTCGCAATGATTCTCTTCCCATTTATAAGTCAAAGCAATAACTACTAATCGCACACGGTCCTTATTAAGTGACAGAGATTAAGAAATCAACAACCACTGAGGTCTAACTCTTCATCCCTTAAGTCAGTGCGAATAAGTTTATCCTCTCTGCAGGTCCGCTTCAGCGCATCGAATGCACTAGTGTAATCTCTTAGTCAAGACAAGCCAATCTGAGCCTTACACATCAACTTCTACCAATAGACTGTTCGGGTCTATCTAGGTTGTGAAACACGCACTAGTTTACAAGGGACTGTTAACGTGATCTTCTGTGATCTGGTATCACCACGTTAACTACAATGTAACATGTGCTTTTATATGAACGATTTGCAATAAATATATATAACATTCAACCATATTTAAAGCAACAGTGATAAATAATTTATTTCAATAAATAAGTGTTTAATACATAGGTTATACAAAGTAAAAATATACTTTCACGTATAACCCCAACAATCTCCCACTTATACTCAAAGTCTGCTTTTAAGTATACCACATCACGTCTAATGTATTATACAGTGACATCTAATGTCAACTACATCAACCTAATAATATATCTCCCACTTATACTCAAATCAGATTGACAACGCTCTTGACACTCATTCCTTCCACATGTCTCTCGAATGTTAACAGAGGAAGACCCTTTGTGAATGGATCAGCTAGGTTGTCCTCCGACGCGATCTTTGCCACCTCTATATCTCCTCTCTTAACGATTTCTCGTATAAGATGGTATTTTCTTTCAATGTGTTTGCTGGCCTTGTGGGCTCTCGGTTCCCTTGAATTTGTAACTGCTCCGGCATATCACAGAAAACCGTGATGGTGTTGGGCAAATTCGGAATAAGTCCAAGTCCACTAGGAAGTTCTTGAGCCAGACCGCTTCTTTCGCTGCTTCACAAGCAGCTATATATTCGGCTTCCATGGTAGAATTAGGTTTTCTGGAAGCTATGTCCGATTGAAAATCCATGTTACAGCTCCTCCTCCAGACAAAATACACTACCCGAGGTAGATTTTCTGGAATCTATGTCCGATTAAAAATCCAAGTCCGTGTATCCTAGTGGAAATAAACTGTCCGACTGATAAACCATCATTTTATCCCGAGTTCTTTTCAGATACTTTATAATGTTCTTTACGACAGTCCAGTGTTGATTTCCGGGATTACTTTGATATCTTGCCACCATGCCAACGGCGTAGTAAGTATCCGGTCTCGTTCACAGCATTGCATACATAAGGCTTCCTACTGTCGGCATAAGGAATGTCTTTCATGTCATCTATCTCCCCTTGTGTCTTGGGAAACATGTCTTTCGATAGATGAATTCCGTGCCTGAAAGGTACAAAACCTTTCTTGAAATCTTGCATGCTGAATCGCTTCAAAGCTGTGTCTATGTATGAAGCTTGCGATAAGCCAATCATTCTTTTCTTTCGATCTCGAGTGATCTTGATCCCAAGAATATGAACGGCTTCCCCTAAGTCCTTCATATCAAACTGTTTTGACAGTCATACCCTTACGTCTGACAAAATCTTTACATCATTTCCGATGAGTAGAATATCGTCTACGTACAGTACTAAGAATACCAAGGCAGTTCTGTCACACTTCTTATACTCACAACTTTCAAAATCGTTTTGATCAAACCCATAAGACTTGATTACATGATCAAACCATTGGTTCCAAGCCCGAGATGCTTGCTTTAGTCCATAAATAGACTTCCTCAGCTTGCAAACAAGGTGTTCTTGGCCTTTCGCGATGAAACCTTCGGGCTGTTGCATGTAGATTTCCTCGTCAAGACTCCCGTTAAGGAAAATTTTCTTGACATCCATTTGCCAGATCTCAAAATCTAGATGCGCAACTATTGCCAAGAGAATACGGATGGACTTAAGTATGGCTACGGGCGAAAAGGTTTCTTCATAATCGATACCCTCTTTCTGAGTGTATCCCTTTGCCACAAGCCTAGCTTTAAAGGTCTCGACCTTCCCATCCAGTCCTCTTTTTCTCTTGTAGACCCACTTGCATCCAATGGGTTTTACCCCACTGGGTTGTTCCACTAGCTCCCACACTTGATTATGATCCATTGAGCCCATCTCGGCTTCCATCGCAGTTTGCCAGGATTCAGAATCCTTATCTTGGACCGCCTCCTTGTAGGACCATGGGTCTGATTCATTATCCCCGGGGACCAAATCTTAAGATTCTCCTATCCCCATAAATCTCTCAGGTTTTCGAACAACCCTTCCACTATGACGAGGTTCCGGTTGTGTAGGTGTGACGCTTGGTATATCAACTTCTATAGTTGGTATAGGAGTTTGCCCTCTTATTTCGTCTAAGGTAATCTCACTTTTGGGCTTTCTATTGTTCATGAAGTCTTTTTCCAAAAATCTAAAGTGCGTACTTATTACCACCTTTTGATCTTCGGGACCATAGAACATACACCCTTTCGTTCCCATGGGATAAGGATAAACAACCTTAGTTCCGAATGCATCCAACTTACCAGCTTCCTTGTCTAGCACGTATGTCGGACACCCCCCAAATTCTAAGATGTCTCAGACTGGGCTTGCGTCCAATCCACAACTCTTTAGGGGTTTTGGGAACCGATTTGGATGGCACCAAATTTAGAACATAAGCCGCTGTTTCCAAAGCATGAGCCCAAAAAGACTTGGGTAGATCTGAATAACTCATCATGGATCTGACCATTTCTAAGAGTGTTCTGTTTCTTCGTTCTGCAACCCCATTTTGTTGAGGGGTTCCAGGTGCAGTCAACTGGGAAACAATGCCCTCGTCTGACAGGTAGTTCAAAAACTCATCGCTGAGGTATTCGCCTCCATGATCAGATCGTAGAAACTTGATACTCTTTTCCATATGATTCTCCACTTCGGCTTTGAACTCTTTGAATTTATAAAAGGTTTTCGATTTGTGTTTCATCAGGAAAATGTACCCGAACCTTGAGTAATCATCAGTGAACGTCACAAAATACTCATAGCAACCTCTAGCTTTGGTTGACATTGGACCACACACATCAGTGTGAACGATTTGCAACACTTCTGTGGTTCTATTCCCCTTGGCTCCAAATGCCTTCTTGGTCATTTTACCCTCCAAACATGATTCACAGGTTGGAAATGGTTCCATCTGTAGGCCAGACAATGAACCATCTTTCACCAACCTATGGATCCTATTTAGATTAATATGACCCAATCTTAGATGCCAAAGATGTTGGGGAATTAATTGCACGGATCTATTCGGGATGAACATTTAAATACAAATTTAATTCTAACAATTATTACTAGCATGAATTAATCCTATATTAATTCAAATAATAATTCAACAACAAATCATGCATATAAACAGTTCATATAAATCCTACGCATGCGGAATTGCTACGGGTTTACGTGAACTAAGCTCTTGGAGTGGCAATTGTCTCGTCTATAAAAACACACCAAAAAGTCTTCCCAAGTATTCTCTAGTCTTTGCTCGTCAATCCGATGGAAGGAAGCTCGCAAACAATTAACAAAAGGGAAAATAAAAATTTATTGCACCACCTTTGTGGATTTACTAATTTTTTCAGCACATGGAATTGTACTTGGGAATGAAACACTCATCCCCTATTTATAGAGGGTGGTGGCCGATTTTTTTGTCATGGAATAGGGAGGAAAAAATCTTTTCTTGATCTCCAAGAAATCTTGAATATATCTCCTATATTATTTTCTCCATAATTAAAATATTCCATAAAATCCCACCTTCTCTTGTTATGGTTATTTTCGAAAAAATAAGGATAAAGATTCCAAGATTTGGATCTTCTTGGATTTATGAGATATACCTGTATTTCAAGAATACATATCTTCCATAATATCTTTTCAAGAAAATCTTTCTTTCCCTTATTCTTTCAAAATTTTCGAAAAAACCATATAAATAACCAAGTGGGAGATTTCTTGAATTTAATGAGATAATCTTGTATTTCAAGAATACATATCTTCATTCCATAACAAAATTCAAAGAAAATCTTTCTCCCCTTTTATTTATATTTTTTGAAATTAATGAGGAAAAATAGCAACACAAATTATTTTATTTTTAAACACCTTTTTCAGTTATTGGACTTTATGTATGGGCTACTTGAGGGGCCTTTAGGAGAATTAAGATTGGATCTTCCAATGGATCTTGAATTATCAATATTGAGCCACAATATTATTCAAGCCCATAAATATTAATTAATCCCACTACATAATTAATATTGCACTATCCATCTTAACCCATATTATAATTAATATGGCTCCCGGTTATTATTTCCCATGTTTAAGATTATCTAGCCCATTAATTAATTCAAGCCACTGAAATAGCTTTCCATTAATTAATATCTTTTATCCTTGGTAAAGGAACGGTTCAACATTATTATCCATACCGGAAACTAGTTCCACTTGCAAGATTTGGTATGATAAAACTTATGAACCTCCCAAGGGGGCAAATCGAACAAGTGTACTTGCACACGATTCTCCGTATTAAATCTTAGCAATCGCATGTGACCAATAATATTGCCCAAGATATAAAGTATTGAATCTCGTTGATTCTCTACCCGTAATAAGTCAAAGCAATAATTACTAACCACACGCGATCCTATTTAAGGGACGAAGATTAAGAAATAACAAACCACTGATGTCTAATTCTTCCTTGTTCAGTTCTGAAGAATTTGTCCTCCTGTAGGTCCTATTCAGTTCACAAAATATGCACTAGTGTAATCTCTTGGTCAAGACAAGTCAGTCTGAGCCTTACACTTCAACCTTTCACGATGGATTGTTCATTTCAATCTAGGTCGTGAATGGTGTACTTTTGGTTACAAGGATTTGTTAATTTAATCTTACGTGATCGGTATCACTAAATTAACTACAATGTAACACGCATTACTATTTATTGAGCAGGTTATTGGTAAATATATGTAACATTCGATGATATTTAAAGCATCAGTGATAAATAATTTATTTCAGTAAATAAGACCGAAATTCAGTTTGATTATACAAAGTAAAAGCATATTTTCCAGTATAATCCCAACAATCTCCCACTTATACTCAAAAGTCGACTTTTTAAGTATACTACAACATGTCTCGTGTAGTTTCTGTCGTGACATATAATGTCACCTACACGAACCTAATAATGTCTCCCACTTATACTCAAAGTAGATTGGCAAGCGGTCTTGACACCCATTCCTTCCACATGTCTCTCGAATGTATTACGAGGCGGACCATTTGTGAATGGATACGCTGGGTTGTCTTCCTCGACGCGATCTTTGCCACCTCTATATATATCTCCTCTCTTAACGATTTCTCGTATAAGATGATATTTCCTTTCAATGTGTTTTGGCGGCCTTGTGGGCTCTTGGTTCCCTTGAATTTTTAATTTCCTCGGCATTGTCACAATAAACAGTGATTGTGCTGGGCAAATTCGGAACTACATCCAAGTTCACTAGGAAGTTCTTGAGCCAAACCGCTTCTTTCGCTGCCTCTCAAGCAACTACATATTCGCTTCCATGGTAGAATCTGCGATGCATTTCGCTAACGCTTCTCCATGTCATGACTCCTCCCCATGCAAAACACACTCTGGGAGGTAGATTTTCCTCGGAATCTAAGTCCGATTGGAAATCCGAGTCCGTGTGGCCGATGGGGATTAGACTATCTGACTGATAAACCAACATTCTATCTCGAGTTCTTTTCAGATACTTCATAATGTTTTTAACTACCGTCCAATGTTCTTTCCCTGTATCTTGCCACCATGCCAACGGCAAAGCAGATATCCGATCTCGTGCACAACATTGCATACATAAGGCTTCCGACAGCCGAAGCATAAGGAATGTCTTTCATGTCATCTATCTCCTTTTTTGTGTCTTAGGGCACATTTCCTTGGATAGATGGATTCCATGCCGAAAAGGTACTGAAGCCTTTCTTGGAATCCTTCATCTTTGAATCGTTTCAAGGCGATTGTACATGTATGAAGCTTGCGATAAGCCTATCATCCTTTTATTGCGATCTCGAAAGTGATCTTGATCCCAAGGATGTGCCTGCTTCCCCTAAGTCCTTCATATCAAACTGCTGTTTTGAAAGCCATGCCCTTACGTCGATAACACCTTTACATCGTTCGATGAGCGAATGTAAATCTCACGTATAGTGCTAAGAATACCAATGCAGTTCCGACACGCTTTTGTACACACAACTTTTGAACTCATTTTGATCAAACCCATAAGACTTTATAACATGATCAAAACATTGGTTCCAAGCTCTGGATGCTTGTTTGAGTCCGTAAATGGACTTCATGAGCTTACAAACTAGGTGTTCTTGGCCCTTTTCAATGAAGCCTTGGGGTTGTTGCATATAGATTTCTTCATCAAGACTTTCGTTAAGGAAAGCTGTCTTGACATCCATTTGCCAGATTTCAAAGTCGAGATGCACAGTAATCGACAAAAGAATTCGGATGGACTTGAGCATTGCTACAGGCGAAAAAGTTTCCTCATAGTCGATCCCTTCTTTCTGAGTATAACCTTTCGCCACAAGCCTTGCCTTGAAGGTTTCCACCTTCCGGTCTGGTCCACTTTTTCTCTTGTATACCCGCTTGCAACCAATGAGTTTGACCCCATTAAGTGGTTCGACTAGCTCCCAAACTCTGTTATGATCCATAGAACCCATTTTGGCTTTCATTGCTTTTTGCCAAGAAACCTCATCCTTGTCTTGGATTGCCTCATCATATGTCCATGGGTCTGATTCGTCTTGTCCGGGAATCAAGTCTGAGGACTCTCCTATCCCCATGAATCTCTCGGGCTGTCTCACAACCCTCCCACTACGACGAGGTTCTGGTTGTGAATGTGTGTCGTTTGGTATGTCATCTTGTACAGTTGGCAATGAGGTTAGCCCCCTTAGCTGATTTAAGGTAATCTCACTTCTGGGTCTTCTTTCGTTCATATAGTCTTCTTCCAAAAATCTAAAGTGGGTGCTTATTACCACCTTTTGATCTTCGGGACCATAGAACATACACCCTTTTGTTCCCTCGGGGTATCCTATAAACAACCTTAATTCTGATCGAGGATCCAATTTTCCGGCTACCTCGTCCAACACGTAGTCCGGACACCACCAAATTCTCATGTGTCTCAAACTGGGCTTGCGCCCGGTCCACAATTCTTTGGGAGTTTTGGGAATCGATTTGGATGGCACCAAGTTCAGAATGTAAGCCGCTGTTTCCAAGGCATGACCCCAGAACGACTTGGGAAGATCCGCATAACTCATCATTGATCTAACCATTTCCAAAAGAGTTCTGTTTCTTCGCTCTACAACCCCGTTTTGTTGAGGGGTTCCGGGTGCAGTTAGCTGGGATACAATCCCTTCATCTGATAAGTAGTTCAAAAACTCATCGCTGAGGTACTCGCCTCCACGATCGGATCGTAGAGACTTGATACGTTTTTCCCTATGATTCTCTGCTTGAGCCTTAAATTCTTTGAATTTCTCAAAGGTCTCAGATTTATGCTTCATAAGGAAAATATAATCGTACCTTGAGTAGTCATCAATAAAAGTGACGAAATACTCATAACCTCTTGTTGGGATATTTTAGTTTTGATGAATTATGCTAAAACATTATCAACTTGTGTTATTGAAGCTAATCTACAGATAACAAGTTGAGGGGGAACGAGAGAACAAATTGAGGGAGAACTCACAAAATCAGACGTAGATGATTGAGATCAGACGAGGCTGCAGACGAGACTGATCGAGATCAGATGAGTAAGATGAGTTCCAGAGTTAACTGATGAGCTGTGCAAAAACAGAAGAGAAGATAAGCTAAGCTAGCTGATCAGAAGATCAGAAGATCAGATGACTAGATGACCTGATCAGATGACCAGAACAGACCTGATCAGATGATCAGAAGAACAGACGAGCGGATCTGGTGATCAGAAGAGCAGACAAGCTGATCAGAAAGAAACTGACCAGAAGATCAGAAGAGAAGATAAACTGATATGCTGACCTGATGCTATAACTGATCTGATCATGTGAACTGATCAGATCAGGCGAGAAGAAATCAGATATCAGAAAACTAGAAATCTGTACCAGATCAGGAAAGAAGTCATCAGAAGAGAAGTCATCTGAAGTCATATTCACTGAGAATCAGAACGTTGCTGATGATCAGTTAGCCTGAGTGCTAGTGACCTGAGGGTCAGATTGTCTGAAGACAGAAGAACTGAACTCAGTCAGCCTGAGTGACAGTATGCCTGATCAGACAAGGTCCGCTGAAGAGAAGTCAGCTGAAGGCTCAGATAGACCTGAAGACTCAGATAGACCTGAAGGCTCAGATGGAACTGAAGACACTAAGACTCAGAGAATCCTGAATGATTCCAAGGCGAGGAATCTGAGGAATATAGCCGTTAGAATCAGCTGACGTGGACCAACGAGAGGAAGACAACCAGCCTGGAAAAGCTGCAAAAAGCTACAGAATAGTATGGATTTGAATGTGACTCCATCCAACGGTAACATTCAAATCCACATTATAAATACAAGTTCTTCCTTCATAATTCGGTGTGGAAGAATGCGTGAAACATCCATCAAGCAAAATCATCTAGCATTCCCACCATAGAACACAGAGAAAGAAATACACGCATATATTCAAAGAGTGTTCTACCCTAGATCTAAGCACAAATGTAATATCCTAAGCTTAGAGAGATTTTCCCATCCTTAGCATTGAGGTTAAACAAATGTAAGGGAAAATCTCAACCTAGTTGGAAACCAAACAAACCTTACCCAAATCAGTCGGTTAAGTTTGTAGGTGAGTGTGAACTCGGTAAACATCTAGCAATCCCGAAAGGGGGGGTAGGCAATCCCGAGTGAGGGTGATAAGTCCCGTTGGAGTGTGAACTCGGTAAACATCTGTAGGCAATCCCGAGTGAGGGTGATAAGTCCCGTTGGAGTGTGAGCTCGTTAAATATCTAGAGGCGAACCCGAGAGGGTGATAAGTCCAGTTGAAGGAATTTCCCTAGGAACAGGGAGAGTGGATGTAGGAGCTTGAGTCTCCGAATCACTATACATTGTTGTGTTCTTTACTGCTTTACGTTCTTATCTTGTCATATGCATTCGATTATAAGCAAAACACAACACATGAGCTTAAAACGCAAAAATCTGGAATCACCATTCCTTCACCCCTGTTTTTATATGCATTTCATGATTATTCCGCATTTCATGGGTTTTCCACTGGGCCTAACACCTCCTCTTGCTTTGGTTGACATTGAACCACATATGTCTGTGTGAACGATTTCTAACACTTTTTGGCTCTATTCCCCTTGGCTCCGAATGCCCTCTTGGTCATTTTACCCTCCAAACATGATTCGCAGGTTGGGATTGGTTCAACCCGAAGAGACTCCAATGAACCATCTTCTACCAACCTTTGAATCCTTTTTGGATTAATATGTCCCAATCTAAGATGCCATAGAAGTGTCTCGTTCACGTCTGATGAACGTTCTCTTTTATCCGAAACAATCGATGTGTTATAGGATGTATTTCGTGAGTGGTGTGCACTGTTAATCGTATAGAGATTGTCCATCAATGTCACATAACAGATACACTCATCATTTCAAGAAATGATGTCATTCTTATTAGAAGAAACTAAGTGTCCATTAACAAAATTTTAGAAACTGAAAGTGAATTCTTTCTAAAACTGGGAACATAAAGAACGTTTCTTAAAATTAAAACTTTGTTTTCAAAAGACAGGTGCACTTCTCCCACTGCTTCAGCTGCCACTCTCGTAGCATCGCCCAGTGTGATGAGGATCTCACTCCCACTAAGTTGTCGGATCATTTTGAACCCGTGAAGCAAACATGATTAGTGGATTCCGTATCAACTACCCACGAATGAGAAGTATACGCCGCTAAACAAGTTTCAACAATTAGTGCGTGAGAATTACCTTTCTTTCCGGCCCTTTTGGGGTTGGAACAGGCAAACCTCCATTGTCCTCTTTCACCGTAGCTTAAGCACTTCCTCTTTGGATTTTCCTTGACACCACCAGCATTTGTCATCTTACCATTGCCCTTGGCAACAGTTGAGTCTGATTGCTTATGGCTTTTGGTCATCTTCTTCTTCTTGCCTTCCCTTGGCCTAGAAAATGAAGACGGACCACTTGTCGTCAAAGCTTGAGTTTGGTGCCCCATCAACATCTCTGCCGAGACCAAAGCTTTCAACAAATCAGCTAGCGAGGCCAAAATGCTCAGAAACGTTTGGGCAGAGAGTGAAGTACCAAATTCATCTGAGTCTCCAGATTATAATCTGCACTAAGAACCTCAAGTTTGTTCAGATGAGCCATCAATTTTGAGGACGTAATCCCTTACGGGTTTGCCCTCCACCATTTTCAGCGACGACATCTCTCGCAAGGTGATCTGACGAGTCCCGCATTTTTGACTCGTCAGTTGGCTCATCTGATTTTGGTGTGTCAAGAATCCACTTGTGCTTTTGTGCAGTTAGGACAATTATAATTTTTTGTTTCCAATCAATATAGTTTCCATACTTATTCTATTGACTTTAAGTATAATAGCAGTGGATTAAAAGGTTACGACATGCTGAACTGAAATAAATAACTATATGCATAAGCACAAATATATCACAAGGTTCGATCACATGCATCATATTAAAATCTCAAAAAATATGAACATGCATCAGCCAACATCTCAAAGCAGTTTAAATAAGCCACGTGGGGTGGGTCATTATTTAAACACATTCAAGCAGGTTACAAACAAGAACAGTTACAAACCTTTAATATCTAGATTAATAGATGGCTCCCACTTGACCAATATAAAATTGACAGGGACTTCGGGGAAGTATATGCATATCAATTTTATACCTAAGTAATAACCATGATTAAATACAGAATTATTATTTTGCTTTGAACGAGCCTCGTGGGGAGGGTCATCGTCGCCACTAGTAATAATCCACAATCATCCATCTAGAATTTATTCATGTGAAAACTATCTTTTGACCGTCCCGTGGGGGGAATTTCTCCAAAAGAATTCACAAATAAATAAATCATGGAGGTCAAAATTAATTCAATTTTATTATCCATAAAATTGTCAATTAATTATTTAAGCATACTTAGTAATTTTCGAAAGTGAGATTTTTCAAAACGTTTTCTCATGCATCGCAAATTTAATCACAATTTAAATAAGCATAAAATAATGCATAAACATCAAGACAAAAAATTAAACATATTGGGCACACATATCCAATTGTCACGGTTAATTTTTTTTTGTCATGTCTTGATCTCGAGAAATCATCTTCTTTGCCTTCATCGTTCGTCTCGAAAGGTTCGCCACGTCTAGTGACGTCATCGACCAGCTCACGGGTCGGAGTGCACGTCTTGCACTCCCCCGGCCGTGTCGATCGGCGCCAGATACCGCGTACTCACAATGCCTAGCGTCGCCCTAGGTGCTCGGCATTTTGCTTCGGTAATCTCGGTAGGGAATTTGTGACGTAGCGCGCACCAGCGTGCCTCGCCAGCGTCGCAAATTATTAGCCCTCGGCGCTTATCGCCCGCCAGCAGCAGCCATCCCAATGGCGTATCGCTCTACCAGCAGCAGCGCCTCGCTGGCCTTCGCCCAGCGCCGCGAGGCTGCCAGCGCCCGTCGTACAGATCCCCCAGCTCGGCGATGGCGCTCGCCCATGCCCGTCTTGTCCATCCCGGCATCCGTCTTGTACCCTCCTCCTAGCGTTCGCGCCCCCGCGCCTTCACCTCGCCCGGTTCTGAATCCGTCTTTTAATTCTTTCGTCTCGTATCGGTTTGATCCGGTTACAATTTATTTACAAAAATAAATAAACCTAGATCTAGACTAGTCTATTACATTGATCAAATCAAACAAATTCTAATCTACTCGTGGATTTTCTCACGAGGCAATATAAATTCGAACGAATCGAATTAAAAAAACACAATTTATATGCATGCACAAATTAACACATTAAATTCCATGACAATTGGATACCTTCAAAAAAGATCTAGCAATTCTACTATCCAATTTCAAATTTAATGAAAACGAACTAAATTACAATTTAAAATTCAGAGCCCGAAACCGAGGCTCTGATACCAGTTGTTGGGGAATTAATTGCACGGATCTATTCGGGATGAACATTTAAATACAATTTTAATTCTAACAATTATTACTAGCATGAATTAATCCTATATTAATTCAAATAATAATTCAACAACAAATCATGCATATAAATAGTTCATATAAATCCTACGCATGCGGAATTGCTACGGGTTTACGTGAACTAACCTCTTGGAGTGACAACCCTTGGCAACAGTTGAGTTTGTCTGCTTTTGGCCTTTGACCTTCTTCTTCTTCTTGCCCTCCCTTGGCCTAGAAGATGAAGATGGTCCATTTGCCATCAAAGCTTGAGTCTGGTGTCCCATAAACGTCTCTGCCGAGACCAAAGCTTGTAACAAGTCAGCAAGGGAGAACTTCTGATTATTCATCTGATAGTTCAGCTGAAAGTGTTCAAAACTTTTAGGTAGAGAGTGAAGCACCAAGTTTATCTGAGTCTCCAGATCGTAATCTGCACCCAAAACCTCAAGTTTGTTCAGATGAGACATCATTTTGAGGACATGATCCCTTACGGGCGTGCCCTCCACCATTTTCAATGAGAGCATCTCTCGCAAGGTGATCTGTCGAGCCGTGAGGTTCTGATGTTGGAACATCTTCTTAAGATTTTCCATGATTTCTGCAGCAGTTGTAAATTCTTGGTGTTGGTGTTGCAACACATCTGACATAGATGCCAGAATAGTACACTTAGCCATGTCATTACAATGCTCCCAGTCATCTTATTTTTTCTTTTCTGCCTTACTCGACTCACCAGTTGGCTCATCAGGTTTCGGAGTATCAAGGACCCACTTGTGCTTTTGTGTGGTTAGGACAATCATCAGTTTACGTTTCCAATCAACATAATTCTCACCAGATAAATTATGATCTTTAAGTATAGCAAACAGCGGATTAAAAGGTTGCGACATGCTGAACTGAAATAAACAACAATTTGTATAAGCACAAAATTATCACACAATTCGATCACATTATTCATATCAAAATCTCAAAACAATATGAACATGCATCAGCCGACATCTCAAAACAGTTTAAATAGGTCATGTTGGATGATCTGTCTATTTAAACACATTCAAGCAGGTTACAAACAGGAATAATTACAAACCTTTAATTCAAAATTAATAGTCGGCTCCCACTTGACCAATATAAAATTGACAGGGACTTCAGAGAAGTATATGCATATCAATTTTATACCTAAGTAATAACCATGATTAAATACAAAATTATTACTTAGCTTTGAACGAGCCTCGTTGGAAGGGTCATCGTCGCCACTAATAATAATTCACAATCATCCTTTTGGGAATTTATTCATGTGAAAACCATCTTTTGGCAGTTCCGTTGGGGAAATTTCTCCAAAAGAATTCACAAATAAATAAATTATGGAGGTCAATATTGACGTAATTCTATTATCCGGAATAAAATTTGTCAATTTTAAATATACTTAGTAATTTTCGAAAGTGAGATTTTCTTTAGACAATTTTAAATCATGCAAACACATTTAACAAATAAAATTGCATGAATTTAAAACAAGCATCAAGATAAAATAAATCAAGTTGGGCACATATATCCAACTGTCATGGTTTAAATTCCAAATCTTGAACTTGAAAAATCGTCTCTTCTTTTGCCTTCATCGTTCGTCTCGAAAATCTCCCACTAAATCTGCAATAATTCTTTTAAGGATTGTCCTTCGTTTCGGGTTTGGACGACGTCCGGAAAATGAGTAACTCACTACCCGGAATGCGAGGCGCACGCCCCGGTCCGAGTCGGCCATCCCGCCCCGTCGCCCTCGGCCTCCGTGCGCACGAGGCATCACCCAGACGCTTGCGCGTTCGAGGTCCCATGCCCCGTCTCCCAAGACGGCCCGGCCAGTATAAGACGCTCTCTGCGCACCATGCTTGTGGCCAGGTTCTGGCTGCCCTCGGCCGCCCATTCGCCCCCGCCCGGGTGGGTGTAGTATGATCTCTAGGCATTCCGCTTTAGCCAGCGTGCTCGCCTTGGCTCGCAGACGTCCGGCACGCGGGCGTTCATCTTTAATTCATCGTCTCCGTCTTCATTCGCGATCTGGTTACAATTTATTTACGCAAAATAAATAAACCTAGATCTAGACTAGTCTATTACATTGAACAAATCAAACAAATTCTAATCTACTCGTGGATTTTCTCACGAGGCAAAACGAATTTGAACGAATTGAATTAAAAACTAATAAATTTATTTGCATGTAAATATGCACATAAAAATACCATGACAATTGGATACCTGCAAAACAGATCTAACAGTTCTACTATCCAATTTCAAATTTTAATGAACAACAATTTAAATTACAGTTTAAAAGATCTTCGGGCTCTGATTCCAGTTGTTGGGATAACATATGTCAGGATCTATCGGGATGACCTCATAAACACAAATTTAAATTAACAATTATTACTAGCATGAATTTACCTAAGTGAATTCAAATAATAATTAATCCAACAACAACATGCAAATAATATTCACGTAAAAGATCCTAACATGCGGAATTTCTAGGAGTTTACGTAAACGTACCCGTTGGAGAGACAATCTGAGACAGACATAATCAAGTAACTGGCTACCAACCAAAAGTCCTTCTCAAGTATTCTCAAGTCCTCGCTCAACAACCCCGGTGGAAGGTTCTCCAATGAACGATTTATAAAACAAAGGAAAATAAAAATTGTTCCACCACCTTTGTGGATTTCTAATATTTCCAACACATGGAATTGCCATTGGGGATGAATAATTCATCCCCTATTTATAAGTAGGGGGAACGAAAATTTGGGGCAATTTAGGATTTAGGAAAGATCTTTTCTTGATCTCCAAGAAATCTTGAATATATCCAATATATTCTTCTTTCCATGTGTATTTTTCCATTAAAATCTCACACCCTTATTTAGCCTTAAATTTTCAAAAATTTCAGGAAGATTTGCAAGATTGGATCTTTCTTGAATTTATGAGATATTCTTATATTCCAAGAATAAATATCTTTCTCCATAAAATCTTTTCAAGAAAATCAAGAAAATCTTTCTTCACTTTCTTATACATATTTTTTGAAAATTCTCATTAAAGAAACCAAGTGGGAGATTTTTTGAATTTATGGGATAATCTTGTATTCCAAGAATACTTATCTCCTTTCCATAAAATCTTTTCAAGAAAATTCTTCTCCCCCTCTTTCTTTAAAATTTTGAAAAAAACAAGGAAATATAATGCAACAATAATTTATATTATTTTAAACACCTTTTATTTATTGGACTATAATTTAGGCTACTTGAGGGGCTTTTAGGAGAATTAAGATGAACCTTCCAATGGGCTTCTGAATTCAATATTGAGCCACAATATAATTCTGCCCATTAATATTAATTAATACCACCATATAATTAATATTGCACTATCCAATCTTAACCCATATTACGGTAATATGGCTCCCGATTATTATTTCTCGGGTTTAAGATTATTTAGTCCATTAATTAATTAAGCCACTGAAAAGCTTTATATTAATTAATATCTTTATCCTTGGAGTAATGACAGTTCAGCTTTATTATCCATACCGGAAAATTAATTCCACTTGAAAGATTTGGCAATTAATATTATTGCCCAAGATATAGGGTATCGAAGTCGCAATGATTCTCTTCCCATTTATAAGTCATAGCAATAACTACTAATCGCACATGGTCCTTATTAAGTGACAGAGATTAAGAAATCAACAACCACTGAGGTCTAACTTTTCATCCCTTAAGTCAGTGCGAATGAGTTTATCCTCTCCGCAGGTCCGCTTCAGCGCATCGAATGCACTAGTGTAATCTCTTGGTCAAGACAAGCTAATCTGAGCCTTACACATCAACTTCTGCCAATAGACTGTTCGAGTCTATCTAGGTTGTGAAACACGTACTAGTTTACAAGGGAATGTTAACGTGATGTTGGGATTATACTGGAAAGTATGCTTTTACTTTGTATAATCAGACTGAATTTCGGACTTATTTACTGAAATAAATTGTTTATCACTGATGCTTTAAATATCATCGAATTTTACATATATTTACTGCATAATTGTTCAATAAAAAGTATGTGTTACATTGTAGTTAATTTAGTGATACCAGACCACGAAAGATTAAATTAACAATTCCTTGTAACTAAAAGTACACCATTCACGACCTAGATGGAAATGAACAATCCATCGTGAAAGGTTGTAGTGTAAGGCTCAGATTGGTTTGTCTTGACCAAGAGATTACACTAGTGCATGACTGATGCATTGAAGAGGACCTACAGGAGAACAAATTCTTCAGAACTGAACTAGGAAGAATTAGACCTCAGTGGTTAGTTATTTCTTAATCTTCGTCCCTTAAATAGGATTGTGTGTAGTTAGTAACTATTGCTTTGACTTATTACGGGAAGAGAATCAATGAGATTCAATACTCTATATCTTGGGCAATATTATTGGTCACATGCGATTGCTAAGATTTAATACGGAGAATCGTGTGCAAGTACGCTTGTTCGATTTGCCCCCTTGGGAGGTTCATAAGTTTTATCATACCAAATCTTGCAAGTGGAACTAGTTTCCGGTATGGATAATAATGTTGAACCGTTCCTTTACCAAGGATAAAAAATATTAATTAATGAAAAGCTATTTCAGTGGCTTGAATTAATTAACGGGCTAGATAATCTTAAACACGGGAAATAATAACCGGGAGTCATATTAACTGTAATATGGGTTAAGATGGATAGTGCAATATTAATTATGTAGTGGGATTAATTAATATTTATGGGCTTGAATAATATTGTGGCTCAATATTGAGAATTCAAGGTCCATTGGAAGGTCCAATCTTAATTCTCCTAAAGGCCCCCTAAGTAGCCCAACATAAAGTCCAATAACTGAAAAAGGTGTTTAAAAATAAAATAATTTTGTTGCTTATTTTTCCTCATTTTTTTCAAAAATTATGGATAAAAGGGGAAAAAGATTTTCTTTGAATTTTGTTATGGAATGAAGATATGTATTCTTGGAATACAAGATTATCTCATTAAATTCAAGAAATCTCCCACTTGGTTATTCATATTGAAATTTTCGAATTTTTTGAAAAAAAAGGGAAAGAAAGATTTTCTTGATTTTCTTGAAAAAATATTATGGAAGATATGTATTTCTTGAAATACAAGTATATCTCATAAATTCAAGAAGATCCAAATCTTGGATTCTTGTCTCTTGATTTTCGAAAATATTGTCATAACAAGATGAGGTGTGATTTTTGTGGAATATTTTAATTATGGAGAAAAGAATATAGGAGATATATTCAAGATTTCTTGGAGATCAATAAAAGATTTTCTCACATTGGTTTTTCCTCAAAATTTCGACCACCACCCCATCTATAAATAGGGGATGATTCTTTCATTCCCAAGTACAATTCCATGTGCTGGAAAAATTAGTAAATTCACAAAGGTGGTGCAACAAAGTTTATTTTTCCTTTTGTTAATTGTTCGCGAGTATCCTTCCACCGGATTGTCGAGCAAGGACTAGGGAATACTTTGGAAGATATTTTGGTGTGTTTTCATCGATGAGACCATTGTCATTCCAAGAGGTACGTTCACGTAAACTCGTAGTAAATTCTGCATGCGTAAGATTTACGTGAACTGTTTATATGCATGATTTGTTGTTAAATTATTATTTGAATTAATTTAGGATTAATTCATGCTAGTAATAATTGTTATAATTAAATTTTTATTAAAATATTCATCCCGAATAGATTCGGGCAATTAATTCTCCAACACGTGATCTTCTGTGATCTGGTATCACTACTTTAACTACAATGTAACATGTGCTTTTATATGAACAATTTGCAATAAATATATATAACATTCAATCATATTTAAAACAACAGTGATAAATAATTTATTTCAGTAAATAAGTGTTTAATACATAGGTTATACAAAGTAAAAGCATACATTCACGTATAACCCCAACACGGAGGCGCGGGCAGGGCGGGCGGGCTGAGCAGGTTGGGCAGGCCACTTGACTATTTAAGTATTACATTTTATGCAAGGATATTTTTATCAATAATGGTTCTGGTCTATTTTAGTGTATTTGATCACAGTTTCAATTCTTACTGAGCACATAATTTTTAATTTTTTTTTCAAGTTATTTTTGTGTGTTACTACATGAACAAAAAAATTTACACTATGAAGAAAAACGTGTTACCACATGAAAAAAATCAATACAAGAGCGGAAAAAATCACTGTCTAAAATTACAGATTTAAAGAACAACTTGATATGTTACTATATGAACAAAAGAGTGTTACCCTATGAGCAAAAGAATATTACTACATAAACAAAAATCAATACAAGCACGAAAAAAAATCTTCATTCCAATTTTTTTTTTTCAAGTTATTTTTGTGTGTTACTACATGAACAAAAGAGTGTTACCCTATGAACAAAATAGTGTTACCACATGAACAAAACCAATACAGGCGCGAAAAGAAATTCTCAGTCCAAAATTACAGATTTAAAGAACAACTTGATGTATTACTACATGAACAAAAGACTGTTACCCTATGAGCAAAAGAGTGTTACTGCATGAACAAAAACCAGTACAAACACGAAAAAAATCTTCAGTCCAAAATTACAGATTTATAGAAACCACGTTAAAAGAGTGCAGAAACATCTGAAAAATTGCGCCAAAAAATCAAGAGAAAACGAACGGAAGGACCTGCAAATTTGTCAGGATGAGAAAATTGAAAAAAAAAGGGAGAAGAATATGGAAGGATTTGAATAAGGAAAAGAAAGAAAAGAAAAGGAAGAACAAAAGAAGAGAAGAAAAAACCGCACCACAATAAAATCTGGAATCACGAGGAAGAAGAACCCTAGGATCACGAGGAAGAAGAAAACGGGCAACGCCGGATCTGAAATGACTTTGGACCTGACCTGCAAAAAATAAATATCTCTTCTATTTGGGCTAATTGCATATATCACCTGTATGCAATATTGCATACAAATTTTTGTGAACTTTAATTTCTTAATTTCAATCATTCATGTAAAATATATGGAACAAGAATCAACGATGGATTCATGCGGCTTTTATTTACATTAAAATTGAAACATAATTACGTATCAAATAAAAAGACTAATTGCATAAATTAAAAGTTAACTCCTTTAGTAATAAGAATGACACTAAACATACCCCAAAATCCTCTAAACACACCCCATTTGTTAAGCACACCCCAATAAAATTTAAAAATTAACATGCATTACTAAACACACCCCATTTTTTTTCCTATTATATCCTTCTTCTATTAAAATATAAAAATAATACTTTCCTACCTCTCCTTTCCTCATTAACATTTCTCTCCTAAAAATATAATTTAATTATTTTGTATTCATTATTTTTTTATGAAAATGTTTTTAAAATTTTATATAAAATCATAAATATATAACAGAAAAGTCAACTTAATTATTTCAAACATAAATAAATTCAAAAACTTAATTAGAAAAAAAATCTTCAAAATCATAAAAAAGCTAAATACAAAATAAAAACATTAAAAAGTAAACTAAAATTTTAAAAATATTTAAATTAAAAAACTGAAAAAATTAAATGAAATCTGTAAAATATTTTAAAAAATAATTAAGATTAAATTAATCAGTAAAACTAAATAAAATCTGAAAAACCCATTTTAATTAAATTAATTTTAAAGATTTATTTTATTTTTTAATATTTTATTTAGTTTTAATTGGTTTTTTATTTTTTCTTAATTTACTTATTTTGAAGATTTAATAATATTTTATAAAATTTCATTTAATATTTATTCAGAGTTTTGTTTTTCAATTTTTTATTATTTGATTTTTTTATTTAGTTCATTTTAAAGATATAGTTACTGTTTTATTATTTTTATATTTTAATATATTTTTCTCAATTTTTTTTTAATTATTTTTTCACATATAATAATTTTTAAAAAATTAGACTTATAAAAAGTAAAGAATCAATTTCAAAGTGAAAAAAACTTAGAGGACTAAAATCAAAATAAATAAAACTTAGAAGAAAAACAAAATAGTATCCCATATTTATATAGGGTAACTTAGTCATTTTATATATATATATATATATATATATATATATATCTATTTTTGTTTTAAAAATTATGGGGTGTGTTTAGAGGATATTGGGTTGCGTTTAGTGGCACTCTAGTAATAATTATAGGGGGCTTTCCGATGAAATATTTCAAGTGAAATATTAGTTAAAATAGGAAGGAGCTGAAAAATACACCAAGAGCTAAACTTCAAACCCAAAACCTAACTTTTATATTCATTCATTAAATTCTCACTTCTATTAAATATATATCATACTCCCTCCGTCTCATTCTTTGATGAACTCTTACTGTTCAATATTCTTGTTAATTTTATTTTATTTTAGTGATTCATTATTTATCCATCTTATAACATATATAAATATGTGTGCATATATACTGCATGCTGTGGACAAAGAAACCCTAAAGGAGACTCAAGAGACAAACCCTATAACACAAATCGTTATAATTTTTGGAAATTGAATACTTCTGTCCAAAAAAAATACTATATACAATTATGTGTTGGAAATCAAATTAGAGTGGAATCATTAATATGTTGTGCAAATATGCATGCACAGCAGATCCTTGTAAATTGTAATGTATATATATATATATATATAAATATAAAAAAAAAAAAAGATGATAGAATCTTGTAAATTGTGATATGCACACATATATATACACACACAAAATATGTATGCATTGTGTGGAGGTGGCAGATCTTGTAAATTGTATCTTTGAAAATTGTAATATGCATAATTGGCAGATCCTTGTAACTTGTAAAAATAAAGAGGTAATTTTGTCACATACCTTTTTTATCCTCCATTTTTTGCTTAATATATATAATTTCATATTTGGCAGTTAATGCATTTGATGTCTATGCAATATACTAGAATAGTTATTTCTGTATTGTTACAACTTTTAATGCAATATGGAATGAACCTTAAATTTTATTTAAAGTCCCTTATAAAATGAATTAATACGAAACATAGGAAGTATATAGTTTTGGAGTTGGTAGTCTTGGATAGAAACAGTTTCATATGCATTGGGTTTTCAATATGGTATTTGGTTCATTATACTCATGACTTTTAAATTGTGAATGGAGCTTCAATATTCACTCAAATGTAACATAGGTAAATAAGATCCGTCTCATATAAGCTTGAGTTTGGCCAAACTTTTACACGCTATTAACTCAGTTTTGATTAGTGTTTGATTCATTAATAATTTAATAGAGAAAAAAATATTTTGGTCTCATAACTTTTCTGTAATTCGTATTTCGTTCCAAAAAATTTAATTATCAAGTTTTAGTCTTATAATTATCTCAATTGTCCAATTTAAATTCCATTTTCTTCGGAACACATAAAACTTTATCATTTTCAATCATAAGTAAATATCTTGCCGATTAAAATTGAGGAATTCTGAGTTCGTAACAGGCGTGGACACTGACTGTTAAACAAAATTTCATTTTTTTTGCAGAATTTTCTTACTCTTTCAATTTTTTTTAAAAAAATATATTTTTGTTTAACAGTCAACGTTCACGTCAGCTACAAACTCAAAAAACCTCAATTTTAACCGGCACTTGACTTGAACATGACCGAAAAAGATAAAAAAAAAATCCGCAAAAATGGGATCAAAATTGGATAATTGAGATAGTTATGGGATTAAAATTTGGAGTTAATTTTTTTGTGATGAAAAACTAATTACAAAAAAGTTATGTGACCAAAAACCTTTTTATTTCTAATCTAATATGTACCTATATAAATAATTTAATTTAATTTAATCAAAATTAGTTCAAAATTGTACATGATGTATCGAATGCATATGAATATATTACTATATAACTTTTTTTCGAGTTTGAATTACAAATGGTCCCATAACTTTTGCCTCAAATAGATTTAAACTCATAAGTTTTTTTATCGTCAATTTAGTCCCAATAACTTTGACAATGTCCAATTTTGGTCCCAAATCGGTCAAAACAACGCCGTTTTTCCGTTTCAAGTTGGGGCTTTCGAGCAGATGTTGTACTGAACTATCACGTGTATAATCAAGTGTGTTTGACTAATTCTTGCCGTTAATTCTGTTTTAATTTTAAGTTTTAAATTTTAATTATCTGTTAAAAAAAATACACGTGGCAGACCAGTCACAACATCCACCGAAAAGCCCAAAATTAAAACGGCAAAACGACGTTGTTCCGATCGATTTGGGACTAAATCGACGACAAAAAAAATCATGAGACTAAATCTATTTGAGGCCAAAGTTATGGGACCATTTGTGATTCAAACTTCTTTTTGTCCACTTAACTATGGTATGCAACCAATAATAATCCAAAATATCACTTAATTATTATTTTAATATTATTAAAAAGTTGTCGTAACCAAAAAATAAAGACAAAAACTTGTATGCAATATTGCATACAAGTGATATGTGCAATTGAACCTTTTTTTTATTTTATTTTTCTCGCTGGTCAAGAAGACGGGTTACGGCAGATTGCTGGTGGGCTAATGGGCTTTATTCATCTTCTTCGCGTCGCGCAGCACGGGCGTTGTTAGGTTTCTTCTTCTTCCTCTTCTCTTCAAATTGTTGGCGGATCTCACGGGTTCTTCTTCTTCGTTAGTGCCCTAATTTCCTGTCCAATTTAATTTTCGTCAATTCGCTCCGATCACTGAATAAAATCAAGTTGTTCAATTTAGTTTTTGATGTGGATTCTGCGAGAAGATATGAGAATATGTGTGTGGTGTTTGAATTACCCCTTAACACAAAGTGTGTGCTGAAATTCAGATCCTTCTGTACTATTTTCACGTTGTTCTATAAATCTGTAATTTTAGACTGATTATGTTTTCACGTTTTTACTGGTTTTTGTTCATGTAGTAACATTCTTTTGCTCATATGGTTACACTCCTTTTGTTCATGTAGTAACACATCAAGTTGTTCTTTAAATCTGAATTTTGGACTGAGAATTTATTTTCGCGCTTGTACTTGTTTTGTTTATGTGGTAACACTCTTTTGCTCATATGGTAACATTCATTTTGTTCATGTAGTAACACATCAAGTTGTTCTTTAAATCTGTAATTTTGGACTGGAGATTTCTTTTCGCGCTTGTACTGGTTTTGTTCATGTGGTAACACGTTTTTCTTCATAGAGTAATATTTTTTGTTCATGTAGTAACACATGTTTTTTTAGTAATATGTAACACTGTTCATAAATCGTCGTAATACTATGTGAATACTCATGTGTTACCATATGAACAATAATGTGTTACCTTGTGACCGATGTTACCTTATGAATATTTATGTGTTACGATATGTTTTATTACGTGTTACGTAAGATATGAAGTTTTTTCAATATAACAATGTAGTAACACTATATATAGATGTAGTAACACACAAAAATTTGACAAAAAAAAATAATAATTATGAGTTCAGTAGGAATTGAACCCGTGACCAAATTCATTAACAATGAACCTGAACCACTAGGCTACAACACATATTTGATAAAGATATCTTTCTATAAATACATATTCGATCTCGCCAACCTGAAGCCTAATGCCCGTGCGCTGCCCGCCCTGCCCGCGCCCGACCCGGCCCGCCCCTGTTGACCGCGAATTTTGATCATTTTTGCTTTATTTATGTTGTATTGCACATAATACTAGTGTGCAATATTTCACACAAGACCTTCTCAAAAATAAATATAACACGAGGCATACTAGTTAGGTCTCATAAGGATCAAATTAAATCAACAAACTAGCCTTCCCGATGCAAGTTTGGTTTATAACACGGTTGTACACGTCTATTCTCGAAACTCGTATGCTACGGTCTCATATGGTCTCATACGATCTCATGCATGAAACGATATACAACTTAGAAAAAATCAATGTTCATCTATTCCAAAATGTTAATGCGTCAATCCCAAATTATAGCTCCTCTCATCGTGAGAACTGCTCAAGCAAGTGTGCCTCGTGACATTATACGAATCATATTACAATTGTGAATTCACAATTTATACAGACAACTCTCCAAATATTATACGAGATGAATAATGCATGTTTTCTTAAATGAAATCAAATTGATCGATACTTCTAATTAAACATTTAAAATTGAACAAAAAAATTTTTTTTAATTGAAATCACATTTCACGTGCATAATAATTTTTTTGATTACCCAATACTGTTTTCTCAATATCATATTAAATTGATATCAATGTTTCTCAACTTCTATATAAATGTCTTCTTCTAGGAATAAAGTTCAACATGTTGACCACTCCCCTTCTCTTTCATTGTCTAAGTTATAGATGAACAAAATAAAAAAAGAAAAATGAAGAACAATGAAGAAAATGAAAATGAAAATGAATAGATAAATAATTTTTTTTGCATTGATTAAAAGCTCTAGAAAAGTTTACAACCAATTGATAAATGCGAGTACAGAGGAAAAAGGGCTGGAGTTAATAAATCACCAACGATGACGGGATGGACCCTCACATTCATATTGAAAGATTTTTTAAAGGCTCCGATACTAGCTCCATCGAAGTAGACGGACAGTGAAAGGCGGCTCTTCTGGAACAAAAAAAAAAGGGTAAGTTTTCACAATTTGCTTTTGATTTAATTATGGGTAAAAAAAATATTGTTTTTTTCTCTCCTAATTCGATGTGGTTTGTTTAGTATGCTTGCTTGGTTCCATTAGCCTAATATTTGGGGTAGGTGGGGTGTGCATGGAATTTTTAGCTTTGTCATGGTGATTTTGGACGAAAGTTTATGTAAATTCGAGTTCACCGTAAAATCAATTTTTTTAGTATTATCTTTGTGTATAAAAATTATCTCTGTTATGTATAAAAATTATCACTATTATATATGCACAAAAATTATCATTTTTTATGAAATTTATGATGGCATCAGTGAGTAGTTTTCATTTATCAATAGTTGGGCTACATTTTACCGAGTTTTTTGTTTGGTGAACTTTAATTGGGCTTTTCGAATGTGCTTTTTCTCTATTTCCTTTACTTGGTTTGGGCTAATTTATTTTGGGCTTCTCTTTGTATTTTTTTCAAGTTACCAATTTTTTAGTTTTAAGTAGCCGAATTAATGTTAGGCCATCTGCATGGTTCTGATTTTTTAAGATTTTTTTGGATTGTTTGTAGACCTCTTTTGGTTCTTCCTTCCCCCTCATTTGTTTTCTTCCTTTTTTTAATAGAACACTGTTAAATGGTCAGACTTACCCTGAAGTGATAAGGATCATTCAATCACTTTATATGAAAAAATAATTATTGTACCCTAATGAAATAAGTAACAATTTTTATATATCACTTTTTTTTTATTAAAGTACAAAAGTAATTAACAGAGTTCATTCCGGGTTGAATCACCTCAAATACCATTACTCTTGTTAATATACTACTCTTTTTTGCTTTTTCTTGCAGCCTCCTTCCGGGAAAACAGGGTACCTCTAGTGGTTTCCGCATTATTTTCTACTCCTACAAAGGCGGTACTAACGCCAGAGCTTTGAAGAAATCTTTCAATATGAATGTGGGATTCTGTCACTTATGGCTTAAGTGGTAGCTTATTATTTTCAGCCCTTGTTACCGGCTACATCTACCAACTGGTTGCGCACTTTTATATAGCTTTTAATCAATGTAACAAAAAAAAGTTCATCTATTCCTCTTCATTTTCTTGATTGTTCATCATTTTTCTTTTTTTAATTAGTTTATCCATAACTTAGACAGTAAAAGGGAAAGGGGTGGTCACAATTGTTGATGCCAATTCGGCAACTCCTTAGTGCATTTTTCTTTGGCTTCAAAAAAATGTATTCATTAATCACATAATTATGTAAGATGAGACTTTATTAGTATTTCTTTTCACTGTTATTTAGAAATATTGATCAATTTACTTTAATTTAAGAAATAATATTCGTCTCATACAATTTTTGGGATTGTTTCGGTATATATATTGTAAACTAACGACTTTAACACATTCTTCTGTGAAGCTAATTATTTATATATAGTATGAAGCTCATACCATTACATTTATAAAGTGATATCAATACTGTTGGGATATTTTAATTTTGATAAATTATGCCAAAACATTATCAACTTGTGTTATTTAAATTAATATACAGATAACAAGTTGAGGGGGAACTAGAGAACAAGTTAAGAAGAAGAAATCAGAAGAAGAAGAAATCAGAAGAAGAAGAAGAAGAAATCGAGTTTAAGGCTAGCATGCAGTTGTGATCTATTTGTCACGGTTTATTGATATCTTTGAAGCCCGATTCATTCGTCGATCTTGAAGCGGTTCGATCTTAATCTTTGGCCCGATTGATCACGATCTTTCTTGACTAGATCACGATTGACGGATATTCTTGACTGATGTTCTTGACCCGAGTCACGGTGACGATCTTCTTGACGGATCTGGTGACGATCTTCTTGACCGGATCTTGGTGACGATCTTTCTTGACCATATCACGGTGACCGATCTGCTTGGCCAGGATCTGGTGATCGATATTCTTGACAGTCGCGATTGACGATCTTCTTGACCCGGATCACGGTGACGATCTTCTTGACGGATGTAGTTGACGAATCACGGTCTGGTGACGATCTTCTTGACGGATCACGGTGACGGAATCTGGTGACTGATATTTCTTGACAGTGCGATTGACGATCTTGTGACGGATCTGATTGACCCGGATGTTTTCGACCGATGTTGTCTTGTCGGATCGGGGAGACCGTAAATCTGCGGACCAGATTTCTATAGACCGTAAATCTGCGGACAGATTTCTCTGGACAATTTGCGGACCGGAAATCTGCATACCGAATCAAACGACCCGAATCGGAAAGAGTCGAATAAAGTAATAAGACGAATTTGAAATCGGATCAGTTAGACACACAAAAAGCGGTGGCCAATAAGAAGACAACACATATATTGATGTGACATAAAGGCTCGCAAGGAAAAGTGCAAAAAAAGGACAAAGAAAAATTTGGAAGTTATTAGTATGGATTTGAATATTACTTTCCAAAGCGGTAATATTTAAATCCACACTATAAATACATTGAGACTATCTTCAAAAAGAAGATAATGGAGGATCGCAAAGTGAAATTAAAGCCAAATATTCAAGCAACTCCATTCATAGAACACAAAAAAAAAATACACACATATATTCAAAAGTGTTCTACCACTAGATCTAAGCACAAATGCTATATCCTAAGTTTAGAGAGATTTTCCCATCCTTAGCATTGAGGCTAAACAAATGTAAGGGAAAATCTCAACCTAGTTAGAAACCAAACAAACCTTACCCAAATCAGTCGGTTAAGTTTGTAGGTGAGTGTGAACTCGGTAAACATCTAGCAATCCCGAAAGGGAGGGTAGGCGATCCCGTGAGGGTGATAAGTCCCGTTTGAGTGAGAACTTCGGTAAACATCTAAGCAATCGAAAAAGGGAGGGTAAAGCGATCCTTAGAGGGTGATAAGTCCCGTTTGAGTGAGAACTTCAGAAGCGTATGTTGGTTAAGTTGGTGCCCCATGAAGGGAAGAGTGGATGTAGGACGAGTTGTCCGAACCACTATAAAAATATGTGTGTTCTTATTTGCTTTCATATTGTTGGGATATTTTAGTTTTGATGAATTATGCCAAAACATTATCAACTTGTGTTTTTTGAAGCTAATTTAGAGATAACAAGTTGAGGGGGGAAAGAAGAACAAATTGAGGGGGAACTTCATGAAATCGGGACGAAGATGATCGAATTTCGACGAGGTCGATCAAGATCGAATGAGAAGGATGAGTTTCGAAAGTTAACCGGGCGCGGGTGTAAACTGACCCGCAATGCGTTTCGGCGATTTTCTTCGTAGGGAGCCGATCAATCAGCAATGATCATCAGAAAGGCCATCAGTGGCGAAGCATCGGGAAGGTATGATCATCAGAAGAAGCATCGTAAAATCCGATCACTGTGAAGCGCCATCAGAAGCGGTGATTTCTATAGCGGTTTTTCGATGCGATGTTCTTTTGTCGACAGTCCTGATAAAGGCGACAGGACGTCTTGAAATGATCCGATCAAAGTGAATGTCGATCAAAGTGACGTAAATCGGCGATGAAATGTAGAAAATCACTCGATGAACAAAGGGAAATCACCGATGAGCAAAGTGAAATCAACCCGATGAATGTTGAAATCAATCGGATGAATGCTGATTTCAAAGACACTGTAAATCTACATGATCGATTTGGCCCGACCGGATCAAAGACGAATCGAAGCAATGAACGATGAATCCCATGAAATGATCGGATCCGATTAGACACACAAAAGCGGTGATCAATAAGAAGATAACAACATATATGGATGTGACATAAAGCCGCAAAACAACAAAGCAAAAAAGGACAAAGAAAAATTTGGAAGATTATTAGTATGGATTTGAATATTACTCTCCAACGGTAATATTCAAATCCACACTATAAATACATTGCACTATCTTCAAAAGAAGATAATGGAGGATCTGCAAAGTGAAATTAAAAGCCAAATATTCAAGCAACTCCATTCAAGAACACGAGCATTACATATCCAAATTTACCCAAGAGTGTTCTTCATTGTATCTAGCAAAAATGCCATATCCTAAGTTTAGAGAGATTTTCTCATCCTTAGCATTGAGGCTAAACAAATGTAAGAGAAAATCTCACCCTAGTTGAAACCAAACAAACCTTACCAAAATCAGTTTGATAGGTTAAGTTTGTAGGTGAGTGGGAACTCGATAAACATCTAAGCAATCCCGAAAGGGAGGGTAGGCAATCCCGTGAGGGTGATAAGTCCCGTTTGAGTGAGAACTCGGTAAACATCTATAGGCGATCCCGTGAGGGTGATAAGTCCCGTTTGAGTGTGAACTCGGTAAACATCTGTTGGGTGTTGGACTAACACGGTAAACTAAGTCCGGTTGGTTAAGTCGGTGCCCCCATGAAGGGAAGAGTGGATGTAGGGCGAGTTGTCAGAACCACTATAAAATTGTGTGTTCTTTTTTCTTTATGTTATTATTTCATTTTATGCATTCGATTATAAGCAAAACACACATCGTTCTTAAAAAAAAAAAAAAAAAAAAAATTGGAATCACTCTGCCCTCACCCCTGTTTTATATGCATTGAACAAAATGTTTCCTTCCGCACGCGCAAAATCGTTTTTAATCGGGACCTAACACATATTAACTGTCATACATACTTTAGCAAATCTGCATAACACATTCGAAAAAAGAAAAAAAATTTAAGTCACCTCCCATTGAGATTTTACGAGTTTTAAATCGGGTTTTTCGGTACCAACAAGTGGTATCAGAGCAGGGGTTCAAAAGTTAACTAGATTTTAATGTGAACACCTGAACTGATCTTTTTTGTTAAAACCCATTTAGTTTAAAATGCATAAATTTTAAAATTCATGAAGGTTGACAATCATCTTCTCTTTTTTTTTTGAAATCAAATGTTCTTCATCATTTCACTTGTTTAACTAACATTGTTTTTCTCGTATATTTTTTTATTGTTAGTTAGTTTTGGCATCATTATCAAAAAGGGGGAAATTGTTGGGATATTTTAGTTTTGATAAATTATGCCAAAACATTATTAACTTGTGTTATTTAAATTAATATACTGATAACAAGTTGATGGGGAACTAGAGAACAAGTTAAGAAGAAGAAATCAGAAGAAGAAGAAGAAATCGGTTTACGAATCGTTGCGCCAGTTTGTGATCTGCTTTGTGCGATTTCGAACCGATATGCTGTGATTCATTAAATCTTGCTGAACTGATTAAATCTTATCTTTGAACTTGATTCAGTATTAATCTTCTTGACCAGATGCAGTTGACCAGATGCTGCTGACCTGATATTCTTGACCAAGCGGTTGCGTCTTCTTGACGACGATCGATCTTCTTGACCCGAATCACGGTGACGATCTTGGCGACCCGGTCGCGGTGACGCGATCTTCTTGACGAATCGGTGATTCTTGACGGATCGATTGACGAATCTGGTGACAATCTTTCTTCGAATCTGGACGCCAGGTCTGGTGACGATATTAGCTGACAGGTCTGGTGACAATCTCTGACGACGGTCGATTGACGGATCTTCTTGCGACGATGTTATCTTGGATGACGAAAATCTGCGGACCGATTTACCAAGCGAAAAATCTGCAGGTGACAATTCTGCGGACGAGAAATCTGCATACCAGATCAAACGACCAGAATCAGAAGAGCTGAACAGTAATAAGACGAGCTGAAATCAGATCCGTTAGACACACAAAAGCAGCTGGCCAATAAGAAGACAACACACATATTGATGTGACATAAAGGCGCGAGAGGAAAAGTGCAAAAGGATGAAAAAAATTTGGAAGTTATTAGTATGGATTTGAATATTACTTTCCGGCGGTAATATTTAAATCCACACTATAAATACATTGCACTATCTTCAAAAAGAATATAATGGAGGATCCGCAAAGTGAAATTAAAGCCAAATATTCAAGCAACTCCATTCATAGAACACAGAGCAAGAAATACACACATATATTCAAAAGTGTTCTACCCTAGATCTAAGCACAAATGCTATATCCTAAGCTTAGAGAGATTTTTCCATCCTTAGCATTGAGGCTAAACAAATGTAAGGGAAAATCTCAACCTAGTTTGAAACCAAACAAACCTTACCCAAATCGGTCGGTTAAGTTTGTAGGTGGTGAGTGTGAACTTCGGTAAACATCTAGCAATCCCGAAAGGGAGGGTAGGCGATCCCGTGAGGGTGATAAGTCCCGTTTGAGTGAGAACTTCGGTAAACATCTAAGCAATCCCAGAAAGGGGGGTAGGCGATCCCTTAGAGGGTGATAAGTCCCGTTTGAGTGAGAACTCGGTAAACATCTGTTGGTTAAGTTGGTGCCCCATGAAGGGAAGAGTGGATGTAGGTCGAGTTGTCCGAACCACTATAAAAATACGTGTGTTCTTATTTGCTTTCATATTAACTGTCATACATACTTTAGCAAATCTGCATAACACATTCGAAAAAAAAATAAAAAATTTAAGTCACCTCCCATTGAGATTTTACGAGTTTTAAATCGGGTTTTTCGGGACCAACAAATACTCTTATAAATTAGTACATAGAGCATCTCAATTTATAATTGTAATAGTATCAATTGATAAGTGCAGTAGTATTAGTTTATAAATATAATGGTATAAATTTCATATTATAAACAAGTTTCAACGGAGACCTACTCCGATTTTATCATATAAAGTTTAACGATAATTTTCTTGTGCAACTACTAAATTTTTTTAACATACAAGCACACCTTTAGTATCAACTAATATTTTTTTTTCTTTTCTTTCTTTATAGTTCACTTTCATTTACATTTTTAAAATGTGGTTTTTTTTTTTTTCGTTATGAATATATTTTTAACGTATTATATGTCAAATTAATTATCTTCTTACGATTTTTAATTTGATATACATATTGCATGTATAAAATAAATTTAGAATAAAAAATATAAATTTATATGTTTTTGAAATATTTTTCTGTTGTTTTGATTATATGAGTTAAACTTTTAGATATTTTTTCATTTATAATTTTATTATATTTAATATCATTTTAAAATGTTAGTATTAATAACGAATTTAGTGTTACATTAAAAATTTATATATTTAAATTTTATAATGGTGAGAAACTCACATATATTATATTATTTTATAAAATCTATATATTAATAAGAAATATTAATATAAATTGATGTTTACATAAACTTAATTTATATTTATATTATAATTCATCATACATTAAATTTGAACATTCAAACCGTGCATCGCACGTGAGAAATTATTAGTATCTTTTAATAATATAAGTCACATCCATTAACCAAGTATACATTACTGATTTTTGTTTTGTAGTATCACATTTGTCTTGTCTGTCTGCATCACACTTTTGTTCATGTAGTATCTTTGCGCAAAAAAAGAAAAACAACATATATAAACCAGCCAAATGGATTTTTGTTTTGTGTTAACGCATTTTGTGTTTATTTTTATCACACTTTTATTCATGTAATAACACAAAAAGTTGTGGAAAAAGAAAAGGAAAATAAAAGCAACATAAATAAACCAGTCAAATTGATTTTTATTTTGCAGTAACACATTTCATGTTTATTTGCATCACTTTTTTATTCATGTAGTAACACAAAATTATTATTTTTTAAATATATATTACATATTTTTAACAGAAGACTTGATCTACTAGGCTACATCAAACTAATAAAAATATTATCCTACAAATATATAACGATTTAGGTGTCGTTATTATTTCTTTCATCATCACGTAGTAACACATAATTGTCCTTTGTAGTAATATATATTTTTCATTATGGTACACAAACTAGGAGCGAGTTTTCATATTTGCGTTTGCACGATTTTTTTGGAATTCCCTTAATTATGCGTATATAAAATATTATACACGAAAGTCCATTTTTTCTTAATTGCATCTTTGCATATAATGAATTTTTTAAATATATATTAAAACTGTGACTTTAGTGGCTTTTTTCTTAGATAAAGTGTAGCCTAAAATTACACTACCGAACATCAAGACGTTTATACTATTTGATCGCACAGACAAGGAATAACCAAGAGCCCAACCACAAAGTTTAGTGGAAACCCAATAATTAGAGCTCTTATAAAAATAAAAAAACTCGGACAAATGCATGAGTTATAAAGTTTGCATCACGCTTAACAAAAATAGGGCCATCGATCTTTGCTCAATTTTTCTTATGTTCAATACATAGGTAAATCAGTTGATTATAATTCCACATTTATAGAAAATAATCGAAAGAGTTCAAGACTTTATTACAACTGAATATACATTTTATATGCATTGCATGGTGGCAATTAATCGAAAAAAAATTCAAAACTAGTCATGTAACTAAAGACGATTCTAGCTTTAGTCTTGTAAATTTTCACTTTTTTATTTCAATTATGAAGATATCAATTTTAGTCATTTTTGCTCGAAAAATTTTAATTTTCTCTGAATTCAGCATGTGATGCGCATGTGACCCATTTAAAATTGAATTATTTTAGTTTGCTGATCATTTCGCACACGTGGAGTATCACCCAATAGTGGCGTGGAGCCCTTCTTAAAATATGTACAACAATAAAAATATTTTTTTAGTAAAATTTTCGCATAATTACATTTAAATTAAAAATATTAAATGGACTGGCGAGCTGACCCTAATCCCATAGAGCTTCCGGCTGAATTCCCCTAACTTAAAGGGCATGTAAAAGTTAGCCTAAAATTTATTCTTTTCGATTTAAACGAGCTGGCTCTACGGCCCATGACCCTTTTACCATCTCCACTTCTATAAGTAAAAATATTTTTTCAAATAGTTTTAGATATTGCCATTTACCTATTTTTCCATATTTCTTCCTAATTTATTCCACGTATTTCTCTAGAGGTGTCTTATTTAATGAAAAGACAAAAACTCATATGAGACAGTCTCATATATGAGACAGAGTACAACTTAGCACAATTAATACACACCCCTTTCAAAGTGTTAAAGCATCAATGTCCAAATGACACTCCGTCTCACCGTGAGACTGTCTCACGCAAAAGTGTCTCTAATGAAAAATATATTTTTTCCACGTACTTTTGATTCTTTTACCATTTCTCCTCAATTTAAAGTATTAAAGTGTCGTTGTCCAAATTATATTGCGTTTCACCATGAGATTGTCTCACTCAAGAGTCCCTCATTTAATTAAGGGTATATATATCAAAATTTTATGAACTTTTATTTTATCATAACAATTAATATAAAATGAAGATAGGATATACTTTTGATATGAAAATCATCAATGAGTTCCTCGCGGAGCGCACTTATGTTAGAAAAATAGTATAAACGAATTTTTTTGATAGGTAAAATAATATATACGAATTAATTTCACACCACTTTATAAATTGATTTTTTTTAATATATATAAACTAATTTTATTAACTAAAAAATTAAATCTATAAAAAAGTGTGAAATTAATTCGTTTATATAATTTTCCTAGCAAATATATTAATTCTTGATATTTTTTCCCTCATTTAGATTTCGTGAATTACTATCATCTGTTTGAAGAATAAAACCATGTTATGCATTCAAATATTAGAATCGGTTATTAACCATTGGACAAAGTATTATGTGCATCATGTTCACTATACACTACTATTATTATTGTTTGTAAGAATCAATACTTATTGATCCTTACAAACAATAATAATAGTGGTGCACGATGAACATGATGTACATAATACCTTCTTGTTTGAATTAATTTGATCTTTATCCAACCTAATTAGTATGACCCAATAATCTTGTACGTATTTATTTTAAAGCGTATTTGTATGAGATGATTTTATGGTGACATGAAATATAATTAAATATAATATTGTAATATTTAAAAAAAAATAGTGGGTGCCCCATCTCATGTATGAAATTATTTCATACATAAAAATATTTTGTCATTTATTTTTGGAGTGGGTCTCAAGTGTACCAAGTGCGCACCGTGCACTCAGGTATAAGAGCGACCATTAAAAAAATGAGACCTTGCCATTAGTGAAAATGAGGATCCACAATTAAATGGGCAGGATCAAAGTGAGTGCACGGATTTAGAGTTCGTGCACTAAGTGTATATGAGACGTTGCCTTATTTTTGGGTTGATGACAACTTTTTAATAGTACTAAAATAATAAATAAGTGGTATGTTGGATATATTTTGACTGCATATCATATCATATTATGTAAATCATATTAAAATTATAACTTCACATTATATACATAAACAGTCAAATTTTAATATTGTTTCTTAAATGAAATTAAATCGATCAACACTTCTAATTAAAGTGAACACAAAATATTAATTAAAGTCACATCTCGCATAATGAGATTTGTTATCATAGAACTGTTTTCTCAATATCATATTAAATTGATAAAATAGTATCTCATATTATGTATATATAAATTTCTCCTTCTCAGAATAAAGTTCAACAACTACTCTACCACTACCATTACCACTTACCACTCCCTCTTCTTTTTTACGGTCTAAGTTATGGATGGACAGAACAAGAAAACAAAAATAGAGGACGATGAAAAAATTGAAGATAAAGAGATCAATAATTTTTTTGCATTGATTAAAAATTCCAGAGAACTACACAGTCAATCAGCTGCAAGGAGATTTAAACCATGGACTCCCAAATTTATATTGGAAGATTTCTTCCCGCCGCCAGAAATGGAGAAAACAGAGAAAGTCGGTCCATCGACGGAAATAGGAAAACAACAAGCTAACACTGCAAGTGAGAAAGATGGAGAAAAAAGATTTGATCTCAATCTTCCTCCGGTAGATTTTGCTGATGACAGAGCAAAAGGGACTAGAAATAATATGTTACCGCCGCCACCACCCGCTGCAACAAGATGGATGCCAACACTTTCGGAAGACTTTTTGAAGGCTCCACCGCCACTGCCGCGACAACAAATTGAGAAATCACAAGAGATAGTGAAAGCCGGTCCTTATCAAAAAATAGAAAAACAAGTAAACTTTCATAATTTCTATTGATTTATGTTTTTTTTTCTCTCGTAATTTAAAATGGTTCATTTTGTATGTTTATTAATCATTTTGTATGTTTATTTATTTTTTCTAATAATCACTTTTCTATTGTTTCGGAAGACTTTTCTATTGTTAATTGTTACGGAAGTTTTCATGAGATATACAAAGACATTTCGCCTGTTTTGAACGAGGTTTTTGCTAACTTTAACTGATTTAATTATTTTGTTAATTTCTTGTTTTTTTTTTCAAAACATTGTTAATTTCCCGTTACACTTTGTCAGTGTCATTATTTCTTTTCGGCCCAACTGTTAATGGGCTTATATTCTAGCCTACAATATTTATTGTATATTGAATTTTTTGTAGTACTATAATTTTAGATCAACTAGATTTTATAGGCGGTTATATTGCATATTCTAGTTGGAACATGAAATTAAATAGTATATTTATGTATAAATATGAGACGAATATTACATAATTAAAATAAAAATAATTAAAAAAATATTAATTGAAGTCTCATTTTACATAATAAAATTGTGATACACACGAATACCATTTCTCGATATTATATAAATTTGATAAACTATTTCAAAATTAATTTGAGTAAACAAGTATCATAAATTATACAATATCTCCCAAAAAACAATGAATATGTCTAAACACCCACCTCACATGTCTCATCCATCACTTATAGCATTTCTTTCTTCTATATATAACACTCTTTTCTTTTAGGGAATAAAGAACAAGCACCACCTCTTCTGAGTTATGGATAGGCAAAATAAGTGGAGAAAAATGATTGACAATCAAGAAATTGAAGATGAAGAAAGAAAGAAAAAAGTGTTTGCATGGCTTAACATGCATACGGAGTTGGATGATGAAGTTTCACGGGCTGCCGATTACAAAGAATTAGTGATCGAAAATAACAAGACACAAGTGGGGTGGACCCCCACATTTATATTAGACGATTTCTTGGTGGATCCATGGCTAGCACCACCACAGGAGAAGGAGAAAGCCAGTCCTTCTACGGAAGTAGAAAAACAAGAGACGAAGAATGATGGAGGAACTTTGGGCCGTAACATGATTTCTCTGCTGGCAGGTGCTGCCGATGATCAAGAAAAAAATGTTGGAGATAATATGGCGTCGGTGCCACGAGTGGGGTGGACCCCCACATTTATAATTGAAGATTTTTTGGATGACCAAGAAAAATGGATTATAGATAGTAAGCCGACACCGATGCCACAAGTGGGGTGGACACCCACATTTATACGAGAAGATTTCTTGGATGATCAGGTACAAGTGTTGCAGCAAGAGACGGAGAAAGCGGCCCATAAAAGTAGAAAAACAGGGGAACCAAACCATCAATAATAAAATCTTTAGGTCCATCTCGATGTGAATTTTCACAAATTCTTTTGTTTAATTTATGTGTTGAATAAAGTTAATTCTACCCAACTTAATATGGTTTGTTTAGTATGTTTATTTAGACGTTTTCCTTCTCCTGCATGCTCATTGCACATCCTCATAATTTAATTAGGATATATGTTATAATTTATCTACTCAAAATAAAAGTTAAGGGGGTGCATTCAATTGAGATTCTATTGGATTTTTTTGGACTTTAAAAAGTCTGTGAATTTAAAAAATTCATAGACTCCATGCAGATTTTGGGTAACTTTTTTTATTGATTTACATGGATTTTTATATAGTTGACAGAATTGTGGAATACACTTTTTTTTATTGATTTACATGAATTTCCCTACACTTCTTCTGGTACTAATACACAATCTTTTTAAATAATCTTTTTAAAAACTATTACACAATCTTTTTAAAATATCTAGTTCTGTGGAAATTTCGGGTCATCATCCTTCTAGGGTTATCCTATCAACAGTTTTCACCAAGATTTCCTAAGTATCAAATAATTCCACTACAAATAACAATGGAATCGCATAAAATTTCAAATTGCTCATGATTTGTGCATAAGACACCCAGACACATAAAATCTCAAGACAACACCAAAGATGCAATACAAATCTTGGATAAACTGCCTTTCTAGTAAGGGTAGAAAATGGATGATATATTTCAACTAAGAAAGGACTTTTCTTGCTTAAAAATGTAGCGAGGAACACCAATTGAATAGTTAGGTTTTTTTCTTCTAACCTTTTATCTTCAGAGTTTTTTTTAGAGAATATGTAAAAATCTCTGGTCGTTAGAAGAGATTTTGGAGAGTGAAATCTATTTATATTTTTGGAAGAAAATCAAAGAAAATTTATAGAGTATTAAAATTCATAGACTGTTAAAATCTATTTAAAATGACATAAGCGAGTAATGTTGATGGGTCCTAATATTTCGCCTGTTTTGAACGAGTTTTTGCTAACTTTAACTGATTTAATTATTTTGTTAATTTCTTGATTTATTTTTTTTTCGAAACATTGTTAATTTCTTGTTACACTTTGTCAGTTGGGTCATTATTTCTTTTCGGCCCAGCTGTTAATGGGCTTATATTCTAGCCCACAATATTTATTGTATATTGAATTTTTTATAGTACTCTAGATCAACTAGATTTTATAGGCGGTTATATTGCATATTCTAGTTGGAACATGAAATAAAATAGTATATTTAATATTTATGTATAAATATGAGATGAATATTGCATAATTGAAATAAAAATGATTAAAAAAATATTAATTGAAGTCTCATTTTACATAATAAAATTGTGATACGCACGAAAACCATTTCTCGATATTATATAAATTTGATAAACTATTTCAAATGAATTTGAGTAAACAAGTATCATAAATTATACAATATCTCCCAAAAAAATAATGAATACGTCTGAACACCCACCTCACATGTCTCATCCATCACTTATAGCATTTCTTTCATCTATATATAACACTCTTTTCTTTTTAGGGAATAAAGTATAACCACCAGCTCTTCTAAGTTATGGATCGGCAAAATAAAAGGAGAAAAATGATTGACAATCAAGAAATTGAAGATGAAGAAAGAAAGAATAAAGTGCTTGCCTGGCTTAATATGCATACAGAGTTGGATGATGAAATTTCACGTTCTGTCGATCCATGGCTAGCGCCAGCCACCACAGGAGACGGAGAAAGTCAGTCCTTCTCCGAAAATAGAAAAACAAGAGACTGAGAATAATAAAGATAAAGGAATTTTGGGCCGTAATATTTCCCTGGCAGATGTTGCCGATAACCAAGAAAAAAATTGTTGGAGATAATATGGCTTCGGTGCCACAAGTGGGGTCCCACATTTATAATGGAAGATTTCTTGAATGACCAAGAAAAGAGGGTTGTAGATTGTAAACCAACACCGACGTTACAAGTGGGGTGGACCCCCACATTTTTACGGGAAGATTTTTTGAATGATCGGGTACAAGTGTTGCAGCACGAGACGGAGAAAGCCGCCCATAAAAGTTAAAAAACAGGGGAACCAAACCATCAATAATAAAATCTTTAAGTCCATCTGGATGTGAATCTTCACAATTTTTATATTTAATTTATGTGTTGAATAAAATTAATTCTATCCACCTTAATATGGTTTGTTTCATATGTTTATACTTAGACGTTTTCCTTCTCCTGCATGCTCATTGCACATCCTCATAATTTAATTAGGATATATGTTATAACAGTCTTGATATGGAGCCTAATATTGGACTCTTTATGGAGCCTAATAGCTTATGTGATATTCCTAAACTAAACCCTAAATTATGAAACCGTAAATCCTAAATCATTAACCATTCGGGTCGGGTGAACCATGAACCGCTTGGATCGGGTTCGGATCGGGTTGGGTTCGAAACGGGTAAAAAAAAATATTAAGCTCCATATCAAAATTATATATTATAATTTATGTACTCCAAAAAATAAAAATTGAAAGAGTGATGGTGCAAATAAGGTACAAATGCATGCATGCATCAACTAAAAGAATTTTGTCTCGTCTAAAAATTTAAACTTGTAATGAGGTGGAGAAGTATTCTTTTTGGCATATAATTCCTTAATATTAATATTATTATATTTTATTTTATTTTTAAAGGCTAATATCAACATTATTGAACATGCTAAATTCTGGAATAATTAAACCCTTACGAATATTTTAGTATTATAATTTTCTTGAATTAGTTCAAGGGCTCTTTATTGTTTATTGTTTAGTATTATTCTTGTTTTATTAGAAAATATTAGTTAATTGTTCTAAGGGAATGAGATAGTTACGAACCAATTGAAGGATAAACTTATTTGAGCAAGTCTAGTGTGAAAATTTTCATGTATAAAAATTTATAAAATTGCCCTAAATCAACCATTTAAGTGAATGAGATAATTACGAACCAATTGAAGGATAAACTTATTTGAACTCTAAATTATGATCTATTCGGGCCGGGTGAACCATGAACCACTTGGGTCGAGTGAACCATGAACCACTCAATTTTGTCTTACCTTCACCAATTACAGAATTTGATTGTAAATTAAATTTTTTTCATGTATGAAAATTTTTATACTAGACTTTGTCAACTTATTTTATATAGACAAACTCTTATTTCAATTATGGGGTTCAGAATTTTTCATATTAATTATTAAAATTGCAAATTTGCAATCTTAATGAGAAAAAGAAAGGATAACTGTAGAAAAAAATAATCATTTTGGTTTAATTGAAGGCGCGTAATTCTAATTATAGATGTTGAATAAATTTGTATACTTTTATATATACATATATATTATTTATTTATTTTTCGATTTGATCGCTAGAAATTCGCAATTAATATACAAGTATATATTACTATAGTGTTCGAAGAGTTGATATTAGGGGTGAAAACGGATCGGATATTTTCCGATCGATCCGGAGCCGTATCCTATTGGTATCGAATTCGGTATAAAAAATTGGTATCCGGGCAGATACGGATTCGGATACGGATAATTGACTTCGGATTCGGAATACATAATATCCGACCGTATTCGAGTTTTACCATATTTTATCGGATATTATTCGGATAATAAATCCGGAAATCCGAATTTTTTAATTTTTAATTTTTTTTTTTGGATATTTTAATTTTTAATTTTTTTTTTTTGGAAAAATTAGTTGTTAGTAATTACTAGTTAGTACACCAATCACCCAAATACACAACGAAATCACCAATCCACCTTATAACTTCCATAACTCCAAATTCATTCCCAAAGGTAATCGAACCTGGGTCTCCCACTCAAATGGGGAGCCCAGTGGCCAGGTGGGCTAAGCCACCTGGTTATTTTATTTTATATTTTATATTAATATATATAATAATAATATAATATTATTACTTAATACTTATGTAATTATATTAAGAAAATAGTCGAAAACTAAATAATTCAGCCGCACTTCTTCTCATCTCTTCTTCTTCTCCTCTCTACTTCGCGGTCGTCCCTTCACCGCCGCTGCCCGCAGCAAATGGAAGGAGATCCACCGTCGCCCAATCACATTTTGATGATTTTCGTTTGAAATATATTATCCGATTATAGTTATTCGAATCCGGCCAGGATTCGTCCGATATTCGTCCTGTATCCATATACCGAATATTCCGAATTCGTATCCGAATTCGGCTTTTCCGTATTCGAGAAAAAATATGATTTAGGATACGGTATAAACACTATCCGTCCGTATCCGATCCGTTTTCACCCCTAGTTGATATGCTGTGAAACTTGTTCACCGTGAAATTAGTTTTTTTTTTTTAACAGACATACTCTTTAGTAATATAAGTCACACCCTTCAGTTATCACTACGACACTCTTTGCTATAATATAAGTCACACCTTTCACTTTTATGAGTAATACTTTTTATAGTAAAACGTCACACCATTTACAGTAAAAAGTCACATTCTTTAGTAATATAAGTCACACTCTTTAACCAGTTTCGCCGTGAAACTTGTTCACACTATACTTTGTCGTGTTCGAATTGGAGTATGTTTTTGGTGAAACTCGTTTACCGTATAAAATTTATATAAATTATATTTATAAATCAATATTATAACACTTATCAATGAATTACACTTAATGTTATGAGTATTAATTTATAGAAATAATGTTATCAGTATTGTCATCGTGTTTGTGGAGCATTTAAGTATTTCATTAAGATTATATACCAAATGCGCTTTGTTAAATCATAAATTCTATTTATTAATATATATCCTGTAAAAAAATTCTTAATTAACAAATGACATGTTAAGATACAGAAAGACGAGTAAAATGACAAAAACTTGTATAGACCTGATTCATGCTATAAACCCGAGTCAAACCTGATTCATATTACAAATGGGTCAGATAGATATACTTGAAATTGCTGCGATGCTCTCCACCAAGAAACTCGTCGCGGCCACACTCCCCCGCCGCGACCCTCCCCACAGCACGTCGTCGTTACCCATCCCATCCCCTCCCCACGCCACCATGAAGGTCACCATGCATTGGTAAATCGGAGAATAGCGTTCTCCCGATTCATGTACTAAAAAATCAGCGTTATAAAACTATGACTGTTACTCATAAAAACTACCACTATTACTCAGAAAAACTATCACTGTTACTCAGAAAAACTATCATTGTCAATATATGCTATAATAAGTTTTACTGTTACACATAAATTATCACTGCTATATATTATAACTATAACTGTTACTTAGAAAAACTATCATTGTTACTCATAAAAACTATCACAGTCATTATATGCTATAATAAGTTTCACTGTTACACATAAACTATCACTGTTATATATAAAAAATATCACTGTTATTCAGAAAAACTATCACTGTTACTTAGAAAAACTATTACTGTTACTCAGAAAAAATTATCACTGTTATATATAAGAGCGTGGAATGACCGCGAGACGCGACGACACGTGGGCTGGAATGAGCACGCGACGGACGCGAGAGAGATCAAAGCGTGTAGGCTGAAACGAGTGTGCGATGGCGCAACGCGAGAGAGTCCGAATCGCGTGGACTGGTATTGAAATGAGTCATATTAAATTAGAGTTCATAGCGTGAACCTGGTTTACAAGAGTGTTACTCAAGTAAAATATATGGAACGAGAATCAACGATGGATGCATGCGGCTTTTATTTACATTAAGATTGAAACATAATTAAGTATCAAATAAAAAGGTTAATTCCATAAGAAATAATTATTAATACATATTACTTCTAAGAGTCTATTATTATTAAATATTATTTTTATTTTATATTACTATTACATACAATATAGTGGTTAAAAAATCAATTGTGCCCCTATTAACTCAACTTTAATTTAAAAAAAAAAAAACACTACTCCCTCTCTTTCTCACTTAACATAAATAATAAATACATTCTCTCAATAATGAAATGATTTTTCACATTATTCAATGAGTTGTTTGTATTCAGTTATTTGTTATATTAAATTTGTACAAAAATAAAATAAAATGAAGGGTATAAAATGTAGGAATGTTTTGAAGTTTAATAATTCTGTATTTTTTTTTCTAATTTTGTGTTTATATGTTATTTATTATATCCTTCATTGTTAATAGACTTTAATGGTATATAAAAAGATATTTTTCTGCAATTTTTTTGTTATTTTTGCACATATGCAATTATTTTATGAAGTTGAGTTTTTAAATTTTTTATAATTTATTTCCTCCTCAATAAATCAATTTTATGTACAAATTTTATGAAGACAATGTTCAATTTTTTTTCATATGTGAAATATATGCAATATATTTTTTATAAATAGAACAAACTTTCAAAAAATTGCACATTAAAAAGAATCCAGTGCAAAAAACATTTGGGAGATGTACAACTTTTTTTTCATATGTTCAACAAGTGCAATAATTTATTTTTATAGAACAAGCGTACACAAAAATAAATAAAAGAATTACACATACAAAAATTACAGCAGCATTTTTTAACGAGTAATGTTTAATTATTATTTTTTCATATGTTTAACATATGTACTCCCTCCGTCCCAATCTTGTTTGGTGGTTTACTGTGTGCTCGAAGTTTAAGAAAACGTGATAAAGTGTTGTACTATAAAAAGTTATTTATTAAGCATCCACAACGGATGAATGAATTTTCATCCATCCATCCACTTTCTTTCCTTCACATCACTTCCACATCAACTACTTTTATATACGTAACTTTTTAAACAAACTCTTACAATAGTTCATTTAATCATCCATCCATCCATTCAATATTTATGGGTCCCACCATGACTTCATCACACTTTATTCATATTATAATTTAAAAGAATTATAATTATTTTTTAATATTGATATTATTAAAATAAAATAGTAATTAATTATAAAATAATTCCAAATAAACAAAATTGAGAAAATCTAAGTAGAATATTAAATTAGACATTTAATTGAAGAAGTATGAAGAATAAAAGCGTAAAACCCCATATGAAGAGAGAGTGTGAAAAATGACATTTAATTGAACACTTGAACTTCAGTATACATTAAAAATTTATAAGTTTGCATATATTAAAAAGTTTAAATAAAAATAAAAAATGAAAAGATACTCTCTTTTATGTCATCACATTCATTTTTTTGCAAAAAATACACTTTCTCTCTCCATCCATTATATTGGATGAATGACACTCTCTCTCCAATCCAATGAGCACCCACAATGGTTTTAAACACCATATTTCATCCATCCAATGATTAAATTCTCATTGGATGGACCATTGTGGATGCCCTTAGTATTTTATGTGATAAAGTGATGGGTAGTTGGGAGTAGAAAGAGTTTTTTATTAGTATTTTATGTAATAAAGTGAGTATTTCTATTTAAGGAAATGTGCATTTAAGATTGAGACGCTTTAAAGGGAAAGAATGCAGTTAAGATTGGGACGGAGAGAGTAATATTTTTGTAAAAAACTGCAGCAATATTTTTTGGTAACAATTTTTTTTCATATGTTCACCATGCGCAATATATATTTTTTCTTATAAATAGAATAAATTTACACAAAAATAAATTAAAAAATTGCAGCAATACTTTTTGTGTATATGTACAGAAAAATTAATATGAAGGTGCACGATAAATTAATCTCAAATGAAAAATTTTATAGCTTTTGAATTAAACAAACAATGAACTCTGTAACTTTTAAGGAAAAAATTACAACTAACAATGGTGGAAAAGAAATGAAGGGTCAGAGGCTCTTTATCTTGGGAAATGAATTTGGTAATTTAAGCATGTGAAAGAAAATTTTAGAAATTATAACCTTTAGTTAGGATTATTTTTGTACATTTATAATCTATTTTGTATTGAATTGCAATTCTTTTTTGTTTTTTGCTATAGTAGTACTAATAAACAGTAAAAGACCATTTCAAATGGTACTTAATAGTTTTTCGCTCATTGCATAAATTAAAAATTAACTCCTTTAGTATTAATTATAGGGAATTTTCCTGGGAAATAATTAAGATGAAAATATTAATTAATAGGAAGGAGTGGAAAAATAAACATGCCCCAACACCAAGAGCTGGGTTTTGAACCCAAAATCTCTCGCGCTCAAAACTCTTATATTCATTCATTAATTTTTCACTTTTAATAAATATATATTATATATTTTATTTATTCTTTTAAATATAATTAATTAAAAAATAAACAGATTTGATATTTTTTTAACAAAGTATGGCAATTAAGGTACTTGTTAAAAAATTTGGTATTAACTAGGGGAAATTCATTGATCATTAATGTCCTCGTTAGTAACAATGACTCTGAAACCCCTCTTTAATGGCTAGACTTATCGGAACCTTCTTTAAAATTAATTCTTATCATTAACAAGGGTTTTTATAACCCTTATTAAAATCCTTGTTAATTTTATTTTTCTTTTTAGTGATTCATTATTTATCCATCTTATAACATATATAAATTAATATGCGAACATATATATATACTGCATGGTGCGGACAAAGAAACCCCCAAGGAGACTCAAGAGATAAACTCTAGAACACAAATCGTTATAATTTTTGGAAATTGAATACTTCTGTCCAAAAAAAAAAAAAACTATATATTATTATGTGTTGGAAATCAAATTAGAGTGGAATCAGTAACATGTGCAAATATGCATGCATAGTGTGGAGTCAGCGGATGAATATCTCCTTGTAAATTGTGATATGCACATATATATGTATTATATATGTATAAAAACAAAATATGAATGCATTTATGGCAGATCCTTGTAAATTGTATATGCACAGCACAACCGGCTCATCCTTGTAAATTTTAGCATGTCCTTGTAAATTGTAAAAATAAAGAGGTAATTTTGTCACATTCCTTCTTTGTCATCCATTTTTAGCTTAATATATATAATTAATAATTTCATATTTGGACCTGTCAAAAAAAAAAAAATCATATTTGGCAGTTAATGCATTTGATGTCTATGCAATATACTAGAATAGTTTTTTTATATTATTATGCAATGTGCAATGAACCTTAAATTTAATATAAATTCCCTTATAAAATGGATTAATACGAAACATAGGAAGCATATAGTTTTGGAGTTGGAGGTAATCTTGTATAAGACAGTTTCATACATAAATCGAATTTTTAATATGGTATTTAAGTTCATCATATATACCCACTTAGTCATTAAATTGTGAGAGGAGCTTCATAAAATTAAGGATCATATGATATAGATAAATGAGATCCGTCTCCTATAAACTCTTGGCAAAAATTTCACGCACTATTGACTCAATTTTGTTTTTAAGTTTGATTCATTAGCAATTTAAAAGAGAAAAAGCTTTTGGTCCTACAACTTTCCTTTAATCTGTTTTTTATCCCAAAAAATTTAAATATCAAGTGTTAGTTCCATAATTATCTCAATTGTCCAACTTTGGTCTCATATTCTTTGGAAAACATAAAATTTTATCATTTTCAATCATAGGTAAATCTCTTGCCAATTAAAATTGAGGGTTTTTTAGCTCGTAGTTGGCGTGGACGCTGACTGTTAAGCAAAATTTTATTTTTTTTCGCAACTAAGAAGGAATTTTCTTACTCTTTCAATTTTTTTTAAAAATAAATTTTTGTTTAACAGTCACCATTCACGTCAGCTACGAGTTCGAAAACTCTCAATTTTATTCGGAATATGACTTGAACAAGATCGAGAATGACAAAATTTTATTTTTTCAACAAAAATAGGACCAAAATTGGATAACTGAAATATTTATGGGATAAAAAATTAGATAGTTAAATTTTTTTAGATGAAAAATAAATTACAAGAAAGTTACGTGACAAAAAACTTTGTATCTCTAATCTAATATGCACCTATGTAAATAGTTTAATTTGGAAAAATGTCAATTCAGACCCTGAAAGATGATAAAACTATCAATTTAAGGCCTGAAATATTTCTATTATCGATTCAAGGCCTAGAATATAGACAATTATCAATTCAGGGCTTGAATGATAGAAACTATCAATTTGAGGCCCACACATTTTAAGGTCATGTTTGAAACTTATATTTGTTAGTGTTAGTGTCCTAGAGACAATATTTGTAAGGACATAATACTCGATGATATTCAGTTTGATTTAATATTATAGTTCATTTAATATTTATGTATGACAATACACTTGTTTGAATATTATGTTTGATTATTTGCATTTATTCATGCAAGTGTTCCCATGAGTCATTGTTGTCATTGAGGTTGTGAGAACTCAGATAACTTAAGCATGATTCTCAAATGGCCCCAATCAAGGATTATCAAGAATGGGATATTAATGATACAATTGAAATTGGTGTGCTATCTGCATCACACTCTTAGAGAGTGTAGTAAGATCTCACTTACTACGAGATACTAGGTATCTCATGATGGATGCACAAATACCTTAGAGGGTATTTGTATACCATCCGAGAAACCGATTGATGTAAGTCCACAATATGTGTCTACGGGTGTCTCGGTTAGTGGGAGCGATGCGATACTCCTTTGACTTGAGGTCAATACGCACGACATGTGTGGGATTATGAACTTTGACCATGACCGACGCTTGCACCCTTCCATGGGTAGATATGGCTTGGATTGGGTTCATCACGAAGTGCATGCGCGTGGTAGTTGAGCCAAGAATAGGATTCATTCCTCAAAGTGGATTTAGAGAGAATACTCATCTTCTCATCATATTTGGATCTAAGTCATCGGCCGATGCACGTCAACTTAGACTTTGTGGCTAAGTGTGACATACATGATCAATTAGTGATTAGAGACAATATGATTAAGTTATTTGAATAGACACTTCATCATGTTCAAGACTTAATCAAGTATTCGCGAATGAAAAGAGAAAATCGTAATAGCCCATATTTCAGTTACAGGTAGTTGCACATTTCCTCGCAACATACCTCATATATTGAGAATGTCTGATTTATTGTGTAGGGTTCAATTAAGACTGTTAGTTTGATTAATCGCTAGATATATGAGGGCCTATGAGTCACACAACAAGTAACGGTTGTTTACTAATTATAGTTGGTTGATTAAATATTATATTGGATATTATTATTTAATTTATGGAGAATATAATAATAATTATATTTAGAATTAATTATTATTACTATTTACTTAAATTAGATTTAATTAAATAAATTTTTTAATAATAATATATGGAATATTATTATTTTAGGATTTAATAAATATGGAATCAAATTCGTAGAGATTTGATATATATTGAATTAAATCCGTAGAGATTTTATATGTGGGAAATAAATCTAAGAGATTTATTTTATTAGGATTTTTCCAAATAAAGGTTAGCTTAAGATTTAAGTTGGGCTCTCCTATATATATGAGCTCTTGGGAATTCATATTACGTGAGTTCATATTTTCTCCATAAAATGTCTAAGTTAGAATTTTCCTAACAAATTCATCTCAGGGATTCAACCCTGGCAGATCTGTGCAAATTAGTAAACGATTGTTACATGGATACCGTAGTTGAGGAATCCGTGTACGAATTGCTATAAGAATTCTATTTACGTTTATTCGTATTTAATTATGCAATTAATTATTCGTTGTTGGTGAACTGTTTATTTCCGCTACGCATGTATTACGTGTTTACGTGCCTCTAAATTCCAACAGTAGTATCAGAGCTCAGACTCTTGTTTAATTGCATAAATTGAATTAAATTATATATTTATAAAAAAATATATATTTTATTTTATAAACATACATGTACGACCGTGTTGATTAATGGACCACACCATTTGTTAATTATTGTGGGGTGTTGGGAAATTTAGAGTTTTGATGAAAGTTCTAAAACACATGTAATAGGACCAGTCAGACCTGTTAGCTGACTGATGTTTATATTACCGTTTATAGAATACCAGTTGATAATTACTGTATAGAACAACTGATGTAATAGATAGGTCACATATTGAGGGGGAACCTCAATATGTATAGGTCAGATCTGAAGATCCAAAGAATAGCTGATATCCGACATGCCAGAATGCAAGAGAAGAACAGAAGATCAGATCGATCTGATCAAGTCAGATATCTCAGCTGAAGTCATGAAGCTCAAACTCAGAATACTTGAAGATCAGATGACTTCCAGAAGATCAGACCAGAAGACCTACATCAGCCGAGTCTGCTAGTTGAAGCTAAGTCAACCGGCACCAGAAGACTCCATCAGGTAGACTGATCAGCTTTGACTGATCAGGTCAGCTCACCAGGTGAAAACTGATGTTTCACCAAATCATACGTCAATGATCTGAACAAGAATAATGTCAAACTTAGTTGGAAGAACAACACTGAAAAGTGTGTCTGTTAACCAATAAGAACAAGACACGTATGATCGGAGCCGGCAATTACGGGATTTGGTGCTGCTTCTCCAACGGCTATAAAAGACACTATTCACGCTTTCGGCCATGCCATTCCTGAAGCATGTCACATCAATCCTGCAAGCCTACCAAATATAGCCTGAAATTCAAATTGCTCTCCAACGGCTCTTTGATTTCGAGGTCTATAAATATGGGATCACACTTCAGAGTGAAGATACGGAAACCCTGAAACGATCAAGAAGCTCAAGCTATAATCAGATTTCCGCACGAAGAACACGAACAAGAAGATTATTTTATTAAGTGTTCATCCCATTAGTTCTTAGCATAGAAATCTTTTCATCTAGCTGATAGGCTATCTTAAACACTAGAAAAGATTTCATAGTTGGAACCAAAACAATCTTATCCAAACCCAAAGTTAGGTTAAGTTGTTTAGCAAGATTCGGACTAGGGTTTATAGTTACGATTTAAGGATCGGTTGAGTGAGAACTCTTTAAATATCTGTCGATTGTCTTGTGTTGGACTAACACAAAAATCTAAGTCCGATTGGTTTAGTTGGTGCCCCTTGTGATAGGGAAGAGTGGACGTGGGGACTGGTTTGTCGAACCACTATAAATCTTGTGTGCCTTTTACGCTTTTGATTAGCCCATTTTACACAATCGCACACAACTATTAAAAGCAACATACATATTCTAAGTTAAGATCATTAGCACCAAGCTTACGATCGATCAAGTTGACACTTTAGTCATTTGGTTAAAAACCGACTTTTGAAATCGATTTATCAAAACCGGTTTTCACGGGTAAAACTTAGCTTCCGACATCGTTAAACCGATAATTACCGAACCGATGCGCCTTCAGCGATTAGTAAGTTGGTTATCGATCAAACCGATTCACTCGACTGATCAGGCTAATCGCTTTCACACCCGATCAAGACATAAAGTTTTTTAAGTCTATTCACCCTCCCCTCTAGACTTACGCCCTCACAAAACCCGTTCGGGACCTACAAGTGGTATCGAGGCGGTGGTTCTGCTGCACCACGGCTTTGGGTATCATCGATTCTTGAGGAAGAATCTTTGTAGTCATTTGAGCAGATCTTGAAAAACCATTTTTAAAACTCATTCGTTTTTCCAAAATCCTTTCGGCATGGATAATACCTCCGGTATGTATCATGATCTGCCGAAGTTCTCAATTGATGAGTATCAGATTGGGCCATTTATATGTGCAACCATCTAGGTTCGATTAGTGGCGAGAATGATGGAAGTCATTGAAAGAGGACCCATCATCATATATTCTACGACAACCCCGGTAGTTGGAGGAGATCCGATTTTGCCCCGGAAGTCTTGTATTAAAAAAGCTCAAATTTTGATGGATGCAGAGGAAAGGAAATCAGATACTCTAGATACAATCGCCAGCATATTATCATGAAAACGATGGACAAGGTCACCAAGGAAAAGATTAAATATCTCAATCAGGAGAAGCTGTGTCACTACAAACCTGATCGCCTGCACTGGACGCCAAAAGAAAGGGAAGAAAAGAGGAGCGTAAGAGAGCAACGTTATAGGGACGTAAAAGCCATGGTTGTCGACACATCGGAATCGACGATTCCTATCGCCCTCCGAGGATTCCGGATACTCCTCAGAGAAGATTTGCCCGATAAGCAAAAGTCTTTGTTGACTTCTATGAGAATGAAGATCGATATTCTCTTGGATGATGATGAGATCTCGCCTCGATGGCCAAGGAGGACCAACTGAGGTAACCTCCAAACCTTACGCTTGTTGCCTTTTACACCGCTATATCATTAGCAGCACACTGGCCGGGAGATTGACTGCTTGCTCTACTCGATCAATTGCTTGATGATCTCTCCAATGCGATGAGACACTTATGCTATAGTGGAAGTTTGAAAATGACAAGCTAAGGATAAAAAATAATCACTTGTTAAAGAGAACGATCTCGATAAAACTCTTTACCGAATCGAAATCTCTTTGAAAACCGCTTTCGAGAAGGCAACCGAGGAACTTAACATTCGAAAGTTAAGTCTTCGATGGGAGAAGCGAGATCAAAGATCAACTAGCAATTAACAAACAAAGAAGTTCGATGACTTCAAAATCCTTCAAAGCTAAATTTGATGAGCTATTCCGCATGAGAGTCTAAAATCTTCTGAGGATAATTTGTGCAAGAAAATAGAGGTTTTTACAAAATCTTCTAAAACTGTTCAAGATATGAACACCTATTTTCGAACAACGATTAACAAGAAGGGACTTGGGTATGAGAACCCTTCCACATCCTCAAAAGCCCCGGTTGATTCACCTCAAAAAGGTGTAATCAGACGAGTTTCTGACAAAGATACACCAAAAGCCAAACTTGTATCTAATAAGGGAAAAAAGACCGGTTGAGTGTAAGGTAAAGGCGGTCAACCAACAGGGGAACATAAATGGACCCCAACTGGTAAAGCATCAGCCGAGGAATCAACAGAAGAATCCAGTTCTTCTGAAGAGACCTCAACCTGATCAACAGATCAGGTATCAGAAAAGACAACCTGTAAAAGGGAAGTCTAATCTGAGACCCAATCAAGGTCAGCTGCCGAATAAGCACGCTTTAGGTAAACTGCAAAAACCACCTATGCCAAAAAGATATGAATCTTTTGATGGTAGCAGTCGTACCTACCCCTATAATCGAAACCTAAAATGGCTGTTGCACTTGAGCCACACTGGAAGAAAAGAAGACAAACAGAAAAGATAAATCCCAAGTCTTCTAAGTCACCCAAGGCTCACACTAATAATCATACCAATCAGAAAGCATATAAAGAGACGTATGATTATGTTGATAGGTATGGGAGACAAATCAGGCCTTCTGATCTAACTGATCACAATAGAAGTGCTCTGTTTGTATGGATCCCCAAAACCAAACCTAACCCTCGGGACCCAATCAAAAAAGGGGTACTAAAAGCCCGATTTGATTGCGAGTTTCGGCGTGGTTCGCCAACAAAGGAGGTGTGTAAGCAACTATCTGGTACATCGATAGTGGATGCTCAAGGCACATGACTGGAAGCAAACACCTCCTCAGCTCTTACATAGAACAGAAAGGCCCGCGTGTACTCTTCGGTGATGATAACTTTGGTTATACCAAAGGATTCGGAACCTTAGAGAATGATGATGTACAGGTCACTGGAGTCTCGTATGTCGAAGGTCTAAAGCATAACCTATTATCGGTTTCACAATTCTGCGACAACGGATTCAGCGTTGAGTTCTCGACTGATCAATGCACTATCAAAAATCGAGCCACTCAACAAATTTTGCTAACTGGTTCAAGGAAAGGGACGATCTACATAGCAGATTGGAACAGTTGCCCAAGAAATACATGCCTGATTGTTAAGAGTTCCAAAAGTAGCAGTTGGCTCTGGCACAAAAGAATGAGTCATCTGAACTTTAAAACTCTTAATAAGATAACAAGGATGTCTCTAGTGGAAGGTCTTCCGAATGAAGTATTTTCAAAGGATCAGACATGTGTTGCATGTCAGAAGGGAAAACAGGTCAAAGCTTCATTCAAGGGAATTCCTGGACCGGCATCCAGCCAGATATATTTTGCTTCATATGGATCTATTTGGACTAGTTACACCAGTCAGTCTCAGCGGACGCAAATATACTCTGGTAATCGTGGATGATTATTCCAAGTTTACCTGGGTTATATTCTTACATAAGAAGAATGAGACAACAACGAAGATACCCGAGCTGTTTAAAAGATTACAAAACGAGAAGGGTGTCAGTGTAGTAAAAATCAGATCAGATAAAGGTACAGAATTTCTGAACTCTTTTATAACTAATTTTTGCTCTAAGTTTGGTATACAACATGAGACATCAGCTGCAAGAACGCCACAACAGAATGGAGTAGCAGAACGGAGAAACAGAACACTCAAAGAAGTTTCGCCTTTCATGACGATGTTAGTGAACATGCAATACCAAGCCGTTTAAGGTGAAGCAATCAACCTTTGCATGTCATACTCGTAAGCAGATGTCTTCCCGACTAAGGCTCACTACAAAACACCCTATGAACTGTGGAAGGGTAAAAAACCTCGTGTTTCTTACTTCCATGTTTTTGGGTGTAAGTGTTTCATACACAACAATGGGAATAGTCAGTTGAAGACTTTTGAGGCCAAGTCAGATGAGGGTATATTCTTAGGATATTCCTCATCTAGCAAGGCTTTTCGGGGTTTACAAATGAGCGAACCCTAGTTGTGGAAGAAACACCCATGTAGTCTTTGATGAAGCATCTTCGAACAAGAGAAATCGCCTCGAACAAGATGTACCTGATCAACCAGTACCTGATGCTCAGAAAATGGATCAGCTAACGATCAAGGAAAAAGGATCAGACATCGTAACAGTATACATTCCAGATCTAGCTGATTCACCAGATCAATCAGATCCTAAGGTACGAAAAACTGTCGATGAAGAAGCTGGTACAGCTGAGACAGTATCAACTGAACCATCCGGTTCAGGGGGAACACCTGAAGTTCCCACGAACAGACATCAGCACATGATGAGTCCAACATCAGCTGAGACATGTTCTTATCAAGTGGATCATAACTCTGCACCACTCCCAATCGCTAGTAATGAATCTTTATCAGAAATGGATGATGTTCTCCAAACCGACGCAAATCAGAACAGAAGGACCTGGATAACCAGTCATCCAACTGATCTGATCATCGGAGACCCATCTGATAGAGTTAAGACTAGACATCAGATTGGTGAAAGTGTCATGTATTGCTGTTATCTGTCTATGAAAGAACCAACAACAGTAGAGGAAGCTCTACAAGACGCAAGCTGGATTCTAGCCATGCAGGAGGAGCTGGAACAGTTCGAGAGAAATCAAGTTTGGGAACTGGTGGACAGACCAAATCATCCAGACGTAATTGGCACGAAGTGGGTTTTCAAGAACAAGAGAGATGAGAAAAATGTCATAACCAGGAATAAGGCAAGACTTGTTGCTAAGGGGTATTCACAATCAGAAGGAATTGATTATGATGAGACCTTTGCACCAGTCGCTCGCCTAGAAGCCATTCGGCTGTTTCTGGCATATGCTTCCCACAGAGGGTTCACTGTGTATCAGATGGACGTAAAGAGTGCATTCTTAAACGGGGTACTAGCAGAGGAAGTTTATGTCGAACAACCTCCAGGCTTTGAAAAGGGCAACCAAGTGTACCGTTTAAGAAAAACTCTTTATGGCCTGAAACAAGCTCCTCGAGCTTGGTATGATACACTCTCTCAGTTCTTGATAGACAGTGGGTTCACTAAAGGGCAATGGGACGTAACCTTATTCGAGAATAGAAGATGGAGAAGATATTACGATGGTTCAGATCTCGTGGACGACATCATCTTCGGATCTCCCAACAAGAGTCTATGTGAAAGATTCAGCAAACTGATGCAAGGGAAGTTCGAGATGTCCATGATGGGGCAGATGAGTTACTTTCTGGGTCTACAAGTAAAACAAAGTACAGAAGGGATATTCATTTGCCAAGCAAAGTACACTAGGAATTTATTGTCTAAGTTTGGAGTTCAAAACTGTAAGGAAGCCAAAATTCCTATGATGACTGGATTCAAGATGGATCCAGATGAGGATGGTCAGAAAACAAATAAGAAAGAATATAGGGCTCTCATTGGATCCTTACTATACCGGGATTGCCCGGCAGAGACCGGATATCACTTTTTGCGGTAGGTGTATGTGCGGATTGAGGCAAATCCAATGCAAAGCCACCTAGAAGCGACTAAGCGAGATTTGAAGTATCGAAAGGGACAATAAACCTTGGTTTATTTTACTCATCGATGATAATCTAGAGCTTAGTGGGTATTCTCGATTACGATTATGGAGGTTGCAAGATTGACGAGAAAAATCAACCTCGGGAACATGTCGCTTTTTAGGAAGTAAACCGATCTCGTGGTTTTCAAAAAGCATAGACATCGATTGCGACATCTACTCTTGATGCGAGAATATATGGTTGCAGGAAGTTCGTTGCTCCCTAACCGCTCTGGCTTAGTCGGCGGTGAGGATTATAACATTGTAGCTAAGAATGTACCTATATTCGTCAGCGATGTAATAGTCTTATTGCAATCACTCGAGAATCTGTTCTACATACAAGATGCAAGCATGTGGATGTCGGACACCATTTTATAAGAGATCATGTTGAAAAGAAGAATATCGAATGGAAAAGATTCACACCGATTTTCTGAAAGTCGATATTCTAACCAAGCCACTAGCTGAGATCAGATTCAGAGAATTATGCAATGAGCTAGGGCTTCTGGATCTTGGAGAAAAAGCACCTAAAATGCTTGATGGATTGTTCTCCAGAACCAGCTGGTTAAGAGACTAATCAGGTTAAGAGGAATCAGTTGAGTTTGGTATCTCAACTGATCAGAAGATCAGTCAAGGAACTGATATGAGAAGTCGATCAGATTTAAAAATTTGTCAGATTAAAGAAACTGATCAGATTAAAGGTTTATCAGATTAAAGGAAACACTCAGATTAAAGGATTATCTGATTAAATCAGTTGGGTTATTTCTCTCTTTATAAGTCGATTAAGTTGATATTCAACAAGCAAGATTCATAAGATTAAAGCTTACATCGCATAAGAAAACAGGTAATTTACACAACAATGGAATAATAGAAATTTTCATTGATAAAGACCCGAAGGTCAGGTTTACATTACAAGTTACAAGTACAAGAGGACGGGAGGTCGAAGACATAAGTCATAAAAAAACCCTAAACCTATAACCCTAAACCCTCATCCTAACCCTAGAAGAGGGGGGAGAGAGAGAGATTTTAAGATCTCATGCTCCCATTTTCCCCACTTAACAAGGGTAAGAAGGCTTTGAAATAATCCTAAAGCCTCTCACCAAGCTAAAACCAATGGGCGAGAGAGGCCTTGATAGGATTTCTAAGCCGAGAGCCCTTAGACACAAGTCAATGGGCTCTCCAATTTGTTAAATGGAGCACATGTGCCAAGAAAGTGGTTCAAAGACCTTATGGGCACATGTGTCGATGAAAAAAATTGAGTTGATAAACGAAGATCAGCTGTTGTCTGATCAAGACCGTATATCAAACTCATGTTTTATATCAGACTGAGTCTGTTGATGTTAGTTCCGTCATCTCGATAGACACACAAGGTGCATACGGTTAAGAGAAGTGTCTTCTCGATTTATGACAACCAGATCCGCCGCCTTGGTGGTAGAGAAGCTTGGCAACAATTGTATGTGAAATCTTTTTTGATGGCAAAAAACAAAGTGATAAAGAGACACAGAGTTGATTTGAGAAGTGAAATCATTGAAAAAGGGGTAAAGGTGTTTTAGGAAGTTTCATAGGAAATAATGGTTCACCGAATACATGATTCTACAAAGAAGATAAGTATGGTGAATGGGTTATGTTGTAAAAAACATTGGTCCAATTTATAGAGGCCAAGCAAGGGTGCAAATGCAAATTTGATTTCAAAAAGCCTTTTAGAGAAATTTGCATCACAAGGACGGTGATGTAGGAATCACGCGATCGATAATTGGATAAATTTGGTACGGATTGACATATCGAAATATTAGGACTATAATTATGCATGTCAAATCGTACAACTTAGGGAATAGAGACTACTATTCTAGACTAAGTTTTGGCGGTAACACGTATCCCAAGAATTGGCTTGATCTGAGAAGAATCAGATTAGGTCAACTGAAATCTGATTACATACGAAACTGATCAGATGAGGAAGATCAGTTGAGCTTAATACCTCAACAAATCAGATATATATATCAGTCTATGAGAAAAACAGAAATATCAGTTGAAGGGGGAACTTCAACTGATCAAGGAGGATCAGAAAAGGGAAATCAGACGCAAAGTGAAGCGGATCAGTTGAAAAGAACAGTTGGGAAATTATAAGGATTAGGCAGAAAACTAAGATCAACAAGTGGAATCAACAACTACAAGTGGTATTGACTGATTACAATATCAGTCAACCAGATACGCTTTTCTGTTTCCTTGTTTATTGCTTACTTATTTGATCTTATCTGATATTATTTGTCTTACTGTACTCATTACCTTTTGTGACGTATTCCCTGCAAAACATTTAATGCGGACGTGGGGTACTTGTATTAATTGCTACAAAATGTGCTTTTAAATCCAAAAGGTATTAAATGCGTTTTTTCCGACCATACGATCAAAACCGCTTAATCTGGATCGTTTAATCTTTTCAAACGGTTGATCTTCCAATCTCGTTTTTCCCTCCTCCTCCTTATAAGTTTCATCAAAACCCTACCAGAGTTTTCTTATTCTCAAAAAATTTGCGATTTATTCTCTGAAAACTCAAATTACCCTTTTGTGATTCAAGTGTTTTCCTGCGATTCAAACTCATTTTACGAAAAAAATTGAAACGGTAATTTACGGTTATTTGATGTTTTCTTTTTTCAAAATCCTTTGATCATATAGATTATGTCTATGTGTTATCCTGCGATATGCCTTATCTTTTCTTGATATCCGTATGTGTTTATCGATTACTAGGCCTGTGAATAGGTCTGATAATCTACATGATATCTTTATGTATATGCACAATTTTAATCGAGTCTATCTTGTTGTAGATGGCCACTCACGGAATGGGAAAGATAATGTGCAACTATGCTGATCTAGCGACAAAGATTGTCGATGACAAATTTGTACAATTTGGTGCTACGCGGGATCCAGAATCCATGGAAGTGGAACAAATCCTGAAGAAAGGAGGCCTTGAGAAATTCTGTGCTTCTCACTGCAATCCAGTGATGCAATATGAAGCACTCGAATTCCTAAGGAATTTGAAGGTGGATACGAACACTCCTGGAGATGAACTGATCTCTTCAGTCAACGGAGAGAAGATCGGACCGACGAATCTTCGACATATCTCGTCTGTCACCCTTGCCAAAAGGGCGAATCTCGCTGCAAGACTCTGAGGAGAATGAAGATGAGCTGATCAGAAACGAACTCTTCAGGGAAGCTGACAAACATCAGACCGTAGGTTTTGTCAGACCGATGCTAAAAAGGAAATACATTTGTTGTTTGACATATTGTCAAAAACAATCATGGGTATTTCATTCACCCGAGATGCTCTAACATCCGTCAAAAGTATGCAGACAAAGATGGTTGCGATAATTGATGAAGCCAAGAACATCAATTGGCATGGCTTCGCGAAGGCCATTCTACTCCAAGAACATGAAAAAAATTGGAGTTAATGAATGGGGCGTGTCTATCTGAAGAAGTGGATCGCCAATCTCAACAAGGTTGCGATTATCTTGAAAGACAAAGCGCCAAATCTTTGAATGGGACGAGAATGGATCAAGTCCTACAAGGCCTTCCTCACAACAACTTCGAGTTATATATGGGCCACCCGATGATGATATGCCCCCTCCTCCAAAGGTGAAGAAAGGAAAAACCAAGGAAAAATTTCGCCTACACCAGATGCTCCCCAAAAGAAGAAAAGAAAATCGGGTGAAGGCTCAAGAGAAGAGGCCGAAGAAGGCAAAACAGCCTCCATGACTCATTACATTTCGGAAGATGATTCAGATGATGAAGCGAGCGAATCACTGGCGCGCGCATGTAGATCGAGAAAATCGAATGCGCAGCTTCTCAAGCCGAGCTCGCGGAAACATTCTCGAGAAGGAGCAAGAGACGCACGATCTCCTTCTCCTCAAACTCGAAATGATTCACCGCCAGACCCGCAAGCATCGAGCATGTTTCTCCTTCTTCTTCTTTTCGTCCCGCTAACGAAACTACATCAGGTTCGAACGTAAAGCTTACCATTGCGTGAGTCGGACGTAATTGCTTCAACATGTAGAACCTCTCGCAGTCAAGCCAATCACCCAACTTCCACCTACTCAAGCACCACCGTAACCCTCTACATCTCATCAAGGAATCCGGGTCGTCCAACAAATAATTCCTGAGTCCAGATCATCCAAGACCATCACCGGGAAAATGGTCAGGATGCAAATTGAACGAGATATTGATGCGATGTATCCAGAGCTGGTAGCCCATCCTGTTATCAGAGAGGAAGTTATGGAGATCCTCACATGGAAAGATCTCCGGTTAAAGAGCTTCTCAGACTTTATGATGATTATAGAACAGATGGGAGGTGCTGATGAATTTGCAGATTTTGATTTCGATATGAAGAAATCTGCTCAAGTAGGATCACCAACCGAGCCGATAAGCCGGCCAATCAATTAAAGCTCGATCCACGCGGTAGGGGTGAACAAGGCGAATCGGAGATCGCTAAGAAGCTCTGACAGATATGCCTATGAAGGATGCGGAGCCGCTGGCGATAGTGGAACCGGTGTCTTCAGCTCATGTTCAACCAACCTTTGGGGCACAAACAATCAAAGCAGATCAAGTAACGCGATACCATTCCTACATCTCACATCATCATTTGATCAACTTCGGAGATCGGATCATGTCTCAAAGATCTCTGAAAAAGAAGAAGTTGAGGGAGTGATAGCTAATCGAGGTGATTGGCCTCAAAGAAATAATAATGGATCAAAGGGAATTGGCTATTTCCCAGATTGAGGCAATCAAAGATGGAGTTCTCCCAAACCGTGACCACCCGTGTTCTGCCGAACTTATAAAATCGATTGATGACAAACTAATTCAGGTGGATCAACAACAAGTTTCTTTTCTCGATGCTCTTCGAAAAGCTAGAACCGATGAAGAAGAGAAACTTGACAAACTAATTCTTACACTCTCTCTCGCCATGGAATCATCAAAACCGAAATGATCTCGAAGGTTCAAGATCTAACCGCTCAAGCTCAAGGTTTATCATTGCGAGATCTCAACAGAGGCGATATCGATCCAACTTTGGTTCTCGACCTCCCACCTCACCGCTTTTAGATCAAACCAAAGGGGAAGGACAGAGGAGAAACCAACCGACACGATCGTAACAATGAAGACCTGATTCAGACAGTTGAATCTTATGGACAAAGACTAGACCATCCGGATCTTTTTTTTGCTAACTAAATTTAAAAAAAGATGGAAAAGTCAAAAGGCAAGAAAGGTTGCCTGGGGGTCTTTGGGACATCACAACTTGTACCGATCACTCGGACTAAGAAAATCACAAGAAGACTGACTAGCCAAATTCGGGCCGATAAGAAACCGGGCCGAGAAACCGGTCCAAAGAGCAGATTTTCAAGAAGTTAGAAAAAGCGAAAAGAAGAAAGAAGAAAAAAAAAAAAGAGGCGTAAGATCCGAAGAAGAAATTAGGATCAAGGGCGAAGAAAAGGAAAATTTGGAAAATCTGTGCAGAACCTCGATTTGCAAAGAGTTGATGAGATCATTCCAAAAACTGCTGCACACGCTGATAGGTTTGAGGAATGGAATAAGATCATAAGCGAATGGCTTCTAGATGCCTTTGTTCTGGATCTTGTTCCACAAGAAGAATCTCCAGATGCTGAATTCCTCAACTGGTTGGAAAACAAACATCTAGATTTTCTGAAGTATCTGGAAAATGAGGCCAAGATAATCAATGTAAAAATATCTCGCCAAGAGTATGATCTGTTGGATTACTCGAAGAAGGAAGATGGCTCATTTGACAGACTGGCATTTCAGAGATTCTATTTTGACATCCAGAGCAAAACGCGCATAACTGATCCTCAGCAGGTCAATGATGTCAAATGGAAACTTTATCAGATGTTCAACGTCCCTCAAGATCAAAGAGAGATGCCAGAAGGATACAAGCCTAAAGAGTGAAGAATCAGAAGACCTCTCAGGATCAGCTGCTTTTTAAATTCAAACTTTTCTGTTGTAACATGTAATCGACATATCTAATGAGAAAAGTTTATTTTCTGATCCTAAGACAAGATCTCATTGTCTTCTGATTATGTGCTCTTTACTGTTCTATTTTTATCAACTGTGATTGGTTTCTCAAAGTGTTTTGGTTTCATCAAAAAGGGGGAAATTGTTGGGAAATTTAGAGTTTTGATGAAAGATCTAAAACACATGTAATAGGACCAGTCAGACTTGTTAGCTGACTGATGTTTATATTACCGTTTATAGAATACCAGTTGATAATTACTGTATAGAACAACTAATGTAATAGATAGGTCACATATTGAGGGAACCTCAATATGTATAGGTCGAATCTGAAGATCAAAGAATATTTGATATCAAGCGGGCGGAATGCAAGAGAAGAACGGAAGATCAGATTGATCGATCAAGTCGATATCTCAAATTTGAAGTCATGAAGCTCAAACTCGAGAATACTTGAAGATCGGATGACTTCGGAAGATCGGACGGAAGACCTACATCACCGAAGTGCGCTAGTTGAAGCTAAGTCAACCGTCACCGAAGACTCCATCGTAGATCGATCGACTTTGGTGATCGATTCGACTCACCGTGAAAACCGATGTTTCACCAAATCATCGTCAATGATCCGAACAAGAAGAATGTCAAACTTAGTTGGAAGAACAACCTTTGAAAAGTCGTCTCGTTAACCAATAAGAACAAGACACGTATGATCGGGAGCCGACAATTACGGATTTGGTGCCGCTTCTCCAATCGGCTATAAAAGACACTATTCACGCTTTTCGGCCATGCCATTCTCGAAGACGTCACATCAATCCGCAAGCCTACCAAATATAGCACGAAATTCAAATTGCTCTCCAACGGCTCTTTGATTTTCGAGGTCTATAAATATGGGATCACACTTGAGAGTGAAGATACGGAAACCCTGAAACGATCAAGAAGCTCAAGCTATAATCGATTTCATACGAAGAACACGAACAAGAAGATTATTTTATTAAGTGTTCATCCCATAAGTTCTTAGCATAGAAATCTTTTCATCTAGGCGATAGGCTATCTTAAAACACTAGAAAAGATTTCATAGTTGGAACCAAAACAATCTTATCCAAACCCAAAGTTAGGTTAAGTTGTTTAGCAAGATTCAGACTAGGGTTTCTAGTTCGATTTACAGGATCGGTTGAGTGAGAACTCTTTAAATATCTGTCGATTGTCTTGTGTTGGACTAACACAAAAATCTAAGTCCGATTGGTTTAGTTGGTGCCCCTTGTGATAGGGAAGAGTGGGCGTGGGGATCTGGTTTGTCCGAACCACTATAAATCTTGTGTGCCTTTACCGCTTTGATTAATTGTTTACACAATCGCACACTACTATTAAAGCAGCATACATATTCTAAGTTAAGATCGGCTAGCACCAAGCTTCGATCCGATCAAGTTGACACTTTAGTCAATTTGGTTAAAAGACCGACTTTTGGAATCGATTTATCAAAACCTGGTTTTTCACGGGTAAAACTTAGCTTCCGCACATCAGTTAAACTGATAGTTACCGAACTGATCTGCCTTCAGGCGATTAGTAGTTGGTTATCAGTCCAAACTGATTCACTCGACTCGATCAAAGCTAATCGCTTACACTTTGATCTGCACAAAAAGTTTTTCAGAAGTCTATTCACCCCTCCCCTCTAGACTTCTGCCCTCACAAAACCCGTTCGGGACCTACACATCCGACACACCAAACACAATAGATTCGACAAAGCCTCCCACTCTTCCCAAAAAGAGGAGCATATATTGGCAGCATTGTATAGATGGGACTCAAAGATTGGGTGATGGGAGCCAACAACCAATCGGGACATGCAAATATTGTGGCACAGAGATCCTAATGACGGGTGGAAGTACTAGTGGGTTAAAAAACCACTTAGAAAAACGATACAAGGAATTTGATTTGTACAAGAAAATTGAAGAAAGGGATAAGGTATTCTCCTACTTAATCCTAAGCATAATTAATAATTTATGAATATGGTATGTTAAAGAAGTTCTAGTGAACCACAAACAAAGTTAGAGCTTAGAGTCATACATGTAAAACTTGAGTTTGTTATACTTGAACTTACTGTTATTCGACTTGATTAATGGATTCTAATATGTTAATTGATTATATTTTTGTGTTTTGCAGGTTTCTTGAGATGTTATGTTGGACTTTGAGGGTGAATTGTGTTTTTTTTCTTTAATCGTGATTTGTATTATTTTAGAACTGAAACAGACTGTGTTTTTTTTAATATGTGTTGTGTTGAATTGTTTAAACTTATTTTGTTGTGTTGAACTGTTAAAACTTATTTTATTGTGTTGGACTATTGAAACTTATTTTGTGATCACATGTTGTTTTTCATAAAAAATACAGGCAATTTTTTTTAAAAAAAACGACAGGAACGGTATACCGAGAATTTCGGTATACCAAAAATACCAAAATTTTTGGTATACCGTTGTCATACCAAAAATTTACCGAATTTTTTTGTAAACCGTTGTCATATTGAAAATTTTGGTATACTGAAAATTTTCAGTATACCGAAATTTTCGGTATGACAACGGTATGATTTTTTTCGGTATACCGAAATTTTCGGTATGACAACGGTATGAATTTTTGGTATACCAAAAATTTCAGTACGGTAACGGTATGACGAGAAAATTTTCGGTATGCCGTACCGTCCACCCCTAGGTGCGTGTGCCTACACGTTTGTGAAATGGTTGCAGTGGCGATTCACCCGCACGCGCCTAGCAGCGGCGGCGACTCGCATGCACGTGACAACCACTTGTTTTGCTTCGGGGCAATTTTTCTGTTGCAGATTCATGTTCCGATTTTGGGATTTTCTGATATGTTCGTGTTAGTTGGACTATTCGAATATCTAATGGGAACTAAACTGGATTATCGATGGTATGTATGATTAATTAGATTGAATCTGACGAACTGTGATGTTGAATTGTTGGTTTCGGAGTCCCGATTAGAAAGATGGTTTTTGGGTATTGGGCTGTGATGAGGGAAGGACCGTATTACAAATTTGATTTCAAGAAGGTCTTTCCGTGCAATTTTAGAAATTAGCACTTGAGCCCTTAATGAATTTAATAATAAAATTTGGTTAAATTATTTTTTGATATTAATAAACTTAATTCTTAAAACAAGTTTATCGGTTGGAGAAATATTAATTGGATTAATTATATTTTTTTAATAATTGATTGAAATTGGTTAAATAAAATTAAATTAAATTTTGAATTTTATTTAATAATTTTGATGGTTATTAAAATCTCACTTAGTTTAACTAAATAATTGGTTAACGTATAATTTACGTCCACATTATAACTGTTTGGGTAGGCGGCGCCCAATAATTGTCAGACCGTATTAATTGTTTGGGTAGACGGTTCCCATATAAGTGTTAGTCCGTATAAAATCATGTTTGGGTAGGCGGGGCCCAATAATTGCTCAAATGTGATATAGATTAACATTTTTGATCTCGATTAAGCAATTAATACCCCGCCTTTAAAACGTTCCTCGCTAAAATATGATTTTCTCATTAATTTGATAAGATGTCTCCCATCAAAATTAAAAGTAAACCGGGGATTTCGTTCCAATGGGTATTTAGGACCAAAGTCTTTTGCTCGGATCTACATTCAATGGAACTTTTATAGGGATACATAGTGTCGCCGCTTAAAGGTTGTAAACCAACATAACTTTGTTTCACCAGCCAAAGCAGGGAAACGAAAGTTAAGGGACATCCGATTAAACTGGGTTTAATCAACTAGGAATTGCAGTTTTTGCAATTGGTTTAGAGACCTACCAGATTTATTATTACAATAATCAGCCAAAGCAGATATTGTAATAATAAGAATGTGGATCCTAGTCCATTACAATTTATATTTGATATAAATTTGTACTCTTCAGATGAGGTCGTTGAGTATGTGAAAATAATGAAGACAAAATAAACACAAAAGAAAGGCCATGTTTATTCTAATTGCTGAATATTGATCATAGGAATTATGTGTTTAATTCCCGTTTTATTTTATTTCTCTTGGTTAGTTGAAATGTATAACTGTAATTGAGATGTGTTTTGGAAACAAACAAACTGACTAGGCCAAATTTTTTGGACTGGCACCGAAACGTGCATTTGGTGCTAAGGCAAGAAAAGATTGAGTATGTGTTGGACACGTCAATCCCGGTTACCCCTGAATCTGGTTCCCTGAGGCAGCCACGTTTGACGTAGCAGCTCAGAAGATGCATTAAGAGGATGCTTTCCAGGCTCAGTGTGTGATGTTGCTCGGCATGACTCCCGATATACATAGGCAACGTGAGAAAATGGGTCCCTTATAGATGCTCAAGCATCTGAAGGACCTCTTTGATTCTGAATCTCATTCTGAGATTTGTGAAATGATGAGAGATCTGTTCAGATGTCGGTTAGCTAAAGAAGGGAAGATTTCACCTCATGTGCTAATGATGATAGGCCTTGAAAATGTGTGTGCGTGTATTTTCAGAGTGTTGTTGAAAATGTTGTGAAACATGTAAAACAACATATGACAGTGGAAGTATAAAAACGCAGTGCAAAGGATTTCCAAAATTATGTATAGTCTATAATTAGACTATACGAACCTCATGGTTAAAAACTTCACTATAACAAGTAGTGAGATACACACGAATCTCTTACAAGATCCTAAAAGGTGTAGTGAAAAACCACACACCAAAAATTAATCTATTCAATCAAGTAATTAGTGATCTTATTCAACCTAAAACTTGATCTAATAAGATAAATAGAATACTGATGGGAGAGATTGTATTCCCTCGACCAGTACAAATAGAATAACAACGACCCTCAAACTCCTAAAAGAAACAATCACTCGGTTGTTCTCTCGGTTCTGTCTTGGATGTTATACTCTTAAGTTTGGAGTAGAGCAAATGGGATTTCACTTTAACTCGAATTTGAATGTCGACCAATGCAGTCTATTTATAGACATTTCGACCAACTGCATTGTCCTATCCACTTGGTGTAGACACCCATGAAGATCTTCCCACTATCTCCATGATCTTGGTTTAACCACCCATGATCTTTCTATTCTTACTCCATCAGTGCAACCGCTTGACAATATCCGAAATTGTCTTCAACCTGCAATGTAGGAAACATAGAAAAACACATCTAATAAAACGGAGTCAATGTTAGAAGAAAGAGCAAATTTAAGATGTTGTGCAGAATGTTGTCCAACATCTGGAACAACATCCGTGCAACATCAACAAACTGCCCCAATTTGGCCTTTCTACTACAACATGGCTGATGTTAAAAACAACATCCGAACTTGTGTTAGGAAAGAAACAAATAATAGTCATTCAGAGAACAACTACTATTCAACCAAATCATAATTTAAAAACAAAAACAAACACAAGCACTAAGTACATCAGCAGTGTACTTAGGCCAAAGTATTCAACATAAAGTAAATGACAGAAACATAAACCTATCAACTAATTGTCCATTAACAGAGTTCATAAAGTAAAGAGCAATAAATAAAAGATTGCAATACAGAAAGGAATGACTGCATCTCCACAATCTGCAAATGCTCCCCCATACATCAAAAACTCCCCTTGTCTTGAATCTGATCACCAATTGTCATGACCATACATCTCATCAAGCAAAGCAATACTCTCAGGAGACATATTCTCCCTGTCTGGAGTCTTTCTCAGATCTTCATCAGTGCAATCATCAGTTGTATCTCTATCTTCAACTGGTGCAGGGTCAGGAACAACTTGTTCAGCAGCAGCAACAACATCCTCCACAGCCTCATTCACAGCATCTTGTACAGCAGCATCAACCTCTCTATCTTCATTATCATTATGATCATCTTGTGCAGCACCACCATCATCATCCTCAGCAACATTATCACCAACATCTGGTGCATCATCCTTCTCACCTGCATGGCCAGATGGACCAGCTCCATCATTACCACCATCATCAGGACCATCATCAGGTGATCCTCCCCCTGTTGGAATAGAAAGCAGGCTTCTCCAGAAGGTTTGTTGTTTAAGTAGAGCATCTATGTTCTGCTGGATGGAAGTAATTTGATCATAAATGAAAGAATTTGTAAAATGAACAGAGGGTGTACCATCTCTTCTGGTTACTGTATAAGGAATGTTGCCAACAGGATGGGCAACATTTTTGGCTTGCGGTGCAGGATCTTCCAAGGGTAGATCAACAGTGCGATTTCCAGACCTCAGCACATGTGAGATACCAAAACTTGGCATATAACCACTGATCCTTTCACCTCTAGGTCTCTCAAACTCCAGTCTATCCAAGAGTTGACAAGCTTGGATATGGCAGAATGGTTCCTTAAGAGTGTTTACCAGCATATGATACAATGTTGTCAAATATGATTTGACCCATGTTGAATTTGTTCAGGTGTACAATCTTGTACAACAAGAATGCATGTTCCTTGGTTAACACAGTAGAATTCTTGGAAGGCAACCAATTAGAGACTAGCAGCTTATGCATCACAGAGTATAAAGAGGTCAGTTTTACAGCAGAAAATTGTAAAGTCCATACAGAATGCCTACCACCAGTGATGACAGACATCACTTCCCCTATGTCCAATTCTCCATAATCATCTTCCATTTGCCTAGTCTTCAGAAAGATGTTTATAATTCTAGGGGTAATGGTAACAACATTGTATCTAAACCTTACTTTCCCAAAATTTGAAGACTGCCTATTCCCACAACTCTTCTTCAGATTATCATAAAATTCAGCAACCCAAGCAACATAATAAGGTTTGGCATATTGTAGAGCATGCAACAGAGATCTACTATCAAGAAAACCTATCATATTTTGAGCTTCAAAATCAGGCATTTTGATTATCCTTTCATCTACAATGAACCTCTTAAGCATGGATTTAACAACAACAGATTTTCTATCATGCTCAACCTTATCATCAGAGTCAGAGTCAGAATCCATTACCTCATCAAAGAGTTGATCAAACTCATCATCAGTTTGATTGTCAACAGGCTCATCTTCTTGTACATCAGCTTCATCATCTTCTTTAGGGTCATCTTCAACATCCATTTCTTCCTCAGACTCATCTGTCTCAGCTTCATCTTTCTCAGATTCCTCTCTCTCAGAATCATCTCTTTCAACATTTGCAGATGGTTCTGCAGCATCAGGAGCAGCATTCACTGATGGTTCATTTATCCTTTTGGTTCGTTTCTCTTTCTTTGCCATCAATTCCTCCATGGTTAAGTCATCATCTGAGTCTTTTGGCTCAGCAACAGGAACATTTGGAACAACCATTTCTTCATCTGAATCCTCTACAGTGATAGGATCATCTACACCACCATCAGTCCTCTTAGGACGTTTCCCAGTGTAGTCCATCTTCTTTCCAAGGTTCCTTTGTGAGACTCTCCTTTTTCCCCATTTTCCACCACCTCTTTTGGGAGCCAATTGCTTCTTTCTCAACCGAATGTTCTTGAGTTTCTCCCCCATTCCTTCTGAATCAGAGGAATCAACTTTGTCCATCTCAACATCGGCCATTTGAGTAGGGTTTTCAACAGGTTTTGGAGAAGGTTCATCAGGAATTTCTGTGGCTAAGGGTTTAGCAGAACGATCAACAAAGTCATTAATGTTGACTTGTCTTTTGCCAACAAAAACATCAGGAAGAATTGGAGGGTTTTTCTCGAGCATCTATTCGATGATCAGTCGAATCAGAGATTGAGGGGTATCTTCAGGAAATTCGTACGGAGTGGGTTTTGGTACGGATGAAGACGATGATCCACCAACATTAGTGGAATCATAATCTGGGTTTTGAGTAGCCATTTCTGCAAGTAGGTTCAGAGGATTCGAGTTTGATGGAGAAGAAAGGTTCGAGCGAGGGTTTGAGAAAGGAGGGTTTGCGTGTGAGTGAGAGTGATCAGAAGAACTCGAAAGGTTTTGTTTATCAGCCATAACACCGCCTTTCTGTCCAATCAAATAATGCACAACAATTAAAATAATGTTATATGAAAAATAGGAGGGAAAAAGAAGTATATGACCGAAAATAATTGAAATAACATAAGTAAAATCAACACAAACCTCGATTCCTATGTGCAACAACAAAGTTTTTAGCTTTCAGTAATAAACATCACAGACAAAATCGAACTTAAGTAGAGAAGAAAGGATGGAGGTTAATACACAAAACCACCACAGAAACCGACCAAGAGTGGGACAAAGTAACCACCCACTAAGGCAAATGTGATCGTGTGAATGTGTATGAGCCGCCAAAAACATTTTCAAAAATAGGAAACTATATCTAAAATTAAATAAACTCATATTAGTTCAAATAACATGTTTAAAACCTCGAATTCAACTTAGGAAGAAAATTAAATAAATCGTGTATGATAGATAAAGTTCGAATCACTTAAGGTTTCATAAAATGTCGGCACACATATACCTCAACACTTAATTTTGCATGAAATTCATCATCAAAGTGTTGCATATTTTGAAATTTCTTTTAAACATATGTTCACATTGATCCACCTTTTCAAGAGAGAACATCGTAGTAGTGAGCTCCGTACTCCATAATTACTCAGCGGATTGTGAACAAACATGGATGTATATTTAATCACCTTTTGAAAAGAGAACATCATAGTAGCGAGCTCTGTGTCCCATAGTAACTCAGTGATTACACATCTAAGTTGTGTTATATTTTTCAATGCATTTAAGAGATATATGTCCAGGACTCTGTATCTAAACGATGATTCAACAATAAGATCATAACACTATCATTTAAAGTTCAAACATAAGTAAATCAACAGACAAACTCATTATCAGAACCACAATGTTGCTTCAAATGTTGGAAACATTTATCACAACATCTAGTGTTTATTTTCAGATATAGCAAAGACCAAGAGATTTTCTAAATGAAGAAAACCTCTCATTATCAAGAGCTTTTGTGAAAATATCAGCAAGTTGTTTTTCTGTAGAAATGTACTCTAACTTCACAACTTCTTTCTCTACAAGATCTCTTATAAAGTGATGTCTTATACTTATATGCTTAGTCAAAGAATGTTGCACAGGATTCTTGGAAATATTGATAGCACTACTATTATCACAATAAACAGTCAAAATACCACTTTTCAACCCATAATCATTAAACATCTTTTTAAGCCATAGCAGTTGAGTGCAGCAACTTCCAGCAGCAACATATTCAGACTCAGCTGTTGATTGTGAAACACAATTCTGTTTCTTACTATGCCAGGATATAATGTTGTTTCCCATGTAGAAACATCCTCCACTAGTACTTTTTCTGTCATCACAATCACCTGCCCAATCTGCATCACAATAGCCAACTAAAGAGTAATTAGTATCCTTTGAGTACCAAATACCTAGATCACATGTTCCAGCTACATATCTTATAATTCTTTTCACAGAATTAAGATGTGATTCCTTAGGACTAGCTAGATAACTAGCACAAAGACAGAGATTATACATAATATCAGGCCTACTAGAAGTTAAGTACAAAATACTTCCAATCATTGATCTATACAAAGTAGGATCAACATCTTTTTCAATCAAGTCTTTACTCAACTTTTGAGTTGAACCCATAGGGGTTTTCATAGTTTTAGCAGTTTCAAGACCAAACATTTTCACCAAATTCTTAGCATATTTGTCTTGAGAAAAGAAAATACCATCTTTCATTTGTTTGATTTGAAGACCTAAAAAGAAATTCAGTTCTCCAACCATGGACATTTCAAAAGTACAGGTCATTTCTTTAACAAAACTCTCAAGCATATCATTACAAGTTGAACCAAATACAATATCATCAACATATATCTGAGCAACCATGATATCATTCTTAGAATTTTTAATGAATAAGGTTCTATCAGCTTCACCTCTCAAAAATCCAAACTCAAGTAAGAAATCAGTAAGTCTACCATACCAAGCTCTAGGTGCTTGTTTTTAGATCATACAAAGCTTTCTTTAACTTGTAAACATGATCAGGAAATTCCAGATTTTCAAAACCCTTAGGTTGTTCAACATAAGCTTCATCATCCAAAATACCATTTAAGAAAGCATCTTTAACATCCATTTGATGCAAGTTAATGTTAATGAAACATGCAATAGCAAGAAGTAATCTAATAGATTCAATTCTAGAAACAGGAGCTAATGTTTTATCAAAGTCTATTCCTTCAATCTGAGTATACCCTTGAGCAACCAATCTAGCCTTATTTCTTACAATATTACCAGATTCATCAGTTTTATTCTTGAAAATCCACTTTGTTCCTATGGCATTAATATCAGAATTAGGTCTAGGTACAAGTGTCCAAACATCATTTCTTTCAAACTGATTAAGCTCTTCATGCATAGCATTTATCCAATTTTCATCATCAAGAGCTTCTTTCACATTTTTAGGCTCAATTTCATAATGATAACACTCAAAAGTTACCTGATTGCATATGGATGACATGCAAACTGATCTTACAAGGTTATTGATATGAATAACCATTCTTCTTCTAGTTTGTACACCAGTGGTAGCTTCTCCAATGATCTGATCTGATGGATGACTTTTCATTATCTTTGTTGAGGGAACCAAATGTTTTGGATACTGTGAATCTTGTGACAGATTTTCAGTATTTGAACTTTTGGGTAATGTTGCATTAGATGTTGTAGGAACATTCCGATTCTTATCAACATTTTTACTATCTTCAGTGTCATCAGTATTTCTGGATACTTCTATCAAACCTGATACATTATCTTCAACACTTTTACCTGCAAGTTCATCAAATACCACATTTACAGATTCTTGCATTGTATTCAAGTTATAGATTCTATATGTCTTGCTATTCTTAGAATATCCTAAGAAAAATCATTTATCACTCTTAGAATCAAACTTGTGCAACTGATCTCTATCATTCAAAATGTAACAAACACAACCAAACACATGAAAGTATTTCAAATTTGGTTTCTTGTTATTCAGAATCTCATAGGGAGTACAATTACTACCAGAACGAATATAGACTCTATTCACAATGTGACAAGCAGTATTCAAAGCTTCAGCCCATAATTTCTTAGAAAGACTTTTTGAGGTTAGCATAACTCTTGCCATTTCTTGCAAAGTTCTATTCTTTCTTTCAGCAATTCCATTTTGTTGAGGAGTTTTAGGTGAAGAAAACTCTTGTAAAATATCTTTCTTTTCACAAAAATTAGTAAACAAGCTGTTTTCAAATTCTCTTCCATAATCAGACCTTATCCTACTGATCTTTAAACATAAAACAGTTTTAAACCTTTTGTAAAGAATTTTGAACTCAGAAAAGGTAAAAGATTTTTCTTTAGAAAAATAACCCAAGTATATCTAGAAAAATCATCTACAAGAACATATGAATACCTCTTGCCACCTAAACTTTCAGTTTCCATAGGACCCATTAGGTCTATATGAATCAACTCACAACACCTGTTTGTTGTACATGCTGACAACATTTGATGTGTTGTCCTTACTTGCTTACCTTTTTGGCATGGTCCACAGATTTTTCCTTTTTCAAAGTTAAGATCAGGTAAACCAACAGCAGCACCTAGTCTATGCAATTTCTAAATACTTCTGTAATTAGCATGACCAAGTTTTTGATGCCACAAAATAATATAATTTGCTTTAGCACTTTTACATGCATGATTTGAACCAATCAAATAGCAATTATCAGCAGATCTTTTGCCAGTCAATAAGCAATCATCATTTTTATCAAACACATAGCATGAATTCTTGTCAAACTTTACATGTAAATCATCATCACATAACTGATGGATCACGCCGGTGAAGGCGATCCGTCACCCAGGATCCTTATTTGATGCCAAAGGTATACATATTAAAATTAAAACCTAAACATGCGTCTAAAGCAAAAGGTTTAGATTCATTACCCTTGAAGATCGAGGCGTTGATTCCACTACAGATCTTTTAGTCTCTTTCCCAGCCTCGTCTGAATGCCGAGAGGACAGTAATGTATCGAACGTGGAGAGGATGCCTCCTGTTTCGTTTCTGCATAAACCCTAATTGCCCGGCTGCTGCATTTTCAGATTTCGTGTGCTTAGGGTTTTAGACGAAACCAAGCCCCTTTATTTATACTCCTCAGGTTTCGTGGGCCAGACTAGGAATCCATTAGAAGGTATAGGGTTTGGGCTTCTTCCGGGCCCAAATAATCTTATGTTCAGCCCAGAACATTAATTTGGCCCGAGAGCATTAATTCATCCCACTAGAAAATTAATGTTGCACTCCCGTCCTATTCCAAACTGAATCAGGACTTCTATTAGACTTTATAATTCCCCGTGTTAAAGATATCGCACATCCATTAATTATTAAAGCTTTTGACTGCTTTAATTAATTAATATCTATTATTCCTTGAGTAGTACCACTCAATCTTGTTGTCGTACGAATTAAATCCACCTGCAGGGTTTAATACGACAATCCTTTATGAGTTTCCTCAAGGGGACGTCATCATCCTGGATGTCCAGGACACGGTGCCCCAATGACAATAAATAGATATCATGCGAGTGATGTCACTACCCAAAATACGAAGTATGAGATATCTACCAAGATTCTCACCTATAGTAAATCAAAGCAGTGAACAAGCACCCCACATATCTAAATACCACACTTATGGTTAAGAATAATAAAAGTCACCAAGACCTCTAGTTCTTCATAACAATCAGAATAGAAGAACATGTCTTATCTGTGACCCATTCAATGCGACTTAGCGCACTAGTATAAACTAATGGCCAAGACAAACCACCAACAAGTTTATACTACAACTTAAACCAATAGTTATATCCAGAACTATCTCAGTTATGAATATTGTTTATATCTTATAAGGAACTTGACGATGTGATCTTCTGTGTGACTACAAACCCACCACATTGTCTACAATATAAGATAAGCAGACACATAAGCAATTTATAAGAATGCAATAATGTGAAAAACCATTTATTTCAGATAATAAGGAAATTGAATATACATCCACAAAAGCTCACTAAAAGTTTCCTTTACAGTATACACAAACAATCTCCCACTTATACTAAAGCTAAACTTTTAGTATACACATGAAGCCATAACAATTCTCCCACTTATACTAAATTCTAGCTGTAATACATCATAAACCAAGACCCTCTACATGTTTCTCAAAGACTTTTATTGCCAGAGTCTTTGTGAAAGGATCAGCCAGGTTGTCCAACGATGCAATCTTAGCCACAACCACGTCTCCTCGATTTACGATATCTCGTATAATGTGGTACTTCTGCTCTATGTGTTTACTTGCTTTGTGGGCTCTAGGTTCTTTCGAGTTTGCCATTGCACCCGCGTTATCACAATAAATGGTGATACACCTCGGCATACTCTCAAAAACCCCTAGGTCCAGTAAGAAACTACGTAGCCAGACAACCTCTTTAGCAGCTTCTGAGGCAGCTACGTACTCGGCTTCCATAGTGGAGTCCGCAATGCATTTCTGCTTTACACTTCTCCAAGATATGGCTCTGCCTCCCAGCATAAACACATAACCCGAGGTAGACTTCCGTTCATCTCGATCAGCTTGGAAATCTGAATCGGTATAACCAAAAGGAATCATGTTGTCTGACTGGTATACCAGCGCATAATCTCGAGTCCTTTTCAGATACTTGAGAATGTGCTTGACAGCTATCCAATGCCCTTGACCAGGGTTAGACTGATATCTCGCTACCATGCCAACTGCATAGCAAATATCAGGCCTCGTACACAGCATTGCACACATAAGGCTTCCTACAGCTGATGCATAAAGAACCTTAGCCATTTCCTCTATCTCCTTCTGTGTCTCAGGAAACATATCCTTAGATAGGGGAACTCCATGTCTGGAAGGTAGTAAGCCCTTCTTGGAGTTTTGCATGCTAAAACGAGCAACCACAGTATCAATGTAAGATGCTTGAGATAAACACAACATTCTCTTTTTCCGATCACGAATGACCTTAATACCAAGAATGTACGATGCTTCTCCCATATCCTTCATTTGAAACTGCTCTGAAAGCCACACCTATACGTCTGATAATACTTTCACATTGTTGCCATTAAGAAGAATATCATCTACGTACAGTACCAAGAATACCACTACGTCTCTGTTACTCTTCTTGTACACACAAATTTCATTTTGACATTGTTCAAATCCAAAAGATTTGATCACCTCATCAAAACGAATGTTCCAAGACCTGGAAGCTTGCTTCAGCCCATAAAGAAACTTTTTCAGCTTCCAGACTAAATACTCTTGGCCTTTCTTCACATAACCCTCGGGTTGCTGCATATAGATGTCCTTATCCAACTCTCCATTAAGGAAAGCTATCTTGACATCCATTTGCCAAATCTCGTAGTTCATGTGATTGGCTATGGATAAGAGAATCTGGATCGACTTTAGCATGGCTACTGGTGAAAATGTTTTGTCATAGTCGATTCCTTCTTTCTGGGTAAAACCCTTTGCCACCAACCGTGCTTTAAAAGCAATAATATGCCCATCAGATTCTCTCTTACGTCTGTAGACCCACTTGCACCCAACGACTTTTTTGTCGTGGGGAAGTTCACTTAGGTCATACACTTCCATAGCATCCATGGGTTCAATCTCTGAATCCATAGATTTGTGTCAAGACTCTGCATCTTTGTCTTGAAGTGCCTCTTTGTAAGTCCAGGGATCGTTATCATCATGTTCATCATCTGGAATCAAGTCCGCAGACTCTTCCAAAAATATGAAACGATTAGGTTGACGAACAACCCTCCCACTACGACGAGGCAATGTATACAAGGGTTCATCAGAGTAACCACGTTGTGCAGTCTCTTGTGGTATTTCCTCTTGCACACTTGGTGTGCCATTGTCTCCCCTCAACTCATTTAGAATGATTTCACTGTTGGACTTATGCTCATTCATATAGTCTTCCTCTAAAAACCGAGCATTGGTACTCACCATCACCCTCTGATCATTAGGACTATAAAAATAACCACCTTTTGTTCCTTTAGGGTATCCTACAAATAGCTGTACTTCAGTTCTAGGTGCCAACTTATCAGCTTCCTTATTCAGAACATGTGCTGGACAACCCCAAATCCGAATGTGGTTTAGACTAGGCTTTCGCCCAGACCACAATTCGATTTGAGTTTTTGGAACTGCTTTAGAAGGTACGTAATTTAGAAGGTACGCTGCCGTTTCCAAGGCATATCCCCAAAAGGAGGTGGGTAATGAAGCATAACTCATCATCGATCTCAACATCTCCAATAGAGTTCTATTCCTCCCCTCAGCCACTCCATTTTGTTGGGGAGTACCAGGCGCAGTGAGCTGGGATGTAATCCCGTTCTCTAATAAGTGTTGCCTAAATTCATTGCTAAGATATTCGCCACCACGATCAGATCGTAGTGATTTAATACTTTTACCATGACGGTTCTCCACTTCTGCTCTACATTTTTTGAACTTGCCAAAGCATTCAGACTTGTGGAGCATCAGGTAGATATATCCATATCTTGAGTAATCGTCAATGAAAGTGACGAAATACTCAAAACCACCTCTAGCTTGAACAGACATGGGTCCACACAAATCAGAGTGAATCATTTCCAACACACCATTGTCCCTATTCCCCTTGGCCTTAAAAGGCCTCGAGGTCATCTTGCCTTCCAAACAGGATTCGCAGACTGAGAATGGTTCCACTTGGAGAGACTCCAAAACCCCACTACTAACCAGTCTTTGAATCCTTCTCAGATTGGCATGACCCAACCTTAGGTGCCAAAGGTATGTTTGATTCAGCTTAAAAGGTTCTTTTCTCTTTTTTGATGATGACGATGAATGAGCTCCAGTCACAGTATTGTATGCACAAGTAATAGTATAAAGATTATTTTCTAACGCGCCAGAACAGATTAAAGAGTCATTTCTCATAATAACAAATTTGACATTAAAAACAACTGAGCATCCATCCATAAATAACTTCGATACTGAAATTAAATTCTTCCAAAAAATCAGCACGTATAAAACGTTCTTTAATACTAAAACAGAATTAGAAAAACACAAGTGCACATCTCCCACTTCAACCATCTCATCATTGCAAAGATTGTCCAAACTGAAAGTAATCTCGCCCTCACTCAGTTGCCTTGTCTGCAGAAACCCCTACAAGGTATAACAAACATGATAGTGGCTCCTGTATCTACTACCCAAGAAAAGGTAGAACAAGCCGCGAAACATGTTTCAACAACCAGAGCAAGAGACGTATCAAAGTTGTCTTTTTTCAGGAGAGGACAATCAGACTTCCAGTGTCCTGTCTGGTTGCATTTGAAGCATTTGCCTTTTGGCTTTTTCACGCCACCAGAAGGTGCCACTTTCTTACTCCCACTGCTTCCACTACCCTTTTTCTGTAAAGGCCTTTTCTTCTTCCCACCCTTAGACGAAGAAAATCCAGCTTGAACAGAAACATGAGCATGTGGTCCTTTACCCTTACCCATGAGACCTTCCGCAGTGATCAATTCTGCAAGAAGCTCGGCTATGGTATAGTCCTTCTTACTCATGATCACATTTAAACGGAAGTTTTCAAAAGACTTTGGGAGCGAGTTCAGGATTATATCGATCTTGGTATTACCATCGATTTCTCCTCCGAGGACCTCTATCTCATTCAGATATTCCATCATCTTTAGACAGTGGTCCCTCACGGACGCTCCCTCTGGCATAGAGGTTGACATAATGCTCCTCATAGCCTCAAAACGGGCAGCCCTATCTTTCTCACCAAAAAACTCTTTTAGGCTCAACATCATATCTGCGGCATTAGGCATATTTTGATGTTGCTGTTGTAAAACATTTGACATCGATGCCAAAATGTTGGGAGATGAATTTAATAAAAGATTATATGAATTTATAATAGGATAAACTGAAACCAGAGTATAGGTTATATGTTTGTAACAAGATAGGTTTTGGCATCATCAAAAAGGGGGAAATTGTTAGGAGATGAATTTAATAAAAGATTATATGATTTTGATTAAGATCCCAAAACCCCTGAGTATGACATGCTCAGGATAATCTTGATAGATGGGTCAGGATTCAGTTTTAGAATGTTCAGGATATTATCTGCACCGTGTATAGTCGGCAGATATAGAACAGTTAGTTTTCAAGACTCGATGAAGAAACCGAGATATCAAGACTTCGATGAGGATCGAGAACCCAAGACTCAGAGAACACAAGACTCGAGAGAACACGAAGACTCGAGAGAACATCAAGGCACAAGAATTACTAAAGACTCAAGAATGTCTTGAATGCTCAAGATATATCTGAATGTTCCGAGGCACTGAAGCTGAGGAATATAGCCGTTGGAATCCAGCTGACGTGGACCAACAAAGAGGAAGACAACCAGCCTGAAAAAGCTGCAGAACTTACAAAGAATAGTATGGATTTGAATGTGATTCTCTCCAACGGTAACATTCAAATCCACACTATAAATACAAGTTCTTCCTTCATTATCAGGTGTGGATGCATGGAGATTATGCACAAAATGCTACAAAGCCAAAGAGCGTTATAGTCAAAGCATTCCCACCCTAGAACACAAGTCTGTAGATATACAAATATATTCAAAGAGTGTTCTAGAACCCAACCTAAGCAACCCACGATGTATCATAAGCTTAGAGAGATTTTCCCAACCTTAGCATTGAGGCTAAACCATTGTAAGGGAAAATCTCACCATAGTTGGAGACAACACCAAACCCAAACCCAGTGGTGAAGTGAGGTAGTTGTTAGGCAATCCCGAGTGAGGGTGATAAGTCCCGTTGGAGTGTGAACTCGTTAAACATCTGTAGGCAATCCCGTGGAGGGTGATAAGTCCCGAGGTGAACCCGAGAGAGGGTTATAAGTCCAGTTCGAGTGAGAGCTCGGTAAATATCTATAGGCAATCCCGTGGAGGGTGATAAGTCCCGTTTGAAGGAATTTCCCTAGAGAGGGAGAGTGGATGTAGGGATCGGTTGTCCGAACCACTATATATTCTTTGTGTTGTTTCTTTCGCTTTATGTTTATACTTGTCATATGCATCTAGTTATAGCAAAAACACAACATATGTGCTTAAAAAGAAAAAATTGGAAAACACTGCCCTCACCTTTTGTTTTTTTTATATGCACCGAAATAAAACATTTTTGCTTCATAAGACGCGTAAAATAGGTTTTCCCACCGGGACCATCAAGTGGTATCAGAGCAGGTGCTCAAAAGATTACTTCTTCAATGTAATCACCTGAGCAGATCTATTTTTAAAACCTGTCTCTGATCTGATACCAACAAGTGGTATCAAGGAAACATAAAGTTTTACACAACAATGGAATAATAGAACTTTTCATTGATAAAGACCCGAAGGTCAGGTTACATTACAAGTTACAAATGCAAGAGAACCTGGAGGTCAATACATAACTCTAAACCCTAAACCTTTAAGCCATAACCCTAAACCTTCATCCAAACCCAAACCCGATCTACAGGGTAGTGATTAAGAGGAGGAGAGAGAGATTTTAAGATCTCATGCTCTCATTTTCCCCACTTAAGGAGGAGGGAGGCTTTGAAAGGTAATCCTATGCCAAGAAGTGATGGACTCTCCAATGGAGTGAGAGCGGCCTTGATAGGATTTTTAAGCCAGGAGCCCTAAGAAAGAGTCAGTGGGCTCTCCAGCTGTTAAATGGTGAGTTGATATAAGAAGATCAGCTGTTGTCTGATCAAGATCGCATATCAAACTCACGTTCATTTTCAGACTGAGTCTGCTGATGCTGGTTACGTCATCCAGAAAGACACACAAGGTGCATACAATTAGGAGAAGTGTCTTCTCAGTTGCGACAGCGGATCCGCCACCCTGATGGTAGAGAAGCTTAGCAACGATTGTATGAGAAATCTTTGATGACGACGAGAACCTCAAAAAGGGACACACAGGGTTGATTTGAGAAGATGAAATCATGGAAAAGGGGGTAAAGATGTTTGCCGGAAGTCTCACCGGAAACAAGGGTTCACCAGGATACATGATTCTACAAAGAAGATAAGTATGGTGAATGAGTTATGTCGTGTAAAATATTGGTCCAATTTATAGAGGCCAAGCAAGGGTGCAGATGCAAATTTGAGTTCTCAAAGCCTTTTTAGAAAAATTTGCATCGCAAGGACAGCGTGTAGAAATCACGCGACCGATAATTGGATAAAGTTACGGCGGATTGATATATCGAGAGTGTCAGACAATATCTACACATGTCAAATCGCACCAACTTAGGGAATAGAGGCTACTACTCTAGACTAAGTTTTGGCAGTAACACTTTCCAAGAATTAGCTTAACCTGAGGAGAATCAGATTAGGTCAACAAAAATCTGATTACATACAAAGCTGATCAAATGAAGAAAATCAGCTGAGCTTGAAAACTTCACCAAATCAGATATATCGGTCTATATCAGTTGAAAGGGGAACTTCTACTTGAGGGGGAACTCACAGAATCAAAAGTAGATGATCAAGATCAAGACATGGCTAACAGACGAGACTGATCGAGATCAAATAAGTTAGATGAGTTCAAATGATGAGCTGTGCAATAAACCAGAAGTGAAGAAAAGCTAAAAGCCAACAAATCAGAAGAGAAAGTTGCAAATCAGAAGATGAGCAAAAGAGACTGATCAAGATCAGACGTGATCGAGATCAGATATGATAAACCTGATATGCTAACCTGATATAATGACCTGATGCTATTCTGATATATTGATCTAAAGATGTGTTGATCGATGAGTCGAGCTAATCGGATCGGGCAAAAGAAGAAATCGAGATAAGCTTGGGTAAAAAGTGATCCGAGGCTCGAAGAAGTAAAGTGAAATCGAGACTCGAAGATAGGTCAAAAGACCTGAGGATCAAGATGTCTGAAGACAGAAGAAACTGAACTCAGTTAGCATGAAGTGTCAGTATGCCTGATCAGACAAAGTCCGTTGAAGAAGTAATGAGGAGCCGAGCTGAAGACAGAAGACTGAAGACCAAGACTCAGAAGATTTTGTAATTCTTTAAATTTTTGTCTTTTTGATTTTGTTCGATAAATTCATTGTAATCTGTAATGGTACACTTATCATCAATGAAGATTTATCATTATGCTCAAAAGATAATATCTCATTATCTTATTTTACATGTCTTTTTATTTGATATGCCTGATTACTGTTGTTTGGTGATGAAATTGTTGGGAGATTCATTGCTGAAGTAATTATTGAGAGACAAAACCAATCTTGTAATAGGATAAACTGAAACCAGAGTATAGGTTATATGTTTGTAACAAGATAGGTTTTGGCATCATCAAAAAGGGGGAAATTGTTGGGAGATGAATTTAATAAAAGATTATATGATTTTGATTAAGATCCCAAAACCCCTGAGTATGACATGCTCAGGATAATCTTGATAGATGGGTCAGGATTCAGTTTTAGAATGTTCAGGATATTATCTGCACCGTGTATAGTCGGCAGATATAGAACAGGTTAGTTTCAAGACTCGAAGAAATCGAGATATCAAGACTCGGTGGGATCTCGAGAATCAAGACTCGAGAGAACACGAAGACTCGAGAGAACACGAAGACTCAGAGAACACGAAGACTCGAGAGAAATCAAGGCACAAGTAATTACTAAAGACTCAGTAATGTACTGAATGCTCAGTATATCTGAATGTTCCGAGGCACTGAAGCTGAGGAATATAGCCGTTGGAATCCAGGTGGCGTGGACCAACAAAGAGGAAGACAACCAGACTGAAAAAGCTGCAGAACTTACAAAGAATAGTATGGATTTGAATGTGATTCTCTCCAAACGGTAACATTCAAATCCACACTATAAATACAAGTTCTTCCTTCATTATCGGTGTGGATGCATGGAGATTATGCACAAAATGCTACAAAGCCCAAAAGAGCGTTATAGTCAAAGCATTCCCACCCTAGAACACAAGTCTGTAGATATACAAATATATTCAAAGAGTGTTCTAGAACCCAACCTAAGCAACCCACGATGTATCATAAGCTTAGAGAGATTTTCCCAACCTTAGCATTGAGGCTAAACCATTGTAAGGAAAAATCTCACCATAGTTGGAGACAACACCAAACCCAAACCCAGTGGTGAAGTGAGGTAGTTGTTAGGCAATCCCGAGTGAGGGTGATAAGTCCCGTTGGAGTGTGAACTCGTTAAACATCTGTAGGCAATCCCGTGGAGGGTGATAAGTCCCGAGGTGAACCCGAGAGAGGGTTATAAGTCGATTCGAGTGAGAGCTCAGTAAATATCTATAAGCAATCCGTGGAGGGTGATAAGTCCCGTTTGAAGGAATTTCCTAGAGAGGGAGAGTGGATGTAGGATGGTTGTCCGAACCACTATATATTCTTTGTGTTGTTTCTTTGCTTTATGTTTATACTTGTCATATGCATCTAGTTATAAGCAAAACACAACATATGTGCTTAAAAGAAAAATTGGAAACACTCTGCCCTCACCCCTGTTTTTATATGCACCGAAATAAAACGTTTTGCTTCCGCACGCGCAAAATAGGTTTTCCCACCGGGACCATCACAAAATGTAACAACGAGCCATCTCATTAGCCTTGTGCCACTTCTTATGAGCCTCCTTTTGCTCTTCAGTGGAATCGGGTTCCAAGGGGGCAGGAGCAGGTGTATTGAGCACAAATGTGTACTCACTTGCAACTAGGACAATGTCCAGATTTCTTTTCCAATCCAAATAATTCTGACCAGTAAGCTTATTTTGGTTTAAAATAATCGAAAGCGGGTTGAGTGACATCATCATAATTATCTGAAATAAATAAAATGCAAGCAAGCATTAAATCACATGAATTGAAGCATAAAATATTGGAAACCTTCAAAACCAACATTTAATACAACCTCCAACAGCCCAACAAACACACACGCAAGCCACGTTAGGGTGGTCATTTACGTATGTGTTTGTCAACCAGATACCCAGTCTTTGATTTCGATATCACGTCAACCTATCCTTTTGACGAACGAAATCAACAGTCGGACCTTAGCTAACTGGCCATGTGAATAAGAACATGGACCCCGTTGGGGGGTTATATTAAAATTCACATCTAAGTGATGACCACAATTTAACTGTAAGAACCACTATTCACAATTGACGAGCTCATCAAGAGAACACATCGCCAGCAAACAATTCCCTACAGTTATCTTGAATTATTCTTTACCGATGAACTCATGTGTGACACGTCCATTGGGGAGGACCACACACTTCATCTAAAGAATAAAATATTTTGACTAGAAGTCTTAGCTAGTAAGCTCGTGAATGCTGCATCTATTAGGGGGAGACTCCAAGGTCCCATGAGCAACAAACACCTTACTTAAAGACCAATTGTGGAGGCCAATTAATTAATTAAAATTCACATCTATATCACTCAGTCATTTGTAACATGAAGATTATTTACAGGCATAGCATATCATGAAAAGAAACACAAGCATGCCACCACAAAACAAGAAGCGATGAATAAAAGCATAAATAAATGCACATCTATCGCAACCCCTTGTAAAACTATCAAAAACAGCCTATTCTAAGCTATTACAATGATAAATGAAGGGCACGGATGGATGCCTTGCATCGGCCGTGCAAGGCAAACGGCTCAATTTCACGTCCACCGACTTAAACTGGCAGAAAACTTCATCAATGAAATTTAATTAGCTCCCGCCATATGCGGTCATGGCGTATCTATTATATTTGTAGAGGACCTCGAGACGTTTCCGAAACATGGTTATAATAGGAAAACGGACAACCGAGTCAAAATTTATGGCCAAAACGGTTTTAACCCACCAATGGCCATAACCCTAACCCTAATCGCCCGTTTTCCATATTATCCTCCAACCTCCATCACAATCAAATTACAACAATAATAAGCATCCTATTACAGTGATCTATGTAAAATGCCTATAACTACCCACACTTCTTATCTTGTGGGAAAACGATTACAAACACAATAAAGGGTTGCGATAGAGAAACAGATTCAAACACGATCAAAATAGAAACGATATCTACAAACGAAAATGTTTCAGGCAGAGCCAATAATCCACGAATCCAGGCTCTGATACCAATTGATGGATCACGCCGGTGAAGGCGATCCGTCACTCAGGATCGTTATTGGATGCCAAACGTATACGTATTAAAATTAAAACCTAAACATGTGTCTAAAGCAAAAGGTTTAGATTCGTTACCCTTGAAGATCGAGGCGTTGATTCCACTACAGATCTTCTAGTCTATTTCCCAGCCTCGTCCGAATGCCGAGTGAACAGCAATCTATCGAACGTGGAGAGGATGCCTCCTGTTTCGTTTCCACAAAAAACCCTAATTGCCCGGCTACTGCGTTTTTAGATTTCGTGTGCTTAGGGTTTTAGACGAAACCAGGCCCCTTTATTTATACTCCTCAGGTTTCGTGGGCCAGACTAGGGATCCATTAGAAGGTATAGGGTTTGGGCTTCTTCCGGGCCCAAATAATCTTATGTTCAGCCCAGAACATTAATTTGGTCCGAGAGCATTAATTCATCCCACTAGAAAATTAATGTTGCACTCCCGTCCTATCCCGAACTGAATCAGGGCTTCTATTAGACTTTATAATTCCCCGTGTTAAAGATATCGCACATCCATTAATTATTAAAGCTTCTGACTGCTTTAATTAATAATATCTATTATTCCTTGAGTAGTACCACTCAATCTTGTTGTCGTACGGATTAAATCCACCTGCAGGGTTTAATACGACAATCTTTTATGAGTTTCGTCAAGGGGACGTCATCATCCTGGATGTCCAGGACACGGTGCCCCAATGACAATAAATAGATATCATGTGAGCGATGTCACTATCCAAAATACGAAGTATGAGATATCTACCAAGATTCTCACCTATAGTAAATCAAAGCTGTGAACAAGCACCCCACATATCTAAATACCACACTTATGGTTAAGAATAATAAAAGTCACCAAGAACTCTAGTTCTTCATAACAATCAGAATAGAAGAACATGTCTTATCTGTGACCCATTCAATGCGACTTAGCGCACTAGTATAAACTAATGGCCAAGACAAGCCACCAACAAGATTATACTTCAACTTAAACCAATAGTTATGTCCAGAACTATCTCAGTTGTGAATACTGTTTATATCTTATAAGGAACTTGACGATGTGATCTTCTGTGTGACTACAAACCCACCACATTGTCTACAATATAAGATAAGCAGACACATAAGCAATTTATAAGAATGCAATAATGTGAAAAACCATTTATTTCAGATAATAAGGAAATTGAATATACATCCACAAAAGCTCACTAAAAGTTTGCTTTACAGTATACACCAACAATATCTGACTAATACTAATCAGATTAACAAGTAAACCTTTTACATGTAACACATTTGTCAACATTGGAAAACCAGGATCATTCAATATTCCTTTTCCAACAACTTTACCTTTTGAACCACCACCATATGTAACATGACCTCCATCACAAGATGTTTAGTTAGACAGATAGTTAATTTGATTAGTCTGTTGGGGTTATACTGGAAAGTATGCTTTTACTTTGTATAATCAAACTGAATTTCTGTCTTATTTACTGAAATAAATTATTTATCACTAATGCTTTAAATATCATTGAATGTTACATATATTTACTGCATAACTGTTCAATAAATAGTACGTGTTACATTGTAGTTAATTTAGTGATACCAGATCACAAAAGATTAAATTAACAGTCCCTTGTAACTAAAAGTACGTTGTTCACGACTTAGATGGAAATGAACAATCCATCGTGAAAGGTTGAAGTGTAAGGCTCAGATTGACTTGTCTTGACCAAGAGATTACACTAGTGCATGACTGATGCACTGAATAGGACCTACATGAGGATAAATTCTTCAGCACTGAATTAGGAAGAATTATACCTCAGTGATTCGTTATTTCTTAATCTTCGTCCCTTAAATAGGATCGTGTGTGGCTAGTAATTATTGCTTTGACTTATGACGGGTAGAGAATCAATGAGATTCATTACTTTATATCTTGGGCAATATTATTGGTCACATGTGATTGCTAAGATTTAATACGAAGAATCGTGTGTAAGTACGCTTGTTCGATTTGCCCCCTTGGGAGGTTCATAAGATTTATCATACCAAATCTTGCAAGATGAATTAGTTTCCGGTATGGATAATAATGTTGAACTGTTCCTTGACCAAGGACAAAAGATATTAATTAAAGGAAAGCTGTTTCAGTGGCTTGAATTAATTAATGGGCTGAATAATCTTAAACACGGGAAATAATAACCGGGAGTCATATTAACAGTAATATGGGTTAAGATGGATAGTGCAATATTAATTATGTAGTGGGATTAATTAATATTTATGGGCTTGAATAATATTGTGGCTCAATGTTAGATATTCAAAGTTCATTAGAAGGTCCAATCTTTATTCTCCTAAAGGCCCCTCAAGTAGCCCAAGCATAATGTCCAATAACTGAAAAAGGTGTTTAAAATAAATAAATTATAGTTGCTTATTTTTTCCTTTTTTTCAAAAAATACAAATAAAAGAGGGAGAAAGATTTTCTTTGAATTTTGTTATGGAATGAGGATAAGTATTCTTGGAATACAAGATTATCTCATTAAATTCAAGAAATCTCCCACTTGGCTATTTGTTGGGAAATTTCAAAAATTATGAGAAATAAAGGGAAAGAAAGATTTTCTTGATTTTCTTGAAAATATATTATGGAAGATATGTATTCTTGGAATACAAGTATATCTCATAAATTTAAGAAGATCCAAATCTTGGAATCTTTATCCTAAAATTTCGAAAATACCATAACAATAAGAGAGTGGGTTTTTTATGGAAAATTTTAATTAAGGAGAAAAGAATATATGGGATATATATTCAAGATTTCTTGGAGATCAAGAAAGAGATTTTCTCTCCCTTTTTTCCTAGCAAAAAATCGGCCACCACCCTCTTATAAATAGGGGATGATTTTTTCATCCCCAAGTGCAATTCCATGTGGTGGAAAAATTAAAAATCCACAAAGGTGGTGCAACATAATTTTATTTTTCCTTTTGTTAAATTGTTCGCGAGTTCCTACCACCGGATTGTTGAACAAGGATAAGGGAATACTTGAGAAGGTCTTTTGGTGTGTTCGTGTGAACGGGATCCATCTTCTCAACGGTTGTCACTCCGAGAGGTTAGTTCACGTAAACCCGTAGCAATTCCGCATGCGTAGGATTTATGTGAACTGTTTATATGCATGATTTGTTGTTGAATTATTATTTGAATTAATATAAGATTAATTCATGGTAGTAATAATTGTTAGAATTAAATTTGTATTTAAATATTCATCCCGAATAGATCCGAACAATTAATTCCCCAATAACTGGTATCAGAGCCTCGGTTTCAGGTTCTGAGTTTTAAATTGTAATTTAATTCATTTTTCATTAAATTTAAATTTGGATAGTAGAATTGCTAGATCTGTTTTGCAGGTATCCAATTGTCATGGAATTTAATGAATGATTAAATTTATGCATGCATATAAATTGTGATTTTTAATTCGATTCGTTCGAATTCGTTTTGCCTCGTAAAAAGTCAAGTCTAAGTACATATGGCAACTATTCTATTTGTACAGATATGGTAGAGGGGCACATAAGAAAATCCACGAGTAGATTATGATTTGTTTGATTCGTTCAATGTAATAGACTAGTCTAGATCTAGGTTTATTTATTTTTCGCAAAAAAATTGTAATCGGATCGTGAGCTAAGACGGAGATGATGAATTAAAGGTGGACCGATCCAGATCCGGGCACAGGTGGCGTGCGTCACGCGAAATGTACCAAGGGAGGCACGCGCGCGACGCGGACGCACGCTGGAGCATAAGGGCGTGGGAAGTAAAGGGCCGAGCGGGGGTGGATCAGGCGATCAAGACGACGCGAAGCGAATGTAAAGACCATGTGCGATTGGGGTGGATGCACGGGCGAAGGCTGAGAATCTTGTGCGCTGGACGCAGGAGGTATGGGCGAAGGCCAAAGGGCGGATCTGGGAAAGGGCGTCTTACCGGTACGCTAAGGTACTGTCGGGATTCGGGATCCGCTGCTGAAGCGCCAGCGTATTCTACCGAGGCGACGATCGACGTTTATCTTCTGGGGGCAAATCGACACAGCCAGGGGAAGTGTAAGGCGTACACTTCGACCCGCAAGCTGGTCGATGACTTGGCGTGAAGTGGCGAAATTATTTTTCCAAGACAGTTTAGTGGGATCTTTTTGAGACGAACGATGAAGGCTATGAAGACGATTTCTCAAGATCAAGACATGACAAAATTAACCGTGACAATTGGATATATGTACCCAATGTGTTTAATTTTGTTTTGATGTTTTGCATTATTTTGTGCTTATTTAAATTGTGTTTAAATATGCGATGCATGAGAAAATATTTTGAAAAAACTCACCTTCGAAAATTACTAAGTATGTTTAAATAATTAATTGACAATTTTATTCCGGATAATAAAATTGAATTAATTTTGACCTCCGTGATTTATTTATTTGTGGATTATTTTCGAGAAATTCCCTCCACGGGACGGCCAAAAGATAGATTTCACATGAATAAATTCCGAAAGGATGATTGTGGGTTATTATTAGTGGCGACGATGACCCTCCCCACGAGGCTCGTTCAAAACAAAATAATAATTCTGTATTTGATCATGGTTATTACTTAGGTATAAAATTGATATGCATATACTTCCCCGAAGTCCCTGTCAATTTTATATTGGTCAAGTGAGAGCCAACTATTAATCTGAATATTAAAGGTTTGTAACTGTTTTCTTGTTTGTAACCTGCTTGAATGTGTTTAAATAATGACACACCCCACGTGGCTTATTTAAACTGTTTTGAGATGTTGGCTGATGCATGTTCATATTTTTTTTGAGATTTTAATATGAAACATGTGATCGAACCTTGTGATATGTTTGTGCTTATACAAATTGTTATTTATTTCAGTTCAGCATGTCGCAACCTTTTAATCCATTGCTTTATACTCTCAAAGAACATCAACTTTCCGGTGATAACTATGTTATTTGGAAACGAAATATGAAATTTGTCCTCACTGCGCAACTACAACATTATTGGGTTCTTGATGTACCCACGCCCTCTATGCCTATTGAAGGATCAATAGATGCGGAAAGACACTTATACAATATTTGGGAGCAGGCTAACGAACCTATGAAGCGTATAATCTTGACTTCACTGTCTGATGATTTGAGATACATTCATGAAGGTGTTGAGTCTACTGCGGAAATTATACAAAGTCTTGAAGAAATATTTTTAACAAAAGACCGCATGATCAATAAGTTTAAAAACGACGACGTGGCTAGGCTAAAAATGGTGGAGGGAACACCCGTAAGGGAGCATGTTCTCAAAGTAAAGCGCCATTTTGACAAACTTGCTTATCTCGGTACTAAGTATTGTGATGAGGCTCAAATCGAATTTCTTTTCCTAACTCTTCCAAGGTGCTTCGATGAGTTTTACTGTAGTTTTGTGATGAGTGATCACATGTTTACTATGGATACTCTGTAAGAAGCCTTGGAGAAAATAGAGAAGCACTTGGGAAAGAAAGACGAAGCATTGGTGACCAAAAGTCTTTTCTCAAAATCTAGGCCAGTGGTAGGCAAGATTCAAGAAAAGGAAAGTGGTTGGATCCAAAGCAAACTCATTACCAAGAAAAGTGAGAGAAAGACAGCTAGCTGGATGGGTGTCAAGAAGGTACCAAGAGGAAAATGTTTTAACTGCGGTGAAAAAGGACATTGGAGGTCAGCCTGTTCCAAACCCAAAAGGAATGGAAAGAAAGGTAATTCTCACGCACTAGTTGTTGAAACTTGTTTAGCGGCGTATGCCTCCCATTTATGGGTGGTGGATACGGGATCCACTAATCATGTTTGTTTCACTTTACAGGGGTTCAAGCGGACCCGGCAACTTAGTGGGAGTGAGATCCTCATCACACTGGGCGATGCTACGAGAGTGGCAGCTGAAGCAGTGGGAGAAGTGCACCTGTCTTTTGAAGACAGAGTTTTAATTTTAAGAGATGTTCTTTATGTTCCTAGTTTTATAAAGAATTTAATTTCGGTTTCTACACTTTACCTTGATGGATATTTGGTTACTTTTGACAAAGTTGTTACCATTTCTCTTTATGATAAATTTATCTGTCATGGAACGTTGTCGAATAATCTCTATACAATTAACTGTGCACACCACTCAGAAATGCATCCTATAACACATCAATTGTTTTCGATAAAAGAAAACGTTCATCAGACGTGAACGAGACACTTCTATGGCATCTCAGATTGGGACATATTAATCCAAAAAGGATTAAAAGGTTGGTAGAAGATGGTTCATTGGAGTCTCTCCGGGTTGAACTAATCCCAACTTGCGAATCATGTTTGGAGGGTAAAATGACCAAGAGGATCATGAACAGTCTTTTTGGGCGGGGGTTGTTCCCCCTCGCCTTCCATGAATAGGCGCTTCAAGGCAGTCATGGCCTCAAAAGGACGATCCACTGGGCAATTGGCATACAACGCGGCCAAGCATACCATCATCCGGACTCATCTGGCACGAGAAAGGTCGGCGGCATTGAACAATGTGTTCACCCGTTTAGGAAGTCAGGCCGCTCGGAAGGCTCGGGCAGAGGATGGTGATGAGGCCCACTCTCAGCCGCGTAATGTGGAACAAATGGAACGGGATCTGGCTATGGCTTTGAGCCTACATCATGACAACATTCGTGATGGTTCAATGATCCATAAAGGACACATGATAGGGACATCACGCGACGTGCAGGTCGCGGCCTTAGCCAGAACTGTCCAACAGTTGTTGGAAAAGGTGGGGAACCAAAATGGTTCTGCCAGCGGGAGTGATGACCTCGCTATACCGGATTCCCCCCTGGGAACGATGGTTACTCTGGCACCTACCCAGAGAAAAATCAGCATCGCGGCCTTAGACCGTTACAATGGGAGTACCGATCCCAAGGTCCATGTGGCCAAATACAATTCGTATATGGCCTCCATGGGGTGACGGACACAACGAAGTGCAGGTTATTCTCCTTGACTCTGAGCGACCAGACCCATAAATGGTACACTTTTTTGCCTACTTTTTTGGTCGACACTTTTGAGCAATTAGCCAGGTCATTCCTGACCCATTACACCGCCATGGCGCCCTGGCCTATGACCAAGCAGTGCCTCATGAATCTCCATCAAGAGGAGGTTGAATCAGATCGATCCCATGTCAAGAGGGTCGATCAAGTCATTATGGAAGGCGAACACATTGGGGATGAGGCCAAAATAATGGGTGTCGTCACAGGCCTCCGGAAGGGAACCAAGTTGTGGCGGCGCATGACTACTGATTTCCCAATAAGCTACGCTGACTTCCGTCGATGCGCTAGCGACATCATCCATACCATGGAACTCCTCGAATCGAGGCTTTCAGAGACCAAGGAGGTCGCTGAACCGAAGAAAGGTTCCAAGAAAACCGGGGGCCATTACAAGGCACCCGGGAGCTTCAAGCCATTTGAAGAGTCCATTCCGGTAAAGCTCATGGAAGTGTTGGGTATGACTCCCGGCCATATATTCGCCCAGGTCCAGGGAAGGGACATGTTGCACTCTCCTCGCCCGATGAAAGAGAAAAGTAAGAAGAATCCCCACAAATTCTGTCACTATCACGCCCAGAACGGGCATTATACTAGTGAGTGCAGGGACCTTTTAAAGCAATTATGGAAGCTTTATGAGGATGGACGCCTGAATGAGTTTGTCAAAAACCCCCGCCCAAATGGTCAGATGCGACCTCCGAATCACCAACAAGGGAAACCAGTCCAGGGGGACCCTGCTCGTGGAGGAGCTCGTGGCGAGATCCCAGTACCTCCAATGCCCGAGGGTGCTGGAGGTCGAGTCATCCATGCCATATCACGTATGGCCACAATCGGGGGGCTCTCCTCAGCAACAACATCAAAACGGCGCATGAAGGCCGAAGTCAGGGAAATGGAGAACGCACGAAAGATGGTCCTTCCCATGCTTGTTATAGCCGAAGAGACCAACAAGATTGAGTTCGGGGAGGTCGATAAAGCCGGCATAGTCTATCCCAACGTCGACCCACTGGTCATCAAGGCAAATATCATGGGGACTACGGTGTGCCGCTTGTTAGTCGATGGAGGGGCTTTTTGCAACATTTTGTTCAAAAAGACCCTGGATCAACTAGGTGACTACGAGACGTACATCACCCCCTGCGACCACACAGTGAAGGTTTTGGGAATGCAACTATTCAACCCCTAGGAATGATCCGTCTGTCAGTGGAGCTGGTGTCCACCATTGATGAAAAGGTTAGGAACACCAGGCTTCTAGATTTCCTTGTAATTGACCTCCCGAGTACCTATAATGGTTTTCTCGGAAGGCCTTTTGAGCATGAATTTGATGCTGCGACCTCCACTTACTACTTATGTGTAAAATTTCCCACCAAAAGTGGGACTGTTGGCACCATAAAGGGTGACCAAGTTGATGTTAGAGGATGTTTGCTTTACTCTGTGTCTTATTTCAATTCAACGCATGCACCAAATCAACAAGTAATGATGTTGGATAATGAAGAGTGCAATGATAAATTAACCACTGTAAAGGCAACCAAGAGGAAGCGCGAGGATTTTGACCCAAGGTTAGGACCTGAGCCAGAGGAATTCGTGCCCAAAGAGGAGATAGATGATCCAAGAGTTGAATGACCCCGAGCTGAGTCGGGGGAAGAGCTCGAAAAGATCCAAGTAGATCCAACTCGGCCCGAGCTGGAGGTCATTATCGGGTCCAGAATCCCCAGCGACCGTAGGTTGGATGTGATTGATTTCTTGAAAAAAAATATTGACATTTTCGCTTGGTCACACAAGGATATGGTGGGAATTGATCCAGAGATCACATGCCACCGACTCCACATAGACCCGACAAAGCGACCCATAGCCTAAAAAAGAAGGAAGTTCGGCCCAGAAAAGTACGCAGCCCTCGCGGAAGAAGTAAAGAAGCTGTTAGATAACGACTTGATCATGCAAGCGGATCAACCCCGATGGGTGGCCAATGCAGTGCTCGTAAAAAAGTCAAACGGTACTTAGCGACTTTGTATCGACTTCACCGACCTCAATGAGGCATGTCCGAAAGATTTCTTTCCAATGCCACACATTGACCATTTAATCGACAACACAGCGGGCCACGAAATGATGTCGTTCATGGATGCATTTGCTGGATATCATCAGATAGCCATGCACGAACCCGATCGACAACATACATCTTTCTTAACCGAAAAGAATATGTATTGTTGGAAAAGAATGCCATTTGGCTTGAAGCATGCTGAGGTAACATACTAAAGACTGGTCAATCACATGTTTGCAGATCAAATTGGCAAGTCGGTGGAAGTATATATGGATGACATCGTCGTCAAATTCTTGCGAAAGGAGGATCACCTGATGCATCTCGCGCAAACCTTCGAGGTGCTCAGGAGATTTAACATGAAACTTAATCCAAAAAAGTGTAATTTTGGGGTTGAGTCGGGAAAATTTCTGGGTCATTTGGTTAGCAAGCGAGGGATTGAGGCTAACCCAGCCAAGATACAAGCAATTTTAGACATGGGGGCACCGCGAACAGTCAAGGAAGTCCAAAAGTTGACAGGATGCCTAACCGCGTTGAATAGGTTCATCTCCCGAATGGGGGATAAATGCAAGCCCATGTTTGATACGATCCGACGAAGGTAGAAATTTGAATGGACTACGGAAGGTCAGGAAGCCTTCGATAAAATCAAGGCCTACCTGGCCGATGTCGGGATCTTAGCAAAACCGGTCCCAGGGGAGAAACTTTTCTTGTACTTGGCCGCCTCAGAAACAGCTCTGAGCACTGTTCTCGTGCGAGCAGAAGGTCAATCCCACCTCCCCATATATTTTGTAAGTCAGACTCTTAGTGAGACTGAGCAAAGATATCCCCGGATGGAGAAATTGGCTTACGCATTGATCATGAGTGTAAGAAAATTGAGGCCATACTTTTTTGACCATCAGGTCGAAGTTCTCACCTCGTTACCCCTCCGCAACATTCTGCACCGACCTGACACCACCGAGCGTTGCCTCAAATGGGCAATTGAAGTCGGGCAGTATGGTGTAACTTATGCATCGCGACCTGCCATAAAAGCACAAGCTCTGGCCAATTTCATCGTCGAGCTAACCTTCCCACCAGAAACCAGCAGAAGCAACGGTGTCCCTTGGAAGATGTATGTGGATGGATCCGCTGCAGCAAACAAATCAGGGGCAGGCGTGGTACTGATTATTCCGGATGACACTGCTTTTCAGAACGCTATCACCTTTGAATTTCCAGCTACCAACAATGAAGCAGAATATGAAGCGTTGATCAGTGGTTTGGAGATGTCCATAGCCATGGACATTAAAAAACTACATGTATACACCGACTCTCAACTTGTAGCATGCCAAGTGTCAGGGGAGTATGAAGCCAGAGATGAACGAATGTCCGCTTATCAGGAGGTCGTCAAGACATTATGCCTAAAGTTTGAACAAATACACATCAAGCTAGTACAGAGAGACGTGAACTCGCGAGCCGATGCTCTAGCACGACTAGCGACCTCGGAGGGGCCAGCAGAGATGAATGATGTCACCATCACTAAGCTCTCCCACCCCTTCCACTGCACACACAGTGGTTGCTATCCTTGATACCCCAGCTGTGAACTGGATGACACCAATCATCGACTACTTGATGACGGGGATATTACCAGAGGATAGGATCCAGGCAAAACAACTACAATTGCGTGCGGCTCGTTATACTCTTATAAACAACGACCTCTACAAGTGGGGCTTCAGCATACCCCTACTCCGATGCATCACACCAGAACTAGGTCAAACTATTATGCGTGAGATACATGACGGAGTATGCGGAAATCACGCTGGGGGGCAGTCACTCGCTCACAAGGTGATACAGCAAGGGTATTTTTGGCCTGCTCTACGGGCCGACGCGTTAGTATTTGCAAGAAAATGTCACAAATGTCAAATCCAAATCCATGCACCTACAATCAAAGTCGTGGGGGATAAATATCATCGGGCCGCTTCCGACAGCCCCGGACTCTGTCAAGTACGCCTTGGTCACTGTAAATTACTTCACAAAATGGGCCGAGGCTGAAGCATTGGCGACCAAAGATCAAGAGCATGTCATCAAATTCATCTGGCGAAATATCATTTGTCGATTTGGCCTTCCCCAAACTATCATATCGGATAATGGAAAGCAGTTGGATGGGTCCAAAATTGATTCAGAAAATAGAAGATCACCAAACTATTCTCCACCCCATATCATCCTCAATCCAACAGACAGGTCGAAGCTGTTAATAAGATCATCAAATACACATTGAAAACTAAGATCGAAGACAAGAAAGGGAAATGGGCCAGCGAGCTGCCAAATGTGTTGTGGTCGTATCGGACGACCTGCCGGAACTCGACTGAGGAAACCCCATACTCGATGGCTTTCGGCACTGAAGCGGTAATCCCCTCGGAAGTTAAAGTTCAAACACTCTGGACCTCGCAAGTCAGAATCGACTATAACGATGAAGCCCTAGCCAGGAACCTAGATCTTCTAGAGGAAAGAAGATTAGAGGTTAACTTGAGAAACGCTAGACATAAGCAGATGTCGGAAAAGTATTACAACTCCAAAGTTCGAGTCCGGCAGTTCAATGTCGGCGACTTTGTGTTAAAAAAGACATTGGGGATATCCAAAGGAGTTTTCGGTCCAAATTTGGAGGGTCCCTACAAAATCACACGGGTGTTGGCTAATGGAGCTTATGAACTAGAACATCCAGATGGCACTCCGGCTCAATAATACCCTTGGAATGCTTCACACTTGAAAAAGTATTATCAATAAGTAGAGGTCGATTTGTTCCATGTAACGATTTCTTCCATGCCTATTTATAATAATGTTATCTCATTTCGTGTTAAACCTAGGGGAGTCGCATGAATACAAACATCGACCTCCCCCAGGAATGATTTTCGACATACATGCGGTGAGGTCGCATCTTTAACTGGTGCCACCCTCCCCTAACTTTGTAAGACGACTAAACCTGAGTCACTATATCAGTTTTATAAATGAAACTTAAGAATGATAATGCTCACAAATAATTAAAGTCGCAAAAGGAAATCAAATCGGCACATTGAGATGAAAACAACATTCATTAATAACAAAGGCCCGAAGGTTATTACATCAGGAAGTCAAATCAATTACACGAAGGAGCCCGGAGGCTGATTACATCAGGAAATAAAAGATAACATTCAGACTGAGTACTGATCACAAGGAGTTCACCAATGCCAAAGTATTACATGACTAAGAAGGCGACTTGAGATACATGGATAGTCGGGTCGAAGGATTGTTGGCGATGGGGTTCAACAACTTCTCAATCTCCTTTTTCTTATCGAGATTCTTGAAGTTATCATTCTTCAGGACCGCCAAAAATCTCATCAATGAGACCATCGACTATGTTCAAAGGCTACCCACCTAATTGCAAATTGAATAACAGCGATAAGCATAGGGGCACCCGTCTCCTTGGATTTTTTGGTGGTAAATACCTCCCCCCAATGCGGGGAGGTGCTCGAGCCGACGTCAGCTGACCTCTGCGGAGGATCGACCCTCACCGTCCGGGTCTCGGGGACCACTTGAGTCGCCCGGCTACATTTCTTGAGGATCCGGGAGTGGGGAGCCACGATCCGACTCTGGTTAGAAAAAAAGGGCAGTCGATGCCAAGTCCTCTAAATCCTTGATTTCAAGCGGCGTCGGGATCAGCGGGGCGCTCGACATAGTCGGCCCGGTTCGGAGACGAGGTCGGAGAAATCGGCTTCAGGGTTCTTCCTATGAACAGCCCTGATGGCCCTGGCCATTGCGCAGATAAAAGTAAAATTAACATTTTGCTCTTCGGTCTATTTGAAGCTCTCCTCGCCGGCAACCCGACCTATCCACGATCTCCGAATCTTTGCCACTCCAGATCCTCGCCAGGGCGGGCCACAATCTCCCTCTCCGTGCAACGCGTGCCCTCGGCACCCGCCGGTACTCCTCGAGCTCCTAAACCCTCTTGGCCAGATCAGATTTTTCAACCTCCAGTTTCTTTTTCTTTTCGTGAGCGGCAGAATAATCTCGCTGGTGGGAGATCATCGTCAGAGCCTTCTCTAATTCTACCGAGCTCCGGCTTGGATTGAGCCTGAGCCTTCTCGGAAATAGGGCCCCCCTCGGGGTTTGCCTGGCGGCGAGTACAAGTTACCCGTGACTTTCTGGCGGCGGGCGGAAGAGTGGAGATCCTGTGTCCACACTTGAGGGGCATTGCTGATTGTCCTCGACAAGTAGTTGGGCCAATCATCTGGAATACCTTCAAAGGAAGGAAGCGGGGACCTCAGGAAGCTCAATGCTTCCGCCAAGAACTTGTGGGGGGTCAACTCCGAGCTACAATCAGCGAAAAAGAATGTTTCAGAATTATAAACACAAACATATTACACAAGACCAGTGCAGAAGCTTACTTCTTCACCGACTCAGCGTCCCATCCAAGCCACGAATCATCATCAGGATGCCGACCTCCAGGAGTAGTCAATGCAGGGGGAGGAGTGGAGATTGTGGTGACTCCTCCGGCCTCCCGTTGAGACCGGTGGGAGCTCGTGTCCTCTCGAACCCGCTTATGGGGGCAATCCCCAGCCAGCGGGGCAGATTCGACGACTTTCTTTTTCTTCCCCTTATCAGCGGCGGGAATCGGGGTATGGACCAGAGAGCCGGCGAGGGGACCCCAAACTTTGTTGGCGTCTCATCGAGCTGAGAACCGACTTTGACCTGGACGCCATCTCTGCAGCAGAAGGTTCGCGACGGTAGATCAGGAGCTCGGGATCTACAAGAGCAATCATATTAAAAAATCGTAACATAACCTCATGAAGATAACTACCACCAGAAGATGTTCCCCAGAAACTTACAGGGGATACGCAGATGGTGGGGGTATGTGTACAATCCTGCCGACAACCGATTGATCTCGGTGTTCAACGACTCGACTTCACACCAGCTCGCAGGGATACCTCGAGATGTCTTGAATGCCTCGTTGAAATCCCAGTAAAGGTCGGATGTTCGGGGCGTAAACACTACAAGACAAGAAGAGAATTAGATCAGTACGAGTGGAAAGCACAAACAATATACCATTCTCCACAAGGATGGCATAATCCGTAGGGACTCGAATTGATAACGTGTTGGTCGGTGGAACTGATTCCCAGGCCCCTCCAATAAACTACCACTTCTCGCGCCATCCATCAACTTTGTTGGGGATACCACTAACAAGCTCTTTGCCCTTGCGAAGTCGCACGACGTGATATCCCCCTGCTTGAGCAATAGGCGACATCACATAGCCAATCTCCCCCGGGGTAGGCATCATTTTCAAGCCGGCCAGTCCCAATACGATCATAGTCGAAATGATGTAGCTCCAACCATTTGGAGTGATTTGAGTAAGGCTTAGGTTCCAGGCGGCCAGCAGATGCGAGATAGCCGGATGAAGCGGGAAACGAATCCCCGCATCCATAGTCGGCCGATTCACCGCAATCATGCCCTGGGGAGGCTGATCGACACTTTCATCAGAAGTTGGTGCATAAAAATGTACATCCCATGGAACCTTGTATGTACGACGAAGAGCCCGCATATAACGATCAGACAACACCGACCTGAATCGCCGTTCGGATGCTACAAACTTCGAGGGTACCGACTTGCGATACTGGCGTTCAGGTTGCTTGTATGGGGCAATACTGTGGTACATCTCATAATAAAAAATCCTTTCATAGGCCCCGAAATCCCTAACAGGGGCAGAGGAACCAGCAGCCGTCGATTGCCTTGGAAGATCGGAAGTTTGAAGTGGTAAATCCAACGGTGGGAGATGAGCGATTTCATCCAATTTTTCCAGAAACCGATCATCTACCAGTTCATCATTCGCATCGTCTTCTCTCCCGGCACCCACCGGACGGGCCGACGAGCTTTCACCGCCGTGCCCTGTGGTGGAGCCAGACGGCGGCGCTGAGCGATTGGAATATCATCCTCGGAGGATGAAGCAATCATCGTGGGTTGCAGGGCAGATCTTGAACTGGGGAAATCAGTTTCCATCATGTAAAAGTAAGAGATGGAAGAGTATGTTACCTGATGAAGAACGGGGAGAAGCAAGCAAAATCCAGACGTTTTGTTGAAGAAGAGGATGAATTTCGAAATTGCTCCAACTCTAGGAGGGGGAATAAATGAATTTTGAAAACCTAATTCCCCGCTTATTTATAAAAGGAAGGGAAGGACCAACACGCAAATAAGCCATAAATCAAGCCTCTACCGGAAATCAAAGTCGCAGAGTTAACGCGTGGGGGTCACCGCGGAATCCTATTGGTTTTTCCAGCAGCACCTCACGTCAGCGGCCTGGCAGGTGATCATTTCAAATCTCCGAAAACTGAGGAATCAGATACGTCTTTTCGTAATTTCGAGGTGACTTTTTGGATACTCGGGGCAAGAAGTCGTAGTCCATGCCGGTCATAGAGTCAAGTCGGTGCCCCAGTAAACAAACATGCGACCTCGACTTGAGGGGCAATTGTTGTGGCATGAAATAAACCACTTCCATCGTATTCTATAAGTACAGAAGAAAGGAGCTGGCCTACACTAATGCACAACCGAAAAGAGATAATCTTTGGAATAAAGACCCCCAAGTCGCAGAAGAGAGCAACTCGTATGACGACCTCATTTAGAGATCAGAAGCCGCACATCGGCGACAAGCCAAAACCTTTCAAGTCGGAACACGACTTGACTGGTATTAAAGACACTAAAAAGCTAAATAGAGAATGTCGTCCGATAAGCCGATCAATCCGCAAGAAATTCCATTCCCCAATTCGCTCCCATTAAAGAGGCGATCTCCAATCAAGCCATAGGGACAGGCGACTTGCGAGATTGAAGGCGTGAAGAATGTAGTTTTCCTTATGTAAAATCCAGCCTACAAGGCGGAATAGCAAGTATAAATAGACCTAAGATGTCACATGAAAAAGGGCGAAAACATCTTAACATTCTAGGCATAAATAATATACATCCATACTTGGCTTGGATCCCCCGGACGTAGTCTGATTCAAAAGACGAACCGGGTCACCAATTCTTCGTGTTTTCCTTGTTTTTCACATTCAATACTTAACCCAATTATACACAAATTCATTGTTTAACTAATCAATTTTATCAAGTCCAAACACTAACTAAGTCAATCTATAAACATTTAAATGAATTGAATATTTGTTTTATTGAGCATTAATTTCTTTTTATTAATATTTATTTTATATTTAATATTTTATCATACACGGATTTTTTAAACATCCCTTAAACCCACTAATATGAATTTTCTACTGCTTACGTATCATATTATTGTGAATTTCGATGATGCATCGTCTAATTAAGAAGTAAGAATTATATAAAAAGTAAATAATGAATTTTATTTATAGATATGTCATCATATAATTAGTTTCTAATTATTTATGTATTTAAAGTATGTATGAATGTTATAAAATGTGTAATTTTTTATTATTTATGAATTTAAAGTATGTGTAAATGTTAAAAATGTGCAATTAATATTTATTAATTCATATTTTATTTATTTAACTTTATTATATTATTATTTTATCTTTGTTTAGTTAATTTTCACTCGATTTAATTTTATATAATTAAAATATTCAATCAAACTATATTATTGTGAATTATATTTAATTATTAATACTTTAATGATTAATTTTATTTTATAATTGCTCTTATATATATCTTATTTTATTTTATCTAATAAAATTATTTATATTATAAGTCATTCACTTTTAAGTTTATTTCATTAATACATATTAATTAACATATTGATACTTCTTTTTTAAATGTTGTTTTATTTTTTTCTTTTTAAATTTTTTCTTAATCAATTTATTTTGTTTTGATTTGCATGTTTTGACTTAATATAAAAAAGGATAAGTAGAATTGCACATAACGATTTCATTCCAAAGTTTAAGTAAGTTTACTAATATACACCTTAAATAATAAATAATTTATATTTAGTGTATTTATGCATATATTTATATTTTTAATTATTAAATATATTATTTACTTTGAATATTGTATTTTTTAATTAAAGAACCGCGTAATACGTCAGCACTAAACTAGTGATTCTATATTTACTTGATTTGATGATTCTATATTTTGATGGGCTTCAATTCCATATGAATCAGTCAATTATTTGATGGGTTTCTTCCACTTCAATTTTTTATGATTCTTCCGTTTTTTGGGTATGCATCTATAATTTGTTGGGTATTTGTTGGGTATGAATACATCTACTTGATTCTTCAATTGCAACTGTATTCGATCATTGATACATTTTTTTCCATTTTACTGTCAAATTGTAAAAAACATAAGTCTAATATTGAAATTGGGTATGAATCAAGTAGAAGGATAAATTGGTCCTTTATACATTTTAATTATTTTTTAATATTTTATATCATTTTTAATACCTCTTACCAATCAACATATAATATTTAACACCCACTTTTTAATAATTCCTACCAATCAAGGCATCTTTCCTCGTTCCTATAAAAAAAAGGCATATTTCCTCGTTAAAATAGTCATGGGACAACTTTTTCTAAAAAAATTGTAGGACTACCAATCGGGGACTGGGTAAATAAATACAATTTGATATGTACGTTTCCACTACTTTCAATTATTATTATATTATTAAAATTATTATTATCCCCAAAATCACTCCCAATCCAAATCCCAATCATCTCTCCCCAAAATCACTCTCATCTCACAAACTCAGTTCTAATTTCTGAATATTGGGCCAAATCCCAATCATCTCCCCTCAAAATCACTCTGATCTCACAAACTCAGTTCTAATTTCTGAATACTGAATGGCCTACAGTGTCGCGCAGCCGCGAGGGTGAAGGGCGGCAAGCGGCCTGCAGCGTCACGCAGCGGGACGAGAGCGGCGGCGAGCGACGGCGATGCAGTTGGCCGTGGGTGGAGGTCGTGATGGGGGCTGTAAATTTAAAAAGCCCTTCTTTTTTTCTTTTTTTTGGGTGGAAATCGGCTGTTCATCGGTTCCCAGTTTTCACCCAATTTTTTTGGTTTTTTGTGCACCCGGTTTAATAGCGGTTCTAGGCACCCCTATTGAGCCGCCCATCAGCGGTTCTCCGATCGGATTCGTATTTTAAAATATAGCTACTGATTAATTAATTTTTAGTATAACTACGTAATATTATTTAAAAATAGGGATTAAATTTTTTGCAGCAAAATAACTTTTGGCCGATTTGAAATAAGCAATGTACATACCAGATTTTGATATCTTCCCTATATGTTACCATTTTTTTTTAAATTTAACCCTCAAAACCAGTCAAACAGGTCAGTCAATCGGTAATAGTACACGTGATATTTAATTTTCAATTTTAATTTATTTTTTGGCCGCCACGTGTGTATTTCATATTTTCAATATTAATTTATTTTTAATAAATAAGGGTAATAGGGTATCAGGGTTGGGCTGATTTTGGGTCAGGTCCTCACTAATGGATTAGGTCGTTGGTTTGAATACTCATCCCTCATCCAATCCCTAATTTCGGAGGGATTTACATCCTCTGTCCTCGAGGACATCACCGGAATGGCCTCAATTGAGCAGAATCTCCTCGTTGTCGCCGGCAAGGTTCGCGATTCGCTAATTGAGGTCACGGATCCGGAAACGGTGTCGTATTCGATACCCCTGGCTCGCCGGAAATCCTGTACGAGCTTCGGATTTTGAACACGGAGCACCGCGCATCGGCAGCGAAATTTATAATTAAATTCGGATTTGAGCCGATGCAGGCGGAGGAATTGGCTAGGTCTATGAAGGACTACACTAGGAGGTTTGAGGAAAGGGGAATTGAGTATTTTGATGGCGATTCGCCTGGGGATTGTTTGGTTTACATGTATTTTAGGCAGACGCATGAGCATAAATCAGCGTTGTCGCCGGAGTTCAGTAAGGCGGCGTTCGAGAGAGCTTTGCAGGTGGTGGAAACGGAGAGGGCTAGGGGGGTAATTTTGGCTGATATTGAGGGTGATAGTACATTGGTTGGGGAATCTGAATTGGAGGTGGATACTTTTGTGAAAGTTCCTATGGTGAGAATGGTGTTTGGGGAGGTGGCGGAATCGAGTAGTGTGGTGGTGTTTCTGGTTTGCAAGGCGGAGGGGAGGAAAATTGAGGTGGAGGAGGCGCCGTGGGAGTGTGGAATGGTGGGGGAGTTTGGTGTGGTGCAATCGGAGAAGGGGTGGAACCGGTGGGCGGTGCTGCTGGGGTGGTTGCTGGTGGTGGGGCTAAGTAGAGGCGGAGTGGCGGTGGTGTTTCCGCGGGCGAAGGTGGTTTTACCGTGGAAGGATAAGAAGAAGCGGGATAGGAATGAGGAGCTTTTGGTGGTGGCAGGGTTTGAGTGGACCCGACCCGAAACTCGACTCAAACTGACCCAACCAGGATACCCTATTACCCTTATTTATTAAAAATAAATTAATATTAAAAATATAAAATACACACGTGGCGGCTAAAAAATAAATAAAAATTGAAAATTAAATGTCATGTATACTATTACCAGTTGACTGATCTGTTTGACCGGTTTTGAGGGCTAAATTCAAAAAAAGTGGTAACATACAGGGAAGATATCAAAATCTGGTATGTATATGACTTATTTCAAATCGGCCCAAAGTTATTGAGCTACAAAAAATTTAATCCCATAAAAATATATTTAAATTATATGGTAAAAATAATTAGTTGATTGAATTTTGTATAATACGTGTCTTGTGTAAATACAATCAAATGAGAAAATATCTATGACACATTTTATTTAATTACAACAATAGTTTGAGTAGGTGGATGATTAATAGTTGCACGATTCAATGTAAATAATTGTATCTTTTAGCATAATAAGTTGTATGATTTTAAAAATGCATTATGAGTATACGGTGCACATGAATGCATACGAGTACCTTGGGAGAGATAATATCATTTTTAGTCCTGTAAGTTTAGACGATTCCACTTTTAATCTTGTAACTTTGTACTTTTTCAATTTCAGTCATGAATGTGTCAAATCCAGTCTTTTTTTTTTTTGTCAGAAATATTAAAATCACGCCGGAATAAGCATGTGCTCCTAATGTGATACTTCAAAATTGATCTTTTTTTTTTACATGACGGTCCACCTATGTAGGTCGCCAAAAAATTAAAAAAAAACTCAATTTTGAAGTGTCATGTGAAGTGCACATGCTTATTCCGGTTAGATTCCGGCGAAATTGTAAAATTTTCGATAAAAAAAGACTGAAATTGATACTTTCGGGATTTAAATTAAAAAAGTAAAAAGTTACAGGACTAAAAATGAAATCGTTCAAACTTACAGGGCTAAAAATGATATTATCTCTACCTTGGGATTGACTTCAAACCGGGTTCGGTTGCATAGTTTATATTTCCGGTCCGGTTCGGGTGTATGCAGATTTCCCGATTTAAAATGGGGCATAAAATAAAATCACATCATACGTACACAAAGGGCAGCACCTGTGAGCAAGATCTGGGATTTGCTTTCATCTTCTCTGTCATTCCGCTTTTCTTCATCATCAATGTAAGCTTTCTCTATCATCTTCATCTCTTACATTACATGCATCCAATTTGTATGCTTCTTTTATTTGTTTGTCAATTGCAGATCCAGATTCTACGAGATCTCATTTCATCAATTTTGTGATCAACGATATGGTTTTATTCATGTTTATGCCTATGTTTTCGTCAATTCAAGGGATAATTCATTTTTTCTTATTTTGTTGTGTTTTTCGCTTTTGTAAACCGCTGGATCCGCCTGTTTGTGTTATTATGCGTCCTGATTGTGTGATATAATCAGTGTTGTAATTACATTTCGATTTGAGATCCTCCATCAATTGCACGCTTGATTAGATCGTGGTACCAGAGTACGCAACTCATAAGTAAACGATTAAATGGTTTATCAAAATCATGTTTTTTGGATCGCTGAAGATTTGTTATTTTATTGAAATGAATAGAATTATACTTTTAAGTTAGAAGACCGGCTATTTAGTTGAGACTTTTTATTTAACTGTTGCATTGATGCATTCTTTGTATTGATTTCAGAAATGAGTTTACTTGCTTTTGGTTAAGATCTTTCTATTATTGTCCTGTCATGATTGGCTAAAATACTACACAGATTTAAGCAAATACACCTTTTTTCCTTTAGTTTAGTATCAGATGAATCCTTTTTTAGCATAAATGATATCTTTAAGGAAGGAGTGCCATTGAATATTTTAAACTCTCTGGTCATTCTACAAATCCATGAAAAATATATGTATGAATCTTTCCCAATTTCTGTAGTTATCGTGGGTATATGACACTCTTTTATAAAGCTGAGTGAAATCTTGTTTCTGGGTGCAACATACAGCGAAAATGGGGTTATCTTTCACCAAGCTTTTCAGTCGCCTGTTTGCCAAGAAGGAGATGCGAATTCTTATGGTAGGTCTCGATGCTGCTGGTAAGACCACGATATTGTACAAACTCAAGTTGGGAGAAATTGTGACAACCATTCCCACAATTGGTATGCTTCTTGTCTATGTAATAACTTTATTCTGCCTGTTATTTTTTAACTTCTACATAAAATGGCACCTGTTTAATTTTGATTTTGATGATGTACCAGAGTGTGTATCTTTCTTTCTTTGTTTACTTTGTTATTTCAACATATTATGTTATGATGTAAATATTGAGAACCCAGATCAAAGCCTTGACCCCTTTTGGTAATTACTTGCACTGAAGTATTATAAGTTGGGTACTGTGTGATGTAATGGATGAGCATTGACATACAACAATTCAGCCTGCATCTTGTAGTTGCTAAGTATAAAAAAAAAAAAAAGGCATTTAAATAAATCAGATAATTAAGAGTAGGTATTTCGCCTTTGCCTTTTTCTTCTCTCTCTAAATTTTAAAAGGATAATTTACTTTTAATGTTTCTAATATAAATTTCACTGACATTAGTTGTGTCATCGCACTTTATCTGTCATCTGATCTTCTGTGTAATGATTACCATTCTTCCAGGATTCAATGTGGAGACTGTGGAATACAAGAACATAAGCTTCACTGTTTGGGATGTTGGGGGTCAAGACAAGGTATAAGAAGTTCTCTCTGTATCTTTGCAGTCCAAGTACTCCTAAATTTTCCCATATACTAATTTGAAATTGACTTACTTTGTTGACATCTTTAGGAATATTATATATTGGAGCAAACTTCTTTATAAGCTTTTATATTTGCCATTTCATGTTTTCAAGCTTCCTCAAACCATTTCTTTAGTACCTTTACATGGTCACAAGACTCATAACCCAGCCTATTTTGGACTAGTAAATTCTTCCATAGCAAGCTTGGCATCTTAAATCTTGGACCAGAAAACGTAGCATATTATATGTCTAATACTATTTAAAAAAAGCATGGAAGAAGTGATTTGACTTGTACTACTTTTAGCAAAAATTAGGTATATTTTTGGGTAACAAATATTGACTAGTGACCACTTTATGCTTCCAGAAGCCCTAAGTTCGTATCCAGTATTCCATTCGAGGAGTTTATGCTTTTCTTAGACGAAGACTTCAGAGGATTGATTAACATTTTAACATTAATTCAACCCTGTATTACATTTTCATCTGTATCTACTTCTCACACCATTCCGACTTATGCCCTCTATTTTTTATTACCTTTTCCATTCACATTTAACTCTTAAGCAATTGTTCATAAGTTCTTGACCAAAATGTCACTTCAAATAATTTTGACTTATCAAACAGAAATCTTTTCTGGCACAATTTGTTTTTGAAGCATGACTTTTTTTTCGGGATGGACCAAATATTTTCTTTGCAGTACGTCTTTTATTGTTGCATTCGTGATCTTTTGAGTTTAATGTAAAGATTTAGCCTTTTCTTTTGATGTTTACAAGCTGCCTCTGACTTTTATGTATTGTGATCTCCATTAAACTAGATCCGACCATTGTGGAGGCATTACTTTCAGAACACTCAAGGGCTGATTTTCGTTGTTGATAGTAATGATCGAGATCGTGTTGTCGAGGCTAGGGATGAGCTTCATAGGATGTTAAATGAGGTAAACTAATCCAAACATAATTATTTTTTGGTCCTTAGTGTAATCAGGTTAAATAGTGTCTGATCGTCTTTGGGTTTGAACTACATAATTTAGCCTGCATCCCTTCCAATGAGTATTTTCTTGTCTGGTTGAGATGGAGAAAGAAAGACTTGAATCCACTTACGAATTTGTCACTGATACTGGCCCTGGGAAACTTTTAACTCAAATACTCCTCTTGTCAATGAATTTGATTAATGTCTTTGTAGGATGAACTGAGGGATGCTGTGCTACTAGTTTTTGCTAACAAGCAAGATCTTCCAAATGCAATGAATGCTGCTGAGATAACTGATAAGCTTGGACTTCATTCTCTCCGTCAACGTCACTGGTACTCTCTCCGTCAACATCACTGTGTGTGTGTGTAACATATGCGTGCACCGGGTGCAACCGGTGCACAACTATTATTGTTCAACAAAAACAATTAGTATTGTTCTGTGAAAACTACTAATACTGACCAACTAATATGTTAACACCAATAAAAAATGTCAATTGAGTTGCACGGTGCAACGGGTGCGTGTGTGTATATGCGTGTGTTTTGGTCAAGATGTTAACTATTAAAGGCTTTTCTTGGGATGTGTTGAAGGTATATACAGAGCACGTGTGCCACCTCCGGAGAAGGGCTGTACGAGGGGCTCGACTGGCTCTCCAACAACATTGCCAATAAGGTAGCGTATCTATCCCCCTTGACTTCTGTCGAGCCATTATTGCAACTTGACATTTTTCTCATCTCTTTTTGGGAAAACAGGCATAGTTGGAGGACGCTTTTGTGTATCCATATCCTTGTTGAACTCAAGATTATCATTTGCCATTTTGTGGTACAGTCATTACCACTTTTCCTCCTCGTAGATAGTCGTATCCTACCATGTATAATTGTGAAATTCACTTCTATAACATTCTGCACTTGTACTGTATTTCGGCCTTTTGAGCCTATTTTAGCAATCATGGATTTATACAAATCTTAAATTCGATCAACTACATGATCAAGTCAGTTATGTCATTTTTTTTTCCAATCTAAATTAGATCCGCAACTAAAATAAATTAACATTTTTACCATTAATCCGGATTACAAAATTAATATGAAAAAAATGGGTGAGATACCAGCACTAATGCACCGGATCTCATCAGAGCTTAGGTGTGCTTGGGCGAGAGAGTAGTACTAGGATGGGTGACCCCTTGGGAAGTTCTCGTGTTGCACCCCCTTTGACTATCATAATAACAGACGAAGTGAAGTAGCTCAAGTGGTTAGAGCACTATTGCCTATACCGTGAAGTCATGAGTTTGAATATCATTTGCCCGATAAAGAATGAAAATAAAAAATTACGTGAATCAAAATTTAGCATTAGTTGCATACAAGCTTTGATCTATCTCCATTTGTGCTTTCATTTTTACAAGCTTTGATCTATCTTCATTTGTGCTATCATTTTAAATCTTTAATGAAGCTCAAAAACTAAAATAAAATGTGGGAAAAGTCGGTATGTTTATACATTCCAAGCGGCCACATTACTTCAAAATGTCCCCAAAGGAATTTGGGATAAAACTATAAACTAGCCATAATTATGCTCTACAGTAAAATGTATTTATTCCCTCAAAAATGCCCTCAAAAGCCATCCTTGACAAACTGATATAGACTATAAACTAGCCATTTAAATTCATCCCAACCTCGAGGGTAAATTATAACATAATTGCAGATACTACCGGAATAAGTATTCGATGTACATAATATTATAAGCCCAAAATTCAGAATTGGATCGAACAAAAAAAGTCACAAAATGGTTTTGAAAACTAAGATTCATCGAGATATATTCTTTAAGACTTGTTGGCAATGTTGTTGGAGAGCCAGTCCAACCCCTCGTACAGCCCTTCCCCGGAGGTTGCACATGTGCTCTGGATATACCTGCAACATAAGTCGACAAAGCTCGTAATAACTGATTAGACGCCTTTGTTGAGTAAATTGCAAAATTGGTCTCATATTTATTGGGTGCCTGCCGATTTTAATCGCATACCACTCAATTTTCTCAACAAGTCCCATAACTTTTTTAAATGATGCAATATTAGAGTCCTAAATTGACAATTTTTTATTCCAAGATGATAATTAATTTGTGATTTTTTTGTTCAAATTAATATGGTGGGGTCTCAACATGCCACGTAGCAACATCAAGTTATTAGTCAGGATGCTGCATGGAATTCCTTCACGTGAGCGTGGCACGTGCAAAATCCTGCAACCTTGTCAATATAGGACTATAATTGCATCATTTTAAAAGTTATGGGACTTAATTGAGGCAAATAATTTGTATGGGATACAGGACAAATTTTGCAATTTACACCACCTTAATCTTCTTAAAGATACTAAATAAACAAAACACAGTAGAAGATAAAACACATAAAAAACCAGGGTTGGGGGGTGGGGGAAGAGGAGGTACCAATGACGTTGACGGAGAGAGTGAAGTCCTAGCTTGTCAGTTATCTCAGCGGCATTCATCGCATTTGGAAGATCTTGTTTGTTTGCAAAGACCAATAGCACAGCATCCCTCAGTTCATCCTACATAGGCATTGCCCAAAATGAGCAACAAAAGTACATTTCTGTAAGTCAGTATGTTGATTCGAACCTCGGTTGAAAAAATCAAGAAGAAAAGAAGACTGGTATGTGAAGATATAAGTTTTTACCAAACTCCAGTTATATGTCTTTTATATGATTTTGAAGTTCGTTTTTAAGACAAATAGTAGTTGATTACCTCATTTAACATCCTATGCAGCTCGTCCCTAGCCTCAACAACACGATCTCGATCATTACTATCAACAACAAAAATCAGCCCTTGAGTATTCTGAAAGTAGTGTCTCCACAGTGGTCGGATCTATACAATAATAAAGACAAGAAGGAACTTTACATTAAACCAATTTTTTTTTAAACAAATGAACATGAAATGTAATCTTAAGCAACGATGCTTCAACGAAAGATATTTCAAAGATCATACTAGTTTAACAAGGCTTTCAAGTTTTCATATATTGTGCTAAGAAATACTGTACATGAAAAGGGTGCTACTATTGGGTACTTGGAAAAACAGAGCACCCAGAAAAACGACGAAGCAGAATCCATCAACAAAAAGTTGTTTCACATAAGAGTCAGGAATTTGCAGGGGAAATGAAACCAATACAATGAATTGTGGCTTATTTTAAAGAAAATTTGGAAGTTATGCAATTACTTAAAAACCAAGCAAAGTTCTCCATAGAACTACAGGATAACAAGACAGATTGTCAATACCAAGTGTAACCATATGATCTATAATAGGTAGTATTAAGCACTGGAACTGAAACTCAAAATATCACTATAAATTAAGAAACACCTGAAACATAAGTTCAAATTTTTACAAACATGGAAAAATACTTGACAGGCAACAAAATATAGTTCATTTATCACCTTTCTATTACCTATTCAGACACATTTTAAGTTCTAACACTAATCTTAACCTTTCAGAGATAGTTTGGTGTAGCAGACCTACAAAATAAAACAACCATCAGAGGTTTCCATTTCTCGGTGGGTCGACCAAACATCAAAAGGCACAATCTATGCAGGATACTCAGAACAGCTAGGTTAATAGTAACTTTGCTTGCGCAACAATTGACATGTAGAACTATTGTTTCACTAGATGAGATTCCTAATAATCCCTTGGGAAATTAAGACTCGAGATTCCTAATAAGGCCTTGCCAGTATAGGACTAAAATTGCATAAATTTAAAAGTTATGGGACTTAATTGAGAAAATTAATTTGTATGGGACTAAAATAGCCAACACCCACTGATATGTAGCTAAATTTGCTAATGCAGAATAGTAATATGGAAGGACACGGATTGCCAACGACAGGAACATACAATCATATATGAAAAAAATAATAAAGCAAACCATTTCCACCCTCGAGTAATGAATCCTTTTTCCACCTTTCAGTTGCAACTATTGAACCAAATAACATGGACTGCTATACTGCACGTAGTAACATATAGAATGGACTATATGCCAAGTGAACTAGTGAATTTAAAAAATAACTTAGCAGGAAGCTAAATATGACATTAAAAATTTAACTGCTCATGGAGCAAAGTCGTCCAATTGCTACCAACCTTTCAGCAAATGAAGTCAATGTATTCAATATAAGGCCAATCATGTGTGCATAAATTCACAAATTCCAAAAAAAGGACAATCAAATTTACCTTGTCTTGACCCCCAACATCCCAGACAGTAAAACTTATGTTCTTGTATTCAACCGTCTCCACATTGAACCCTGTGCATAAGTAACAGAATGACCATAAGAGGTATAACATAAAACTTGCAAAGAAACTTCATATAAGCATAAAAAAATCACAATAATTTCAAAAGAAATACTCAATGGAGACAAGAATGAATTTGGCTACTAAATACAAGGGCACATACCAATTGTAGGAATGGTTGTAACTATTTCTCCCAGCTTGAGTTTGTACAATATTGTGGTCTTACCAGCAGCATCAAGACCAACCATAAGTATCCGCATCTCCTTCTTGGCAAATAGTCGGCTGAAAAGCTTGGTGAAAGACAACCCCATTTTTTCTGCATATTGTATTAATTCAGGACTCAGTTTTCTAAATCTGAGGGAATCAAATCATCAATTGTCTATTGTAGTTTAATGTTTTTATTGTCAATTTTCAAAATCAACAAGGCAGATGGAAATGACAGCGAGTTGTACAACAACTTGGAGTCAGAAACAATAAGGCAATACTCAAGTAAATAAAACTTGAGTATTTTCAAATAAAGTGCTTCTACTTACATTAATCATCTAGAATCCGTAGTCTAAAAGCGGAGAGGGGTATGCTTTTACCTAATTCTAGCTTCTCTAATATTTTACTGCATTCGAATCTATTGCCACACATTCAACATCTACTTTTTGCAAATTTGGCCAATACTTGGTCACTTTCATCATAATGCAATTTTTCTCACAATCACTAAATTCAATCACTTCCTCAAAAGGACTTTGACAAAGATTCAGATCTTTATTCATAATCTACCAACATTTCTCGGACGAGTATCAAACATACAAGATAATACAAAAACATCTCAATAGAATTCAATCAAATCAATTAAACTAATATTATTGGGACTTGATCTCATTTAGATACCAAAAACCAGATGATCCAGAAAGTTCACTAAAGAGCTGACAATCAACACAAGTTCTAAAATCTAAATAAATCACGCCACAAATTGGTGAAACGCGAAATTAAAACGGAAAAAAAAAACAAAAACTTAACAGATAAACCGAAAAAGAAAAAGAAAATTAACTGAAGTAATAGTATGTAAACCGATCATGATTTCAATTCAATAGAAAGAAGGCGGATCCAGTATCCTCACATAAGATAATTAGGAAAATCAGATCAGTGTACACCCCGCTTTTAAATAAACATGAACACATACAAAATCGAGATTTGAAATTAGAGAACTCAAGAAATGAGATTTAATCCAAAGTCTAACATAGATCAGGAAATCAATTCGCTAAAACATCAAAAGAAAATGTAGATGAACAAGATTGAAAGGGGAGAGAGAGCATACAAAATGGTAACGAGGAAAGACGAGAAAAAGAGAAAAGAGCAGCTGTGGTCACCGAAACCAAATCAAGTTATACATTTTTATATATTTTTTTAGATAAATGGTTTTACGGTTACGGGAGAAAATATATTTTTTTTAGTCATATAACTTCGAACAATTTTATTTTTTATTTTATATTTTTTTATTTTTGTTATTTTAGTTCTGAATGTGTTAATTTCAATTATTTTTTGTTGATCGATTATGGAATATTTTTATTACATGACAGTCTAATTGTGTAGGTCGTCGAAGAAAAAAAAAATCAATTTTGAAGTGACACATTCAAAACTAAAATTGAAAAGGTAAAACTTACAGGACTAAAAATGGAATAGTCCAAAGTTATAGGGCTAAAAATGATATTTTCCTTATGGCCATACCACTCTAAATGATGTTCAATTTTTTTTAAGGGTTAATTCTAAATAAATACACAACATTGTGGTCAAATATCAATTTAATCACGACTTTCAAGATTATTGTATTAAAGTCCAACATTTGATGTTGTTGGAAATCGATACACGTTTTTATGTCCTCTGGCCGCGAAGAGGTGACGTGACTCACCGGAGCATGTGTATACTTGCATGTTAGGATGATAAATTTTAAATAATATTTTTAATTATTCCACATCATATTACACATCAATGTTTTCATAACCGGTTCGGCGACCAAACCGGACTGGGCACCGATTGGTGGTTCAACCGGTTGGACCGGTCGAACCGACGGTTTATCTGTTAAAATGATATCTATCTATTCTTTTAAAATATTTCATATATTGTATTAAAATAAAATAAATATGCACTTATAAAACTTTAAAATAATAATTTATATTTTTCATAGTGAAAATAAAAACAATAGAATTATAAATAATATCATACAATATAATTTAAAATACTAAAATTTAAAATAGGAATGATAAAAATTAGGAATCAGTTTTAATTTTTAATTTTTTTAAATAAGTTTTAAATTTAAAAAAAATAAAAATAAAATAAAAAACCAGTTCTACCCGGTTCTACCGATTCTCGATTATGACCGATTTTCCCGGTTTTCCCGGTTCTGGCAGATTTTTTCCAGTTCAACTGCAAAAACGATTTTTTGAGGGTAATTGAACCAATTTCAAGGCCGGTTCCCGGTTCAATCGGTTGAACCGGCTTGTTCAACCCTGTTCTAAAAACACTGTTACGCATCTTCTATCATTAATACTTTTAAAATAAATTAAAACAAAAAATAATAATTAAAAGAAGTTAAAACCAAACACTTCATCTTCATCATCCCTTCATTTTCACCCTTGCACCGCTTCATCTTTACCAAAAAGTCAATTGGTTCTGCAAAATCCAAGACCCTCATAATCGCAAAACCACAGACTTCACCCCAAATTTGAGTTTTGTGAATCCCCAAAATTGAATTTTGCATCAAATCACAGAATCCCCAAAATAAATCCCTATCCCCAAAATCGCATATGCGAATTTGGTTCAGATTTGCAGGAAAAAAAAATTATACCTCAAATTTGTAGAACTACACATCAAATAAACAATAATTAAAATAAAATCAATCTCAAATTGCAAGTAAAATTTCTATCCATTTCATAAAATTGATTGAATCTCAATAAACAATTCACAAAATATAAGGAGGTGGACTGCGATGAGAACAACAAGTGAGGGAGTGGCAATAGACAACGAGTGACTGAAGGGGGAAGAGAAACTGAAGGATTACATTTAATTTTGTTTAATTTTGGAACATGGAAACATATTTCATTTTAAAACATTGACGGCGAGAATTATTTTTTAAGGTTTGGAATTTAGATTTAAATAATTTATTTTATTTTTTAAAATTTTATTTATTTATTTTAATTCACCTTTTAAATATTTATTTTATTTATGATTTAGACATTTCATCCTACGCGTAGTCTGATATAACAAAAATAATAATTTCGGCGAGCCACATCATCTCTTCACGACCGGAGAAAAAAAAGGTGTATTAATTTGCAACAACATCAAAGGTTGAGCTTTTATACAATAATTTTGAAGGTCGTGATTAAATTAATATTTGGTCTAAAGGTCCTGTATTTATTTAGAATTAACTATTTTTTTAATAATTCAATAAAAATAACCAATATTATTTATTGAAAATAATTGATATTATTCAATAAAAATAATTAATAGTATTATTTAAAAAAAGGCAAGTGAGTGTATTGTGCACTTGGTATTAGGATGTAAAAAAATCTAATATTATAGAATTCAATTCAGTTTGTTAAACTATTCAAATATTTGTATATTTAATCGTTAAAGGCAAGTATAAGGTGAACAAGTTTCATACAAGAATTTGTAAAATTGGTTAAGGGGTGTAATTTATATTATTAAAGGGTACTAATAATTTTTCCCGTGCGATGCACGGTTTTATTGTTAAAATTTAATGTATGATGAATTATAATATAAAACTAAATTAAGTTTATGTAAACATCATTTTATATTAATATTTATTATTAATATATGAATTTTATGAAATAATATAATATGTGTGAGTTTCTCACAATTATAAAATTTAAATATATAAATTTTTAATGTAACACTAAACTCGATACCAATACTAACATTTTAAAATGATATTAAATATAATAAAATTATAAATGAAATATCTAAAAGTTTAACTCATATAATCAAAACAGCCAAAAAATATTTCAAATATATATAAATTCATCTTTTTTATTCTGAATTTATTTTATAAATGCAATGTATATCAAATTAAAGATTGTAAAAAGATGATTAATTTGACATATAATACGTTAAAAGTATATTCACAGAAAAAAAAATCACACTTTAAAAATATAAATGAAAGTAAACTATGAAGAATGAAAAGAAAAAAAAATATTAGTTGATACTAAAGGTGTGCTTGGGTGTTAAAAAATTTATTAGTTGCATAAGAGAACTATCGGTAAATTTTATATGAATCATATTAAAATCGGAGTAGGTCTCTGGTGAAACTTGTTTATAGTATGTAATTTATATCACTATATTATAAATTAATACTATTGTATTTATCAAGTGATATCATTGTATTTATAAATTGAGATGTTATAGGTACTAATTTATAAGAGTAGTGATATCACTTTATAAGTGTAATGATGTGAGTTTCATTATATATATAAACAAGTTTCACAGGAGAATGTGTTAAAACCGTTAGTTTATAATATATACCGAAACAATCCCAAAAGTTGTATGGGACGAACATTATTTCTTAAATTAAAATAAATTGATCAATATTTTTAAATAACAGTGAAAAGAAATACTAATGATGTCGCATGTTACATAATTATATGATTAATGAATACATTTTTTTGAAGCCAAAAGACAAATGCACTAAGGAGTTGCCGAATTGGCATCAACAACTGTGACCACCCCTTTCCCTTTCACAGTTTAAGTTATGGATAAACAAAAAAAAAAAAAAGAAAGAAAAATGATGAACAATCAAGAAAATGAAAAGGAATGGATGAACTTTTTTTTGTTACATTGATTAAAAGCAATATAAAAGTACGCAACCAGTTGATAGATGTAATCGGCAACAAGGGCTGAAAATAATAAGCTACCACTTAAGCCACAAGTGACAGAATCCCACATTCATATTGAAAGATTTCTTCAAAGCTCTGGCGTTAGCACCGCCTTTGTAGGAGTAGAAAATAGTGCGGAAACCACTAGAGGTGTGTTTTCAAACCCAATTTTCCCAGAAGGAGACTGCAAGAAAAAGCAAAAAAAAAAGTAGTATATTAACAAGAGTAATGGTATTTGAGGTGATTCACCCCGGGATGAACACTGTTAATTACTTTTGTACCTTAATATAAAAAAATAATATATAAAAATTTACTTATTTCATTAAGGGTACAACAATTATTTTATCATATAAAGTGATTGAACGATCCCTATCACACGGGGTGAGTCTGACCATTTAATAGTGTTCTATTAATAAATGAAGAAAACAAATGAGGGAAGGAAGAACCAAAAGAGGTCTACAAAAAATCCAAAAAAATCTTAAAAAAATCAGAACCATGCAGAAGGCCTAACATTAATTGGGCTACTTAAAATAAAAAATTGGTAACTTGAAAAATATACAGAGAAGCCCAAAATAAATTAGCCAAACCAAGTAAAGGAAATAGAGAAAAAGCACATTCGAAAAGCCCAATTAAAGTTCACCAAGCAAAAGACTCGGTCAAATATAGCCCAAATATTGACACACGAAAACTACTCACTGATGCCATCATAAATCCCATGAAAAATTCCATAGCAGTTAACTCCCATTATTGAAACAAATTAGACTGCCAAAATCACGAGTAATACTCCGATGAACAAGATCTATACATTATGAAATTTAATTATTATAAAAATTATTACGATTATGAATAAAAAAATTCACTATTTAAAAAAATATTTTTTTAAATAATGATAGTGTTTGTGTATAATAGTGATAGTTTTTATGCATAATGAAGATAATTTTTATACACAATAACAATATTTAAAAAAACGATTTTATGGTACACCCGAGTTCACATAAATTTTTGTCCAAAATCACCAGGAACAAAGCTAAAAATTCCATGCACACCCCCACCCACCCCAAATATTCGGCTAATAGAACTAAGCAAGCATACTAAACAAACCACACCGAATTAGGAGAGAAAAAAACAATATGTGTTTACCCATAATTAAATCAAAAGCAAATTGTGGAAACTTACTTTCACCGTTTCCTTCGATGGAGCTCTAGCATCGGAGCCTTTAAAAAAAAATTCAATATGAATGTGAGGGTCCATCCCGTCACCGCTGGTGATTTATTATCTCCAGCCCCTTTTTCTCTGTAATTGCAGCTATTAATCGGTTGTGAACTTCTCTAGAGCATTTAATCAATGCAAAAAAAATAAAAAATTATATTTATCTATTCATTTTCATTTTCTTCATTGTTCTTCATTTTTCTTTTTTTTTTTAATTTTGTTCATCCATTATTTAGACAGTGAAAGAGAAGAGGGAGTTGTAGTGGTTTGATGAGAATCACGAATCAAAACACTAATCGACGCCCCAACTCAGGTTGGCAAGAGACGATTGCAAGCAAGAATTTGCTAATAAAGTTATTATTAATCTGATAAAACAAAACGGAGTTCACGATACAATATAAATAGCTAGACGCTACGGGAAATACCAAAAATAGCGGAAGAAGATATAGCAAAAGAAATCTAAATCTAAGAAACTATAAAGATACGATATAAGAAACTAATCTAAAAGATAATATGCAAATCTAGAGATATTGTCCTGAATTCGGACTTGGTCCTCTTGCTGCTGCCTTCAATCTTTACACAGCCCAACTTCTCTTCTCGCAGCCCAGCTTCACGTGGCCCCATCTTCGCTTGGTTCGCTTGGGCCTGGCCCCGTCGGCACAATGACGCTGCTCCGGGCTTGGCCCACATTCTTGATCTTTGCCCGTCTTGCGCGATTGTACGCGTTTTTGAGCCCGCGACCTTCGTCCGCATCATTCCAGTCCCCTTCAAGGGCGTCCTTGTCCTCAAGGACGAATTCTGCATACCTCTCCTTCATCATTCCTAAATGTTCCCACGTAGCCTCATCTCCGGGAAGTCCATCCCATTCGATCAACACCTCCCACCGAAAACATCCCGCTTTCTTCACCCGTCGATAATCCAACACCCGCAATGGTCGGATGGTTACACCCCCCGTCGGAGTAACAGCTGGTAATCGGTCCTCGGCTGTAATTTACGGCCCTATCCGTCGCTTCAACTGTGACACATACACAACCGGATGAATCTGGGCGTCGGCCGGCAACTCCAACTTGTACGCTACTTCCCCGACTCTCGCCACCACCCAAAATGGTCCATAAAACCGACTACCTAATTTGTAGAGTGCCTTTTGCGAAACTGTTTGTTGGCGCGCCTATTTCAAAAACTTCCTCCCGGCATCCCTTGTCGTAATATTCCTTCATGCGGTTAATAGACCCTTGCAAATTGTCCTTAAGTTCATGAATTAACATATCCCGCTCGTATAGTTCTCTATCCACTTCGGCATTAGGCGAGTTGCCTTCCGTGTAATTTACTAACTGTGGTGGTGCCCGTCCGTAGACCAACTCGAATGGCGTGTACTTGGTTGATGCATGAAATATCGTGTTATACCAATATTCGGCCCATGGTAAACAATCCTCCCACTTCTTCGGGTATTGATGAACCTAGCAACGCAAATATTGCTCTAATGTTCAATTGGTCACCTCGGTTTGCCCGTCGGTTTGGGGATGATAAGCGGAACTCATTCCCAAACACGTCCCTTGCATCTTGAAAAACTCTTCCCAAAAATTACTAATGAACACACGATCACGATCCGTAATAATTGAACGCGGAACACCATGCAACTGTTAGTGTTAGTGTCCTAGAGACAATCTATTATAAAGACATAATACTCGATGATGTTCAGTTTGATTTAATATTATAGTTCATTTAATATTAATGTATGGCAATACACTTGTTTGAATATTATGTTTGATTGTTTGCATTTATTCATGCTAGTGTTCCCATAAGTCATTGATGTCATTGAGATTGTGAGAACTCAGATGACTTAAGCATGATTCTCAAATAGCCCCGATCAAGGATCATCAAGAATGAGATATTGATGATGCAATGGAGATTGATGTGCGATCTGCATCATACTCTTAGAGAGTGTAGTAAGATCTCACTTACTACGAGATACTAGGTATCTCATGATGGATGCACAAATACCATAGAGGGTATTGGTATACCCATCAGAGAAACCGTTTGATGTATTTCCACTATATGTGTATACGGGTGTCTCGGTTAGTGGGAGCGATGCGATACGCCTTTGACTTGAGGTTAATACGCATGACATGTGTGGGATGATGAACTTTGACCATGACCGACGCTTGCACCCGTCTATGGGTAGATATGGCTTGGATTGGGTTCATCACGAAGTGCATGTGCGTGGTAGTTGAGCCAAGAATAAGATTCATTCCTCAATGTGGATTTAGAGAGAATACTCATCTTCTCATCATAATTGGATCTAAGTCATCTGCCGACGCACGTCAACTTAGACTTTGTGGCTAAGTGTGACATATATGATCAATTAGTGATTAGAGATAAATTGATTAAGTTATTTGAATAGACACTTCATCATGTTCAAGACTTAATCGAGTATTCGCGAATGAAAGGAGAAAATCGTAATAGCCCATGTTTCAGTTACAGGTAGTTGCACTTTTCTCGCAACGTACCTCATATATTGAGAATGTCTGATTTATTGTCTAGGGTTCAATTAAGATCGTTAGTTTGACTAGTCGCTCGATATATGAGGGCCTATGGGTCACACAACAAGTTGTTCCCCTTTACGGATTATAATTGGTTGATTAAATGTTAAATTGGATTTAATATTTAATTTATGGAGAAATAATTAATAATAAATTAATTTAGAATTAATTATTATTAATATTTAATTAAATTGGATTTAATTAAATAAGAATTCCCAATAATTATATTTGGAATATAATTGTAGGATTTAATGTATATGGAAATAAATCATAGAGATTTTCATATAAGGCATTTAAATCCGTAGAGATTTATATTTAGGGAATTAAATTAAAAGGAATTAATTTAATTCAAGATTAGAGATTTTATTTCCCTAATTGGGCTAGCTTGAGAAATAAGCTAAGCCTCCCTATATATACAAACTCTTAGGAATTCACAAAGTGTATCACTTCATATTTTCTCCATAAGATCTAGAGTTAGAATTTTCCTAGCAAATTCATCTCGGGATTCAACGCTGGCAAATCTGTGCAAGTCCGTAATTGGGGATTACGTGGATACCATAGTAGAGAAAATTGTATACGAATTACTGTAAGAATTCTGTTTACGTTTACTCGTACTTAATTATGCAATTAATTGTTCGTTGTTGGTGAACTGTTAATTTCCGTTGCGCATGTATTACGTGTTTACGTGCCTATAAATTCCAACAACAACCGGATCACATATTCTACAAACAACCTTGCTCTGAGACTTACCAGATATGGGTGGGCGAGGGTACGAAAAAAGATACTTGGTGAGTCTATCGACCACCACCATGACTCCATTAAATCCATTCGACACTGATAAACCCTCGATGAAATCCATTGTTACGTCTTCCCAAATACGTGCCGGCACCGGAAGCGGTTGAAGCAGCCCACTCGGCTTTCTAGAATCGGTCTTAACGCGTTGACAAACGTCACACTGAGATACAAAAGTTCAAACATCCGTCTTTAAATTCTGCCAAAAGAAAGTCCGCGCGATTCGCGCCCAAGTCCTGTAGATCCCAGAATGTCCCCCAAAATGTGATTCATGGAAATGACGCATTACATCTTGTCTTAACCCATTGTGATCTGGTACTACTAATTTCCCGTGAAACATCAATAACTCATCTCGCCATTCATACTCTTCCCGCACTTCCATTTCTCCCTCATCAAGCTTCTGCTGTATCTCGATGAGCGTGGGTTCCTCCTGAATTCCAGCCCTAGTTCTATCCCAAATGTCCCATATTGGCCCCGTAATGGCATTCAACTCCGTCGAATCCGTTCTTCGTGACAAGGCATCGGCCACGACATTCTGTTTTCCCGATCGGTATCGAATTTCAAACTCAAAGCCCATTTGTTTGGCCACAAACTTCTGTTGCTCCGGAGTTGCAATTCGTTGCTCCAACAAATGTCGTAGTGGTTGTTGATCCGTAACAATTGTGAATTTGCGGCCCTAATTCGTTGTGTAATTGATGATTTATTTAAAAGTTTTTATTTTTATAAATCGGTACGGCCAAAATTACTTTTGGACCGCACCATCTTGTTTGGTCACTGGGCGTGTGCTTTATGCCTTTTGTTATGATAATTGTGTTTATTTGATAAACAAAACACCCCTTTTATTTTGCCTATTGCTTCGTCTTCATCACTTTGCCTCTTAGGGTTTCTGCGACCGCCGTCCTTCATCCTCTCGCCCTCCGCCGCATTTTTGCGTCCAAAGCTAGGCACCACGGCGTCGCTCGAGTCGGCGGCGCAACACCGCGACTCGCGTCGCTCGCGAGCGAATTTCAGTGGGTTGGACCCGCGACGGCATGACCCTCGTCAAACCGATTTCGATCCGATTTTCACCGGATTTCTTCGATTATTGGGGCATATCTTCGATTTGTTGATTTTGTTCCCGTCTTCAATGCGATTCGTGGCGAATCAGAGTCGCCTCACCTCGGCACTGTGTCTGCCGTTCGTGCGATTACCACGGGGTCGCGTGCTATGTCGTTCGACAAACGCAGCGACATGCTGCCCTGCGCTTCACGACCTGCTCGCTCCGCCTCTGTTTCAACCTGAGATGGTGTCGTAGGCCCTACCCTATGCGGGAATTACCCCAGTTGCAGCATCGAGTCGCCCACGCGCGCCTAGCGGCGGTGGCAACTCGACTGCACGCGTCGCTTGGTTGCGCGACCCAGATGCGTGATTTTGTTTTGTGTTTTGGTTTGATGTGTTCAGTCTGTTGGACTTTCTTGAATACATTGGATGAATCTAAGAACAATTGTTGACTGGTTTTGTGATTGAATTGGATTGAATTTGAAAGCTGGTGTTGAATGTTGGTTTCGGTTGTCCCGAATGAGAGACGGTTTCAGGGCAGTGATGAGGGAGGGGTTGTTTTGCAAATTGGATTTCAAACAGGCCCCTCCGTACAAATATTAGATAATTGCACTTGAGCCCTTGGCAAAATTAATAAAACCAATCCGTTTTAAATTTAATTGGATTGAATTTAAAAGGAATAGTAATAAAAGTTGGACTTTTATTTATAATTAATTAGATTAATTGAAGTTTGAAATTTGTTTTGAAATTAATAAGAGTTTATTTTTAAAACGAAATTAAAATAAGATTGTTGGTTGGACCAACATTGAGTTAATTGGATTAGTTGAAATTTTAATAATAGATTAAAATTTGTTAAGTGAAATTAATATTGGATTTTGAATTTTGTTTAATAGATTTAATAATTACTGAAATCCCACTTGGTTAACTTATTTAGTTTAATTTGTTAACGCTTTAATAGTCCGCATTATAATTGTTTGGGTAGGCGGCGTCCAATAATTATCGGACCGTATTAATGTTTGGGTAGACGGCGCCCATATAAGTGTTAGTCCGTATAAAATCATGTTTGGGTAGGCGGCGCCCAATAATTGCTCAAACGTGATGTAGATTAACATGTTGGATCTCGATTAAGCAATTAATACCCCACCTTTAAAATGTTCCTCACTAAAATATAGTTTTCTCATTGATTTGATAAGATGTCTTCCATCAAAATTAAAAGAAAACTAGAGATTTCGTTCCAATGAATATTTAAGGCCCTCGTCTTTTGCTCGGATCTACATCTAACGGAACTTTTATAGGGACATGTAATGTCGCCGCTTGATGGTTGTAAACCAACTTAACTTTGTTTAACTCGCCCTCGCGGGGACAAAGGGTAAGGGACATCAGTCGAACTAGGTTCGACAAACTAGGAGTTGCAGTTTGCAATTGGTTTAGAGACCTACCAGTTATGCTATTGTGATATTCAGCCCTCACAGGGATTATAATAGTAGTAATGTGGATCCTAGTCCATTATGATTTATATTAGATATAAATTCGTACTTTCCGATGAGGTCGTTAAGTATGTGAAAATAATAGAGACAAAATAAACACAAAAGAAAGGCCATGTTTATTTTGATTGCTGAGTATTGATCATAGGAATTATGTGTTTTAATTCCCATTTTATTTTATTTCTCTTGCTTAGTTGAAATGTATAACTGTTATTGAGATGTGTTTTGGAAACAAACAAATTGGCTAGGCCAAATTTTCTGGACTGGCACCGTAACATGTGTTTGGTGCTAAGGCAAGAAAAGATTGAGTACGTGTTGGACACGCCTATCCCGGTTACCCTTGAGCTGGTACTCTGAGACAGCCACATTTGACGTAGCAGTTCAGAAGAAGCATCAAAAGGATGCTTCCCAAACTCAGTGTGTGATGTTGCTCGGCATGACTCCCGATATACATAAGCAACGTGAGATAATGGATCTCTTCTAGATGTTCAAGCATCTGAAGGATCTCTTTGATTCTAAATCTCATTATGAGATTTATGAAGTGATGAGAGATTTGTTCAGATACCAGTTAGCTAAAGAAGAGAAAATTTCATCTCATGTGCTAATGATGATAGGCGTAATTGAGAAACTTGGTAATTTAGGCATTGTGCTAAAAGATCAACGTTTTCATGTATGCTATCCTCCAGTTGCCCCCGAGTTCATGTTATAGTTTCATTGTGAACTACAATATGAATAAGACGGATACGACCATGCTTGAACTTCACAACGTGCTCAAGACTTTTGAGTTCACTATCACTAAGATGGTGTTCAAAAGAAGGAGCGGGTAGACAAGGATGTATGCCTCTGCTATAAGTAGAAGAGGGCACTGGAAGAAGGACTATAAGGTTTTAGTTGCTAAAAGGAAGGCACTAGGTGCTTCTAGCACTAGAACATGTATGTTTGTTATTAAGATAAACATGTCCACTAATAGCGCTAACTGATTGGTATTGGATACCTGATGTGGCTCTCACATTTGCACTAATGTGAAAGGGCTCATGTGTCATAGGGCAGTTAGGGCGGGTGAAGTCGTCTTACACGTGGAAACGAAGCAAGAGTTGCTAACTGAAAGTGTGGGGACTTATGTGTTAGACTTACCCTATGGTTTTAGATTAGAACTTAATGATTGTCATTTAGTTCTTTCTATTACTCGCAACATGTATTTGTTGCATTATGGATATGATGTTCTTAATATACAAAATAAAAGACTCAAACTTAGTATTCATGAAAATCCGACTTACTTATGGCATTGTAGAACTTGATCATGTAAACGAAAAAAAGAATTATAAGGTTAAGAAAGTTAGACTACATAACCCCATTCGACTGTGAGTCTTATGGAGATTGTGAATCTTATCTCATGGGCAAGATGATCAATAGACCCTTTTATAGGAAAGGGGTGCATGCCAAAGAAGTTCTAGAGTTGATCTACAATGACGTTTGTGGACCATTGCCTACTCTAGCTAGGGGTCATTTCGGATACTTCATCACTTTTACTGATAATTTCTCAAGATACGAATACGTGTATCTTATGAAACACAAATTCGAATCTTTTGAGAAATTCAAAGAGTTTAAGGCTGAAGTAGAGAAGCAACTTGGTAAAAGTATCAAGACTCTTCGATCAGATCGAGGAGGTGAATACCTTAGCCATGAATTCACTGATTACTTAAAGTTACATGGAATCCAGTCACAATGGACTACTCCCGGAACACCACAGATGAACCGGTGTGTCCGAGAGAATAAACCAAACCCTGTTAGACATGGTGAGGTCCATGATGAGCTTTTCCTATCTTCCAGCATTCTTATGGGATACGCGTTACAAACCTCAATTTACATTCTGAATAGGATTCCATCTAAATCGGTTGAGCATACACCATATGAACCATGGTGTGGTAAGAAGCCAACTTTTACACATATCTAACATGGGGTTGCCCCGTGATTGTGAAAGGATGCTTACCAACAAGTTGGAATCCAAAGGTGAAAAGGGTTACTTTGTGGGATATCCTAAGGAAACTAAAGGATATTACTTCTATCTACCTAAGAAATAATCAATGATTGTTTATAGGCAGACCAAGTTCCTCGAAGAAGACTATGTCTTTAAAGAACGAGGTCGTAAGCTGATGGAACTTGAAGAAATTCAAGCACCACAAATTAACAAAGAGACTGATATCTTGTCAAAGCAACATGACAAGGAATCAGTGGGAGCATTCAACAACTTTGACGGTGGAAGTCTTTCACTAGGTGATCGTCTTTCAGCCAGTGGGAGCGTAATTGGAGTTGGCTTGCCTGTGCAAGAACCTCCAAGTGGGCTGAATGAGAACAACATAGTTCAAACTCCCGCCCAAGAGGCATCTGAAAGTGTAGCTCTTGAGGACTCTTCGGACATTGATGAAATTGATGCACCACAAAATTTTCACGATCAGAATGTACAGCCTGCACAACCACAGCTCCGTAAGTCAATTAGGAATCGTAATCCGCCCATTAGATACAGTTACCTCTTGGAGGAACTCGTTAATGTGGACCTACCGGATAAGAACGATCCTAATACTTACTCTGAAGCAATATTAGATATTGATTCAGGGAAGTGGCATGAAGCCATGAAATCCGAGATGGACTCGATGTACACCAATCAAGTCTGGGACTTGGTTGAGTTGCCAAAAAGGGTTAGACCCATTTGCAAATGGCAATGTACAAACCTACAAAGCTAGGTTGGTTGTGAAGGGTAATAGTTAACGCGAAGGCACTGACTATGATAAGACCTTCTCACCAGTTGCAAAGATCAAGTCCATTCGAATTTTACTTGCGATAGCAGCACACTATGATTATGAGATTTGACAGATGGATGTCAAAACAACTTTCCTCAATGGAAACATTGATAAGGAAGTGTTTATAACTCAACCGGAAGGTTATACATCTAAGCCAAATTCTAATCTAGTATGCAAGCTAAAGAGATCCATCTATGGATTGAAGCAAGCTTCTAGGAGTTGGAATATCCGATTTGATGAAGCTATCAAGTCCATTTGACTTCATCAGAAATTCGGAAGATCCTTGCGTTTATTGTAAATGCAGCGGGAAGAATATTGCTTTCATAATCATGTATGTCAATGACATTGATTTTGGGAAACAATATCCCGTTAATGCAGTCCGGTAAAGATTTGTTGTTGAAGACCTTCATGGTGAAGGATATTTGTGAAGCCTGCTACATCTTAGGGATCAAGATCCACAAGGATAGATCCAAGAGGATGTTGCGGTCCACCTATGTAGACAAGGTGTTGAAGCGTTTTGCGATGGAGAACTCTAAGAGAGGATCTCTATAGGGAAATCATGGGATAAAGCTATCAAAGAAAGATTGTCCTTCTGTTGAAGCTGATATCAAGCACATGAAAGATGTCCCATATGCATATGTAATTGGGTCAATCATGTACACCATGACTTGCACTAGGCCAAACGTGGCCTACGCTATCAACATCACTGGTAGATGCTAACAGAATCCGGGTGAGTCTCACTGGATTGTTGTCAAGACCATTATGAAGTATCTTAGACGAACTAACGAATGTTTTCTTTTCTATGGTGGACAGTCAGAACTAGTAGTGACTGGTTAAGCTGACACAAGTTTCCAGTCCGACTGTGATGATTACAAATTACAGTCATGTTACTTTTCACTCTCAATAATGAGGCGGCCAGTTGGAATAGTTCCAAGCAAAAGGACCGCAAATTCAACAATTGAAGTTGAGTACATTGCTGTATCAGAAGCCTCAAGGAGGCTGTCTGGATTTTATAGTTCTTAAGAGAACTAGGGGTAGTTCCGAGTGCTAGTAGTCCAATAAAGTTTTATTGAGGTGTGATTGCGCAAGCAAAGGAACCGAGATCAACAAGCATAAACGAGCATGTACCTAGACTTATCATTTGATCCGGGAGATCATAACAATAGGAGAAATATAATTAAAATGTATTCCCACATATTTAATTTGGCAGATCTTTTCACCGAAACACTGAGTGTTGATGTACACACTAGACATTTGATAGTCTAGGGGTTAGACATGTAAGTGATTGACTCTAGTCCAAGTGGGAGATTGTTAGTGTTAGTGTCCTAGAGACAATCTATTATAAGGACATAATACTCGATGATGTTCAGTTTGATTTAATATTATAGTTCATTTAATATTAATGTATGACAATACACTTGTTTGAATATTATGTTTGTTTGTTTGCATTTATTCATGCTAGTGTTCCCATGAGTCATTGCTGTCATTGAGATTGTGAGAACTCGGATGACTTAAGCATGATTCTCAAATAGCCCCGATCAAGGATCATCAAGAATGGGATATTGATGATGTAATGGAGATTGGTGTGCGATCTGCATCATACTCTTAGAGAGTGTAGTAAGATCTCACTTACTACGAGATACTAGATATCTCATGATGGATGCACAAATACAATAGAGAGTATTGGTATACCCATCAGAGAAACCGTTTGATGTATTTCCACTATATGTGTCTACGGGTGTCTCGGTTAGTGGGAGCGATGCGATACTCTTTTGACTTGAGGTCAATACGCACGATATGTGTGGGATGATGAACTTTGACCATGACCGACGCTTGCACCCGTCTATGGGTAGATATGGCTTGGATTGAGTTCATCACGAAGTGCATGTGCGTGGTAGTTGAGCCAGGAATATGATTCATTCCTCAATGTGGATTTAGAGAGAATACTCATCTTCTCATCATAATTGGATCTAAGTCATCGGCCGATGCACATTAACTTAGACTTTGTGGCTAAGTGTGACAAATATGATCAATTAGTGATTAAAGATAAATTGATTAAGTTATTTGAATAGACACTTCATCATGTTCAAGACTTAATCGAGTATTCGCGAATGAAAGGAGGAAATCGTAATAGCCCATGTTTCAGTTACAGGTAGTTGCACTTTTCTCGCAACGTACCTCATATATTGATAATGTCTGATTTATTGTCTAGGGTTCAGTTAAGACCGTTAGTTTGACTAATCGCTCGATATATGAGGGCCTATGAGTCACACAACAAGTAGTTCCCTTTTACGGATTATAGTTGGTTGATTAAATGTTAAATTGAATTTAATATTTAATTTATGGAGAAGTAATTAATAATAAATTAATTTGGAATTAATTATTATTAATATTTAATTAAATTGGATTTAATTAAATAAAAATTTCCAATAATTATATTTGGAATAAATTGTAGGATTTAATGTATATGAAAATAAATCGTAGAGATTTTCATATAAGACATTTAAATCCGTAGAGATTATATTTAGGAAATTAAATTAAAAGGAATTAATTTAATTCAAGATTAGAAATTTTATTTCCCTAATTGGGCTAGCTTGGGAAATAAGCTAAGCCTCCCTATATATACAAGCTCTTAGGAATTCACAAGTGTATCACTTCATATTTTCTCCATAAGATCTAGAGTTAGAATTTTCCTAGCAAATTCATCTCGGGATTCAATGCTGACAAATCTGTGCAAGTCCATAATCGGGGATTACGTTGATACCATAGTAAAGAAAACTGTATACGAATTACTGTAAGAATTCTGTTTACGTTTACTCGTACTTAATTATGCAATTAATTGTTCGTTGTTGGTGAACTATTTATTTCCACTGCATATGTATTACGTGTTTACGTGCCTATAAATTCCAACAACAACCGGATCACATATTCTACAAACAACCTTGCTACGGACTTAGCCGTATATGGGTGGGCGAGGGGTACGAAATGCGCATACTTGGTGAGTCTATCGACCACCACCATGACTCCATTAAATCCATTCGACACAGGTAAACCCTCTATGAAATCCATTGTTACGTCTTCCCAAATCCGTGCCGGCACCGAAAGCGGTTGAAGCAGCCCACTCGGTTTTCTAGAATCGGTCTTAACGCGTTGACAAACGTCACACTGAGATACAAAAGTTCGAACATCCGTCTTTATATTCTGCCAATAGAAAGTCCGTGCGATTCGCGCCCAAGTCCGGTAGATCTCAGATTGTCCCCCAAAATGTGATTCATGGAAATGCGCATTACATCTTGTCTTAACCCATTGCGATCTGGTACTTCTACTTTCCCGTGAAACATCAATAACTCATCTCGCCATTCATACTCTTCCCGCACGTCCATTTCTCCCTCATCAAGCTTCTGCCGTATCTCGATGAGCGTTGGTTCCTCCTGAATTCCAGCCCTAATTTTGTCCCAAATGTCCCATATTGGCCCCGTAATGGCATTCAACTCCGGCGAATCCTTTATTCGTGACAAGGCATCGGCCACGGCATTCTGTTTTCCCGATCGGTATCGGATTTCAAACTCAAAGCCCATTTGTTTGGCAACAAACTTCTGTTGCTCCAGAGTTGCAACTCGTTGCTCCAACAGATGTCGTAGTGGTTGTTGATCCGTAACAATTATGAATTTGCGGCCCTAATTCGTTGTGTAATTGATTATTTATTTAAAAGTTTTTATTTTTATAAATCGGTACGGCCAATATTACTTTTGTACCGCACCATCTTGTTTGTTCACTGAGCGTGTGCTTTATGCCTTTTATTATGATAATTGTGTTTATTTGATAAACTAAACACCCCTTTTATTTTGCCTATTGCTTCGTCTTCATCACTTTGCCTGTTAGGGTTTTCTGCGACCGCCGTCCTTCATCCTCTCGCCCTCCGCCGCATTTTTTCGTCCAAAGCCAGGCACCACGGCGTCGCTCGAGTCGGCGGCGCAACGCCGCGACTCGCGTCGCTCGCGGGATGCCGCGATGGAGCGAATTTCAGCGGGTTGTACCCGCGACGGCATGACCCTCGTCGGACTGATTTCGATCCAATTTTCGCCGGACTTCTTCGATTATTGGGGCATATCTTCGATTTGTTGATTTTGTTCCCGTCTTCGACTACTGTCATCATTTCTTTGACGTAGACAGACCACTAATTTTTTTCGTACGCCTAAGGCTTTGCTCACGAACGCTATCGGCCTCCCGTTTTGAACCAACACCGCTCCAATCCCCACATCACTGGCGTCCGTATGGACCTCGAATGGCTTCTCGAAATCAGGTAACGCGAATACGGGCGTGGTTGTCATTGCCAACTTCAGTTTGTCGAATGCCTTTTCACCCTCGTCCGTCCACATGAACGGTCCCTTCTTAGTCATGGCTGTAAGCGGCCGGGCGATGGTCCCATAATCCTGTACAAATTTCCGATAGTAACCCGTTAGTCCCAAAAATCCTCACAACTCTGTTAAGTTTTTGGGTTTCGGCCAACTTTGCATCGTTTTGATCTTGCGATGATCCACCTTTACTCCTTCCCCCGAAATGATAAGCTCCAAATACTCGACGCTTCCCTTCCCGAATTCGCATTTAGATGATTTGATGTAAAATTGGCATTGCAGTAGAATGCTAATCACTGTTCGTAGATGCCCCAAATGCTCGTCCCATTTTTGCGAATAAATTAAAATATCGTAAAAGAAAACCAACACGAACTTCCTCAAATAAGGCTGGAAAATTGCGTTCATCGCGCTCTAAAAAGTCGAGGGTGCATTGCACAACCCAAATGGCATCACGAGGTACTCGCAGTGCCCGTGATGTGTTCGAAACGCTATTTTATGGATGTCTTGTTCGGCCACCCTGATCTGGTGGTATCCTGCTCGGAGATCGAGCTTCGTCCCAATTCATCTAGCATGTCATCAATGGTTGGTATGGGAAAACGATCCTTAACCGTAGCTACATTAAGTGCGCGATAGTCGGTACAGAACCTCCACGATCCGTCCTTCTTTTTTACCAATAGAACGGGTGACAAAAATGGGCTGGAACAAGGCCTAATTAACCCCTTTTTCAGCATCTCTCGAACCTGTTTCTCAATTTCGAACTTTTGGAATTGTGCGTACCTGTAGGGGTGAATGTTTACGGGTTGTGCCTCATCTTTCAAAGGAATGTAATGATCGAATTTACGTGGTGGCGGCAGACCATGCGGTTCCTCAATAACTGTTGCAAATTCCGTAAGAATACGGCCGATATCACCGGCTTCTTTGTCTTTGGTAGCGATATTTTTGTTGAGCATCCGTTCGACCTTGATGGCATAACACTGTCCCCCTTTTTTCCGCATCCTCTCAATACTCTTCAAATCCACTTCACTCGTGCGATCGTCGTCCCGGGATGTGAGAGTCACGACCTCGTCGCCCCATGCGAACTCCATAGTTCCTTTGCTGTAGTCGGCTACCTTCCCTAACCCTTGTAGCCACTGGACTCCAAGGACAACATCAGGTCCCACCAAGGGAGGTGCGTACAAATCGGCAATGATCATTACGCGTTGGGGACTCCTTTGTATTGCGTTGAACATGCTAAGCCATCGCCGCTAGCCACTCGAACCTGAAACATGTCTACCCTCGTTTCCTGCAAATTCAACCGCTTGGCTATACCTTCATTAATAAAGTTGTGAGACGAACCATTGTCAATAAGAATAATAACTTGCCGATTTTTAATCCACGCCATGAGTTTCATAGTTTTCGGTCCGTGTGTGCCGGATATGGCATGCACAGAAATCTCCGCTTCATCGTCCCGTATTACTTGGTTTCGGTCATCATTTGTTTCCTCGTCTGATTCGATAGCCTCGATAAGGAATGCTTGCTTATTCTTGCATCTATGGCCGGGTGTAAACTTCTCGTCACAGTTGAAACAAAGCCCTTTTTCGCGGCGTTTCTGCATCTCCTCCCAAGACAACCTTTTAGTACCGGTTGGTAGTGGTTTATTAGCTCCCCCTGTTTGGCCCGGCGGGACTGGGTTCACTCTTCTTACTTCGGGCCTAGGCCCTTTGCGTAATGCGCTTAGATGATCGTCACGTAAGCGCTCGATCTCTATCGCTCCTACATACGTCTTCGGCCGGTAGATCTGGACTTCTGTCGCTAGTTCTGGTTTGAGACCCCCCACGAATGCCCCGACGATAGCTTTTTCCGGCCAGTCACGCACCCTGCTGGCTAGGCGTTCAAACTCTCTCTGATACTCCTTAAGTGTTCCTGTTTGTTTGATATGCGATAAAGATTCATCATAATCGGTATATTCGGACGGTCCGAATCGTATCATCAATTCTTTCTCGAAATCCTTCCACCGGATACTCTTATACTTCTTGTGGTACACCCTACTAATCCATTGCCACCACATATTTGCTTCTCCTTCCAAGTAGTACGCAACATATTTTACCTTTTCCGCCCTCTCAATTACTTGCAGATCAAAAAATTGATTGGCGCGACTCAACTAGGAAATCGGGTCATTCCCACTGAAGGTAGGGCACGTGATCTTGGGTCGTCCTCTTTTTCGGTCATCTCCCTGTGTTTCTCGATGTGGTCGTTCTTCCCTCTCTTCCTGGTGGGCGAAGAGATTACTTTCTTCCGAACTGGTGTCGGATCCTTCGGTTTCACCGGCTGATGAACTCGAATTCGCTCCTTTGGTTTGTTTGTCGAGCAATTTCTTTAGTAACTGCTCTGTCTTAATCGCCATCTGCCCTTCGATCTCCATCAGTACCCTCAATGAAAGCACCAATTTGATGAGAATCACGAATCAAAACACTAATCGACGCCCCAACTCAGGTTGGCAAGAGACGATTGCAAGCAAGAATTTGCTAAGAAAGTTATTATTAATATGATAAAACAAAACAGAGTTCACGATCCAATATAAATAGCTAGACGCTACGGGAAATCCCAAAAATAGCGGAAGAAGATATAGCAAAAGAAATCTAAATCTAAGAAACTATAAAGATACGATATAAGAAACTAATCTAAAAGATAATATGCAAATCTAGAGATATTGTCCTGAATTCGGACTTGGTCCTCTTGCTGCTGCCTTCAATCTTTACACAGCCCAACTTCTCTTCTCGCAGCCCAGCTTCACGTAGCCCCATCTTCGCTTGGTTCTCTTGGGCCTGGCCCTGTCGGCCCAATGACGCTGCTATGGGCTTGGCCCACATTCTTGATCTTTGCCCGTCTTGCGCGATTGTACGCGTTTTTGGCCCGCGACCTGCGTCCACATCATGGTTGTTGAACTTTATTACTAGAAGAAGACATTTATATAGATGTTGAGAAACATTGATATCAATTTAATATGATATTGAGAAAACAATATTGAGTGATCACAAAATTTATTATGTGAGATTGACTTCCAATAATATTTTTTTTGGTTCACTTTTAAATTTTAATTTGAAGTATCGATCAATTTGATTTCATTTAAGAAAACATGCATTATTCATCTCATATAATATTTGGAGAGTTTTGTCCGTATAAATTGTGAATTCACAATTGTGATATGATTCATATAATGTCACGAGGCATACTTGCGTGACACGGTCTCACAATAAGACGAGCTATAATTTGGGCATTGACACATTAATATTTTGAGAAAAATAAATGTTGATTTGTTCTAACCAGGTGGCTTAGCCCACCTGGCCACTGGACTCCTCAATTGAGTGGGAGACTCAGGTTCGATTCCCTTTGGGAACGAATTGGAGTTATGGGAGTTATAAGGTGGATTTGTGAATTCGTGGAGTATTTGGGTGCTTGGTGTACTAACAACTAACAACTAACAAATAACTTTGTCCGATAAAAAAAAAAGTTGATTTGTTCTAAATTGTACCTCGTCTCATGCATGAAACGTCTCATACGAGTTTTAGTCATATTTTTTACAATAGTCAATTTTGAGAATAGAAGTATACAACGGTGTTATGCAACCAAACTTGCATCGGGTTGGGTAGTTTCGAACTACAAAATAAAGGCAATTTAAAGAGAATTCTAACGAGGGAATACTGTTTAGGGAGAGTTTTAACAAGAGAAGCAATCCCTCTTTAATGAGGGCCAGCTGGCCCTCGCCTTCTTGCGCCAGGTATTTCCCGATCGGTAGTTTGTTGATTTAATTTGATCCTTATGGGACCTAATTAGTATGTGCTCTAATAAGCTCGTGTTATATTCATTTTTTCAGTTACAGCAGCTTTTTAATACTATTAAAATCATAATTAAGTGATATTTTGCAATGATTTCATAACCGGTTTGAACCGGCCGGTTCAACCGGTTGAACCGGCTGGCAAACCGGTCAAAAAAAGCCCTAATAAACTTGCCGAGTTGAACGGTTTGAACGGAAAAAACTGTTCAACCGTGAAACCGCCTAACCTAAAAAAAAACCGGTTTTCACCTTTTTTTAAAAATATTTTTAAACTACTTTCTCTCACATTTTCCTCAACACTTTTGATGTGGGATAAATGTATGAGGTGGGATAACCCTTTTATAATACTTCCTCTCACATTTTTTCCCAACACTTTCGATGTGGGATAAATGTATGAGGTGGGATAAAATGAACCAAGGTCCACATTCACCCCTTTTATAATACTTCATCTTACATTTTTCTTCCAACAATTTCGATGTGGGATAAATGTATGAGGTGAGAATAATATGAACCAAGGTCCAACTTCACCCCTTTTATAATACTTCCTCTCACATTTTTTCCCAACACTTTCGATGTGGGATAAATGTATGAGGTGAGATAAAATGAACCAAGGTCCACATTCACCCCTTTTATAATACTTCATCTTACATTTTTCTCCAACACTTTGGATGTGAGATAAATGTATGAAGTAGGATAAATATATGAATCAAGTTCCACCTTCACCCCCTTTTATAATACTCTCTCTCACATTTTCCTCCAACACTTTCGATGTGGGACAAATATATGAGGTGAAGTAAACTTTTCCCCTTTTATATTGTTTTCTCTCACATTTTCTTTTAACATTTTCGATGTGGGACAAAATTATGAGATTTTATTTTCTCTTACATTTTCTTTTAATATGTACTTGATGTGGGATAAAAATATAAGGTTCACTTTTCCCTTTTAAGTTACTTTCTCTCATATTATTGTGTTGTTTTTTATTATGACCATGACTCAATTGTGTTTTCTTAGATATGAAAAGTTATAAGATATATGTTTAAATTTTTATAGGTGTATATTTATTTTATTTTTAACTAAATATAAGAAATATTGAAAAAAATTAAGCAGAAATCATTTCAACGGTTGAACCATCGGTTGAACCGGTCCGACCGGTTGAACCACTGACCGGTGGACTGTCCGGTTCGATCACCGGTTCGGTTATGAAAACATTGATATTTTGGATTATTATTGGCTGCATATCATACCATAGTTAAGTGGACAAAAAGTTATATAGTAATATATGGAGGTGGATCCTCTCCAGTAACTGGAGGGTCCAGTTGAATCTGGACCCTCCAGTTCACACACACCCACACGGGTATGTGTTTGTAAATGTAAAATGGAGGGTCCAGATTCAACTGGACCCTCCATTTATTGGAGGAGATCCAAGTCCAGTAATATATTCATGTGCATTCGTTACACCATGGTATGATTTTGACCTAATTTTGATTAAATTGAGGAGTTTTATCGATTCAGGGCCTGAAAGATGGTAAATCTATCAATTTAAAGTCTGAAATATTTTTCCAAGGCCTGAAAGATAAAAATCATCAATTCAGGGTCTGAAAGACACTACAAAAAAGACGGGGTTTAACGACGGTTTTAGCGATGGAAAAAACCGTCGCTAACGACATTAGCGACGGAAAAGAACCCGTCGTTGAATCGAGGGTCGCTAACCGTAGCGACGGTTTTTTGTGACCGTCGGTGATTAGCGACGGATTTAGCGACGGTTTTAGCGACGGATTTAGTGCCGGGTGGGCACCGAACCACCCGAACCACGGACCATCTCGAACCCAACCACCAAGCATATCATATATAAGCCACCAAGTCTCCCAATTAAATGAGATAAATTTTCGCTCCCAAGGGAGATCGAACACGGGACCTGTGGGCGCTTGAGCGGGGATCAAACCGCTCGGACACTTGCTTTCTTGCGTTTACATAATGAAATTAATTCTATATGTCCTAAAAATCATTTTTTTTTCAATTTTTTTTAAAATCCTTTATTTTAATTATCTAATTTAATGATTTAACCATATTTTAATATAATAATTATATTTTTATTTATTTATAAATTTAAATTAAATTGTATTATATTAAAAATATTATAATTATTTATTTATTTTTAATTCATTTTTTTTAACACTTTTTTTTTAAATTTTTTTATTTCATTTATTTAATTTAACTATCTAATAATCTTTAAAATACTAATTATATATATTTTTTACTTTATAAATTATGAATAAATGATTATATTCTTTTCAAATTGTATATGTCCTACAAATTCATTTTTTTAAAGCAAATACTACTTTCTATTTAAAAAAAGTACTACTTTCTATTTAAACAAGTAATACTTTCTATTTAAACAAGTACTACTTTTCTATTTAAACAAGTACTACTTTTCATTTAAACAAGAACTACTTTTCTATTTATAAAACTACTACTTTTCTATTTAAACAAGTAATACTTTTCATTTAACAAGTAATACCTTTCATTTAAATAAATAATACCTTTCATTTAAACAAGTACGACTTTTCTATTTAAACAAGTACTACTTTTCATTTAAGCAAGTGATACTTTCTATTTAAACAAGTACTACTTTTCATTTCAACAAGTACTACTTTTCATTTAAACAAGTACTACTTTTCTATTTAAACAAGTACTACTTATCTAGTTAAACAAGTAATACTTTTAATTTAACAAATAATACTTTTCATTTAAACAAGTACTACTTTTCTATTTAAACAAGTACTACTTTCTATTTAAACAAGTACCACTTTCTATTTAAACAAGTACTACTTTTCATTTAAACAAGTAATACATTCTATTTAAACAAGTACTACTTTTCTATTTAAACAAGTAATACTTTTTATTTAACAAGTAATACCTTTCATTTAAATAAATAATACCTTTCATTTTAACAAGTACAACTTTTCTATTTAAACAAGTACTACTTTTCATTTAAGCAAGTGATACTTTCTATTTAAACAAGTACTACTTTTCATTTAAACAAGTATTACTTTTCATTTTAACAAGTACTACTTCTCATTTAAACAAGTAATACCTTTCATTTAAATAAATAATACCTTTAATTTAAACAAGTACTACTTTTCATTTAGACAAGTACTACTTTTCTATTTAAACAAGTACTACTTGTGGGGGAATGGATTGCCCGGATCTATTCGGGATGAATATTTAAATACAAATTTAATTCTTACAATTATTACTATCATGAATTAATCCTATATTAATTCAAATAATAATTCAACAACAAATTATGCATACAAGTTCGTCACATAAATCCTACGCATGCAGAATTGCTAGGAGTTTACGTGAACTAACCTCTCGGAGTGACAACCGTTGAGAAGATGGATCCCGTTCACACGAACATACCAAAAAGCCTTCTCAAGTATTCTCTCGTCCTTGTCCAACAATCCGGTGGTAGGATGCTCGCGAACAATTAACAAAAGGAAAAATAAAATTATGTTGCACCACATTTGTGGATTTTAAATTTTTCCAATACATGGAATTGCATTGGGGATGAAAAATTCATCCCCTATTTATAATACTAAGGGGGGGACGAAAATTTAGGGTTATTGGGTGATTGGGAAATTTTCTTGCTTCTTCCTCAAGATACAATCTTGAATATATCCAATATATTCTATTTTCCAAAATATCTCCCAAATAAAATCTCCCCCTCCTTATGTTATGGTATTTTTCGAAAATATCACAACAAATAGCCAAGTGGGAGATTTCTTGAATTTAATGAGATAATCTTGTATTCCAAGAATACTTATCTTCATTCCATATCAAAATTCAAAGAAAATCTTTCTCCCTCTTTTATTTGTGATTTTCGAAAATAATGAAAAATTAGGCAACAATAATTTATTTTATTTTAAACACCTTTTTCAGTTATTGGACTTTATGTTTGGGCTACTTGAGGGGCCTTTAGGAGAATTAAGATTGGACCTTCCAATGGACTTTGAATTTTCAATATTGAGCCACAATATTATTCAAGCCCATAAATATTAATTAATCCCACTACATAATTAATATTGCACTATCCATCTAAACCCATATTATTGTTAATATGGATCCCGATTATAATTTCCCGTGTTTAAGATTATCCTGTCCATTAATTACTTTAGGCCACTGAAATAGCTTCATATTAATTAACATCTTTTTCCTTGGTTAAGGAACGGCTCAACATTATTTTCCATACCGGAAATTAATTCCACTTGCAAGATTTGGTAAGATAAAACTTATGAGCCTCCCAAGGGGACAAACCAAACAAGACGTACTTGCATACGTTTCACCGTTTTAAATCTTAGCAATCGTCGTGTAGCCAATATCATTGCCCAAGATACAAGGTATTGAATCTCAATGATCCTCTTCCCATCATAAGTCAAAGCAATGTCTATTGATTCCACACGATCCTATTTAAGGGACGGAGATTAAGAAATAATGAACCACTGAGATCTAATTCTTCTATATTCAGTACTGAAGAATTTGTCCTCCTGTAGGTCCTGTTTAGTACATCATAATGTACTAGTGCAATCTCTTGGTCAAGACAAGCCAATCTGAGCCTTGCACTTCAACCTTTCACGATGGTTTGTTCATTTTCATCTGGGTCGTGAATTCTGTACTTTTAGTTACAAGGGACTGTTAATTTAATCTTCTGTGATCTGGTATCACTAAATTAACTACAATGTAACACATACTTATTTATTGAACAGTTATGCAGTAAATATATGTAACATTCAATGATATTTAAAGCATCAGTGATAAATAATTTATTTCAGCAAATAAGATATAAATTCAGTCTGGTTATACAAAGTAAAAGCATACTTTCCAGTATAACCCCAACAATCTCCCAATTATACTCAAAGTCTGCTTTTAAGTATACTACAGCATGTCTCGTGTAGAATCTACATTACACCTACACGAACTTAATAATATTTCTCCCACTTATACTCAAAGCAGATTGACAACGGTCTTGACACCCATTCCTTCCACATGTCTCTCGAATGTATTCTGAGGCAGACCCTTTGTGAATGGATCTGCTAGGTTGTCTTCTAATGTGATTTTTGCCACCTCTATATCTCCTCTCTTAACGGTTTCTCGTATAAGATGGTATTTCCTTTCAATGTGTTTGCTGGCCTTGTGGGCTCTTGGTTCCCTTGAATTTGCAACTGCTCCGACGTTATCACAATAGACTGTGATGGTGCTGGGCGAATTCGGAACTACGTCCAAGTCCACTAGGAAGTTCTTGAGCCAAACCGCTTCCTTCACTGCTTCATAAGCAGCTACGTACTCGAATTCCATGGTAGAATCTGCGATGCATTTCTGCTTAACGCTTCTCCATGTCATGGCTCCTCCCTCCATGCAAAACACACTACCCGAGGTAGATTTTTTGGAAACTAAGTCTGATTGGAAATCCGAGTCCGTATATCCGATGGGAATCAGACTGTCTGATTGATAAACCAACATTCTATGGCGAGTTCTTTCCAGATACTTCAGAATGTTTTTAACTGCAGTCCAATGTTCTTTCCCCTGATTACTCTGATATCTTGTTATCATGCCGACGGCAAAGCAAATATCTGGCCATGCCCTTAAGTCTGACAAAACTTTTACATCGTCTCCGATGAGCAGAATATCATCTACGTATAGTACTAAGAATACTAATGCAGTTCCGACACACTTTTTATACACACAACTTTCGAACTCATTTTGATCGAACCCGTAAGACTTTATAACTTGATCAAAACATTGGTTCCAAGCACGCGATGCTTGCTTTAGTTCGTAGATGGACTTTTTGAGCTTGCAAACAAGATGTTCTTGGCCTTTTTCAATGAAGCCTTCGGGTTGTTGCATATAGATTTCTTCTTCAAGACTTCCATTGAGGAAAGCTGTCTTGATATCCATTTGCCAGATCTCAAAATCGAGATGATAGCTATCGACAAGAGAATACGGATGGACTTCAGCATAGCTACAGGCGAAAAGGTTTCCTCATAGTTGATCCCTTTTTTCTGAGTGTAACCTGTTGGGAGATGAATTTAATAAAGATTTTGATTAGATCCCAAAACCCCTGAGTATGACACGTTTCAGGACAATCTTGATAGTATAGGATCAGGTTTCAAAATTGTTGTTATGTTTCAGGATTATCTGCACCATGTATAGTCAGCAGATATAAAATAGGTTAGAATAGGTTTTACAAAGTTCAAAGTCTGAAGATCTCAGATGTTTCCTGAAGACTAAAACATACTGATGACCCAGATCATACTGAAAGATCAGTAGAGTCTGAAGAAGTGAAGATCCTGAAGACTGTCTTGTACTGCCCTGAACAAAGTCACTACCAATTTAATAGTGGTTGTTCATTCTTAGTACAAACAAAGAGAATGTTATACATTCGTGAACACTAAGGAAAATATCAGATCAATGTGATTGACTAAAGAGCCATTTTGTTTGTCTCTGTTCAAAGGAAGATTTCAACCAATGAGGAGGCGACAACATCGTACTTTACTGACACTGAAAGTGACATTTTCCTGAAGAATGTCAGCGTTGATATTTGTCTTGTTCACAGAAATTGATGATTTGCTGCTTGTCTGGATATTTCCTAAAACATGCAAGGGTGCGTTCAAATCCTAATATAGTCGTTCATCAATTACCCAAAGAAGAAACCCTAGATGTTATCTCTCAAACGGATAGTTTCTTAAAGGTAGACTTTTGGAGATTTGCCTATAAATACCAGAAGCCTTGGACATTTCAAGGTCACGGGAAATCAAAGAAACTCCAGAGCTCATTCGTATTCAAGCAATCTTGTGAAGCACTCGAAACCCTAAGAATTTCCCAAGTGTTTCATCTTTGAAGAGAGCTCATTTACTAAGCCTAGACTTAAGATACTCAAAGCTTAGATCGAGATATCCTAGCCTTTTACTTGTGTTTGATTGTAAAAGGATATCTCACCCTAGTTGGAAACCAACCAAAACCCAAACCCTTTGATTAGGTAGTTTGTGTGCGTAGTTGTTGTAAGTGAGAGTTGTAAAGAGTAAGTAAGCTGCTGTGTTCAGTCTGAAAATTCTAGAGAAGAAGTTAGTAAGCTGATTGTTCAGTCTGAACGCTTGTGTGTGTGTTGAGTTAGTAAGCTACAGTAGTTCAGCCTGAAAACTCTTGGTAGAAAGTTAGTAAGCTGCTGAGTTCAGTCTGAAAGCTTAAGGTAGTAGAAGTAGTGAGTTAAGGAATTTCTCTGAGGTTCAGAGAGAGTGGACGTAGGAGCTTGAGCCTCTGAACCACTATAACTTGTTGTGTTATTTGCTTTCTGTTCTACATTATTAACTGTTACATATTTCACTGAAAGCATTCTGAAAGTTTTCTGATATTCAGTTGGAAACTATCCATTGAAGATTGCATTAGCTTAATCACAGTCTTAACCACTATTTTATTAAAGAAAGATTTTCAGCAAACTAAAACAAGTATAAACTTAGGGCCTACACATTCCGCACTCTAGATAAGCTAGTATAGATAGTTGTCAAACTGATAAACTCTCCTGAGTAGTCAATAAGATTATTATCTACTCCAAGCTTATTTGGACTCTGTTGTAGAAACTCAGAATCAGTGAGCTAATCTGAAGTCTCTGAAAGCCGCTCAGTGTTATTGTCTCAGTAGACTTTGATTCAGGGCATTTTGTGCTTCTTAGGACTGAAACTCATGACAACCTGACTCTCTGATTATAGTGTGTTTTAAAAGTTGAAAAATCACTATACACGTGTATTCCCCCCCATACACGTGTGGAACTCGTTTACCCCGGGACCAACAAGTGGTATTAGAGCAGTGGTTCTAACTGACCACTTGCTTTGGTAGCCGTAGTCTTGTTTATTGAGAGACTTTGGTGGTCTACTGAATATATCTTATTTCAGATATCTTACAAGGCTATTTCATCATGCCTTCTAAGAAACTACCTATATTCTCAATCGAGAATTATGATCTATGGAGATTGAGAATGCAGGCACACTTGTACTCTAAACATGAGAGAATGTGGAGAGTTGTGTCTCAAGGACCTTTTGAGTATAATGTTGTTAATCCTAGATCTACTGATGCTGAAAAAGATGATCCAAGGGATGAATTTCCCAAAACTGATGATCAGCTTACTCCTGAAGAGAGGAAGTTGGTTAACCTGGATTATATTGCTAAAGATACTCTGTATAACACTATTGATGATGGTGTTATGGGAATGATTTCTCACTGTGAAACTGCCAAAGACATTTGGGACACATTTGCTATAATGTGTCAAGGCACTGATCATATCAAAGAAAATAAACTATTTGTGGTTATTGCCAAATTTGATGGTTTTGAAATGGAAGATGGTGAATCTATTGAAAGACTTGAGGTCAGATTCACTAGCATTATGAATGATCTAAGTGCTCTTGGGAAAAGATATCCCAAAAGAGAAATTGCTCTGAAAATTCTTAGAGGACTGTCTAAGAAATGGGATATTCATGTTGTAGTAATTGAGAACACCAAGGATATTGCTTCTATGCCATATCAACAGGTTTTCTCTGAGTTGAAAGCATATGAGTTTGTGATTGATAAGAAAACTAAGAAATCTGATAGCAAAGATGATACTTCATCTAACAAAAATGTGGCTTTCAAAGCACAAGGAAAATCTGTAACTCTAAAGAACCTGAGATCTCATCTAACAAAATTCAGGATGAAAAAGATGAGACAATTGCCCTGATGGCAAGAAGGTTTGAGAAAATGAACCACAGATTTGGTAAGTATAAAAGGTATTATAAAGATACCAGGTACAGGAACAGGAACAACTCAGAAGCTGAAGAAAAGTCTACTGAGAAGAAAAGAGACAACAAAGCTGAAGGATCTTCATCCAAAAAGAAGGACTACAAATCCAAAGAGGACAATGATCAGGATGATGATACCAACAGATGCTACAACTGCAAGAAGAAAGGACACTTCCAGTATGACTGCCCTGAGTTGAGTTCCAAGGAAAGAAAGGATCGGCAAGCCAAGAGAGACAAGAAGTATGCCAGCAAAAAGGCAATGGTTGCTGAAGAAGAACACTCTGAGGAAGGATCTAGCTCTTCAGAAGAGATGTTCTCAGATAGTGATAGTGATGATGTTTGTCTTGTTGTTGTTGAGGAGGTAAAATCTTCTATCTCTGTTGTTGCTCCTACACAAGCACCTGAGTTATCAAGTTCCTCTGTAACCAGTAATTTTGACCTGATGGGTTCTTTTGAGAATATGATGAAGGACTATTCTGTGTTACAAGAATTGTTCATAGAAACTCAAGAGCAGAATGAAGTACTGACTGTTGAGAATCTAAAGTGGAAAAACTCAAAAGCTGCTGAGATCACTTCTCAATTGATGGGAGTAACTGATGAACTTGATGTTCTGAAAGTACAACTCTTAGAGAAAGAGAAGGTGGTAGAGACTCTGAAAGAAAAGTTAAAGAAATCCACTGAAGAAAATCAGCTTATCAGAACTGAGTTCAATGACCTCTTTGAGAAACATGAAACTCTAAAGAAAAGTGAGGATAATTTGCAGAGAAAGGTAGCTCTATTGAATTCTGCATCTCATGCAATAGATGAAATTCAGAGTTATCAAAGACCTGCAACTATAAAAGCTGAATTAGGATATATTCCAGGGGGAACCTCACATGATCTTCTGAATGCTGCTTCTACAAGTGGCACTAAGACTGACTTTGTTAAACCGACGGTTCGTACTGATCTTCTTATTGAAGAACAACCCCGTGTTTTGGACAAGGGTAAAGGACCTATGGTTTCAGAAAACCTGAAAGTTCAGGAAAGAAAGCCCAAACCTCGGGAAAAGGCTAGAAAACCTGAACAATCAGTAGGAAATCCTCAGGCCAGTACTTCGAAGCCTCAGGCTAAGAACACCAACCTGAAGAAATCTGCCCTGAACCATTAGAGGAATCCTCAGAAGAGAAACACTCAGCCGAGAAATTCTCAGAAGAGGAGACCAAGTCCTCAGATTACTGAAAGACCACAATTTCAGTACAGACAACCTAAACCCCACTAGCCTAAGGGTAAAGGTTTCCTGAACCCAAGTCAGCAGAGACAGAGATCAGCTGCACCAAAGCCAAAGCAATGGAACAAAAGGCCTGAACCCAAGAAGAACTCTAAGGCTCATGTTCATGCTAAGGATAGCACTCATACACAGGATACTTCCAAGGCACCTAGGGTGGTGAATGTGTATGTAGATGTTTATGGAAGACAAATCAGCCACTCTAAATTCATTAGAGTTGTCAGGCCGATTTGGATTCCAAAAGGTACAACTAACATGGTAGGACCCTACACCATATGGGTACCTAAGGCCTGATTTGTTTTGCAGGTGAAGGATAAGGACACTGAACTGAATGAAGACAACATAGCCCTGATGAGTGGAACTGAAGTTGCACCTGTTGCATGGTACTTGGACAGTGGATGCTCAAGACACATGAAAGGATACAAATATTTGCTCACTGACTATGTTGAACAAAAAAGCCCTCAGATAACTTTTGGAGATAATTCCAAAGGACAGACAGAAGGATATGGAACACTTGAAATTGATACTGTTCATATCTATGTGTCTGGTTTAAAGCATAACTTGCTTTCTATTAGTCAATTCTGTGATTAAGGATTCAGTGTTGAATTCTCAAAGAACTTGTGCTATGTGAAAGATAATATTTCACAACAAGTATTACTGACTGGTACTAGAAAAGGAAATGTGTATCTTGCTGATTGGAGGCTTACTCCTATAGATACATGTTTAATGGTGAAGAAGGCTACTGAAACCAGTTGGTTATGGCACAAAAGTCTGAACCATTTGAACTTCAAAACTCTGAATAAACTTGCAAAATTAGCACTTGTGAGGGGGTTACCTAATGAAGTGTTCAGTAAAGATCATGTTTGTGATGCTTGTCAGAAAGTGTTGGGATATTTTAGTTTTGATGAATTATGCCAAAACATTATCAACTTGTGTTATTGAAGCTAATTTACAGATAACAAGTTGAGGGGGAACGAGAGAACAAATTGAGGGGGAACTCACAAAATCATACGTAGATGATCGAGATTAGACGAGGTTGCAGACGAGACTGATCGAGATCAGATGAGTAAGATGAGTTCCGGAGTTAACTGATGAGCTGAGCAAAATCAGAAGAGAAGAAAAGCTAAGCCAGCTGATCAGAAGATCAGATGACCAGATGACCTGATCAGATGACCAGAACAGACCTGATCAGATGATCAAAAGAATAGACGAGCTGATCTGGTGATCAGAAGAGCAGACAAGCTGATCAGAAAGAAACTGACCAGAAGATCAGAAGAGAAGGTTGCAGATCAGAAGAGGAGCAGATGAGACTGATCGAGATCAGACGTGATCGAGATCAGATATGAAGATGAGCAGATGATCAAGATCAGACGTGATTGAGATCAGATGTGCTAAACTGATATGCTAACCTAATATGCTAACCTGATGTACTAATCTGATGCAGATAAACTGATATGCTGACCTGATGCTATACTGATCTGATCATGTGAGCTGATCAGATCAGGCGAAGAAGAAATCAGATATCAGAAAACCAGAAATCTGCATATCAGATCAGGAAAGAAGTCATCAGAAGAGAAGTCATCTGAAGTCATATTCACTGAGAATCAGAACGCTGCTGATGATCAGTTAGCCTGAGTGCTAGTGACCTGAGGGTCAGATTGTCTGAAGTCAGAAGAAGCTGAACTGAGTGTCAGTATGCCTGATCAGACAAGGTCCGCTGAAGAGAAGTCTGCTGAATCAAGAAACCTGAGACTCAGTATGTCACCGGACACTGAGGCTCGGAGAGATCTGGAGGCTCAGAGAGACCTGAAGGCTCAGACAGACCTAAAGGCTCAGATAGACCTGAAGGCTATCCTGAGACTCAGAAGAATCTGAAGAATATAGCCGTTGTAATTCACCTGACGTGGACCAATGAGAGAAAGACAACCAGCCTGGAAAAGCTGCAAGAAGCTACAGAATAGTATGGATTTGAATGTGACTCCATCCAACGGTAACATTCAAATCCACACTATAAATACAAGTTCTTCCCTCATTATCAGGTGTGGAAAAATGCGTGAAACATCCATCAAGCCAAATCATCAAGCATTCCCACCATAGAACACTGAGCAAGAAATACACGCATATATTCAAAGAATGTTCTAGAACCCAATCTAAGCAACTCACGATGTATCCTAAGCTTAGAGAGATTTTTCCAACCTTAGCATTGAGGCTAAACAAATGTAAGGGAAAATCTCACCATAGTTGGAAACCAAACAAACCTTACCCAAATCAGTCGGTTAAGTTTGTAGATGAGTGTGAACTCGGTAAACATCTAGCAATCCCGAAAGGGATGGTAGGCAATCCCGAGTGAGGGTGATAAGTCCCATTGGAGTGTGAACTCGGTAAACATCTGTAGGCAATCCCGTGGAGGGTGATAAGTCCCGTTGGAGTGTGAGCTCGTTAAATATCTAGAGGCGAACCCGAGAGGGTGATAAGTCCAGTTGGAAGGAATTTCCCTAGGAACAGGGAGAGTGGATGTAGGAGCTTGAGCCTCCGAACCACTATACATTGTTGTGTTGTTTACTGCTTTATGTTCTTATATTGTCATATGCATTCGATTATAAGCAAAACACACATCGTTCTTAAAAGAAAAAAAATTCTGGAATCACTCTGCCCTCACCCCTGTTTTATATGCATCAAAATTTATGTTTTCGCTTCCGCACGCAAAAAATCGGTTTTCAAATCGGGACCAACAGAAAGGCAAACAAATTAGAGCATCATTCAAAAGCAAAGTAGAAGTTTCTACTGATAGAATACTTCAACTGTTACATATGGATCTCTTTGGTCCAGTAACACCTGTGAGCACTAATGGCAGGAAATATATACTGGTAGTAGTTGATGACTACTCAAGATATACATGGGTCATTTTCTTACTCAGTAAGAAAGAAACTCAGACCAAACTGCCAGAATTACTAAAAAGACTCAGTACTGAAAAGAATCTGAGTGTGGTCAAAATCAGATCAGATAAAGACACTGAATTTATCAACCATATTATATCTGATTATTGTGCAGCAAATTGAATAACTCATGAAACATCAGCTGCAAGAACCCCTCAACAAAATGGTGTTGCTGAAAGAAGAAATAGGACTCTGAAAGAAGCTGCAAGAACAATGATTGTTGAAGCTGACATTCCTAAGAGATTTTGGGCTGAGGCAGTCAATATTGCATGCTACTCTCAGAACTGATCCATGCTGACAAAAAATCAAGGAAAAACTCCATATGAACTGTGGAATGAAAGAAAGCCTCTTGTTTCTTTCTTTCGCGTGTTTGGTTGTAAGTGTTTCATACACAATAATGGTAAAGATCGGTTGAAAACTTTTGATAGCAAAGCTGATGAAGGAATATTCTTAGGATATTCTGAAATTAGTAAAGCCTTCAGAGTTTACAACTGTAGGACTCTTATTGTGGAAGAAACACCTCATGTTTTTTTTGATGAATCTACTTGTGTTCATAAGAAACAGGAAGTTAATTCAGGAGACTTGACAAAAAGGATCACCAGACTTAGCCTGAAAAAGAATGTCAAAACATCATCTGAGCCTAAAAATAAAAAGTCAATCACTTACTATGAATGGAGTGAAACTGACTCAGAAGAAGAAGAGACCCAGGATGGAAATAGTCAGGCTGGTGGTACTCAGGATGATAGTTCTCCATTAAAGGAAAGCCAACACACTGAAGCTGAACAATCTGAACAAACACCAGTTCAGACTCAGGTATGTAATGCCGATGAAGATGTGGTCACAGCTGAGGCAAACTCTGAATCTATCAACCAAGGGGGAACAAATGTCACTGACAATGTTCTGAATGAAATATCCCCTGAGGAAGATGATTCACTCTTTCCTTTCTTGTTGTTCCCTGAGTTTAATGAATTACCTGAATCTAACAATTATGATGTTGAGGATACTACTGAAGGGGGAACATCCAGGAGAACATGGTTAGATAGTCACCCTACAAGTCAGATTGTGGGAGATCTATCTGAAGGAGTTAAAACAAGAAGGTTCCATGGAGAAAGTGCTTTGTTATGCTGCTTCCTATCTGAGAAAGAACCTACAAAGATTGAAGAGGCTTTTTAACCTTCTGGATTATTGCTATGCAAGAAGAGCTAAATCAATTTTCTAGGAATGAAGTTTGGGAGTTAGTAGATAGACCTAAGAAGCACAATGTGATTGGAACTAAGTGGGTATTCAAGAATAAGAGAGATGAGAACAACGTCATTGTAAGAAACAAGGCAAGGTTAGTTGCACAAGGTTATTCCCGAGAAGAAGGCTTGGATTATGATGAAACCTTTGCACCAGTTGCAACACTAGAAGTTATTAGATTGTTTCTTGCATATGTTGCTCACATGAAATTTAAGGTATATAAAATGGAAGTGAAGAGTGCATTTCTGAATGGTGTGTTTAAAGAAGAGGTTTATGTGGAACAACCTCCTGGCTTCTGTCAGAATGACCAAGTTTACAGGCTCAGGAAAGCCTTGTATGGTCTGAAGCAAGCACCCAGAGCATGGTATGATACTCTATCTCAATTTCTCACTGACCATGGTTTTACCAAAGGAACTGTTGATAGAACCTTGTTCAGAATAGAAGATGGGAAAGATATCTTACTAGTGCAGATCTACGTGGATGACATTATTTTTGGATCCCCTAATCATCAGTTGTGTGAGAAATTTTCTACACTAATGAAAGGTAAGTTTGAGATGTCAATGATGGGGGAGATGAATTTCTTTCTAGGACTTCAGGTGAAACAGTCAAAAGAAGGAATCTTCATCAATCAGGCAAAATACACCAGAGATCTGATTGCCAAGTATGGTATTCAGAATTGTAATGCAATTAGAATTCCTATGAATACTAACTACAAGATGGATCCTGATCCTGAAGGCAAGTCAGTTAACCATACTGATTATAGAGGGATCATTGGATCATTGCTCTATCTCACAGCAAGTATACCTGATATTACTTTTGTTGTTGGGATATGTGCAAGATACCAAGCCAATCCAAAGGCTAGTCACATGGAAGCTGCCAAAAAGATACTGAGATATCTAAAAGGCACAGTGAATAGAGACCATGTAGAGAGCTGATATTCTGCATATCTGATTATTTGCCATTAATAGCAAATAAAACCTTGAGATTATATCGCCAAAGATTAAATCACAACCGTTCATTCAGATTTAATCTTAGCCCTTGATCTAGTTTATCAGATCATATATATACCCCAGAGTTTCCAAAATCATAACACTTTACACTCTGTTTTTCTACAAACCCTCCAAATTATCAAATCCCTTCGTGTCTTCAAATTCAAAACCTACAATGGAGTTTCCCAGTTACGCGATGATTAAAAACCTTGCGGAAACTGATAAACCATACTTCGAGCACATTGTTGCAATGATCGACAACAAGACGATGCTGGTTGAAGAAGAAGCCTTGAATCTGCTTCGAATGGCGCGGTTGGATAAACTGGTAAGCAATTCACCGGAGTCAGAATTACCACAATAAGTTCTGCAGTTTGTGGTAAATCTTAGAGAAGGAGAAAATGGCTCTCTGGTCTCACAACTTAGTTTCGGCACCAATGCAAAATCCAAAGCTGAAGAAGTCTGTACGAGATAGGTAATCTTGTCACTTCAAAACATCAATAGTATCTTTGAGTTAAGTGACAGAGGTGATGACCCTACGGTTTATATGTTGGGGCATGAACAAGAAATCTTGGATAGGTTTTCTACGTCTAAAGTTGAACTGAAAGGGGCGTTAAACAAAAAGTGTTTAAAACCTGTTTACAAAGTTTTTGATCGATATTGTAGCCAAGTGCTTGATGAGCACCTCTGGAAGTTTAGAGCAGGTGAGTCGGAACAAGTTGAGACTCATGGCTGCAATAGAGGACTCACCCTCTAGAAGTTTTAACTGGCTAAAGTTCTTAGTGGATTGCATATTGAGTCAGAGTCCGAAACTGAAATATGCTAAAGGAGCATTTACAAAGAATGAGAGAGTTCTTTTTGGAACTAAAATCAGTTTTCTGATTGAGACCTTGCCAAGAAAGAAGATGTTCCTATTGTCCGGAACTCAATTTTCCCGGAATAGGATCATGTTCAGGAAGCCAAAGTCGCAGAGGAGGAGATAGGCAATTTCTGAAAGTCCGAGTTCAACAGCTCAGGATGAGTCTGAAGAGCAGGCTGTCCAGAGTGAGCCTGAGGACCAGACAGAGCAAGTTGAGATTGAGAGCTCTGAGTCTGATCAGGACAACCAGACAATTGCTGATGTCACAAGAACTAAAGGCAAGAAGGTGGTGGAAAAGGTTGTAGAATAGCCTGAGAAGAGAAAGAAAACTCTTGAACTCCTGAGAGTTAAGAGGGAGATTGGTGAAAAGAAGAAGGCTCAGGAAGAGCAAAAGAGGAAAAAACGGTTGAGGAAAGCTAGTGAATTGGCTCCAGGAGAGAAATCTCCATTAGACACTCTTGTGAAAGCCATTTCACAAGCTGCTGAGAAAGAGACTGAACACATCCCTGAGGTTGAAAGGGATGAGGATGTGTTCACTGATGTCCTCAATACCAGTATTGGGGATGATCGCATTACCAGAGAAATCTTCACAGGTTCTCAAAAACTTGCTGAAGAGACCCAAATACCGATCCCACCCACTCACCCCACAGAGCAAAAAATTCCCACACCTTCAGAGGCTCATTCTAGCTCTGAAGAGGAGTCACCGGTTCCTGAACTCGGGAAAGGTGAGGCTGGGGAGAAAGAATGGAGGATGAAAGCTAAACGCTTTGTCTTGGACAAGTACCCGGAACTTGCCAACTATCCTGATCTTCAGGATATGTTCATCAGATTGAAAATGGCCATGCTGATAGTCAATCAGTCTTTCGCCATGATGCTGAGAATTGGGAACTTCAGAGGAGAAGATTTTTGGGCGGAAGAAGTAGCAGAATTAGATGCCTTTTCAGGATTGGGTAAGAAGAGGCAGAGAATCAAACCTACTGAGTTTGATGCACTGATCAGGAAGAAACTGGCTGAGAGGAAGGATGTGGATCAGTCCGAGAAAACTGATGAGGGTCAGGACAAGGAAGATCCCTCTCAGGACAGAACTGATAAGGACCCTGCTGAGGGTAGTCAGAAACATGCTGAAGCTGGAGCATCCGCTCAGGGGGAACAAGCTCAGGATTTTCCTGAACATCAGATGATTACGATGGGAGAAACCCCTCAGGAGCCTGCTGCACCTCCTACTGCATCTACTGAGATTGGGCTTCAGTCTGAAGCTGAAGAAGAGATCCCTATTCCTACGCAATCAACTGTTGATTTCACATCCATTGTAGAGAAGTTAACCAAGTTCGAGCCAATGATTGATCAGATGGCGAAGCTTGAACCTCTAGTTAGAGAAGTGTCTAAAATTGCCGAGACACAAATTTCTCAGGGTGAATCCATCAAAACACTTAGCACATCTATGGTAACACCAGCTCAGGTAAATTTATTATCCACTTCTATTGATAGCAAATTTACTTCATTCAATACAAAGTTAGATGATATGGCTAAGGAGATGAAGGAAGAGATGGAGAGACAGTTTGATTTGAGATCTAAAGTGCTTGAGGATTTTCTGAAATCCAAGACTGATGAAATGATCAAATCAGCTGTTGAGGAGATGAGAAATTCATTGATGGAGAAAATGAAGGCTACTTATGGTGGTCTTGCTGAAGACACTAGTACTGGTTTGAATGTGCTGAGAAGGATTCAGGATGAGCACTTTCATGTGGCGGCAGAAGTGAGATCGATTGGCAGAGAACAACTTCACATGGACAGAACCCTTTCTGAGCGGATAGCCAACTATGATGCCAAAAAGGGGGAAAGTTATGACAAGCTTGCTGCCCTGCCACCTCTGGAAAAATAAGTTGAACAGTTTCCTACTGAGATTCACCGAGGAAAGAGGAAAGAGCCTGAAGTGCTGATACATCCTGAAGCAGCTATGGAAGTTCATGAGCAAAGAATAAAGAGGCAGAGGAAGCAAGAAACCAGTAAGCAAGGAGAGGCTTATGGAATCTTGAATCCTCAGAAGAAGCCTGTTGCATTTATTGAGAAACCTCTGAACACTAAGCAGTTGGCTAAGCCTGTCAGTAGAAAGTCCACTCAGAGGAAGTTAGCTCAGGACTTTGAAGAAGATGTTGAGGAAGACATTCAGGAAGTTACTGAGAAAGATGAAGAGTCTGAAATGGATGATCTTTTCAAAGAAGGATTTGGTGAATATGATGTATCCACCAAGAGACTGAATTGGGACTGGCACAACTCAATAAAAGTAATTGAAACTGAGAGGAAGAGAAAGGTTGTTACCTCTGTGTCAGGTTCAGAAATGACCAGAAAGGAGAGGGAGGAAGCCAAAAGAAAGCTGGGAGGCTTTCAGAGGATGGTTCGCATGAGGAGAGGCACCAAGCAGAGGAAGAGGATGTGGCCTCATGTAGACAAATGGATGCCTATTGAGCTGAATGACAGATGGGAGACGGCCAAGAGGGAGTTTGTGTTCAATTATGATGTATTACAAACCTGGTCTCAGCCCAACACTGATAGGGATGAAGCATTCATTGCCTACATACTGCAGAACTTCACTGATATATGCCAGAAATGGTTTGATTTGTTTGATACTCTGGGTTATCAGCTGAAGGCTCCTGGTCAAATCAAATATCCTCCACCAAAATTCAAGAATGGGATGATCAACTATGATTTCATCCATGCAGATTTTGTGGATTAGGCTGAATATCTTGAGCTGACAGGGAGTGATGCTCAGACCATCCAGAAGAGAGAAGAACTGAAGAAAAGGTACTATGGGATGTTCAACCTAAAGCCACCAGCAGATAAGATTGAATCAGATGAAGAGTGATTACCTCATTCCTTTTGTTTCAGTAGATTACATAAGAAAACCATTGTAACATATACTCTTTGGTTTTTGAGACTAATGAAAAAATCTACTGATTTTATGTTTGATCAAAAGATAATTTCTCATTATTGTTGTGACCTAATTTTACGTCTAGGGCAACGTGATATTATTGAATGGGATCAATTAAGTAACAAAGAACACATATGAAATATACGCAGATTTGGTTACCCAGTTCGCCCTTTTAAGAAGACTACGTCTGGGGGCGCCCAAGCCAGGAGTATTTTATTATATTTTATGCCTAAGAGTACTAAGATTTTCGTCCTTTTACAATGAGTGATACAAGTTGTATTTATAGAGCAGAAATTAGGGTACACTCCTCCGTGGGCTTCCTTCAATGGGCTTGCCAAGCATCCAGCCGCCAGAGCTAGGGTTTTAACGGTTAATCCCATGGTTTCCGCGTCTGGATACACTAGCCTTGCTTACCCCGCGATATCCGCACTTTTAGTTATCCGTATCTTTGCTATAAATAGTCGTCTGAGGTCGCTTCCGACTTGTGGTCTTTCCAAAGGTCGAATGCGACCTTCTTGTTCCTTCTAGGTCGCTTTGCGACCTCCTTCAACCTCTAAGTTGTTGTTCAACCTTCTTTATCTTTGAGGAAATGGCTCCGCAGCCTCCCGATTCCTACCAAAGTCGCTCTACCCGATCTCCTCACCGAGTAGGATTATTCCATGGTACAACAATTGCCCCTCAAGTTGAGGTCGCGTGCTCGTATCGGGACCTAGGCTTGATCTGTAGCTTGATCGACTTGGGGAGATTCGACCTCGGGAAGCACTCCCGAGGCGCCTCGTTAACCGTGGGAAAGTGGACCATTGCGCCGATTTGTGCGAAACTCGATGGATTTGCCATGATGATGTTGCAGGCGGATGAGGTCATGCGCCACAGGCCTCTCCAATCGGTGAGCACAGTGTAGGTTACGCGCGACCTGCGCGACTTTGTTTCTCTGAGAGGGGTCCGAGTTATGTCTTTATTGCATTTTGAGCCCCATTTACTTCCATAAAAAGAGCTAGGGCTACACACCCGTTGCCATTTCTCCTTCTGCGCGTAGCTCCAGCTTTCTTTCGACCCTAAGCTTCTACCTTTCCGGCGAGACTCCGACGAGGTTCACTCAAGTAATCCCCCCCTTTTCCACTCTTCTTCTATGGCTTCCGGTTCTTCTACACCCGCTGCGCCTCGTCCTCCGGCCTCTTCCTCCTCGGAAGAGGATAATGTGGCGATAGCCCAACTTTGGCAACACCGCGGCTCTCGTTCCGCCGCCGGCCGTGAGGGTGGGTCCTCGTCCACGGGAATTTGGCGTGTTGTCCGTGACACCGAGGGCATGGACGAGCTGTTTCTTCAGGAATTGGAGGACATCACCCATCTCCCTCCGTTAGACATTGGCACATTTCGCCCGACCGCATCTGAGCGGGAACAGCCCGCCGGTACCTCGGCGAGGGGCCGGGACTATGGGGCATACGAGTGGGCTTTTGACTACCACACCTATTTAACTAAGCCCCCCTATAAGCGACCTGAGCGCGCTTATAAGAAGTCGGTCGGTCTGAGTATATGGCCTCCGACCTGCCCCGATACAAGTCGACTCTGTCTGATCGGCACGTGCACTCCCTCCGCCGGTTGTACAAAGTGCCCCGCGACGTGCATTTTTATGGGGCAACCTCCGAAGAGAGTGCCGATCAGCCACCTCCAGGCATGATAGCGATCAATGAACACACGATGGAGGCAGGGATTCGCTTTCCTCTTCACCCGGCGATCTCCCACTTTCTGGCGGCTTGGAATCAGAGCCTTACCCAGATTACTCCGAACGGCTGGAGCTACATACTCTCGATGATGACCGTTCTGGGTTTGGCTGGGCTACACCAGATGCTGACTCCTGGCGAGGTCGCTTATGTGATGTCGCCAATCTTTCAAGCCGGCGGCTACAATGTCGTGCGACTTTGCAAAGGTCGGGAGCTCGTGAGTGGGATTTCTAACAAAGTCACAGACTGGCATCAGATGTGGTGGTTCGTCGGGGGCGCTTGGGAGTCAATGGACCCTTCGAGTACATTGCCCACCCGGGTTCCCACGGACTATACGCGCCGAGTCGAACATGGTAAAACTTTATCTTCATACTTCTGAGGTCTTACTGATCTAATTCTTCTTTTCTTTTGCAGTGTTCGCGCCCTCGACCTCCGACCTGTTCTGGGATTTTCAAGAGGCATTCAGGACCGTCCGTGACACTGCCCCGAGCCTCCACGACGTCAACGCCCTCAACTCTGAGCTCGATCGGTTAAAGGCCGGGCTTTACACTTATCCCCGCCACCTGAACATCCCTTGTGAGTACCTCCTTTTTTTTGCCTTTGATTATCTCACATTTTTGGCGTGCAGATCCCGACATCCCCGTCTATCGCTGCCAGCCCTCCGCAGCGATCATGGCCTCAAGGAAGAAATTGGTGCTGGGCCAGATGAAGCAAATCGCGGCCACCGATGTCCCTCCTCCGAGCTCGGCTCCATCCGGCCCCTCAGCCGCTGATAGGGGCAAGAGGAAGCAGAAGGAGCCCACTCCTGAGCCCGCTCAGAAGAGGGCGAGGGAAGAGGTCGCCCAGGAGGCCGGGAGGTCGCAACCCCATCCCTCTTCGCAACCCGCCTCCGTTCCTAGAGGAGGTCGGCTCCCGGAGGATGACTCCTGGTTTGGCTGGGATGCCGACCGTGTCGACGAGTAAGTTCTCGACTATGAGTCTTCCCTTTAGACATTTTATTTTTTCATTATTAACGACCACCAGATCTCTTTTGCAGCCCGGAGCTTACTCCACACAAGTTTGGCCCTGAGGCCCTAAGCTTCTTGAGGTCTAGCCACATTGTCCCTGCTGGGGTCCCCCTGAGAGCTGGCCCACCTATCTCTGGAGGGGACTACAGAATCTAACCCGGGGATGGACGCAAACGGACCACAGCAATGCCCGCCGATAGAAGGCGATGGGTAATCTGTACTCGTGTCCCTTGCCCACTCCCAGAAGGTGGTCTTCTACCTGGAAAAGACCAGTGCTCAGCTGGAGGCCGAGATGGAGGAGCTCAAGAAGTCGCAAGCCCGGGTTGCCGACCAGGCCAAGATGTTGGTCGCCGCGGCAGATGCTCAGAAGAGGTTGGAGTCCTCCAACTCCGACCTGCTTAAACGGCTCTCTGATACCGAGGGGAGGCTGGCTGAGGTAGAGGGCGAGTTGAGGGCCGAGAGGGCGAAGGTGACCCGACTGGAGGGTGAGCTGGCCGAGGTTGGGAGGGTGTTGTCCGCAAAGGAGGACGACTTCAGGAGGACAGAGGAGCTTAATGCCAACTTTGCTTATGTGATGGCCTACGTCGGGGCCATCCGGGTCTTTCACAAGGCGAATCCGACCGGCGACCTCACTCCTTTTGTTGCCGAATTGTTGGACTATGTTCGCGACTGTCCACCTGCTCCTACCGTCCTTCTGGAGATCAAGGACATGGAAGACATGGGTGTCGACCTCTCCTTCTTTGCCAATCCCTCATGGATTGTGCGCCCGGTCCCCGATCTGGAGGTTGCCCAGCTGGAGTCCGGGTCGGCCCCCGAAGTCCCCGTGCAGGAGGTCGTGGAAGGGAATGTGGAGGGGTCGGTTGGTGGTTTGGCAGGGCCCTGAGTGGCGAAGCTCCTGGCGGTTTACCATTTTGATCTACCGGCCTTCGGGCTTGCTTCATTGTATGCGCCTTCGGGCCCCCACTTCTATCAATATAAATGAAATTTCCTTTTCTTTTATTACAATGTGTTGACTTGATTTCCTTATGCGACTTGTTGTTTATTTGTCCATGTCGTCTTATCCATATTGCGACTTTATTGTTTGGACTTTATTTTTCTGGTTGTCTTATAAAGTCGGGGGAGGTCACCCCTGATGGGGTGTCGATCCTCCCCTCGGTATGTCGAAAGTCGTACCTCGGGTGACTTATGTTTTCTTTGCATAATCCCTTTGGGTTTTACACAGTAATTTTGAGAAAAAGGAAAAGACATTATTATTGTTAAATAATTAATAAATAACTGATTACAAGAATGTAATTTTACTGATAATATTTCCTCAAGTGTGTTGCATTCCATGGGTATTGAGCCTTGGTGCCATCCGGTTGTTCGAGCTCGTACGCTCCATTAGGTAAGATTTTCGAGATCTTGAATGGGCCCTCCCAATTCTGGCTGAGGGTTCCTTTCGATTCACCGAGTATCTTCTTGAGCACCAGGTCTCCTTCTCTGAAGCGTCGAAGTTGTACTTTGGAGTTATAGTACTTCTCCGACCTTTGTTTGTACCTTGTGTTTCTTATGTTGGCTTCTAGCCGCTTTTCCTTGAGTAGATCGAGGTTTCTGGTTAGGGCCTCATCGTTTTGGTCGAAGGTGACCTGACTTGTGCGGAGACTGGGGAAGTCGGTTTCTGCGGGAACTACTGCTTCGGTCGCGAAGGCTAGTGAGTAGGGGGTTTCTCCTGTTGAATTTCTGCAGGTCGTTCTATAGGCCCACAAAACATCCGGGAGCTCGCTAGCCCACCTCCCCTTGGCTCCCTCAATCTTGGCTTTGAGAGTGTATTTAATGATCTTGTTCACGGCCTCGACCTGGCCTTTTGATTGCGGATGATATGGGGTCGAGAAGAGCTTGGTGATTTTGCATTTCTTGAAGAATGCTTCGACCTTGAGGCCGTCGAATTGTTTACCATTGTCTGATATGATTGCTTGTGGTAAGCTGAATCTGCATATATACTTGATGACCTGGTTCTGATCTATGGTCGCCAGTGCCTCAGCTTCGGCCCATTTTGTGAAGTAATCTACCGCTACCAAGGTGTATTTGACCGAACCTGGTGCTGTTGGGAGTGGGCCAATGATGTCTATCCCCCACTTTACAAATGGCCAGGGGCTGAGGATACTTGTGAGTTCTTCCGGTGTGCTCTTGATGGAAGGGGCATAGATTTGGCACTTGTGGCACTTGCGGGCGAAGAGATGGCGCCAGCCTTTAGTGTGGGCCAAAAGTACCCTTGTCTTGTGGTCTTGTGGGCCAACGATTGTCCCCCGGTGTGGTTTCCGCATACCCCTTCGTGTATTTCGCGTAGAATCACTTGTCCTTGCTCGGGTCTGACACACCGGAGTAGGGGGATGCTGAAACCTCGCTTGTACAACTCATTTTGGATCATTGTGTATCTTGCTGCCCGCAATTGTAGCTGCCGAGCTTGGACCCTGTCTGTTGGCAGGAGACCTGTTGTCAAATATTCGATGATGGGTGTCATCCAGTTCGGTGTTGGGGCTTCTAGGTTTGCGATCTTCGAGTGTGCGATGGAGGGGTGGGTTAATGTCGTGATGGTGACATCTTTCATCTCTGGTGATCCTTCGGAAGTCGCTAGTCACGCTAATGCATCGGCTCGCGAGTTTTGTTCCCTTGGGATCAGCTTGACATGGATTTGGTCGAACTTCTGACATAATATTTTCACCACCTCTTGGTAAGCTGCCATTCGGTCGTCTCTTGCCTCATATTCCCCTGAGACCTGGCAGGCTACAAGCTGGGAATCTGTGTGAACTTACAATCTCTTGACACCCATCGTTGTTAACATTTCTAGGCCGCTGAGAGCGCTTCATATTCGGCCTCGTTATTTGTTGCGGGGAAGTCAAAAGTGATGGCGTTTTGGAACGAGGTCCCTTCTGGGCTGGTCAAAACTATACCGGCCCCCGACTTGTGGGAGGTCGCTGATCCGTCAATGAATAACTCCCAGGGTGGACCGTTTGAACACTCGGCTTCTGATGGGAAGGTGAGTTCCACGATGAAATCACCTAAAGCCTGGGCTTTGATTGCAGGTCGGGGTGCCTAAGTTACCCCGTATTGTCCAACCTCGATTTCCCATTTGAGGCATCGCCCTGACGTATCTGGTCGATGTAAGATGTTCCTCAGAGGTGTGGAGGTAAGTACCTCGACTTGATGGTCGAAGAAGTATGGCCTTAGTTTCCTTACGCTCATGACTAACGCATATGCCAGTTTTTCCAGGGCCGGATATCGCTGTTCGGTTTCGTTCAATGTCTGGCTGATGAAGTAGATTGGGAATTCGTTCCTGTCCTCTACTCGGACGAGTACCGCACTTAAAGCTGTCTCGAAAGCCGTGAGGTATAGGAAAAGTTTCTCCCCCGGGACCGGTTTTGACAGAATACTTACATCCGCTAAGTAAGCCTTGATTTTGTCTAAAGCTTCCTGGCTTTCGTATGTCCATTCGAACTTCAACTTTTTTCCGGATGGTGTCGAATAGCGTCTTACATTTGTCCCCCATTCGGGAGATGTAGCGGTTCAAGGGGGCTAGGCATCCCGTGAGTTTCTGTACTTCCTTTACGTTTCGAGGCGCTCCCATGTCCAAATTGGCTTTGACCTTGGCGGGGTTCGCCTCTATTCCCCGCTTACTCACTAGGTGCCCCAGGAATTTTCCCGATTCGACCCCAAAATTGCATTTCTTGGGGTTCAATCGCATGTTGAACTTCCTCAGGATGTCGAAAGTCTGGGCCAAGTGTGTCAGGTGGTCTTCCGACTTCAGACTTTTAACGACTATGTCGTCTACGTAAAATTCCACCGATTTCCCAATGAGGTCGGTGAACATGCTGTTGACCTGCCTCTGGTATGTTGCCCCTGCGTTTTTCAAGCCGAAGGGCATCCTCTTCCAACAATAGATGTTCTTTTCTGTCAAGAATGAGGTATACTGCCGGTCAGGCTCGTACATGGCTCTCTGGTGATAGCCTGCAAAGGCATCCATGGAGGACATTATCTTGTGTCCCGCCGTGTTGTCTATCAAGTAGTCGATGTGGGGCATCGGAAAAAAATCTTTTAGGCATGCACTGTTGAGATCCGTGAAGTCGATGCATAACCGCCAAGTTCCATTGGATTTTTTCACTAAAATGGCGTTGGCCACCCACTGGGTTGTTGGCTTGCGTGATCAGGTCATTGTCCAGTAACTTTATTACCTCTTCGGCTAATGCTGCATACTTTTTGGGGCCGAACTTTCGCCTCTTCTGAGCTATCAGTTTTCGAGCTGGATCTATGAACAGCTTATGGCATGCGACTTCCGGGTCGATCCCCACCATATCCTTGTGCGACCAAGCAAAGACGTCTAAGTTCTTTTTGATAAAGTCGATGACTTCCCCCTTCAGGTCGTCCGGCATTCTTGAGCCTATGATTACTTCAAGATCTGGTCGGGATGGGTCTACTTCAACTTTTTCGAGGTCTTCCCCCGGGATGGCCCTTGGGGTATTTTACCGTGGGTCGTCTATTTTTGCTTCGAGCAGAAATTCTTCTGGTTCGGGCCCCATCCTTAGATCGAGGTCGTCGCGACTTCTCTTCCTGCTCGTTTTGTTATATAAAATTTCACATTGTTTTTCGCTATCTATTACAAGTATTTATTTGCTAGATATTGGTGCGGAATTTAAACTAGACGAGGAATAAATCAAACAACCCCTTGCATCAACTTGATCACCTTTGACGGTGCCGACCAGCCCACTCTTGGTGGGAAACTTTACACAGAAATAAAAAGTCGAGGACGCAGCCTCAAATTCATGTTCAAATGGCCTCCCGAGGAATCCATTATAGGAGCTCGGGAGGTCGACAACTAAAAAATCTAAAAGCCTAGTGGCCCTAACTTTTTCATTCAGAGTGGAGACTAATTCCACGGCAAGTCGGATCATTCCTGTTGGCTTTACTGTTGCGTCCCCAAAGCCTTTCACGACATGGTCGCATGGAGTGATGTATGCATCGTAATCTCCGAGCTGATCCAGGGTCTTCTTGAAGAGTATGTGGCAGAAAGCCCCTCCATCCACTAGCAAGCGGCATACGTGGTGCCCATGATATTGACTCTGATCACCAGTGGGTCGACGTTGGGGTAGACTACCCCAGCCTTGTCCTTTTCGCCGAACTCGATCGTGCTAGTCTCTTCTCCTATTGTGAAGACGGGTAGCACCATCTTCCTGGCATTTTCTCTCTCTCTTATCTCTGCCTTCAGCCGCCTTTTGGATGAGCCGGTTGATGAAAGTCCCCCTACTGTCCCCAGTGGGGACAAGGTATGTATCACGCAACCTCTCGCCCCTTCTGGCATGGGTGGTACTGGCCGTTCCCCCTGGCCGGCATCCCTCTTCCTGTGGGTTTGCTTGTTGGCGACCTCTCTAAGCTCGATCCTGATTCTTCTAAGGTCGCTTGACAAACTCGTCCTGTAATCCATCCTCGTATGGTCGCATTCGTCTTATTCATATTGTTGTTCACAATGAAGCTGGAATATGAATTCGGGAGCGACTGAAGGATAGCATAAATGAAAACGTCGGTCTTTTAGCTCAATGTCTAAATTATCAAGTTTCTCAATTAGGCCTGTTGATGTTGCACGGATGTTGTTCTAGATGTTGGACAACATTCTGCACAACATCTTAAATTTGCCCTTTCTCCTAACACTGACTCCGTTTTATTAGATGTGTTTTTTTATGTTTCCTACATTGCAGGTTGAAGACAATTTCGGATATTATCAAGAGGTTGCACTGATGGAGTAAGAATAGAAAGATCATGGGTGGTTACACCAAGATCATGGAGATAGTGGAGGAGATCTTCAAGGCTGTCCACACCAAGTGGATAGGACAATGCAGTTGGTCCAAATGTCTATAAATAGATTGCATTGGTCGACATTCAAGTTCGAGTTAAAGTAAAATCCCATTTGCTCTACTCCAAACTTAAGAGAGTAACATCCAAGACACAACCGAGAGAACAATCGAGTGATTATTTCTTGTAGGAGTGTGAGGGTCGTTGTTATTCTATTTGTACTGGTCGAGGGAATACAATCTCTCCCATCAGTATTATGTTTATCTTATTAGATCAAGTTTTAAATGAATAAGATCACTAGTTACTTGATTGAATAGATTGATTTTTGGTGTGTGATTTTTCACTGCACCTTTTAGGATCTTGTAAGAGATTCGTGTGTATCTCAATACTTGTTATAGTGAAGTTTTTAACAGTGAGGTTCGTATAGTCTGATTATAGACTATACACAATTTTGGAAATCCTTTGCACTGCGTTTTTATACTTCCGCTGTCATATGTTGTTTTACATGTTTCACAACATTTTCAACAACACTCTGAAAATACATGCACACACACTTTCAGTTGGCGCCAGAGCCATAAACTTGATACACTAAGTTAAAGGTCCTGTGTTTAAAGTGTGTTTTTGTAATGGATTATCCACTGACTCCTTCTTTAAAAACTCCAATTTTAGATGGATCAAATTACCCATACTGGAAACCTAAAATGCGCATGTATATTAAGTCTATAGATGAGAGAGCATGGCGTAGTGTGTTGTCTGGTTGGAATCCACCAAAGATGGTTGGTGATAATGATGGTGATTCACAATTCAAAAGGGAGATTGATTGGTCAAATGATGAATGCACATCGGCCAATTTCAATTATAAAGCCTTTAATGCGATTTTTACTGCTATTGATGTTTCTATGTTTAAACTGATATCTAACTGTGTTTCTTCTAATGATGTATGAGATATATTGCAGGAACATTGTGAAGGATCAGAAAGTGTTCGAAGAACTAGACTCTGAATGTTGGGAACCAAGTTTGAAAACTTGAAGATGAAAGATGATAAGAACATTTCATCATACAATGAAAGGATTAGTGAGATTGTTAATGAGTCACACTCACTTGGTGATCCAATTTTCAACACTCGGTTAATTAATAAAATACTTAGAACTGTTCCTAAACGATTTGATGCAAAAATATGTGCAATAGAAGAGGCTAAGAACACTGATTTATTGAGTCAAAATGAGTTGATAAGTATTTTGAAAACTTATGAGATTAACTCAAATATGTTAGATGATGATAAACATGAGAAAGATAAAGACATGAAAGTTCTTGCTTTTAGAGGTGAAACTTCTGATAATGTTGGTAAACATCCTTATGTGACTGAAGTTGATTCTGATGATAATTGCTCTTATCACTAAGCAATTCAAATCTTTTCTAAAAGGAAAGTTCAGAAGACCAAATGGTCAATTTCAATCAAATGATAAGTTTAACCAAAACTCTTCTCCCTCTGATAAAAAGCTTGTTCCAAGTCAGTCTTTCAGTTTTTGGATATGGTCATTATGCTAATGAATGTGCTAATACTATGCTTAGGAAGAAAATGAACTTTAATGCTACCTTAAATGATGATTCTGATGATGAAACTGATTCTGGTAAATGTGAGCTAAGTGTTATGTCTGCTAGAATAGTTTATGATGATACATTTGATGATGATCTCGATGATTATTGGTCTGAAGCAGATTCAAATGTTCATACAACATCTGAAACAACATTCAGTAAATATGATTCTGAGATTAACTGTTTTGCTAGAACTATTCTGAATGTTGAAACATCAAAATCTGCTGATTGTGACTCTGAATATCTGAAGTTTAAAACTGATTTAGAAACTCAAAAACAGGTATTGAGTTCCTTATCTTTAGAAAATTCAGATTTGAAAGAAAATCTTTTGAAGCTTGAAGTTCTTTTAACTAGAAAAGATGTGGAAATTTCTTCTTTGAAAGATGAACTCAAGTGCACTACTCTAAGTTCTAAAAAGTTTTTCGCAAGCACTACTGAATTGAATTAAGCATTAATGATTGGTAGATCTGATAATACTGGACTTGGTTTTGTGAAAACTTCTGAAAATACTCCTTTATCCTGTGAACCTATTTCTTTTGTAAAAGCTGGAACTTCTGTGCCAAAACATTTGAAAGGTAAACAAAAGAAATATGATGGTTTGTTTAAAGAGTATGTCTGTTTTTATTATGTTGGAGTAGGCCATATTCGTCCATATTGTTCTAAGTTAAGAAGAGACTTAAAAGCTGGAATTGTTTTACCTAATAGGAAGTTCAAATAAGAACTTGTCATGCAATTTTGTGTATACATATTTGAAAGCATGTGTTCCTGGATCTTGGTACTTTAATAGTGGTAATTCTAGACACATGACTGTGTTGGGGAATTAATTGCCCGGATCTTTTCGGGATGAATATTTAGATACAAATTTAATTCTAACAATTATTACTAGCATGAATTAATCATATATTAATTCAAATAATAATTCAACAACAAATCATGCATATAAACAGTTCACATAAATCCTACGCATGCGAAATTGCTACGGGTTTACGTGAACTAACCTCTCGGAGTGACAACCATTGAGAAGATGGATCCCGTTCACGAACACACCAAAAGACCTTCTCAAGTATTCCCTTATCCTTGTTCAACAATCCGGTGGTAGGAACTCGCGAACAATTTAACAAAAGGAAAAATAAAATTATGTTGCACCACCTTTGTGGATTTCTAATTTTTCCAACACATGGAATTGAACTTGGGGATGAAAAAATCATCCCCTATTTATAAGAGGGTGGTGGCCGATTTTTTGCTAGGAAAAAAGGGAGAGAAAATCTCTTTCTTGATCTCCAAGAAATCTTGAATATATATCCCATATATTCTTTTCTCCTTAATTAAATTTTTTCATAAAAATCCCACTCTCTTATTGTTATGGTATTTTCGAAATTTTAGGATAAAAATTCCAAGATTTGGATCTTCTTGAATTTATGAGATATACTTGTATTCCGAGAATACATATCTTCCATAATATCTTTTCAAGAAAATCTTTTTTTCCCTTTATTTCTCATAATTTTCGAAATTTCCCAACAAATAGCCAAGTGGGAGATTTCTTGAATTTAATGAGATAATCTTGTATTCCAAGAACACTTATCCTCATTCCATAACAAAATTCAAAGAAAATCTTTCTCCCTCTTTTATTTGTATTTTTCGAAAAATTGGAAAAAGTAAGCAACCATAATTTGTTTTATTTTAAACACCTTTTTCAGTTAGTGGACATTATGTTTGGGCTACTTGAGGGGCCTTTAGGAGAATTAAGATTGGACCTTCTAATGAACTTTGAATATCTAACATTGAGCCACAATATTATTCAAGCCCATAAATATTAATTAATCCCACTACATAATTAATATTGCACTATCCATCTTAACCCATATTACTGTTAATATGGCTCCGGGTTATTATTTCCCGTGTTTAAGATTATCCAGCCCATTAATTAATCCAAGCCACTGAAATAGCTTTCCTTTAATTAATATCTTTTGTCCTTGGTCAAGGAACGGTTCAACATTATTATCCATACCGAAAACTAATTCCACTTGCAAGATTTGGTATGATAAATCTTATGAACCTCTCAAGGGGGCAAATCGAACAAGCGTACTTGCACACGATTCTTCGTATTAAATCTTAGCAATCGCATGTGACCAATACTATTGCCCAAGAAATAAAGTATTGAATCTCATTGATTCTCTACCCGTCATAAGTCAAAGCAATAATTACTAGCTACACACGGTCCTATTTAAAGGACGAAGATTAAGAAATAACGAACCACTGAGGTCTAATTCTTCATAATTCAGTGCTGAAGAATTTATCCTCCTGTAGGTCCTATTCAGTGTATCAGTCATGCACTAGTGTAATCTCTTGGTCAAGACAAGCCAATCTAAGCCTTACACTTCAACCTTTCACGATGGATTGTTCATTTCCATCTAGGTCGTGAACAACGTACTTTTAGTTACAAGGGACTGTTAATTTAATCTTCTGTGATCTGGTATCACTAAATTAACTAGAATGTAACACGTACTATTTATTGAACAGTTATGCAGTAAATATATGTAACATTCAATGATATTTAAAGCATCAGTGATGAATAATTTATTTCAGTAAATAAGACAGAAATTCAGTTTGGTTATACAAAGTAAAAGCATACTTTCCAGTATAACCCCAACAATCTCCCACTTATACTCGAAGTCTGCTTTTAAGTATACTATAACATATCTCGTGTTGTTCCTAATGAGTGACATCTAATGTCACCTACATGAATCTAATAATATCTCCCACTTATACTCAAAGCAGATTGGCAACGGTCTTGACACCCATTCTTTCCACATGTCTCTCAAATGTGTTCTGAGGCAGACCCTTTATGAAAGGATCTGCTAGGTTGTCTTATGACGTGATCTTTCCCACCTCTATATCTCCTCTCTTAACGATTTCTCGTATAAGATGGTATTTCCTTTCAATGTGTTTGCTGGCCTTGTGGGCTCTTGGTTCCCTTGAATTTGCAACTGCTCCGGCATTATCACAGTGAACAGTGAATGCGCTAGGCAAATTCGGAACTACATCCAAGTCCACTAGGAAGTTCTTGAGCCAAACCGCTTCTTTCGCTACCTCACAAGCAGCTACATATTCGGCTTCCATGGTAGAATTGGCGATACATTTCTGCTTAACGCTTCTCCATGTCATGGCTCCTCCCCCCATGCAAAACACACTACCGGTGGTAGATTTTCTGGAATCTAAGTCTGATTGTAAATCTGAGTCCGTGTAACCGATGGGGATTAGACTATCTGACTGATAAACTAACATTCTATCCCGAGTTCTTTTCAGATACTTCAGAATGTTCTTAACTGCCATCCAATGCTCTTTTCCCGGATTAGTTTGATATCTCGCTACCATGCCAAAGGCAAAGCAGATATCCGGTCTCGTGCATAGCATTGCATACATAAGACTTCCGACAGCCGAAGCATAAGGAATGCCTTTCATGTCATCTATCTCCTTTTGTGTCTTAGGGCACATTTCCTTGGATAGATGGATTCCATGTCTAAAAGGTACGAAGTCTTTCTTGGAATCCTGCATGCTGAATCGCTTCAAGACAGTGTCTATATATGAAGCTTACGATAAGTCTATCATCATTTTCTTGTGATCTCGAGTGATCTTGATCCCAAGGATGTGTCCGGCATCCCCTAAGTCCTTCATATCAAACTATTTTGAAAGCCATTCCCTTACGTCTGACAACACCTTTACATCGTCCTCGATGAGCAGAATGTCGTCTACGTATAGTACCAAGAATACCAATGCAGTTCCGACACGCTTCTTGTACACACAACTTTCGTACTCATTTTGATTAAACCCATAAGACTTTATTACTTGATCAAAACATTGGTTCCAAGCTCTGGATGCTTGTTTGAGTCCATAAATGGACTTCTTGAACTTACAAACTAGGTGTTCTTGGTCTTTTTCAATGAAGCCTTGGGGTTGTTGCATATAGATTTCCTCTTCAAGACTTCCATTAAGGAAAGCCGTCTTGACATCCATTTGCCAGATTTCAAAGTCGAGATGTGCAGCAATCGACAAGAGGATTCAGATGGACTTGAGCATTGCTACAGGTGAAAAGGTTTCCTCATAGTCGATCCCTTCTTTCTGAGTATAACCTTTCGCCACAAGCCTTACCTTGAAGGTTTCCACCTTCCCGTCCGGTCCTCTTTTCCTCTTGTATACCCACTTGCAACCAATGGATTTGACCCCATTAAGTGGTTCGACTAGCTCCCACACTTTATTATGATCCATAGAATCCATTTTGGCTTCCATTGTTGTTTGCCAAGAAACCGCATCCTTGTCTTGAATTGCCTCGTCGTAAGTCCATGGGTCTGATTCATCTTGACCGGGGACTAAGTCCGAGGACTCTCCTACCCCCATGAATCTCTTGGGTTGTCTTACAACCCTCCCACTATGACGAGGTTCCGATTGTGTAAGTGTGTCGTTTGGTTTGTCATCTTGTACAATTAGCACTAAGGTTAGCCCCCTTAGCTCATTTAAGGTAATCTCACTTCTGGGCTTTTTTTCGTTCATATAGTCTTCTTCCAAAAATCTAAAGTGGGTGCTTATTACCACCTTTTGATTTTCGGGACCATAGAACATACACCCTTTTGTTCCCTCGGGGTATCCTATAAACAACCTTAATTCTGATCGAGGATCCAATTTTCCGGCTTCCTTGTCCAACACGTAGGCCGGACACCCCCAAATTCTCACGTGTCTCAAACTGGGCTTGCGCCCTATCCACAATTCTTTGGGAGTTTTGGGAATCGATTTGGATGACACCAAGTTCAGAATATAAGCCGTTGTTTCCAAGGCATGACCCCAGAACGACTTGGGTAGATCCGCATAACTCATCATTGATCTAACCATTTCTAAAAGAGTTCTGTTTCTTCGCTCTGCAACCCCATTTTGTTGAGGGATTCCGGGTGCAGTTAGCTGGGATACAATCCCTCCATCTGACAAGTAGTTCAAAAACTCATCGTTGAGGTACTCGCCTCCACGATCAGATCATAGAGACTTGATACGTTTTTCCCTATGATTCTCTGCATGAGCCTTAAATTCTTTGAATTTGTCAAAGGTCTCAGATTTATGCTTCATAAGGAAAATATAGTCGTACCTTGAGTAATCATCAATAAAGGTGACGAAATACTCATAACCTCCTCTTGTTTTGATTGATATTGGACCACATACGTCTGTGTGAACGATTTCTAACACTTCTTTAGCTCTTTTAAGAACGGCCATGACTGCCTTGGCGTCCTCCGGGGTCTGGACCAAATTCCACCAATCAGGTGAGCCCGTCGGGGCGGCCCGATGAGTACGGTGGGAACTCTGCGACGCTTCAACACCATCGCGTCCGTCCGTTTCGTTGAACAATGGAGTGTTTCCTTGGTTGATTGTCATTGCTCTTTCGTTTAGAAAATGGGTGGGCTTTTCTCAGAATTGGATTAATTTCTCAAGAAAAATGTTGGTGTTCCCACAGACGGCGCCAATTGTTTGGACTAGATAAAATTGACTAGTTAAACAATGAATTTGTGTATAATTGGGTTAAGTATTGAATGTGAAAAACAAGGAAAACACGACGAATTGGTGACCCGGTTCATCTTTTGAATCAGACTACGTCTGGGTGCTCCAAGCCAGGTATGGATGTATATTATTTATGCCTAGAATGCTAAGATGTTTTCGCCCTTTTTCATGTGACATCTTAGGTCTATTTATACTTCTTATTCCGCCTTGTAGGCTGGATTTTACATAAGGAAAACTACATTCTTCACGCCTTCAATCTCGCAAGTCGTCTGTCCCTATGGCTTGATTGGAGATCGCCTCTTTAATGGGAGCGGATTGGGGAATGAAATTTCCTGCGGATTGATCGGCTTATCGGACGACATTCTTGATTTAGCTTTTAAGTGTCTTTAATACTACTCAAGTCGTGTTCCGACTTGAAAGGTATTGGCTTGTCGCCGATGTGTGGCTTCCGATCTCTAAATGAGGTCGTCATACGAGTTGCTTTCTTCTGCGACTTGGGGGTCTTTATTCCAAAGATTATCTCTTTTCGGTTGTGCATTGGTGTAGGCCAGCTCCTTTCTTATGTACTTATAGAATACGATGGAAGTGATTTATTTCATGCCACAACAGTTAGTAAGTAACATAAATATTATTTAAAAGGTGCAAGGTTCAAATCTTAATTATTGCATCAATTTTTTTTTATTAACTTACATTTTAAAATGCCACATGGATGCCACCTATTAACTAAAACATATAAAAAAATAACACATCAACACAATAATATATGGCATCTCATTCAAATTAACCACAAGATTACACATCATTCAAATGAACCACAAGATGACACATCATAAAATAAAATAAAAACTCTCTATTAGCATATAGGGGGATATGCAAGAAACCCACCAAAATCAATTACAAAAATGGAAGAATCATCAAAATATAGAATCATCAAATGGAAGAAACCCAGCAAAATCAAGTAAATATATATTCATACTCAAAATTACAGTTGCCCCACCAATTTCCATAACAATTTTCGCCTATTCAAATTTGCATAACAATTGGAGATTTCCAAAAATTTACATATAAAAATGACAAAAATTGAAGAAAGGGTTAAATTTTGAGCAAGAAAGGTGTGAGTTACGGGGCCTTCTGAAGCCTCGCCGCCGGGGCCTTTAATTTACCCATGGTGACGGCGGCGGTGTTTGGGGGAAGGCGGCGACCATGGTGACGCCGGCGGTGTTTGGGGGAAGGCGGCGGCCATGGTGACGGTGGTGTTGGGAATGATGAAGGGAATATGATATGAATGAGGGTAAATTTTGGAAGGGAGATGAAGGGTGAATTTGGAAGAAAAGTTATTATACAAGCCCTACAATTCTAATACCACTTCCGAGGTGGTATTATTTAGTACATTGTGAACAGTGAATGACATGATAATAAGAGCGGGTCAGCTGATTAAAAACGGGTCGGCATGTTATTTTTATATGCTACCATTCAGTGTATAAAATTAGTAAGGAAGACCTTTTAGGGGTTAATAAGCCCTACCAATCGGGCCATAGTCTACAATGTAAACACCTAGCTGTAGCTTTAGTGTTTTTTTTAGAAACACTTAAAGGGTGTTTTGAAATACTTAAAACAGCTTTCAGAAACACTTATTTTCAAAACTCCCTCTCACAGCTTTTAAAAATAAGTGCTTCTGGAAGCTGTTTTAAGTGTTTTGAAACCACCCTTAAAACAACTTCCAAAAGCACTTATTTTCAAAGCTTTTGAAAATAAGTGCTTCTGAAAGCTGTTTCAAGTGTTTCAAAACACACCCTTAGTAACTTCTTGAATTTTATAATTTCAGCTCACATTCAATATTTATTTATTTATTATATTCTATATTTTGAAATTTTTTTAAAAATCATGCATACTATATATATATAATATTTATTATGACGTTACATTGGCTTAATCCGATCCGACCCCGATCCAGCCTTTTTTTTATTCATCCGGCTCAACTTCTGGTTCCGATTTTTAAAACATAGATCAGTAATATTATTTATCAACAATATATACATTATATACCTAAGTGTTACTCAATATTTTGAAGAACTGAAACATTTTTTACCCCCGAAAAGAAAGGATAAGAAATTATTTTCTATCATTTCAAGTGTTTGTTATTATTGATGCATTTTCCCTCCAACCTAAAAGCCCGCACTTTATTTTTTCATTTTGGTTGGATTATCCTATTGCTAATATCAAGAACTATTTCTTAAACTTTACTACCTTCATCCCACAATTACGTGCACAATTTCCTTTTTGGTCTGTCCCGCAATAACGTACACATTTCCTAAAATGACAAAACACTCAAAACTTACACCCGTACAATATCATTATAATTAATTTAAATAATATCAATAAAATAAATTTTCTTAGTTTTTGTGTCCGGATAGGGATGCACGTTATCCCGAGGCGGAGGGAGTATGTTATAAATTTATAATACATCTTAATAAACATGTGAAAAATAAAATATATCACATATGCCTTATAATCCCTTATCAATAAACAAATACATGAATAAAATTGGGAAGGGGATTATTTAGGTCCAAAATTATTTTGGATAATAATTTTCTTACACCGTTCGATAATAATTTTACAAAATTTGTGCCAATTCCCAAAAAATAATTAGATATCAAAACTCAAAAAGAATCATTTTGTGCCAATTTCCCCCAAACTGTCCCATTTTTGCTGTTTGATTCTCTTCAGAAACTCTTAGAGTATTAGTCCAGTCAAACAAGTCAAAATGAAGTTATTCAGCATTGTAATATGACTAATACCTTTAGGCTTTGTAAGTGATACATTTCCTAGTATATAAAGGAAAGAATCACCATTCATTCATTTATTCGGTTATGCTATCAAATCATCTTGTAACAAACTCAGATTCTCTCTCAATATACAAAATTCATCTTCTTCTTCAATTGATTTGGAAGATGGAGTTTCTTTTCTAATCTTTCTACATGCTATCTTAGAGTATTAGTCCAGTCAAACAAGTCAAAATGAAGTTATTCAGCATTTTAATATGACTAATACCTTTAGGATTTGTAAGTGATACCTTTCCTAGTGTATAAAGGAAAGAATCACCATTCATTCATTTATTCAGTTATGCTATCAAATCATCTTGTAACAAACTCAGATTCTCTCTCAATATACAAAATTCATCTTCTTCTTCAATTGATTTGGAAGATGGAGTTTCTTTTCTAATCTTTCTACATGCTATCTCTTAGAGTATTAGTCGGTCAAACAAGTCAAAATGAAGTTATTCAGCATTTTAATATGACTAATACCTTTAGGCTTTGTAAGTGATACCTTTCCTAGTATATAAAGGAAAGAATCACCATTCATTCATTTATTCGGTTATGCTATCAAATCATCTTGTAACAAACTCAAATTCTCTCTCAATATACAAAATTCATCATCTTCTTCAATTGATTTGGAAGATGGAGTTTCTTTTCTAACCTTTCTACATGGTATCAGTTAGTCCGACGATTCAATTCGATTCTGATTGAATTCGTTTTCTGCTTTCCAATCGCTTTTCTTTCGCGATTTTCCTTCGTTTTTGTTGTTCTTCGTCTATCGAAGATTTATTTTGTCTGTTCTTCGTCTATCGAAGATTTATTGTATTCAATCGAGTATGGATACCGATCTGAATTCCTTGAATCCGCTTCTTAATCCACTTTCTTCGCTGGCCCTACACCCGAACGACAATCCAGCTATTTCAATCGTTCAAGATCCCCTGATTGGTCCTAATTTCGTTTCTTGGAGCCATGCGGTGAAACGAGGGCTTAGTGTCAAGAATAAATTGCCATTGATAGATGGTTCGTTGACTCCTCCAAGTGAAACAGAGGATCTGGTGATACACGCCGCGTGGGTACGCGCAAATGATTTGGTACTCGCGTGGATTCTGAATTCCATTCATGCCGATATCAAACACACCCTGGACTATTTCACGATTGCGAAAGAAGTATGGGACGAGCTCCATACTAGGTATGAATGTTCTGATCTTACTCGCATTTTTCAACTTGAAAAATCGCTTGGTTCTTTGTCTAAAGGGTCTCAATCCTTGGTTTCCTATTATAATCATTTTAAGTCCATCTGGGATGAATATTTGAGTCATAGACCTGCTCTTAAATGTGATTGTGGGGCTATGAATGCTTGTACCTGTGAGCTTCCTCAGAAGTTGAGTAAAACTCAAGAGACTGATGCTTCCATGAAATTTTTGTGTGGTCTGGATGAATCTTATGCATCTATTAGGAATCAGTTTTTATTGCAAGCCCCATTTCCCCCATTATCCCAGATCTACTCTCTTCTATTGCAAGAAGAGTCTCAAAGATCATTGAATACAGCCTCTAATGATGGTGTTTTGCTTGACTCTGTGGCAATGCTTGCCAAGAATGCTAAATTTTAAAAAAATGCAAAGAAACCTTTAAAATGCTCTCACTGTGGAGGCCCTAGGCATACAGTAGATAGGTGTTTCCAGATTATTGGCTACCCCCCTGGATGGAGGGGTCCTAGAGGGCCAGTGTCTAAGCCTAAGAATGACACTTCTGTGAATGAAATGGTGAATGACACTCCTGCTGCTGCTGAATCTTTGTCCAATCCATTACTTAATCAAGAGATGTTTGAGAGGTTCCTTGAATTCACTAAGAAGTTTGAGTCCACACATTCTACTGCTGGAGCTATAGTCTATCCTTCTACACAAAATCTTGTGACACCTCAACTTTCAGGTATTCCTCTTTGTTGCAATACAGTTACTAATGGCAATTCCACATGGATAGTTGATACTGGTGCTACAGATCACATGATTTTTTTATTACACATTGTTTACTTCTGCACCCTCTCCTTCAGATATTAAAATAAAGCTTCCAAACAATGCATTAGTAGTAGCTACCTTTTCTGGTGATGTGAAATTAAATGATGATTTAGTTTTACATAATGTTCTATATGTGCCTGGTTTTTGTTTCAATTTGTTATCTATTTCTCAACTAACAAAGACTTCTAACTGTTTTGCAAGTTTCTCGTTCTCACATTGTATTTTTCAGGACAATTTGAGCAAGAAAGTGATTGGTTTTGCTGAGCAACAAGGTGGATTATATTTTTTGAAAGCTGCAACATATGTTCCTTCTTATAAGTCAGTAAATTTCATTTCAAAAGTTGTTACTCTTGAGAATTGGCATACTAGGCCATATTTCTTTTAAGAATTTGTCTCATATAAAAAACATTGATGTTACTTCCAGGGAATTGAATAACATTTGTGAGATTTGTCCTTTGGCTAAACAAAAGAGAACATCTTTTCCTATTAGTAAAAGCATTACCTCGGCTTGTTTTGATATGATCCATTGTGATATATGGGGTCCCTTTTCTGTTGAATCTCATGGTGGTTTCAAAAAAATTTCTGACTATAGTAGATGATTACAGCAGATGTACATGGATTTATTTGTTGAAACATAAGTCTGCAGATATATGGTGCATACTCAATTTAAAGTTAAAATTAAGGTCATTAGAAGTGATAATGGGACTGAGTTTCTGTTAACTGATTTTTATCACAATTTGGGAATTCTACACCAAACTTCTTGTGTAGAAACTCCCCAGCAAAATGGAATTGTGGAAATGAAATATCAACATCTTTTACAAGTTGCTGGATCATTATTATTTCAATCTGGTTTGCCCTTGAGATATTGGAATTATTGTGTGTTAACTGCTGCTCATCTCATAAATAGAACCCCTTCTACAGTTTTAAATCACAAAACTCCCTTTGAGATGTTATACAATAAAGCACCTGATTATTCACATCTCAGAAATTTTGGAAGTTTATGCTTTGCTTCTACTTTGTCTGCTCATAGACAGAAATTTGACCCAAGGGACATGAAGTGTGTTTTATAGGGTTATCCCTTGGGCACTAAAGGATATAGGTTATTGAGTCTAACCACTGGAAAAGTTTTTAATTCAAGGGATGTAAAATTTTATGAGAATGTTTATCCTTTTTCTGTTAAATGTGGTATGAACAATATTATTGAGAAATTATGCAAGAATATTTATGTTCAGCATGATAATCATGTTGATGATTTGTTGCTTATAAATGATTTTACTCACATTCACAATCATGAGAATAGTGCTGACAATCATGAGAGTTCCAGTCTTGATAACACCAATGAGACACCAACTGAACAACATAAAGTTGTTCCTCCTATTCTTGATCCTGCACCATCAGATTCTACACCACAGAATAATGTTGAGCTTAGAAGATCTTCCAGATCTAAGGCTATACCTGCATATTTGAAAGTGTACAAAACAACTCTGCCTGGTTCTTTACAACATAACAATTCAGAACAAGAAAATACAACAAATTTATCTGTTGCTTCTGGCGTCAGGTACCCTATTTCTGATTTCTTATCCACTAAGCAATTATCTAGTTCATATCAGCATTTCATTGCATCTATTTCACAGCTCACTGAGCCTAAAACTTACAAGCAAGCATGCATACATGAAAATTGGCAGAAAGCCATGGCTTCTGAAATTAGTGCTCTTGAAAGAACAAATACATGGTCACTTGTACCCCTACCCCCTAATAAACATCCAATTGGTTGTAAATGTGTTTATAAGATAAAGTTTAAGGCTGATGGTACAATTGAAAGGTACAAGGCCAGATTAGTTTCAAAAGGATACACCCAACAAGAGGGTGTTGATTATTTTGACACATTCTCACTTGTTGCCAAAATTACATCTGTGAGAATTTTGTTAGTTGTTTCTGTTGCAAAACAATGGCATTTGCATCAATGTGATGTTAACAATGCTTTTTTACATGGAGATTTGTCTGAGGAAGTATATATGACCCCTCCCCCTGGTTATTGTTCTAAAAATGATACAAGAGTTTGTAAGCTTAACAAAAGCTTATATGGTTTAAAGCAAGCATCCAAGCAATGGTTTACAAAACTGTCAGATACTCTTATTGCATATGGTTTCATTCAATCTTCAGCTGATACATCTCTATTTACAAAAGAGACATCAAATTCTTTCACTGTTTTACTTTGTTATGTGGATGACATCATTCTTGCTGGTGATAGTATGTCAGAAATAAACAATGTCAAATCCATGTTACATGATAAATTCACTATAAAAGATCTTGGTGAATTAAAATACATTCTGGGTATTGAACTAGCTAGAAGTACTCAAGGCATACAGTTATGCCAAAGAAAGTATGCTCTTGATCTTCTGCATGATAGTGGTTATTTGGGCAGCAGGCAATGCACAACACCTATGGACTCTAAACAGAGTTTTACACACTCTGATGATCCTCCACTGGATGATCCCTCTGAATATAGAAGGTTGGCGGGTAAGCTTTTATATCTTACTATAACTAGACCTGATTTATCCTATGCCATACAAATACTTACTCAATATATGAGTAAGCCTAACAAGTCTCATTTAGCTGCAGTACACAAGTTATTAAGGTATTTAAAAACCACTGTTGGTCAAGGCATTTTGTACAAACATTAGAATAGTTTCAAACTCCAAGCCTTCACATATGCAGATTGGGCACGATGTGAAGACACTAGAAGAAGCATCACAGGTTTTGCTCTATATCTTGGAGATTCTTTAATCTCATGGAAGTCCAAGAAACAGTCCACAGTAAGCAAATCTTCAGCAGAAAGTGAGTATAGAGCAATGGGAACAACAGCCTCTGAAGTCCAATGGGTACTATACATCTTGAAGGACCTCAAAATTCAACATCCACAACCTGCTATCATCTATACAAACAGTAGAGCAGCCTTTTGTATTGCTCATAATCATATCCTACATGAAAAGACAAAGCATATTCAGATTGATTACCACTACACAAGAGAAAAGATCAAGGATGGAACAATCAAGATCATACAAATTCCAACAGAAGAAAATCTTGCAGATGTGTTCACAAAGCCTCAAGTCCCTTCTCTGTTTCAAGCTTTCAAGTCCAAAATGGGGTTGATCAACATCTACTTCCATTTTGAGGGGGGTTCTTAGAGTATTAGTCCAATCAAACAAGTCAAAATGAAGTTATTCAGCATTTTAATATGACTAATACTTTTAGGCTTTTGTAAGTGATACCTTTCCTAGTATATAAAGGAAAGAATCACCATTCATTTATTTATTCGATTATGCTATCAAATCATCTTGTAACAAACTCAAATTCTCTCTCAATATACAAAATTCATCTTCTTCTTCAATTGATTTGGAAGATGGAGTTTCTTTTCTAATCTTTCTACAGAAACTTTCAAAGGCCGCGATTTACAGCCTCTACATCATCAATAAATCTGGCGGCCTCATTTTCTACAAGGTAATTCCTCCCACCCCACCCCCATTCTTCTGAATCTCAGAGTTTGCAGTTTAGGAAATGAGTGAAGAATTTAAATTTGATTTAGGATTATGGGTCTGCGGGAAGAATGGATACGAATGACAGTTTGAGATTAGCGAGTCTCTGGCACTCGATGCACGCCATCTCTCAGCAGCTCTCTCCCCTGTTAATGGCTGCTTCGGAATCGAGCTTCTTCAGGCTGATACTTTCGATCTTCACTGTTTCCAATCTTTCACTGGTCAGAAACTTTCTCTTGGATTGAAATTTCGTTTGACTTGTTAATTACAAACCTTTTTTAAGTAACTGATTTTCTGTGATTGATTCTGGGTTTTGTGTTTTCTTATATTGTTGATAAGTTTTTTGGGGAATTTCTGTGCTCCCAGTTAGGGATTGAGGTTGATTGGATAGTGAACCGAGAGGGGATTAGTGATTTTGTAAATCTGAGTTGCGGAGATCGAGATTTTGTAAATGTTTGTTACGATCTGCATCTAAAATTTATGAATTTTTCCTAACTGAAAAAATGAATGTAAAAAGTTCTGAAACCTTTGGTATGTTAGGGGAAGAGCTAGAAGAAGTTATACAAATATATGAAGTGAGTTAATATAGAAGAAGCTTGATGTTGCTCTATCGCTTTTCTGATTATATGATCGATTAGACGACTACCAGTCATTTGTGTATGGCCTCTAGGTGAAAAATACTCTCTCCAGATATTCTTCCAAATGTTATGCTTCATTCGTAAATCATGTTAAGGAGTGCTTCCATGTTTTCAATAGTTCCTGAACCTTTTTATATTCTCTCATTAAACTGATTTGTTTGCTTTCTTTTATGAGTCAAGGCTGTTCTCTTTTTGTTCATCAGCAAAGTTGTTTAGTAATTCGATGTGAATTGTTTGACATTTTTTTTTTGACAGGATGTGAATTGTTTGACATTAATTTGGCACAAGCAGTGCAAAAGGACCGTGTCGCCTTATTAGGAAGATGATCTGCATAATTGATACAATAGCAAGAAATCTTTGTTATATTCTGAGGGTCCGCTTGATTGGGGGTAATGAGAATTATTGCTATTGATATTGCTTGATAGTCTTGATACACAAACAATGGGAATAGAAGGAAGCAATTGATTACCCTTGTTCACTCCACCTGCCTCACATGATACCCATTGTTGATGGTATATCAAGCAACAACAATACAATCAATAACCTTTAGTGATTGAGCCCTTCATTGATACCCATTACCATTACCATTCCCTAGTCATACCAAGCGGGCCCTGAGTTTGTTTTTGAGCTTGTTGGGTGTTTACTTTCTTGATTATGGAAACAAGGATAGAAGATTTATCTCCGGGATTGAAATGATCGCACTCGTTGAATTCACGCCCTTTGAGATGTGCACGGTTGTCCACTCCCGGAATCTTGCTGAATACACCCATATGTACAATATTTTGAAGCATCATGTACTATAAAGTGGGCGCATTGAGCAAATATCCTGTGTTAATAGTCGCTCCCTTTCCAGATTTCATGATCACCAATTATGTGGAGTTTATTTGTGGGTAAAAGTTGCATCAAATTCTTTTATTATCACATACAAAAAAGACAGAAAATAATCTTGATTAAATAAAGACAATTTTCAAAAGAGTAATTTCATGTACACCAATTGTAAAAAAAGCTAAATTCAGCCAATACGATCTAATTCAATTAAAAAAAATACGATAGCAATAAAACTAATAATTAATTTTTTTTTTAATACATCTAATAAGATGTCAAACTAAATATTATAAAAAAAAAATACTTAAACTAGAAATAACAGTAACGTTTTTAAGATTTGAAATTTAGAGTGAACAGTAAAAAAAAAGAAAAAGAAAAAAACAGAGACATCATTGGCTGCTGCCAATTGCCAAAGAGTAAATCTCTGATCAAACTTGCTCATAATATGAAATTTATACCACTACACTTATAAACTAATACCACTACACTTACACTTACAAATTAATATCACTACACTTATCAACTGACACCATCACACTTATAAACTGAGATTATAGCATTAAATACTATTGTTACTAGACTTACCCAACGGTTCGGAACCGCCGGTTTCGGTTCCAAAATATATGGAACCGAAACCCAACCGGCTAAAACTCTTTGCCGGTTCCGGTTCGGCCGGTTCCGGCCAATTTCGGTTCGAAAATGCTGATTTGCCGGTTTCTGTATTTAATTTTTTTTTTAATAATATTTGATAACTTGAATTAACTTTATCTTGAGCTAAATTTGATTTTATTCAATTAAACTTCAAGATATAAATTGCAAATTTGCAAAGTTTATATTTTATTCAACTAAACTTATAAATTATAATTTATTTTTTTAGAGCAATAATGCTTAGCTCATATTATTGCATAAACAATAGATGTTGGACAGCCCATCCACAAAGTCCGGAGGATCTGCCCAACAAAAAGAACTCCCATAATTAATAGAAGCTCTCGCAATATCGTGAGCCAACATGTTGGCTTCCCTTTTGACAAAAGCAGTAAAAATCGACTCAAAACTATCCATCAAATGAATGCTAGCTCGAATAAAATCACCAAAAACTGTAATACTAGATGTACCGTTATTGATGGCATTTATGACCCCTTGTGCATCTCCCTCAATGACCACATTATCAAGGCCTAGATCCTTTGCCCAAGTGATTGCCTCCATGAACCCCCAAGCCTCTCCTACACCCGCCTCGCTATAGCATAATTTCGTTTTAGTTTTAGCACGGAGAAAAGCTCCGGCCGAGTTTCGAAGTACCATACCAACCCCTATTGCTCTCCTATCTTTGAAGATACCCACAATTTTTAAATTTAAGAATACAAATATTAGTTTATAAGTTACAACTTACAATTTTTTGACTTACAACTTATAAGTATACTGTAGTAGCTAAAAAAATATTATTAAGGTATAGTATTAGTAGTATAACTATAAAGTATCACTATATAAAAATAAAAAATTGATAATTGATAAGAATAAAAAGCTAGAGCAAGATAAGAAATAAATTGATGCAATTTGGTCAATTTGGTGTGAGAAATACACTCAAATCAGTCAAATGAAGCCACTATTTATAGATGAAAAAAAAAACAGCCGGTTCGGAACCGCTGATTTCAGTTTTCAAAACCCAGGAACCGAAACAAAACCGCCATTTTTTCGATTTCGATTTCAATTCTAGCCGGTTCCGGTTTGCCGATTCTGGTTTCGGTTTCAAATCGGCGAACCGCCGATTTTGATTTTTTTCGATAAGTCTAATTGGTACTAATTTATAAGAGTAATGATATCCATTTATAAATATAATAGTATGAGTTTCATATTATATTATTATGAACAAATTTGTTTGGAAAATTTATGATTGCCAAACCACTTTCTAGCAAGTGAACTCAGCCATCAAATATCATAATAAGTTGGCAAAAACAGGGTAGAGGGGGTAAAAGTAATCTGAGCTAATCTTTATTTACTCGAGGCTAAAAAACTGCAGATCATACAACGAGGTCTTGACATTTAAAAAAAAAAAAAAATAGTGATGTTAAGAATTGAGATAGATAACTAATTCCAACATTAGCACACAAACTCAAGCATTCAATATTCAAGGGAAAATATCTCAATTTCCAGCAAAATCCAAGGCTGCATCATTATAAAGTAATTTAATTACAAGCTTAAATACAGTTGTTCAAATGCACTGGCTTGTAGGGGAGGTAGGTAGAGAAGACGAATTTCGGATCAAGCGAAGCATCAACTTCGATTATCCCTTGTTCAGAACAAACAGGGAATAATCCAACAAGTCCATACGACATTCGTAACAGAAACAATTACTCTACTAGAAGAAATTAGCCCAAAAGTGAGACGAATACAACACACAAAATAAAATATTAATTCATTAGGTGGTTTTCCAATTTGTTACCAAAACCAACATGAGAAACAGAGACTTCGCCGTTCCAACTACAACTAGCAACCACATTGGGCAGGACAGGATGAAATACAACATCTGTACATGTTTGCTCGTGTGCTTTAATTTTGTTGATAAGTTTGGATGTTTTAGAGTTATAAAAGTAGATGCATCCATCTGAAGATCCAGAGACTACCATACTTCCATCCAAACTGAATTGCACTTGACAGGGAAACCAGAGACACCATGACTTTCGTACCTTTTATACTTGTCAAGTTTGAACGGAGGCTTCGTAGAGAAAATAGCAATGTAGTTTGCGTTCGATTGAGCACTAAAATATGGCTCAAACGGGTGACATCGGATACTGGGGCATGTGTAGGCTTCTGTGTAGACCTGACAAATGGTAATAAACAGGGGTTATAACTTGTAACACAAAAGTAGTTCTTTTTTCTTTTTTCCTTCTTTATGAACTAGAGACGTAATATAAATTCAAACCTCGTAGAAATCCAGATGATAAATTCAGGTTTATGGGAAACAAATTGGCCAAAATGAAGGAGTCAATGAAAAAAATTCTTACACAAAAATTTACCTGAATCGATAATGGAACTTGGCGTGAAAAATCCCAAACAATAATTGAATTTTCACTAAGGTTGCTTTTGGACACATCACTTGACGTGATTAAATTCTTGCCATCAATTGTGAAGTCAACATCAAGGATCGGCCCAAGCCTCCGTACATATTCATTAACCACCGTACCAGTTCTTATATCCCATAGTTTAAGAAGACCTTTTGATCCACCAGATAGGAAAAGATTGTAGTTGGTTGGACAAAATTTCACTTCTTCTACAAATTGATCTTCCTTGAAAACCCGAGTCACCGTTCCTTTTTCAACATCAACCAAACTTGAAGTGCAATCGTAACCACATGAGAGCACAGATAATCCCTCCTGAGACCATGTCACATCTTTCACAGCAGCACGGTGACAGTCAAAAACACGTGCTCGTTTCTGACCTCCACTCCACACATTCCATATGCAAACAGTATGATCCATACTTGCAGATGCAAGAAGATGAGCTGGAAACTAACATCACATAGCAGATGAAAATTCATGGAATGATCAAGCCTTTTCAAAGGTCAACTAATACATGGCTTAGTTGGCTACAGCATTGACTGAAGGTTAAACCATTGAACCTCAATAAATATATAAATCAAATTATAGATTACAACAATGTCAAGCTAGACAAAGATTCAAGTTCATGGATTGACCTCAATCAAGTCATGGCTGGACTTTCGTAATTCTCTACATTTTGAAATTATATCTCACCAAATATGCATCATTAGCCACCACATCCTGAAAATATTTTTTCTCTATGGTCTAGCTTATATCCACTAAGTCGATTCGAAGGCATCATCAAAGACATTACTGATGATTGATGAGAAATTAATCAAGCATGCAAGCTGAATTCTCTCTCAATACAAAATACAGCTACAATCTGATTTGTATAACTAGATTATGAGTTCCACTTCCTTGTAGTAGTTACTTGCAATTTCAATCATCTTCAACTCAGAAATAAATACTCCTCCGTCCCTAACTCAATTGAACATTTGCCAAAAAAGTTCGTCCTAAACTCAATTGAACATTTCTATAAATAGTAATAAAGCAACTTTTTTTCTCATTTATTTACACCCCTCAAACACCTCAATATTACACTCAATCTCATTACTTTTTCAACATTAAAGTCAATTTTATCTCATTTAATTTACACAAATGTCACTACTTTTACCATTTAATCCCCACCAAAAATCAACTTTATCCCTTTAAATAATAATAAACAACTATTTTCTTAAAACCCGCAGTAAATATTCAATCGAGTTAGGGACAAAGGAGTACTAGCTAGAGCATTATGAGCAATAATATATGTAGAGAAAATAAATTACCGTGAGTCGGAGACCACCGCACAGCATTAACAGACTTGGAGTGTCCATCCATAGTAGCAAAGAGTTGCCCTGGTGTGTTGGGTTTATCTGACGCCTCAACACCGCCAAAATTTCACGCGGTACATCCGAATCCGAAATGCTTCCTTTGACTGTAAAAAGGGGATACTTCAATTTCCACATCAACAAACACACAAATCAATCCAGAAATTATAATTTCATCATATTAAAACATTATTATTATAATTACATGAACATGGTGAAGGAGCGACACAATTAGGATTTGAGCCAGTTAGGTTGGGATCGGAGGATCTGAATGGCGGAAAACGGGTCTCCGGATCGGTTTCTCCATTAAAGGTTGAGGTCGAGAACGTTTAGGAGGAGGTGGGAATGGATTGGAGTGCTGTGATTCTCGTCCACCAATGTTTTCGTCGTCATCGGAAGGAGTGGCATATTCTTCGGAAAGAAGGTCCATTTTGATTTTGTTATCAAATCTATAACAATATAAAAACAAGAGTATCTATCAAAATTGGAGATGATTTGTGCTTTCTGCAAAGAGAGGAAGTATTATCTTTTTTTTTTCCTTTCTGCAAAGAGAAGAAGTAATTAGCTGATTTTTTTTAAGTGTTACAGATTAAAAAATACATTTATATAAGTGTGCTGTTTGAAAGTGGTTCATTTTTTTGTCCCAAATTCTCTGTTTTAGTGTTTCTTACAATTATTAGTTTTACTTTTAAAGCCTTTGTTTCAGTGTTTCTTACAATTCTTTAAAATTGTTTGAAACTGCAATGTCACAACTCTAAATGTACAACCACCTTAAGATTTTCACAATTAAAGAATCCCTAATGCTTAAGAATCAAATTCACAACTGAACAAAAAAGCAGTAGCCGAAAATGCAACCTAAAGCAATCCAATCCAGTCCTCATTACATAATGAGCCAGGAAATAAAAACAAGCATATTAAAGCTGTGCCAAATACATTATACCAAAAGAAAATATACTTCAGATGAAGTCAGGAGCAAACATCTAAGGCCCGACATATCAGCAAACAAGTAAAGACTTGCCAAGTTTGAAAATGGAAAGAAGAAATATACCTCAAAGCAACTAATGCTTCTTTTATCAACCAAATCAAAAAATGGTTTGAAGGTTCTACGTTTCAAAGTCCATTAATTGTTTAATTAAACAAAAGCAGTAATATGTTTATCAATTGAACTTATGAAGTCGGCTGGTATAAGAAAAAGACATGGAAACTGTAATGGACAGACAGAGAAAGCAACATAGTAAAATACAAATGAAATTATGAAAACACAATGCAAATAAGACATCCCAAAATGACAGAAATTATCAAGTCATTGTTATGACCGTTATCAGTTTTGAATTGGTAGTGGTGGGCCCTGTTTTTAGAAGCTGTAGTTGCTATTTCTTTTCCCTAAGTCAAAAACGTTTTTTCACATTCTTCTGTTTTGCTGGCATTTGTACTGACGCTCATGAAATCGCGTCACTCAACCCACGCGCATCACGCAGATCGTCCATGGAGTTTCTCTTTCCTATAACAGAAACAGAATCTCAGGCGCACGCAATCATTCACAGAGGTGTGATGAGTGAGGTATGATCCTCTCGCACCTTTCTCTTCCAATTACCTTGAATATTCTTCCAATTACTGAGTAATACCTTTCATCTACAGGTGGATGAATGTTCAGCTTGGGAATTTATCATTTAGAATTCTTGTTTATTCTCTCCCTCTAGTTTAATCCTTCGTATGTTGTGAGTTGTTGGATTACTGCCGATTTTTAGGAATTACAATACTATATTTGTCTTCTTTGTGTGTTTTGAGTGGTGGGGCTGTTACAGTCATATATACATCCAATGTCACACCACTAACACAGATATAAATAAAATTCAAGTACTATTTCCACACAAAAAATAACATCTTCCAGTTTATATCATTTGTGCAAAAAGGAGGCCGATAAATTATCATAAAGCCACATCACAATCTTCAAACAACCAACAAGGAAGAAAACGTCCAAAATCAGGATCAGAATATAAGGAACAAATTGATGAATTAAAGTTATGTTTTCTTTATATGAGAGTTTTTCGGCTAAAGTGTGAGATACCCTGATCCAAACTCATTAATTTGTGGACTGCTAAGGAAATTTTTGATCCAACTGTGAAACGAAAAGTCCTCTATTATCATGACCTAGAATCATTGAAGTGTCTTGAATTTTGTAGTCTTGTTATAGTCTATCAAAGAAGTAGTACTTATTTCAACAAGCCGCCTATTCAAGCAATAAGAACATGTGGCCTTCATTCTTCCTGGTGGCACTTCTACCGTAAAGAAGCCACAAACACTAACTTTTTTCATGTCATAGATTGTCATGAAGATAGTTTAATTAGAAGCATGTATAAAAGGGCATAGCAGGTTAAACATCCACAATAATGTTTTATTTGCTCGCAAACAAGTGTATAATTCAATTGAGAAAAATTGTGCATCCACTGCACAATCTCTCCTCTGTTTTGGACTGTATCACCAATATCAAGTACAATATGTTTCAGATTGAAGTTGCTGCAGAGACCGGATGCTCTTAACATCCGTTTTTATGAGTTTCCTTTGGAAGTATTGAAACTTGTTAAGTTCATGGAAAGCTTCCTTCTTCCATTTCCAAACTTGGAAGACTTGAATACTTGGACGTTCATCATCATTTGAGCATCAAATCACATGGAGCTCCCTCTTATATGCCTATCGAGATATGGGATTTGGAATAATTGGAGCATCTTCAGATCATGGGAAGCGACATACCAGATTTTGGTGATAAATCCTTGGAAAAGCTTTCAACACTTTTAGATGTGAGCATTGACAGTTACACCGTTCTTAATAGACTCCCGAATCTAAAGAAGCTGAAAATTAGAATTGAATTGACACCTGATGCAGCAGATGTGTTGTGTGGCTCATATCATATTTCTTGTCTGATTAATTTAGAATCACTTAAATACATTGTCATGAATCCTGGATGCAACTATGAGGGAGATAGCTTTATTACCATATCTCCTTCAACAGTTGAAACTGCGATGCAACACCTTTCAAGGCCAAAATTGGAAAGTAGAAAATGGGGAATTTCCAAGCCTCTACTTTCTCCTAATTGAAGACATTGATCTGGTAAAATTGGAGGGGGCGCCTGGAAGCTTCAAATCTCTTAAGTATCTAACCATTAAACACTGCTATAAATTGGAGGAGGTCCAATTTGGAGACTTTTTTCATATTTTGAAATTCGAAATAGCTGACAGCAATCCTCTAGCAGAAAAAAGTATAAAAAAATACTATGCTAGAAAGATCATCTAGCTCAGAACCTGATATTTCGGTGCATTATTCATGGAAATCAGCAAAAGCAACTTGGATGAGAAGGTTAGTAATTCAATTCTATCACATGTTAGGCCAAGCATTAATTTTTTTTTTCTTTTTTTGACAAAATGCTAGCTGCATCTCCTAGAAACCAACATGTCACTTTAAAAGATAGATATCAATAATGATTAATGATACCCTTGGCTATGTTTTGATCTCTATGAAGAAAATACAAGAGGCTAGCACTTAGCAGTGTTGTTAATATGTTTCCACTCTTGACAAATTATATAAGAATCAAATTTCCACAATGTTGAAAATTCATATTCTATTTTGTAAGTACTTGTGCAATCTGATCTTCATATTGTTTTCATTAACAAGTTTTGTGGTGTACATGAATTCGTTTGGAAGATGGTAGTAGTTGAGGTGCTCGGACATCCTTCATCTTTTTTTCTTTTTTTTTTGGAACGGCAAAAGAAAGAAGTTTTATTAAAGTAAGAAAAGGGGTACTCCCACCCTTACAAAATGTATGAAAATAAATAGTAACAACATCCGGTGATACTACCATTTTTTTTTGGTATCAGAGCTTAGGCTCGCCCAGATCCTGGGTTCGATTCCTATGAAAAGCACTTCAAATTACAAATATAATTGACTATAAAAATGAAAATTGCCTAGGGAATGTCTAGGTAAATGTCTAGGTAAGTATACCTACGAAAATTACAAACGTGTAGACAGTTTATTAGTAATAATATATTAAAATTTATAAAATCCATAGGCAGCTCGTAAGCATATAAAAACCAAATTATTTTTATTAAAAAAATTTGTAGCTATTTGAAAATTTTCGTAAGTAATTTTTATTTTTTATAGCGTTAAGTACTTAAGTATAGACCCGTCAAAATGGACCAGATCTGTTGGGCCAGCCCGGCCACGCCTATATATGGGGCAGGTTAGGTTGAGCATTTACGAGCCAGTCGGAAAGTGAGTCCGCCTTGGGTTAGCCAGCACAGGCCATGGGTTGGGACGGGTTGGGTTGGGTTGGCCCGCCGCAGACTTTTTAAGAAAAAATATATAATTTTTTTATTAATATCATTCAGTTTAGTTAAAATACAGAAACATAAATACAAAAAATAATTTATTTTTCACTTACGTACGCATGCAGCATATAAAAAACGTTTTATTTATTAAGATTATTTTGAGTCAAACTTTGTTAATGTTGTCGAGAATAGTGAGAATGAATGGGAAGAAAATGAAGACGGTTTTGATGATGATATGGATGAACGTGTTTTTGTATTTAAACTTATGCTTATGAACTTTAATTGCTATTTTGAGACTATGTTTTATGTTGATTAACTTTGATATGTAGTTTATTTATTAAAACTATTTTTGTTCTGAGCAACAAAAAAAAATTAAAATTATTTTTATGGATATTATTTACAAAGAAAAAAAAAGGTCCACGGGCTAGCCCGCTACGGGTTGGGTTCATTAGTTTTCGACTCAAGTCCACAGTGGGTTGGCCTGCCAAAACCTACTAAAAGATGAGTTGAGGTGAATTTTAGACGGACTTGATCCGCAGGCCCGTTCTGACAGATCTACCGCCGGCCCGTTCTGACAGATCTACTTAAGCTCATTAACTACTTAGCCTCATTAATTTATGAACTTTTGGTCCATTTATAAAAAAAAAAAATCATTCTATATTATCATGATCTAAAATCATTAGAAAACATGTCTCTTTTTTCAATAGAAAGTACACAAGAATTTCACACAATAAAAAACACTTTGTTCATTAGTGTATATATGTTCCCATTCCATTTTACATCATTTCACCACAACATTACACATACACTATCTTAAAGAACAAACTTCCAAAAAAACAAGCTACGCCGCCGATGAAGCGGACCTATACTTGGCCATCACCTTAGCCTTCGACATGGTTGCCGCCAATTTTTGGCCTTCCGCCACCACCATTTGTATCGATGCGTTGGTCACGTCTACGACTGAAATCTAAGGCGGGATACCCCACCACTTCTTCACGAGGATCTTGATATCTTTTCTACCCATGTTCTCTTCTTTGCCCGTATATTTCCAAGGCTTCAACCCTGCTACGCAGTAATGACCAACTTTCGCCTTCTCCAAATCCACCGCCCCGGGGTGGCGCCACAACATTGCTACCAATAAGTTGTAGATAGGAGGAAGCGGCTTTGCCGTCCGTCTGAAGAACATGTTCAGGAAATCCTACCACATATATATATAGACGAACTCATCAAAGCATAAGACATTGATCCAGAGCAATAATGATTAAAATTGATTCTTTACAGATTCAACTTTATTTTACAATATTTCGAAATTGGTTACTAACCCGCTATAGTGGGTCAAAGAAAAAAAAATTAATAAGACGAGCTTCAATTGATGGAATAATGGAGCATTTTGAAAATAAAAATAGGTAGACTGACTAAAGAAACTTATTCCCTTATATATATGAGGGAGTTTCGTGTGACATCTCTTGCGAAACATATTCAATGTGACGAAAAAAAATGCTCCCTCCCTCTTCATATATTTGTCGCCTTTGGACTTAAATTTTGTTTTAAAATAATTATCGTTTCTACCATTTTTCCACAATTGTCTCTAATTTACCCCCCCACAAAAATTTAATTTATAAAAAATATATCTTCCCTCACACACTCTCTTCCCTCTCTTTCCTTTTTATTCCTTCTATTGGCAGGTAAATCTGTAAAGAAATTATGCATATTTTTTTATTTTGTATAAAACCTCAAAAATGACAAACAATATGAAAAGAAGGAAGTATTTTCATATTAAAATGTCGATGGTACAAAAAATAGATTTTACAAGAAACATAATCGTTATTGTTTATCATGTACTATTAGAATGACGAGTCATTCTATAAAATTTGCGTATAAAATTGATATCATTACACCCGCACTTCTAATTAGCTAATACCATGACACTTATCAATTGATATAATTACATATATAAACTGTTGGGGAATTAATTGTCCGGATCTATTCGGGATGAATATTTAAATACGAATTTAATTCTAACAATTATTACTAGCATGAATTAATCCTATATTAATTCAAATAATAATTCAACAACAAATCATGCATATAAACAGTTCACATAAATCCTACGCATGCGGAATTGCTACGGGTTTATGTGAACTAACATCTCGGAGTGACAACCGTTGAGAAGATGGATCACGTTCACACGAACACACCAAAAAGCCTTCTCAAGTATTCCCTTGTCCTTGTTCAACAATCCGGTGGAAGGAACTAGCGAACAATTTAACAAAAGGAAAAATAAAATTATGTTGCACCACCTTTGTGGATTTCTAATTTTTCCAACACATGGAATTGCACACTCACAATTGAGGTTTTTCGAAAATACACAATTTGTCGACGTTTCAAAATATTTGATATTTTATCGACGCTGATATTTTTCCGAAAAACCAATTTTCGTGTTCACCTGGGGATCAAACATTCATCCCCTATATATAATGAGGGGTTGGTCGAAATTTTAGGTGGAAATAAAGATGGAAAAATCTTTTTCTTGATCTCCAAGAAATCTTGAATATATCTCATATATTTTTTTCTCCATAATTAAATATTCCACAAAAATCCCACCTCCTCTTGTTATGGTATTTTTCGAAATATAAGGAGTAGGAATCCAAGATTTGGATCTTCTTGAATTTATGAGATATTCTTGTATTCCAAGAATACATATCTTCCATAATATATTTTCAAGAAAATCAAGAAAATCTTTCCTCTCCTTATTTATTCATAAATTTCGAATATGCTTAATAAATAACCAAGTGGGAGATTTCTTGAATTTAACGAGATAATCTTGTATTCCAAGAATACTTATCTACATTCCATAACAAAATTCAAAGAAAATATTTCGCCCTCTTTTATTTATTATTTTCGAAACTTTTAGGAAAATTAGGCAACAATAATTTATTTTATTTTAAACACCTTTTTCAGTTACTGGACATTATGTTTGGGCTACTTGAGGGGCCTTTAGGAGAATTAAGATTGGACCTTCTAATGGACTTTGAATATCTAATATTGAGCCACAATATTATTCAAGCCCATAAATATTAATTAATCCCACTACATAATTAATATTACACTATCCATCTTAACCCATATCTTTTATTAATATGGCTCCGATTATTATTTCCGTGTTTAAGATTTTTCTAGCCCCTTAATTAATTCAAGCCTTTGAAATAGCTTTCCATTAATTAATATCTTTTGTCCTTGGTTTGAACGGTTCAACACTATTATCCATCTAGGAAACTAGTTCCACTTGCAAGATTTGGTATGATAAATCTTATGAACCTCCCGGGGGGCAAACCGTCGAACAAGCGTGCACACGCGATTCTTCGTATTAAATCTTAGCAATCGCGTGTGACCAATAATATTGCCCAAGATATAAAGTATTGAATCTCGTTGATTCTCTACCCGTAATAAGTCAAAACAATAATTACTAACCACACGCGATCCTATTCAAGGGGCTAAGATTAAGAAATAACGAACCACCGAGGTCTAATTCTCCTAGTTCAAAGTCTTTGAAAAACTTGTCCTCCTGTAGGTCCTATTCAGTGCATCAGTCATGCACTTGTGTAATCTCTTGGTCAAGACAAGCCAATCTGAGCCTTACACTTCAACCTTTCACGATGGATTGTTCATTTCCATCTAGGTCATGAATGGTGTACTTTTGGTTACAAGGAACTGTTAATTTAATCTTACGTGATCCGGTATCACTAAATTAACTACAATGTAACACGTCTTATTTATTGAACAGTTATCAAAGTAAATATATGTAACATTCAATGATATTTAAAGCATTAGTGATAAATAATTTATTTCAGTAAATAAGACAAAAATTCAGTTTGGTTATACAAAGTAAAAGCATACTTTCCAGTATAAACCCAACAATCTCCCACTTATACTCAAAGTCTGCTTTTAAGTATACTACAACATGTCTCGTGTAGTTCCTAATACGTGACATCTAATGTCACCTACACTTAACCTAATAATGTCTCCCACTTATACTCAAAGCAGTTAGCGGCGGTCTTGACACCCATTCCTTCCACATGTCTCTCGAATGTATTCTCGAGGCGGACCCTTTGTGAATGGATACGCTGGGTTGTCTTCGACGCGCGATCTTTGCCATTTATATCTCCTCTCTTAACGATTTCTCGTATAAGATGGTATTTCCTTTCAATGTTTTCTTTGGCCTTGTGGGCTCTTGGTTCCTTGAATTTGCAAGAATCGCCTCGGCATTATCACAATAAAGCAATTGATTGTCTTTGGGTAAATTCGGAACTACATCCAAGTCCACTAGGAAGTTCTTGAGCCAAACCGCTTTTTTCATTTGCCTCAAGTTAGCCTACATATTTCGCTTCCATGGTAGAATCGGCTATGCATTTTCGCTTAACGCTTCTCCAAGTCATGGCTCCTCCCCATGCAAAACACACTACTGGGAGGTAGATTTTTCGAATCTAAGTCTGATTGGAAATCCGAGTTCGTGTAGTCGATGGGAATTAGACTATCTGACTGATAAACCAACATTCTATCTCGAGTTCTTTTCAGATACTTCAGAATGTTTTTAACTGCCATCCAATATTCTTTCCCCGGGTTACTTTGATATCTTGCCACCATACCAACGGCAAAGCAGATATCCGGTCTCGTGCACAGCATTGCATACATAAGGCTTCTGACAGCCGAAGCATAAGGAATGCCTTTCATATCATCTATCTCATTTTGTGTCTTAGGGCACATTTCCTTGGATACATGGATTCCATGTCTGAAAGGTACAAAGTTTTTCTTGGAATCTCATCTTTGAATCGCTTCAAGGCGATTGTTCATGTATGAAGCTTGCGATAAGCCTATCATCCTTTTCTTGCGATCTCGAGTAATCTTGATCCCAAGGATGTGCCCGGCTTCCCCTAAGTCCTTCATACCAAACTATTTTGAAAGTCATGCCCTTACATCTGATAACACCTTTACATCGTTCCCGATGAGCAGAATGTCGTCTACATATAGTACTAAGAATACCAATGCAGTTTTGACACGCTTTTTGTACACACAACTTTCGAACTCGTTTTGATCAAACCCATAAGACTTTATTACTTGATCAAAACATTGGTTCCAAGCTCTGGATGCTTGTTTGAGTCCGTAAATGGACTTCTTGAGCTTACAAACTAGGTGTTCTTGGCCTTTTTCAATGAAGCCTTGGGGTTGTTGCATATAGATATCTTCATCAAGACTTCCGTTAAGGAAAGCCGTCTTGACATCCATTTGCCAGATTTCAAAGTCGAGATGCGCAGCAATCGACAAGAGAATTCGGATGGACTTGAGCATTGCTACAGGCGAAAAAGTTTCCTCATTGTCGATCCCTTCTTTCTGAGACCTTTCGCCACAAGCCTTGCCTTGAAGGTTTCCACCTTCCCGTCCGGTCCTCTTTTTCTCTTGTATACCCACTTGCAACCAATGGATTTGACCCCATTAAGTGGTTCGACTAGCTCCCACACTCTGTTATGATCCATAGAACCCATTTTGGCTTTCATTGTTGTTTGCCAAGAAACCGCATCCTTGTCTTGGATTGCCTCGTCATATGTCCATGGGTCTGATTCGTCTTGTCCGGGAATCAAGTCCGAGGACTCTTCTATCCCCATGAATCTCTCGAGCTGTCTCACAACCCTCCCACTACGACGAGGTTCCGATTGTGTAAGTGTGTCGTTTGGTATGTCATCTTGTACAGTTGGCACTGAGGTTAGCCCCCTTAGCTCATTTAAGGTAATCTCACTTCTGGGTCTTCTTTCGTTCATATAGTCTTCTTCCAAAAATCTAAAGTGGGTGCTTATTACCACCTTTTGATCTTCGGGACCATTGAACATACACCTTTTTTTGTTCCTCGGGGTATCCTATAAACAACCTTAATTCTGATCGAGGATCCAATTTTCCGGCTTCTTTGTCCAACACGTAGGCCGGACATCCCCAAATTCTCATGTGTCTCAAACTGGGCTTGCGCCCGGTCCACAATTCTTTGGGAGTTTTGGGAACCGATTTGGATGGCACCAAGTTCAGAATGTAAGCCGTTGTTTCCAAGGCATGACCCCAGAACGACTTGGGTAGATCCGCATAACTCATCATTGATCTAACCATTTCTAAAAGAGTTCTGTTTCTTCGCTCTGCAACCCCGTTTTGTTGAGGGGTTCCGGGTGCAGTTAGTTGGGATACAATCCCTTCATCTGACAAATAGTTCAAAAACTCATTGCTGAGGTACTTGCCTCCACGATCGGATCGTAGAGACTTGGTACGTTTTTCCCTATGATTCTCTGCTTGAGCCTTAAATTCTTTGAATTTCTCAAAGGTCTCAGATTTATGCTTCATAAGGAAAATATAGCCGTACCTTGAGTAGTCATCAATAAAAGTGACGAAATACTCATAACCTCCTCTTGCTTTGATTGACATTGGACCACATACGTCTGTGTGAACGATTTCTAACACTTCTTTAGCTCTATTCCCTGGCTCTTAATGCCCTCTTGGTCATTTTTTACCCTCCAAACATGATTCGCAGGTTGGGATTAGTTCAACTTGGAGAGACTCCAGTGAACCATCTTCTACCAACCTTTGGATCCTTTTTGGATTAATATGTCCCAATCTAAGATGCCATAGAAGTGTCTTGTTCACGTCTGATGAACATTTTCTTTTATCGGAAACAATTGATGTGTTATAGGATGCATTTCGCAAGTGGTGTGCACAATTAATTGTATAGAGATTATTCAACAACGTTCCATGACAGATAAATTTATCATAAAGAGAAATGGTAACAACTTTATCAAAAGTAACCGAATATCCATCAATATAAAGTTTAGAAACCGAAATTAAATTCTTTCTAAAAGTAGAAACGTAAAGAACATCGCTTAAAATTAAAACTCTGTCTTCAAAAGACAGGTGAACTTCTCCCACTGCTTCAGCTGCCACTCTCGTAGCATCGCCCAGTGTGATGAGGATCTCACTCCCACTAAGTTGTCGGGTCAGCTTGAACCCGTGAAGCAAACATGATCAGTGGATCCCGTATCAACTACCCACGAATGAGAAGTATACGCCGCTAAACAAGTTTCAACAACTAGTGCGTGAGAATTACCTTTCTTTCCGGCCCTTTTGGGGTTGGAACAGGCAAACCTCCATTGTCCTTTACATTTGTTGAAGCACTTCCTCTTTGGATTTTCCTCGACACCACAAGCATTCCTCATCTTACCATTGCCCTTGGCAACAGTTGAGTTTTATTGCTTATGGCTTTTGGTTCTCTTCTTCTTCTTGCCTACCCTTGGCCTAGAAGATGAAGATGGACCACTTGTCGTTCAAAGCTTGAGTTTGGTGCCCCATCAACATCTCTGCCGAGACCAAAGCTTGCAACAAATCAGCTAGCGAGGCCAAAATGCTCAAAAACTTTTTGGCAGAGAGTGAAGTACCAAATTCATCCGAGTCTCCAGATTATAATCTGCACTCAGAACCTCAAGTTTGTTCAGATGGGCCATCAATTTTGAGGGCGTAATCCCTTACGGGTTTGCCCTCCACCATTTTAAAGAACGACATCTCTCAAGAAGGTGATCGACGAGTCCCGCATTTTTGACTCGTCAGTTGGCTCATCTGATTTTGGTGTGTCAAGAATCCACTTGTGCTTTTGTGCAGTTAGGACAATTATAATTTTTCGTTTCCAATCAATATAGTTTCCATACTTATTCTATTGACTTTAAGTATAATAGCAGTGGATTAAAAGGTTACGACATGCTGAACTGAAATAAATAACTATATGCATAAGCACAAATATATCACAAGGTTCGATCACATGCATCATATTAAAATCTCAAAAAAAATATGAACATGCATCACCCAACATCTCAAAAACAGTTTAAATAAGCCACGTGGGGTGGGTCATTATTTAAACACATTCAAGCGAGTTACAAACAAAACGTTACAAACCTTTAATATCCGATTAATAGTTGGCTCCCACTTGACCAATATAAAATTCGACAGGACTTCGGGAAGTATATGCATATCAATTTTATACCTAGGTAATAACCATGATTAAATACAGAATTATTATTTCGCTTTGAACGAGCCTCGTGGGGAGGGTCATCGTCGCCACTAGTAATAATCCACAATCATCCATTTGGAATTTATTCATGTGAAAGTTATCTTTTGACCGTCCCGTGGGGGGAATTTCTCCAAAATAATTCACAAATAAATAAATCATGGAGGTCAAAATTAATTCAATTTTATTATCCGGAATAAAATTATCAATTAATTGTTTAAGCATACTTAGTAATTTTCGAAAGTGAGATTTTTCAAAACATTTTCTCATGCATCGCAAATTTAAACACAAATTAAATAAGCATAAAATAATGCATAAAGATCAAAACAAAATTAAACATATTGGGCACATATATCCCATTGTCACGGTTAATTTTTGTCATGTCTTGATCTCGAGAAATCATCTTCTTCGCCTTCGCCGTTCGTCTCGAAAGGTTCACCGCGTCAAGTAGCGTCACTTCGACCAGCCTTCATGGTGGGAGTGCGGCTTAGCACTCCCGGACGTGTCGAGTGGCGTTAAATCTTGTATGTAGCCAAAGCTTACCGGTACCGCGTCTCGCTCGGCGACCCTCGGCCGGATCTCGGCAGGCGTCGCGCATTCCAGCAGCGTCCCCCTGTGGTATCGCGGCGCCCGCCCCGACCCGCCTCGCGTGCCGCCTCGCCCGTCTCGCCCCGCCTCACTTTGCATCGCGTGTCTTTGGCGTGCCCTCCTCGCCCGCGTCTGCCCTTTGATCGCGCCGCAGTCTTCGCAGCGCCCATGTCGCGGTTAGGCTGCGATCAGTGTATTTCGGCCCTCGGCCTTGCCCCGGCGCCGCATCGCTCCGGTTTCGGATCCATTCATCTTTAATTCATCGTTTTCGTCTTGGCTCACGATCCGGTTTCAATTTATTTACGATAAATAAATAAACCTAGATCTAGACTAGTCTATTACATTGAACGAATCAAACAAATCCTAATCTACTCGTGAATTTTCTCACGAGGCAAAACGAATTCGAACGAGTCGAATTAAAAACCACAATTTATATGCATGCATAAATAAACACATTAAATTCCATGAAAATTGGATACCTGCAAAAAAGATCTAGCAATTCTACTATCCAATTTCAAATTTAATGAAAACGAATTAAATTACAATTTAAAATTCAGAGCCCGAAACCGAGGCTCTGATACCATTTGTTGGGGAATTAATTGCCCGGATCTATTCGGGATGAATATTTAAATACAAATTTAATTCTAACAATTATTACTAGGATGAATTAATCATATATTAATTCAAATAATAATTCAACAACAAATCATGCATATAAACAGTTCACATAAATCCTACGCATGCGAAATTGCTACTGGTTTATGTGAACTAACCTCTCGGAGTGACAACCGTTGAGAAGATGGATCCCGTTCACACGAACACACCAAAAAGCCTTCTCAAGTATTCCCTTGCCCTTGTTCAACAATCCGGTGGAAGGAACTCGCGAACAATTTAACAAAAGGAAAAATAAAATTATGTTGCACCACATTTGTGAATTTCTAATTTTTCCAACACATGAAATTGCACACTCACAATTGAGGTTTTTCGAAAATACACAATCTGTCGACGTTTCAAAATATTTGATATTTCATCGACGCTGATATTTTTCCGAAAAACCAATTTTCGTGTTCACCTGGGGATGAAACATTAATCCCCTATTTATAATGAGGGGTTGGTCGAAATTTTAGGTGGAAATAAAGATGGGAAAATCTTTTTCTTGATCTCCAAGAAATCTTGAATATATCTCATATATTATTTTCTCCATAATTAAATATTCCACAAAAATCTCAACTCCTCTTGTTATGGTATTTTTCGAAAAATAAGGAGTAGGAATCCAAGATTTGGATCTTCTTGAATTTATGAGATATTCTTGTATTCCAAGAATACATATCTTCCAAAATATATTTTCAAGAAAATCAAGAAAATCTTTCCTCTCCTTATTTATTCATAAATTTAGAATATGCTTAATAAATAACCAAGTGGGAGATTTCTTGAATTTAATGAGATAATCTTGTATTCCAAGAATACTTATCTACATTCCATAACAAAATTCAAAGAAAATCTTTCTCCCTCTTTTATTTATTATTTTCAAAACTTTTAGGAAAATTAGGCAACAATAATTTATTTTATTTTAAACACATTTTTCAGTTACTGGACATTATGGACATTATGTTTGGGCTACTTGAGGGGCCTTTAGGAGAATTAAGATTTGACCTTCTAATGGACTTTGAATATCTAATATTGAGCCACAATATTATTCAAGCCCATAAATATTAATTAATCCCACTACATAATTAATATTGCACTATCCATCTTAACCCATATTACTGTTAATATGGCTCCCGGTTATTATTTCCCGTGTTTAAGATTATCTAGCCCATTAATTAATTCAAGCCACTGAAATAGCTTTCCATTAATTAATATCTTTTGTCCTTGGTTAAGGAACGGTTCAACATTATTATCCATACCGGAAACTAGTTCCACTTGCAAGATTTGGTATGATAAATCTTATGAACCTCCCAAGGGGACAAATCGAACAAGTGTACTTGCACACGATTCTTCGTATTAAATCTTAGCAATCGCATGTGACCAATAATATTGCCCAAGATATAAAGTATTGAATCTCGTTGATTCTCTACCCGTAATAAGTCAAAGCAATAATTACTAACCACACGCGATCCTATTCAAGGGACGAAGATTAAGAAATAACGAACCACTGAGGTCTAATTCTTCCTAGTTCAGTGCTGAAGAATTTGTCCTCCTGTAGGTCCTATTCAGTGCATCAGTCATGCACTAGTGTAATCTCTTGGTCAAGACAAGCCAATCTGAGCCTTACACTTCAACCTTTCACGATGAATTGTTCATTTTCATCTAGGTCGTGAATGGTGTACTTTTGGTTACAATGAACTGTTAATTTAATCTTCTGTGATTTGGTATCACTAAATTAACTACAATGTAACACGTACTATTTATTGAACAGTTATGCAGTAAATATATGTAACATTCAATGATATTTAAAACATTAGTGATAAATAATTTATTTCAGTAAATAAGACAGAAATTCAGTTTGGTTATACAAAGTAAAAGCATACTTTCCAGTATAACCCCAACATAAACTAATACCATAAATATGCGTGTATATATTACAATATCACCGAATGATCAATATTATGGTATTACTATTAATCAATGAATGAGTATTATGATATTAGTACGAATTCAATTTCATGCACTCAACAAGTTTCATAGAATAATTTGTCCTAGATCTTAGAAAGTCAAAATATAGTACTCCCTCCGTCCCCCCATAAGTATGCTCAGAGGGTTGAAACATGTTTTACGGAAAGGTAGATTAAGTTCATTTATGAATAACATAATTAAATGTAAATAAAGTATAATGCCCATAAGTATGCTCAAAGGGTTGAAATAGGTTTTACGGAAAGGTAGATTAAGTCCATTTATGAATAACATAATTAAATGTAAGTAAAGTATAATGATAACTTAATTAAGTGATTATTAGACTATGAAAATTAAAAAAAAAATAGTGTTCATAGACTTATTTAATCTACCTTTCCATAAAACCTGTTTCAGCCATCTGAACATACTTTTGGGGGACGGTGGAGTATATCTTATTCATTAGAATAATTTGTCCTAAATCATAGAAAACCAAAATATAGTATATCTTATTGTTGATCAAGGTATATATATGATCACTTCCAATGACCAATCTCATACTCAATTAATTAATACCTGCTCAGCAAAGGGGGTGGGAGGTGTGACCTTAAGGGTGGTCATCAATTCATGGTAGGTAGTCAACTTGGGCTCGAACACGAACATGCCACCATTGAAGTAGAAACGGGGCTCGGGCCCTAGCACGTCGGGCCAGGGGAGCTTCTGGGCACAGGGACGGGGAGCGTACATATCGCATAAGCAGTCGACCACGCCGTAGAAGTAGCCGCACGGCAAATCGAAGAGGTGGTCTATGTTGTCAAAAACTTGAATGTCTGCATCCATGTATATCATTTTGTTGTACTCCACAAACTACATTCCACATACCAATTTAATAATTAAAACACTATCAAAACTTTCATTGTTCCTTCTCTTCTCCCTTTTCGATCTTAATTTTTCTATCCTATTATTAATTCACTAGTTCACATTACATCTAAGAATTAATCGAGAAAAAAAAATTATATGCATCAATTTTATAACGTGGAGATTGGTTTATGTGTTTCAAATTATTTTACTACGTAATTATATATATGACTATGGATAGTGAAATCCGTTCCAATCAAGTTCCAAATTATTTTACAATGTTAAATGACTATCTATGTATAATGAAATCCTTCCCGTTTTAAGTTCTAAAGATAAATGTGATTCAAATATTAATTTAGTGTTCTTTCATACAAATTGCTCACTAAGCATACAAGAGACTCTTTATAGCATTATCCTATAATCTTAATTTTCATAATATCAAATTAGAGTTGCGTCTGAGTGTCTCACACCGGACATACAAGACCCACTGCAGTATCCTATATTAACCTTAATTTTTATAAACAGAGAAATTATTGTATTTATGCCCAAAATTTGTAAAAATTTTATAGCAGGATAATTTTCTGCTATCGGGCAAAATGATGGCTCCACCCTAGTTCCACTATGTTTCGAAAGCAGGTACGTGTGAGTTATACAATCAATTCGACCAAAGATGGGTCTCCTGTGCCCTGTGTGCACCGTACACTACTTTTTAGTGTATTTTATAAATATTTAATTTTATTGCACGTTTCGATATAACACGTCGCAAATTTCAATGCAACAAGTTATTTCAGTATAACATGTCACAAATTTTAATGACTAATTAAAATGATCACAAGAACAAACAACTAAGAATTGGTAACTTATGATTTAATATTGACTCAACGACTAATTAAAATGATCTCAAGAACAAACAAGGTTAGATGCATGGAAGCTTAACTAAGAGTTGGTATCCGATGGAACTTATCAACTAATATCGAGTTTGAATCACAAATAGTCTCATAATTTTGGTCTCAAATAGATTTAGTCCCATAATTTTTTTTGGTATTGATTTAGTCCCAATAACTTTGACATTGTCCAATTTTAGTCTCAAATCGATCAAAACAACGTCGTTTTACCGTTATTATTTGGAGCTTTCCGGCGGACGCTGTGACTGAATTGCCACGTGTATTTTTTTTTTTTTAACAACCGCAATTTCATGCATATATAATTAAAATTTTAAACTTAAAATTAAAATAAAATTAACGGCAAAAATTGATCACACACATAAAAATACATGTGACAATACATGTGGCAGTCAAGTCATAATATCCGCCGAAAAGCCCTAAATAAAACTGGCAAAACAACGTTATTTCAGCCGATTTGGGACTAAAATTGGACATTGTCAAAGTTATTAGGACTAAATCGGCGACAAACAAACTTATGAGACTAAATCTCTTTGAGACCAAAATTATGGGATTATTTATGATTCAAACTCACTAATATCACAACACTTGTAAATTGAGATCAGTGAATAGCATATAAGTATTAATTTATAAAAATATTGATATATATTTATAAGTACAATGGTAATCATTTCAAAGTAAAAACAAGAACAAATATTATACGAGAGTTTGTGCTTAATTAATTAGCTATACTTCCCAAAGACGTAGCTTGCAATAATTAAGAGCAAAATAAGGTCTAACAAACGGGCTCCCACTCCCATCCCCACTAGCCAGAGAAAAAACCGGCTCAATCTCATGGAGGAGACACCCTTGCTCCACCAGCAGACGGCGGTGCTCCTCCGGCACGTCCGGCAAAACCGCCACCACCAACGGAAACCCCGCCGCCACCTTTCTCAACCCCTTCGCCAACCCCACAACACCTTTCACATAATCTCCGTCACCACCCAAGAACGTGACGTAAGCATACCTACCCTCATTCTCACCGTTCCTCATCAAAACAGCCCCGTTTGTGACCGTTGATTTCGGAATCTCCGGAGCCATTGTTCTAGATCCTTCTAACCGCTTAATAAGAAGGTTTACTTTTTTGTTTTAAAAGCGTTTACCGTGTAGTGATTGGATGAGATATGCATGTGGGAAATATTTATAAGGAGCAAAACCTTGAGAGCTAAGGTAGAGAAGAGGTTACGTGTAAGAAGGCAATGGAGTGAGTGACACGTGGAAAAGATGGGAGTGAGCGTGCATGCATGTTGGTTCTAGATTCTCATGATAAGGACAAATTAACAATAAGCCACCCATTTTCGTATTTTTATTTCGGAAAAGATATAAATAAATGATAAAAATTCTTATGAAAAGATTTCATATATAAAATGGGATATAAATAAGTAAAAATTAATATATTTTTTTCAATCCAATTTCTCTTACATATAATATAGTATAGAACGATTCAAATTAAGTTCTATGCATAATCTTGTTCTATTCTTTTTTTTATATATTATATATATATATATATATATATATATATATATATATATATATATATATATATATATATATATATATCATGTTCTATCTTTTATTATGTTATTTTATTTATGAAAAACATATGTCAATTTATTTAAAGTAAAAGAAGGTCATGTCTCGTCTATTGATATAAGATTTATATTTTGATGTAATAGTTTTCATTGTACTTGGTTCACAAGTTCTTGTAACTAGTACCTTTTAGAATACGAACTAATACCTTTTAGAATACGAACTAATACCTTTTAGATATGATAATATTGTTTGGGTTTCAAACTAATACCTTGCGAGTATATAAATAAAATTTCAACTATTTATTTATTTATTAATTCTATATATTTTGTTATTTATTTGTGAAAATTATTGATATATTATACATATTTATGATTGAAAAAAGTACTGATACACCGTCTTTCTTTTTTCACATACAGAAATATGTACATGTATAGGAGTTGGATGTACAATCACTTAGAACACAATGGCTTATTGCGTCAAGAATTTGCTGATGGAGTAGATGAATTTTTGAATTTCGTTTTCTCTGACCGTGGTGATCATAGCGGGGGATGTTAAAATATTTAATCTGATACTGCACTGTTTCACGAAACAAACAAAATATAAACACATAAAAAGAAACGAACCGAGTCAAGGGCGCACCCTTTTCCCCGCAAGACAAAATACGCCCTGGATAGTGCTCACAAGATCGTGCGTAATTGTCCCAAAAGGTAAAATGGTTCACAGTATTAAATCAGTAACACCACTGAAATAATACTCTCGTCAAACGTATTCGGAGTATGAGCAGAAAGAGGGAAGAAAGTATGTACGCAGAATTGCGGGAGTCGATTTTCGTAGGTTTAGAAAAGTGACTGGAAGAAATTATGAGGGGTCACTATATATAGACGGAACCAACTCCGGGAGGTTGAGGAAAAAGTGGGAAGCCCACGAACTTCGTGGTCAGTTATGATCCACGATTCTAGTTGGGCGGTTTTGACCGCATGAGACGTCCAGGTTCGACGAACCTCTAATTCGAATTCAAAATTCAAATCCTGGATAAGCTTGAATCCGCGCATGGATAAGTCTTGACTCCTGGGCCGACCCAATTCCGGATGGGTCACCCAATTCATTTAGTCCAAAAATAAATGGCCCAATTTAAGATTTTGGTTATCTAAAAAGATAGATGGGCCCCAAAGCCCACCCAAAACCCAATTGCCAAGAACCACGAACCCGGGCCGGGCGGGCGGGGCGCGTGCGCGTGTGTGGTTCATGGTTAGGGTCCCCATGCACCATTTTGGAGAACATGACTACAAGCTTGTATTTATACTAGTAAACTTTCCTTTAAGTTTCCAATGTGGGATGAGTGGGAAGACTACACATGGTCAATACTCACCCATTAATTACTCTCTCACTAGAGCATTAATGTCTCATCTTCTTTAATTAATTTCTCACTCACTGAAATTCATTTTTGAGATATTAAATGTTGGGAAATGAATTTAATAAAGAGGATTTTGATTAGATCCCAAAACCCCTGAGTATGACATGTTCAGGATAATCTTGATAGATGAGTCAGGATTCAGTTTTAGAGTGTTCAGGATATTATCTGCACCGTGTATAGTCGGCAGATATAGAACAAAGTTAGTTTTCAAGACTCAAGAAGAAACGAGATATCAAGACTCATGAGGATACCGAGAATCTCAAGACTCAGAGAACACGAAGACTCGAGAGAAATCAAGACGAGAGAACGAAGACTTCGGAGAAATATCAAGGCACAGTAATTACTGAAGACTCAGTAATATACTGAATGCTCAGTATATCCTGAATGTTCCGAGGCACTGAAGCTGAGGAATATAGCCGTTGGAATCCAGCTGACGTGGACCACGAAAGGAAGACAACGCCTGAGAAAGACTGCGCAGAACTTACAAAGAATAGTATGGATTTGAATGTGATTCTCTCCAACGGTAACATTCAAATCCACACTATAAATACAAGTTCTTCCTTCATTATCAGTAGTGTGGAAGTGCGAAAAAGATAGCAACGATGCTACAGAGCCAAAGAGAGTTAAGCTTTCCCACCCTAGAACACAAGTCTGCAGATATACAAATATATTCAAAGAGTGTTCTAGAACCCAACCTAAGCAACCCACGATGTATCATAAGCTTAGAGAGATTTTCCCAACCTTAGCATTGAGGCTAAACCATTGTAAGGGAAAATCTCACCATAGTTGGAGACAACACCAAATCCAAACCCAGTGGTGAAGTGAGGTAGTTGTTAGGCAAACCCGAGTGAGGGTGATAAGTCCCGAAGGAGTGTGAACTCGTTAAACATCTAAGAGTTTGAGTTAGTAAACCTGAGGTAAATAAAGCTCAGTGGTCGGGTTGAGTAAGTAAACTACGTGGAGTAGTCGAAAAGCTCGGGGCGAGTTGAGTTAGTAAACTGAGAGGTAGTCGAAAAGCTCGAAGTTGATAAGGAATTTCCTAGAGAGGAGAGTGGATGTAGGGTGGTTGTCAAAACACTATATATTCTTTGTGTTGTTTCTTTGCTTTATGTTTATACTTGTCATATGCATCTAGTTATAAGCAAAACACAACACATGAGCTTAAAAAGAGTGAAAAATTGGAGCACTCTGCCCTCACCCCTGTTTTATATGCACCGAAAGATAAAGTCTTGCTTCCGCACGCGCAAAATAGGTTTTCCCTCCGGGACAAACATTAAATATACCACAATCATCTACTCCGCGAGTAGATCGATCTCGTCACGTTGAATTTGCAAAAATCAACGTTTTAATTCCTCAATTAATTTGGTCAAACATGAGTGCTAGAACACTTTCAAAACCAAATTTCCAACAATCCCCCACATGAGTGAAAATTGCATCTATACGGATTCAGGAGCATCTTCCAGCTCAATTGAGACTTTGTTGCTTCAGGAAAAGTAGTTTGTGGCTTTGAACTTTCCTTAGCCCAGCACTGTCGGGTACACTATGATATAGTGGACATAATGCCTTGAACTAATCCGCCTTAGTGTACCTTACAGGCAGTGCAGACACTAGTCAGTCTCGACTCCGATTCGTTCTCATAGTTTTGTCCGTTTTGGCCATGGACGCCCTTTTGTGCTTCATAAATGTTTGGTCGAAGCGGCCCTCACTTCTCATTTACATAGGTGATCTCCTCTCGAGTATCCCGTCATACTCAGTCCCATTTGGACCTTTAGGAATCATTAAAAGTCAAAGACTTAACCTTTACCACATTTTACGGGTTCTCAACACTTGACTCAGTGCTGTCAGGAATGGTCATGATTTTCAAGTGTTGTGCATCTCACATTCACAACTTAGTTTTCCCTTTTGAACCAAGTTGTTGGGATCTCCAGTCATCATGCTTGGGTTTCCACTGTTTCAGTTTTTCTTTGTGGATTTCAAACTCATTCCCTCTATCAGCTTATTCATTTGATCTCGGCATATGCTCTTGGTGAGCGGATCCGCTATGTTATCCTTTGACCTTACATAGTCAATGGTTATAACCCCAGTTGAGATCAAATGTCTAACAGAGTTATGTCGACAACGGATATGTCTCGACTTTCCGTTATACATACTGTTCGAAGCTCTACCTATAGCAGCTTGACAGTCACAATGTACCATTACCGACGGTACAGGTTTGTTCCAACAAGGAATGTCTTCCAAAAAATTACGAAGTCATTCTGCTTCTTCACCAGTTTGATCTAAAGCGATGAATTTTGATTCCATTGTGGAACGGGCAATACACGTCTGTTTTGTGGATTTCCACGATATTGTAGCTCCTTCAATAGTGAATACATATCCACTGGTGGAAAATGAGTCTTTTGTATCCGATATCCAATTAGAATCGTTGTACCCTTCAAGTACAGCTGGATACCTCGTCTAATGTAGCCCAAGGTCAAGGGTGTACTTTAAGTATCTTAGAACCCTTTTAAGAGCTTTCTAATGTTCGTGACTTGGATTGCTCGTGTACCTGCTCAGCTTGTTTACTGCACATGCAAGATCTGGTCGTGTGCAATTCATAATATACATCACGCTCCCAATGATCCTTGCATATTCCAACTGAGCCACAGGTTCTCCTCTGTTCTTCTTCAGATGAACATTGTGTTCCAGAGGTGTTTTAGCAGGTGGATCATCAAATGCATTGAATTTCTTCAACACTCTCTCGACGTAATGAGATTGTGTTAGGGAGATTCCATTTGATTTTCTCTCAATTTTGATTCCTAGAATCACATCTGCTAATCCCATGTCTTTCATGTCAAAGTTTCGAACATGTTTTTCGTATTAACTATGGCATTGTGATTGTTACCCATGATTAACATGTCATCGACATATAAGCATACGATAACAAAGCCATTTGGTGTTTCTTTCACATAAACACATTTATCACATTCGTTAATTCGAAATCCATTTGACAACATGATGTTATCAAACTTCAAGTGCCACTGCTTAGGAGCTTGTTTAAGTCCATACAGTGATCGAACGAGTTTACACACTTTTTTCTCATTTCCAGGTGTAATGTAACCCTCGGGTTGATCCATATATATTTCAACATCTATTTCACCATTAAGAAACGCAGTCTTTACATCCATCTGATGTATTTCGAGATTGTGCAAAGTAGCAATCGCAATAAGTACACGAATGGATGTAATCCTCGTAACTAGTGAATAGGTGTCAAAGAAATCATACCCTTCCTTTTGTTTAAAACCCTTTGCAACCAAACGGGCTTTATACTTTTCAACTGATCCATCTGCTTTATATTTTCTTTTAAGGATCCACTTGCATCCTAAGTTCTTGCAACCTTTTGGGAGGTCAACCAACTCCCACGTGTGATTTTGCAGAATTGAATCATATTCGCTATTAATAGCTTCTTTCCAGAGCGGAGCATCCGGTCTGGGCATAGCTTCTTTGATAGACTGAGGTTCGTCTTCCAACACGTAAGTGATAAAGTTTGGACCATAGGTCTTATCAATTCTAGCTTGTTTACTGCGTCTAGGTTCTTCACTCTCTTGAGTGGAAGGATTTGCAGTGTCATCTGATTCTTCGTGTGTTCGTTTGTTTGAACTCACTTCTTCTTTATCCCTACAAGGGAATACATTTTCAAAGAATATAGCATTCATTGATTCTATTGTAGTGCCTACTGTCATATCGGGTATCTCTGATTTGTGAATCAAGAATAGATAAGCACTACTGTTGAAGGTGTATCCTATAAAGATGCAGTCGACCGCTTTAGGTCCGATTCTCACTTGTTTAGGAAATGGCACTTCAACTTTAGCCAAACACCCCCACACTTTGAGGTGTTTGTAGGATGGTTTGCGCTTTTTCCACATTTCATAAGGAGTTTCATCCTTACTTTTTAGTGGAATCTTATTTAAAATGTTGTTAGCTGACAGAATAGCTTCCCCCCACAAGTTCTGAGGCAAACCCGAGCTGATTAACATAGCGTTCATCATCTCTTTTAGTGTTCGGTTATTTCTTTCCGCAACACCATTAGATTGAGGTGAGTAAGGGGCTGTCGTTTGATGTATGATGCCAGAATCAATACATAACTGTTCAAACGGAGCCACATACTCTCCACCTCTATCACTACGAATTGTTTTAATTCTAGTGTTCAATTGATTCTCTACTTCAGTTTTGTAACGTTTAAATGCTTCAATTGCTTCATCTTTACTTCGTAAAAGATAAACGTAGCAGAATCTAGTGCAATCATCAATAAAAGTAATAAAGTACTTTTTTCCACCTCTAGTTTGCACAAACTTTAAATCACATACATCCGTGTGAATTAATTCTAGAGGGGTTGTGTTCCTTTCAACAGATTTAAATGGTAATTTAGTCATTTTAGCTTCTACACATATCTCACATCTTTTGGATGTATCAACGTTTGCAATGTTAAGTAAATTCAAATTTACTAAACGCTTTATAGATTTTAAATTAACATGTCCTAATCTAAAATGCCATAAAGAGGAACACTCAACGATATAAACAGAAGTAGAAGCATTCTCATTGATAATAGTGTTTTTGCCTTTACGGCTTACAACCATGACTGACATTTTGAATAAACCATTCTCGAGATAGCCTTTCCCGAGAAAAATACCAAACTTACTCAATACAACTTTGTCAGACTCAAACACTAACTTAAACTTGTGACTAACTAACAACGAGTCAGAGTTCAAGTTCTTTCGGATGTCTGGGACATGCAGCACATCATTCAGCTTCAGCTCCATCCCCGAGGTCAGCTTCAGCACAACTGTTCCAACACCAGCCGCTTCAGACGAGGCCTGGTTGCCCATAAACAGCTTTCTCCCTTTAGCAGGAGAGTAGGTGGAGAATGCAGACTTCTCCGAGCAAACATGGCAAGTGGCCTGTAGCGATCCCAACACTACAAGCCATGTTTTTGTGTAATTTTCTACAGATAGTAATGAAAATTGCATATAGAAAAGGATATGAGAGTTTGAGAGGGAGAAGAGAGTAATAGAGAGAGAAAGTTGAGAGAAGAGGTAGGAGACGACTGAATATTTGCTTGATTATTCCTCCAACTATTGGGCATAATATACCCTACAAGTTAATTAAATTAACTAGTGGGTTGCACTATAAAATACTAAGGCCCAATAACTTTTAATACATCTGTTCTTATGAATTAAAACAAGTAAAAGGCCCATAAATAAATCCAATTGCCCATCTTTTTCCTTCTTCTCAAATCCTTCCTTCACTATCAGTAGGTACATGACAATACCGCCCCGATTTTGAGATCCTTGTCCCCAAGGATCTAGGTTGAAAATTACTCCGTACCATAATTGCATAGCACCTCCTTCCACACATGAAGTGAGATAAAGATTATCAAGATTAAAATTCTTCAGGACATTTTTGGCTGCATAGTACTGCCACGGTAATCCAAAATTTAAGTTACCCACCCAGATTGATACCAAAGTCTTCTTGAACATCTCAAATTCTAAAAGCTCAACTTCTTTCCCTTCTTTAATTGTTTCTTGTACCACACGACCAGTTGCAACAGTACCATATCTCTGAATGGTAATAACATCTTCCAATGCAAACAAGACTGATCCTTGGACTATTAAAATCTCATCCCCAGGAAACTTATAGATGCTATGTAACTCATGCAACTTCATTTCAATAAGTTCCAATAGTTTTGGGTTATAAACAACACCAACTTTATTAAGGAAGCATACAAGTGATGGTACACCAACCTGGCAAGCGAGCAAAATGTGTACCTTAGTTCGTGGCATTGGTGCATCAGGGGTAGATACAACAAGAATACCACCATCCATCTGAGCAGCTCCAATAATTATATTTTTAACATAATCAGAATGCCTCTTCACATTCTCGCATTCTATATGTTTTGTTGCAATGGTAATTCTTCTCTTCTTCCCTACAAGTGCAACACCACTCAGAAGAGCCTCCTTGATTTGTGCTTCAACTATCCGTCTACAAGCATCACTTTGTGTATCCCAATGAGGACATTCTCTAATATATTTGAAGGTCTTGCAAATAGGCGAACTATGTTCGTGTTTAAGCTCAAATGCAAATTCGGATATTGAATCTAAGGTACCTTTCATGAAAAGGTTCTGAATATCCATTGACTTGGTGGAATTCACAACTTCATACGCTATGTTGGCAAGCTTCACAACGTTATTCTTGAACATCAATTTACTGAAATCCTTTAGGACCCTCGTTGAGAATGCATAGCTCGCCACTTTTCTTTGCTCTTGACACTTTTCGCCATCAATTTTCCCATTATAACAGAGTGTTTTTATGCAGATTTCACCTGGAATTGTGACAGCTACAAGAATTCCATTTCGCAGCTTAAGATTTATATTCACATCTATTAGTCGAGCAAATTCTTCGGCTGAATCAACTTGACAAGTCTCCTAGTGTCCACTTTTTTCAATTAAAAAAACAGAGAGTTCATTGGTCTGATATGCAGCCACACAATCCAAATATTCTTGTGTTCTTGAAATATCTAAAATTGATTTCACACTTACAGAAACAACCATGATAAATGTCCTTTCCAGCTTTGTGTGATCATAAGAAATATCCATTGTATTTTCTCCATCAACTTTTTTTTCTCTATGCTCAATCAATTTAGATAATGAGTGTTGTAGTGAACCCATCAAAATAACACCACCAGACAGATATCCATATCTACTTCTGCTACCGAATTCACAAAGCAACTCATCATCCTCTTGTTCAACAACACTCGTGATACAAGTTCCTCCATAATATACATTCTTTCTAGAATAAGGAACTTTAATCAAGCTTGTGTGAACCAATTCCAGCAACTTATACAATATCAAACTAGCAATCAAACCACCAAGAACGCATAGAAATAGCAACCACTTAATCAGAAGTATGGTTCTCACTTCCCTATCTTGTAGCTTCTTCTTAATACTGACCCACTTATATATTACCTCAATCTCATCAACAACAGCAAAAACCAAGGCATAACGAAAGGTAAAAGCCAAACATGGGAAATCATGGGGAGACAATGATAAAAATACAGGGGGGGGCCAATACTCATCATCAAAATATTCAAAAGAGGACAACAATATACTTACTTCAGCTTTCATTCTCGCCTTCACTTTCAATTGCATCTCAAAAATTCCCAACAATTGTGGCAATATTGCAGGAGATGTATCACCTAGATTGAAGATGTGGTACTGAGCTGGAGTGCGTTTCTTCACACCTCAACTGGTAATCTTCTCCACATTATCCAACAATGCCACACCGCCTTTAATAATATCAGGGGTTACGTCAATGTTGGCATGGGTTTGAGCAATAACATCCTCCAAATTAGTTGCACAATCGCAGCTCTTTCGATCTAGATCGAATTTCGGAACCACCGCGATATCTAATTTATCTTTCTCAATCTGACCTAGAATCGGCTCTGTAATTTGTTGAGATTTGATGTTGAGCTCCGCGCTGGCATCATTAATTGATTCTTCATCCAACCTTAATTTCTCGTTTTTTATCATTTAACTGTAATTGCATATTACCCAAGGTATTGGCGATATGCTCAATTTTTTCAGATATTACCTTCATTTTCTCTTGCCATCCATCACTGAATTCAGAGATTTGTTGTTGTAATTTGATTTCCCTAGCTTCTCTATTTTGTGATAGAGTGTAGAATAATCGCTCTAATTTTTTTTGGCCATCTTCAAGCTCTGATAAACAAATTTCCTCAGAATCGACGGCTCTGATACCAATTGTAGCGATCCCAACACTACAAGCCATGTTTTTGTGTAATTTTCTACAGATAGTAATGAAAATTGCATATAGAAAAGGATATGAGAGTTTGAGATGGAGAAGAGAGTTATAGAGAGAGAAAGTTGAGAGAAGAGGTAGGAGACGACTGAATATTTGCTTGATTATTCCTCCAGCTATTGGGCATAATATACCCTACAAGTTAATTAAATTAACTAGTGGGTTGCACTATAAAATACTAAGGCCCAATAACTTTTAATACATCTGTTCTTATGAATTAAAACAAGTAAAAGGCCCATAAATAAATCCAATTGCCCATCTTTTTCCTTCTTCTCAAATCCTTCCTTCACTATCAGTAGGTACATGACATGGCCCCAGTGTCCACAAACCATTCCTTCTTGTTGTCCACCATGTTAGCTTCAGTCACCACAACAGACAAATCAGCATCCGTGAACTCCCGTTCAGCCACGTTCACAGAGTCATTCTTGGGCTTTTTGCAATCACTTACCCGATGACCAGGCTTGCCACAGTTGTGGCATTTTCCAGAGAAAACGAATATCTGCTTGGTGGCCGGAGCAGCGGACTTCCCCTTGACTTCTTTCTCGTTGGGGCATTTTCTCTTCACTGATGGATCTTTTTTCTCCATCAGATTTGCTTTGGCCTCGATAGCAGAAGTCGAAACCTTCTTCTCTCTTTTGAGGCCATCTTCCTCAATTCGAAGTCGGACAATCAAGTCCTCCAAGCTAATCTCCTTTCGCTTGTTCTTGAGGTAAGATTTAAAGTCCTTCCAGGATGAAGGCAGCTTTTCAATCACAGTTGCCACCAGAAACTGTTCTGGTAGCTCCATTCCTTCTGCAGTAATGTTATAGAAAATTAGCTGCAGCTTTTGAACCTGGTCGACAATAGGCTTGTTGTCTACCATCTTGAAGTCGTACAATGCAGCAATGACGAACTTCTTCGTTCCTGCATCTTCTGTCTTATACTTCTTCTCCAAATAAACCCACATTTCTTTGGCAGTCTTGTGCTGAGCGTAGACATTATACAGAGCATCACTCAGTCCACCCAGAATGTAATTCCGGCACAAGTAATCCCCATTGATCCAGATGTCATAGTTCATTCTCGTGATCTGATCAGCATTGTCATCAGGGATTTTTGGACAGGCCTCCTTGAGGTACCTTACCACAGACAAGGTGGTCAGGTAGAATTCCATCTTATTCTGCCACCTCTTAAAGTCTGCTCCCGAGAACTTCTCGGGTTTTTCTGCCTGCGCCAGCAAGGGCCTAATAGTCCCTGGTTGAGAGGCTTGAATCATTGGACCCACGTACGGGTTACCACCAGTATTGCCAAAGAACTGGTTTCCTCCAATGAACGAATTTCCACCGAAGTTATCCATAAAAGGATTATTCTGAGGTCCCTTCAGAAAAGGATTTCTAGTGTATATCGAAGCAAACGGACCACCAGTATGTCCAACATACTGGCTAGCAGAAGCTCCTGCTGACAATCCAGTACACTGGTTACCAATCGGAGGCATTCCGATTCCAATGAAGGCCTGGCTCCCAGAAGCATTGGCTGACCCTCCAGCAAGTTGGTTACCAGTTTGATGCATTCCGAGTCCAGTGAAGGCAAACGGACCATCAGTCATTTGAACATCAGATCGATACTGAGTGTTCATGTTAGCTGGAGTAGGCGCACCTAGTCCAGTAACGGGAGTAACAGGCGCACCTGAAACTATCGGAGTAGGAGTAGCCGCAGCTAAACCATTGTTCGAGTCGTTAGCACCATCAGTGACATCATCAATGACATCGGTGTTAAGCAACTCATTAACAATATCTTGTTGTTCGTTCTCCATTTCAGTATTTCGATTAAGGTATATATATTTGTCTTGCGATTGTTAAAATATTTAATATGATACTGCACTGTTTCACTAAACAAATAAAATATAAACACAGAAAAAGAAACGAACCGAGTCAAGTGGGGCAGTTATGACCCACGATTCTAGTGGGGCAGTTTTGACCGGTCCGGATGGGTCACCCAATTCATTTAGTCCAAAAATAAATGGCCCAATTTAAGATTTTGGGTATCTAAAAAGATAGATGGGCCCCAAAGCCCAATTGCCAAGAACTAGAACCCGGGTCCGGGCCAGGGAAGGGGCGGGGCGCGTGCGCGCGTGCGTGTGTGGTTCATGGTTAAGGTCCCCATGCACCATTTTGGAGAACATGACTACAAGCTTGTATTTATACTAGTAAACTTTCCTTTAAGTTTCCAATGTGGGATGAGTGGGAAGACTACACATGGTCAACACTCACCCATTAATTACTCTCTCACTTGAGCATTAATGTCTCATCTTCTTTAATTAATTTCTCACTCACCGAAATTCGGTTTTGAGATATTAAATATACCACAATCATCTACTCCGCGAGTAGATCGATCTCGTCACGTTGAATTTGCAAAAATCAACGTTTTAATTCCTCAATTAATTTGGTCAAGCATGAGTGCTAGAACACTTTCAAAACCAAATTTTTAACAGGGGATTGATTAGATGTCCATGTAATGATTGCCAAAATCTTCGATATCATAATTATCACACTGTTGGGATCCATTTATACAAACGTGGGTTTGTGCGGAATTACTATACTTGGATATGTCATGGTGAGATGCTTGATAACATTAATTCACATCATGGCATGGGGCAGTCTTCTAGCACTTCCGAGCCAATAGTGGAAGAAAATTTTGGCTTCTATATGAACATGGTCATTGATGCATTTCCTCAATTTCATGATTACGAAACTAGTGGAGAACAACCAGAAGAGCCAAATAGTCAAGCAAAAGCATTTTTTGAGTTGATGAGTGCGGCAGATCGACCTATTTATGAAGGCAATGACCAGTCAAAATTACAATGGGTTTCAAAACTTTTGAGCTACAAAGTGCAGCATAATGTATCAATTGCAGGCATGAACAATTTCATTAAGTGTTGTAAAAAAGCTGCCCCAACTGCAGAACGACACAAGTTCCCTGATGACTATAATGATGTGAAGAACTTGATGAAGAATCTTGGGCTCAATCATGTTAAATTCGACGTTTGTGCAAACAACTGCTTCTTGTACTACAAAGAGGGCAAAGATCTCAAATTTTGTCCTATTTGTATGGAACCAAGATACAAAGAAAAGAACAATTCACGTGGTAAAGACGTTGCAAGGAAGAAACTAAGGTATTTTCCTATCACCCCACGACTACAGAGGTTATACATGTCACACAAGATAGCCAGCCATATGACTTGGCATGTGAAGTGGTCGGAGAATTCTGAAAAAATTATTCATCCTGCCGTGGTGAGGCGTGGAAGCAATTTGACCAGTTACATCCTACATTTGCTGTAGAGCCTCGTAATGTGCGACTAGGATTATCCACTGATGGTTTCAATCCACATGGCCCCTCTGCAAAACTGTATTCTTGTTGGCCAGTATTTGTTACTCCGTACAACCTGCCACCAGATCTGTGTATGACTCAGGAACACATTTTTCTCTGCCTTATTATATCTGGACCGAAAAGTCCAGGGGTAAATATTGATGTAATGCTTCAACCGTTGATCGATGAATTGAACATGTTATGGAGCGAAGGAGCATTAACTTATTGCAGCTTCAAGAAACAAAATTTCACAATGCGAGCAGCCGTTTTATGGACAATTAGTGACTTTCCAGCTTATGGAATGTTGTCGGGTTGGAGCACACATGGACGGTTAGCGTGTCCCTATTGCATGGAAAAAAACCAGTCATTCCAACTTCGAAATGGGCACAAACCTTGCTGGTTTGATTGTCATCGACAGTTTCTACCCACTAACCACCGTCACAGAAAAAACAAGTCTGATTTCTTCAAGAATCGAGTAGAGAATGACAAATGCCCTGAGAGGGTCCGGTACAGAAATGCTTGAGCTAGTGAAGTTAATTAAAGATAACAAGTTTGGCAAAGGATATGAACCAGCAGATGGATTTGGTCACACACATAATTGGACGAAGAAAAGTATATTTTGGGAGCTTCCTTAATGGTCAACACTTCTCATCCGTCACAATTTAGATGTGATGCATTGTGAGAAGAATTTTTTTGAGAACATCAAGGCCACAGTATTTGATGATCCTGGCAAAACAAAGGACAACGTTAAAGCTATGATGGATCTCGAATTATGCACGAATATAAAAGAATTATTTCTAACATATGGAGGACGCATGAAGAGAAAGGCTACATACACGCTGCACAAGGATGTTGCTCATAGAGCTCACTCATCACATGATAATGCTGGTTTGACAGACACATTAAACATGTCTAATAAAGAGTTAGCTCCTCCTCGTAGGGATAAACCTTCTGGCCCTCCATTGTGTCATGATCCACTCATACGAATGTTGATCCTGGTGTGATTAGTGGTCGTGGTCCTACTAAACCAGAGCCTGAGCATGATCGATATGAGGACAGAAGACAAGTGATCCAAGGAATTGGTGAGGTAAAGTTTGAGCCAGATATTGCAAACAAGACGATTGCAGCACTTCTGCGCAAACAATATAAAGGTGATATGAAGTGGGAACATGTCTCAAGGCAAACCAGAGACATCCTATGGCAAGGATTCGGTGTAAGTTGAATTGTTTCACATACTATTATATTTCATCATATAATTCTTTTAAGTACTTATAAACTATGTTTAAAAATGTAGATGAGGTTTCGGTGGGACTCAACTAAGGACAAGGAGATAGTTCAACTTTGGGGAAAGGTGAATTGCTCTTGTTTTGGCAGTATGTTAGCTTGCGCAAAACGAACTTGGAAAATGCATAAGAAAAGGCAAAAGTGGTGTTCAGTTACTAGATTTTACCGCCTTGTTCAATATTGAAAAAAACCTGAGGTTCAGGAAGATGCTTTAAGACATTCCCAAAATCGAGGTGTTGTTCGTAATGAGGAGGGACTGGTGGAGAAAAAGGCTGCTGCGACTTTTACCGGGGGATCAACAAGTATGTTACACCGAGATAAGAAACTGGTAAATTTGGTTTCTTTTAAATATTATGCTTTAATTTTCATAGTTTTTAAATTAACTTTATTAATAGTGTTCAGTGGTGCAAAAATCCTGATTATTTTCTATGTTGTTAAGCATAATAACTTCCTTCTATTTTTAATCATTGTTACCTTTTTCAACACATATTTTTTAAGCAGGCTGGGAATTCATCCACGGCGAATGGCTTACAATTGGCAACTTTAAAGCCACGCACATGACTGGGTTAGGAAAGAAAGGGAAAAGCGTAAAAGTCATAAAGATGTTGATGGTGTCAGTTGTTCAAGTCAAGTCGATTCCGAGAGTGCAATTTCAGAGGCACCCAAGTGGATAAGCCCAAAATTTGAGAAAATACATGTTTGTATCATAAATTATAGAAAGTTATTGTTACTTGCAAAAATTTTATCTGATTGTTTTAATTGAATAGGAACGGTATGAAGAATTGACTGCTATGAAGTACGCTGACAGGCCACATGACAAACCTGGTGAATGGGAGCCTTGTGACGAGGAGTGTTGGGCCAATGCAACTAGTGGGCCCAAGAATGGTAAGGTCATCGGTGTTTCTAATCATGTTATTCTAGAAGCACTAGGTTACAAAATGAACAGACTGATGTCAAGTATAGACATACATTTGACAACCGAGTCCATCGAGAATGCATTCCTGAAGACACTAGAGGCCATGAATACTAAATTTGATGTGGGACGTCAATCTTATCAGTCTGAAATAACACAGTAACGTCGGGAGACTCAAGAAACTTAGAGATTGATGAAAGAATTTATAGCTAAACTCCTAGATCATGACGCGCCACATCCTCCGCCTAGTGATGCAGATGGGCATGATCTTTAGTCTTTTAGTATGGTGCTTTATTTGTAATAATTATCTAACTTGGAAACATATATATTTAACTCAACTAAATATTAGATAATTTAACGCTGCTAAATATTCTAGTTAAATGTTATTTACCTCTATTAAATATAGATAATTTAAAAAGTTTGTTTCTCGTAAAAAGTATAAGTGGTGAGCCTATTGTTACAAATTTGATTAGTATTATTGAATTTTAGTTGGTTATAATCATAATTAAATTGTCAAAATATTTTGAATTTATATTTACAAGTTACCTTGATTTTATTGGTTTATTGTTTTGACAATATTATCTTAATATTTATCTTTAATAATTATAAATGCATAACTTCAATTAATGTTATACAAAAAAAAATTCGTAATTTTGATTAGGATGAAATTAACGGACAAATTAAATAACAAACTATAAATAATGAATAAATAAAAATAAATAAATCTCAAACTTGAAAAGTAGGAAAAAAAACAGTTTGTGTAATATAATAAATGATTTTTACTATATTTTTTTAGTGACAAATATTTAATAAAAAATACATTTGAATGAATGTTTACCTCTAACATTTGTTCAATAGCAAGGAAAAGTTCTTGCTATTTTATCTTATTCAAATCTCTCCTTAATAGCAAGGAAGATCCCTTGCTATTGTATTTTGTACCAAGTCCTCGGCTTGTTAAAAAAAGGAAAGCATTTCAGCAAAAGTTGACCTTTGCTATTATATTTTATAGAGAAGTGTCACTGACAAATGGCCCTTGCTATTATATTATGTCATAATTTTTCGGATCATTTAAACATGTTGGAAAGGAAGATGTTTTAGCCACAGTTGTCCCTTGCTGTTTCATATTCTTTATTATGTTATAAACTTAAATCTGTCACCCGTCTATGACCAACATATTACAGCCAATTGGGGAGTTCCACGTCATTTCTTTAGCAAGGGAAGGGAACCCTTGCTTTTGTATTATTTCAAATGCTACAATTTTTTTGTAGTCCCATAAAATTTTTCCGTTCATTTCTAATGGAAGTGGTACACACGCGCCGTTAGTTGCAATTTTGGTCCCAAAAAATAAGTTTTTTAAATATAAATTATTATTTAGTTTAAAATAAATTTAATATAATTTTTTAGTATATCAAACTATATAAAAAAAAATTATATAATTAACTTATAATTCATTATTTATTAGAATACTTTAAAATTAAAATTTATAAAAATATAATTAATATAAAGACTATTTATATTGTTTGATTTTTCTGATTTTACATTAATTATTATTTAACTGATAAAAATTTATATTTTGTTTGAATATTTTTAAGACTTTATAGTGTTAATTCAAAAAGTCACAAATTATATACATATCATATATATTTTTCTTATTATTTAGTTTGATTTTTCTTAAATTATATATACATATAATATTTATTTTAAAATTTTGTAGATTAGGCATATATTATTATTTACTTTGATTTCTTAAAGTTTATCCAGATTTTTTTTCCTATTTATATTTGATAGATTATTTGAAAATTTATTTAGAAAAAATATTATTTGTATTTATATATAGATTTTATATTTATTTATTTAATATTCAATTCAAAATTTAAATAAATTATTTAGTTTAAAAAATATTTATTGTGTTTGTAATCATATTTAAATTCACTATGTGAGTTTACAATTAATTTAGAATTTAGAATTTTATTAGTTCAAAAAGTAATGGAAAACGTTAGAAACTTAACGGGTTGGGACCATTTTTGCAAAGTAAAGGAGAAAAAAATAAAATGTGAGACTAAAACTGCAAATACAAAATTTACATGGGACCACTTCTACAATTAACCCTACCCAAAATATATCTGCCTCACCCCACGCAAATGTTCCACTCAAATGAATTTGTGATTTTCTAACCGTTTTAATACTACTCTCGTCTCATAGTTAACCGCACAGTTACTGTGTGCTCGATTTTTAAGAAAAAATGATAAAGTGTTGGGAGTGAAAAAAAGTTGTTTATTAGTATTTTATGTGATAAAGTGATAAAGTGGTGAATAGTTGGGGGTAGAAAGAGTTATTTATTATTATTTTATGTAATAAAGTGATAAAGTGAATATTTCTATTTAGGGGAATGTTCAGTTAAGAATAGGACGCCCAAAAGAGAAAGAATGCAGTTAAGAATGAGACGGGGGGAATATCTTTTTTAGCTTTATAAATTTTTTAATGACTCGTAAGGGTACTTTCTATCAACTAGTAGCTGGGAAAAAAATTACATATATATATATATAATTTCACGACCTCTCTAGAGTCTCTACGCACTTCGTTGCTTCGGGACTTGAACTTGAAAGATCCAAAAATATGTTGCACGGATGTGGGAACGTGAGTGCGGGGGCGATACGATACGGATGTAGGGATACATATTTTAAAAAAAATTAGGATGTGATTCGGCAAAGATACGTCTATTTTTTTATAATTTATTATATATAACACGTAAAAATATATATAAATCTACAATTCGTAAAACAAAATGTATGCAATTCAAAATTTTATCTCCCTCAAAACTTAACAATATTCAATAATTTAATCTAATTAAGTAACAAAACAACAATTCAAATACCATCAGCCAAATATATAAGTCATAATCTAAAACGAGTGTTATATTGTCAATTTAAGTTGCATTACATAATAAAGTTCAATTAAATAACTCATCTAATGCTTAATAACATGACCATATTTAATCATCTAGTATGGATTCGTGTGTCCGTTAATTTATTTTATTTTATAATTTACCGATTGGTCAAGTGGCATTCGGATATGCGGATTCGAGAATCGCAACCCTTTTAGGTTGCGGGTGAGAATCCAATACTGCATTGTGATATTTTAAGAAGAATTCAATAGTTGGTCTCAATTAAATAATTAAACGCCTTGATATTTATAATGGGAATTAAGATACTCCTAGTTTGCAACTTTTTATTATTTTTTTAACGATTGAGTTTTACTCGGGACAAGAATTTATTGAATTTAGCTCACATATCTAAAATTTATGAATTCTATTAAAATTTTAAGTAGAATTTTTTTAAAATCTATTTTAATGGGTTTACTATCAATTTGTAATCTATAATGCAACTTTTTTTAATCAATTGCAATTGGTTTATAATTGTAAATGTTACAAATTATTAAAAAGTCATAATACAAGTTATACAAAATAATTATGCCATGTATATATATATATGACGATTTTGATATGGAGCCTAATATTGGGCTCCTTATGGAGCCTAATAGATTTTTTACCCGGTCCGAACCCAACTCAACCCGACTCAAAACCGGTCCAAGTGGTTCATGGTTCACCCGGCCCGAACGGTTGATGGTTTAAGGTTTACGGTTTATGGTTTAGGGCTTAGTTTGGGAATGCCACATAAGCTATTAGGCTCCATAAGGTGTCTAATATTAGGCTCCATATCAGAACTGATATATATGATATTGTGTTTATCAATTTGCAACACGTATAAATTTGCAATCTGGATAAATTTTTTTATTCAATTGCAACCTGTATTATAATTTTTTTTGTTTATCAAACTGCAACTTGAAGATTGTAATTGGTCAATTTTGTATAGTATGGATTGCAGTTTGGTACAAAAAATTATACATATTACAAATTGACAAAAAATTACGATACAAATTGTAAATTGATATTAATTCTGATTTGTTCCATTATGTTCCTATGTAATTCCACTGTAGTCTCGCATCTCATTCTCTCTCAATTTCTTCACATTCTTCTGCACAATCATCATATATACATTACGATGGTTATTCTCCTGTTCTACTTTCTGTATTTTATTGATGTTTTATTTTAAACGGCAATATTCCATTTGACAACATTTTGTAAAAGCATTTTTTAAGTTCAATTGGATAAATACCAACCATCCAGAAGTACTGAATTCATTACAAACGACAGGTTACACATATCAATAAACTCTTTAGATAAAATTGAATGCAATAACATTTTGTCATTTCTTTTGGTTTCAATAACTCGTGGTTTTTTCCAGTCAAGAAATGTAACTCATGGTCTTTCTTTTTAAAAAAAAAAAAACCATTGCACAATAAAAGAAGCTGGCTTCATAATTTTTCGAGGAAAAGTCACAAGGACGGAGCCAAGGACACTAAGCCCTGACTTTTAAAAATGTGTAGTATATATATATTTATTTTTAATATTATTGCTAATTATATATTGGTGTCTTAGTGGTTTTAGTGTGTTGGGATAGTACCGGTCTCATTAGCAACCAAGGTTCAATTTAAGTTTATTTTTTCTTTATCACTTTGAATACATAGTGCTCAATTAATCAAAATTTTCTCTTTTTTCTAATATTTTTTAACAATTCTAAATATATGTAGCTCAATTTCTTCAAAATTTTTTATTTATTTATTTTACTTTACTACAACTCTAAATTTATTAATACAAATTATTTATTTTAATTTCTTTATATCATTATTAATTATTTGGTTATATAATTTGCTTATTGATTTTAGATGCATTTCATGATTAATACGTACTAAATTTGCATACTTTTATTTAATGATTCAACACTTATATATGAAGTTTTCTAGATAGCGGGATCAATTTTATGCACACGTTGAATGTTATTGTGTAAGTATATTAAGAATTGTAATGTAGTATAAATATATTTTTAAATCCATAAATAATGGGTTTTAATATGTAATATATTTAAAAAAAATATTATTTTATCTATTATGTTGGGCCCCCCTGACTAGAATTTTTGGCCCCGCCACTGTAAATGGTCCTGTAATTTTATCAGAGTTCATAAATAGTCCTATAAATTTTTATTTATCAATTTTGGTCTTTTTTGTATCAATTTAATTTAGTCCTTTTCACCGGAAAATGGCCAGAAATATGTTGTAATATACAAAATGATACGAAAAAGATATTGAAATGACGAGTTCAGTAAGGAGAAGAGAATAGTATATGTTTTGTCCCTCGCATCAACTTAAATCATTCGAAATTAGTCACGAGAATGAATGAAATTTATGATTTTGAAGTCGCGATTCACGGGTCGGGGGTAATTAAAACATGAAGTTGATTAAAAGTTTTTCTTCCTCGATGAGAGACAGTTCAAATGAGAGTGGTGACGACTGTCCACGTAACCAGAATAAAAAGTTAGATCAATTTTCCGATCAAATTTTCAATTTTCCTGCGAAAAGATCTGAAATTGAAACCAAAAGGACCAAAATTGATAACGTAAAAACTTACCTAACCATTTGTGGATACGTGCAAAATTACATGATCATTTATGATTTTTCTTCTCTAATTTTTCCAAGATATATAATCGCTATCATGAACTCTTCCATAAAAATGAGCAGAGTTTGTGAGAGTTTTTAAATATGTGTACTCCCTCCGTCCCGGAAAGACTGCAACACTAAAATTGGACCGCAAACTAAAGAAAAAGGTGAAAAGTGGGTTTGAGTATAATAAAGAAGGAGTATTGTGAGTAATTAAAGGTGTAGATGTTGATTTTTAGTGGGTATTTTGGAAGTGTTACAGTAATGTTGTGACGTCTAAATAAGGCAAGTGTTGCAGTAATTATGGGACGGAGGGAGTGATTAATAACAAAAGAAAACGTAGTTTATCTTCATAAGAGCATGTACAAAAAAGGATATAGTTTATTTTCAAATAGCTCTCATCTTACAAATATGAAAGAAAATAAGAACCAGGAAAAAAAAAAAAGAAAAGCAAATGGGCTATTAGCTCTGTAGAACAAGGGTCTTTCCAAGAATAATATCATCTGTTGTGAAATCAGCTTCTTTCCTGAATGTCCCTCTTCCAAAATCTAGCTTGTATGAGTCCGTAAGACCTTCCACTAGATCAAACTCCGGTTTCAATCCCAGCACGCTCTTCGCCTTGTCAACCGACGCGAAAAAATGCTGCATTTATCACCCACAATCATGTAACATATCAGTAAAAAAACTAATACTTTTTAGTAAAACAACTAATACTTTTTAGTACAACAACTAATACGATTTGGATAATTACCTGATCACGGAAGGGGAAGGCCTTTTTCTTCCCGAAATCGAACTCTTTAGGGTTGTAGTGAATGATCTCAGGTTCAGGGAAGCCACCAGCCTGTTAATTTATGTGATTGTACACAAATGTAAGATTTATCTATTATGGAAGTATGGTATATTTAATTAGGTCAAAAAATACCTTAGCACATGCTCTTGCTAATCCATCAAAGGTGACATATTTGTCTCCTGAGATGTTAAATATTTCCTTGCTTGCTTTCTCATTACCAAGAACCTTGATAAACGCGGTCGCGAGGTCCTGAAAGCCGCGATTTTAGAGCATCAAGTTCGGTTTTTTACACTATCGTATGGAGATCGAAGCACATGAAACACATTACTTACCTTAACATGACCAAGCTGTGTGATTTGGATCCCGGAGTTGGGAATGGGGATGGGACAGCCCGCTTTCAAACGGTGGAAGAACCACTCTTCGACGGGGTTGTAGTTCAACGGTCCGTAGATGTAAACAGGCCTTATTGAAGTCCAGTTCACATCCCGTGCCTGCAGCAAGCTCTCTGTCTCGAGCTTCCCCTTGTGTCTGCTCTTCGGATCAACTGCATCCGTCTGCATGACCCATCACAATGTTATGAATCATTTTTTTGTAAACCAGTTTTACCGTACAACTGGCATGCATTTTGTAAATAGTATTAGTCTTTTCATTGAAAAGTAGTAGTTGTGAATCAGTTGCACGATAAATTGTTTTACGTAAGGCCACTCAAACGCAATACCCTAGAGCAGTTTTGCAGATGACTCTAACCTCATAATGCGGCGGATAATCCGTCTTCAGGTAAACCCCAGCCGAAGAGCAGTATATGTACCTATAGATACAATCGAAGACGAATAAGGATAGCTCGAATATACACAAAACTTTGTACTTAGAAAGATGTAAGAAAAGCTTACTGTTCTAGATTTGGTAAAGCATCCAGTATCGGTTCCACTTCAACAGCTTCTCGTCCTGAAAATGCACGAACGATAAACGAAACCACCACAGGTTAAAAAAAACAAAGGCAAATACTTCTACGCACTAGTTGCACCTTGCAATTCAAGTGCTTTTTTAAATAGTATTAGTTGTTTTACTAAAAGGTATTAGTTGTTTTCATTGAACGGGTGTTACTCAAAGAGCAATTATCAAACACCATATACACACCGTTTATGTCGTACACAACATCAAATCCTTCTGTGGAAAGACTGCTCTTGACGAAATCGAAGTCCTTCCTATCCCCCTTCAAGTGCAAGATCTACCACCCCAACACAAAAGAAAAACACGACATCATTAACTTTATCACACTCTTTTTCAAAGATTACGCGATAATCAAACACACCTTGGAGGCAAAATCGGAGAAATCTGAATCAGATTCTCCAGGCAATTGTTGAGCAATCGGAGCTTTTCCTCTTGTGAACAGAGTCACCTGCACTTGTTACCAACATTTCAAATATTAAGGAATAAACAAGATTAATCAGGACCGAAAAAAGAACGAAAACAGAGGATAATGGATAAACCTGATGGCCTTCTTTCACCAGAAGTCTAGACAAAAACAAACCGATGAATCGAGTACCTCCCATTATCAGAATCTTCTTTGCACTAGACGCAGAAACGCGTAATGCTGCAGTTTTCTGTGTCCATGCTTTCTTCTTATACTGCACCACAATATCAATTAGGCTAAGTCAAATGTACCGTGCACTCATAGTGCATCTTAGAAACATGCAACTTGTTATACGGAAAGATGCAATTTACTTACACTGAATCGTGCAATTATTAATATGAAAAAATAATTGCACGGTTCAGCGTAAACAAGTTGCATCTTTTAATATAACAAGTTGCATGTTTCTAAAGTGCACTATGAGTGCACGGTGCACCTGGATGCACATGAGACTCACACTATCGATTAATTCCACATTTCATAAAAATCGGTTGTTATTGACACCCACAAATTTGCCGAATACACCCACCTTATAGCTGCTATATGTGATGGTACATAATGCTAAATGTATCGTACATATGGGTGTATTCAGCAACAAAATAAAATAAAAAACAGGATGTTCCAATGACCAATTCTAGCATACCACACAAGAATTGCAGCTACAAAATCCATTCAATTCATTACATTTATTTAGCTAAAATAACATTTGATTAGAGGGCTATTATCATTTATCACTTCAATTTCATCGACTTCAAAAACAAGACTGTTATAGCAAAACACTAATACCACAAACTTAAATCACATTATTACCTGAACTGAGGCGGTGAGTCTTGCGCCGCCGAAGTCGGAGAGAGATGAAGAGAGGACGGCGGCGGACGACGGCTGTTTGTGCTGCACCACCACCAAACTTGTCATGATGAATTTCACTAACAACCACCACCACCTCTGTCAGTTTGTTAGTTGGAAGAAAATAAAAATGGGGCATGAATAATAATAAATATTTAATATGATTTTCTCTCATTCTTACAATAGGGATAAGAGAAGCTCACACTCTAACCACACACCTTCATTTATATCCACTGTCTTTACTCTTTTGTTTTTAAATTCTGATATATATATATATATATATATATATATTTATTTATTTTAAAAAAAATTGATCGGCCAAATGCCATATATATACACATTGAAACTTAAATTAATAGAAGTGCATACTACTATATTATAACTGGAATCAAGTTAATTCAAGATTGGAATAAGGGGTGTCTACAATCATGATAAGGTTGAAGCACTTTTTATAAAAGTAAATTATCCAACTTTTTTAAAATATAAATACTTCGACAAAAATTTATATAGACTTGGTTCATGCTATGAACTCGGTTATTTAAGTATCACTATTACATACAAAAATTCTCACTGTTGTGTATAAAAACTATCACTATTATGAACAAAAACAATCATTGTTTACAAAATACTTTATATTTTTAAACAGTGAAAGTTTTTGTGCATTACAGTGATAATTTTTACACATAACAGTGATAGAGTTCATGTGTGAACCTGGTTCATATGAGTGTTACACAAATACTTCTACCTTTTGAGTTATGATTGCAAACAAGCACTAAATAGGGACCCATAGAATTGTTTACGAGATTTCCATGATAAAGCAATCAGTTAATCACTTTTGTATAGAGTGTGTCTCATGTGCACCCGGGTGCATCGTGCACTCATAGTGCATTTTAGAAGCGGACAACTATACAAAACAGAAACATGCAACTATTTCAAACAGAAGCATGCAACTATATTCTCATATTAACAATTGCACTTTTCTGTGTAAATAAATCGCACTTTTTAACATAACAAGTTGCACGCTTCTAAAATGCACTATGAACGCACGATGCACCCAGGTGCATACAAGACCTGACCTTTTTATATTGTCACTCATTATTTTATTTCATTATGTGTCTATCTGTCTCTAAATTTTACCATTTACACAAAACAAATGTAGAGGATCCATTTCCGTTAATCGAGCTGCCTTAAAAGTAATGTGCCCAGGGATAAGCCAATCTGGTATATTTTCGAAGCAATTAATTAAGAATATAGTAGGAAGCCAAATATTTTTTAACTACATGTGCATTGATCCAAAATTACATATATTTTGACAACAAAAATTCCAGTCTTTCTTAAGGTGAAAGATTGAATAAAACTAATAACACAAAACGAGGTCAAAGCAATGAAAAAACCAAACAATTCAATTCCTAACAAATAAGTTGTCACATTTTCGTGTATTACAAGACTTTGAATATGAATATGCTACATAGACACTCTGTTATGCGATTTTAAATATCCCTCTGCAAGACTGCACTTAACAACTCCTCCATATTCAGACCACCTTAAATGCTCATGCATACCAGAAAAAAAGGGAGAAAGAGCCCCGTTTTTGCACTGTTCTGATTGCGCAAGTGATCAAACAACACTAAATGCCGACTGAATGGTTGACGAGAAACGAGTAGCAATGGTCTGGGTAGCAAATTGTTGAAGCTGTTTCTTAGCATCTGGAAGAAAAGACCAAGTTATTTGAAAGTAATGTCAAAATAAATAGTTGGGCTTGTGTAAAACAGTTTCGTCGCAGCTGTTTCACAACTACCACTTTACAGTAAACCAACTAATAACTTTTGATGAAATACCTAATGCTATCAAACTAATACCTTTTAATGAAACAACTAATACTGTTTTAAAAACACACTCAAAATGCAAACGGATTGCATGATGAACTGGTTTACGTAAGACTGACCAAAATAAATATTTGGACTTGCTAGGTTGAAGTAAGGAATAGAATAATAAAATATGCAGGATGGATTCAACACTAGTGAATGTGTATGTACAATGCAGGGGCAGAATAGTGATTGTAACATACTAATGCAGACTCAGCCAATTGTTAAGAATTACCATATACCATCAGAAAATCCATAATACATCACATATGACAATGAAATGAGGTGATCCTTCATATGTAGCATACCAACATATAGCACGACAATAAACATTCCATATCAGAAAGTAAGTCAAATAATATACTCCCTTGGTTCCAATTCAAGTGTCGTTTCACATGGATTAATGAAGTCATTTAATACCTATAATTATTTGTATAAAATGCCTAATGTACCCTTTTATAGACTATAAATGAATCATTTATGGCCATTTATCACAAAAAAATTAAGAAAAGGGCGAAGTTGGAAAAAATATTTAATGCCTCTTGGAAAACCAAAAGCAGCAGATATCTCGGAACAGTTTTTTTTTCCCTCTAAAATGACATTTAAATGAGAACGGAGGAGTATAACTTAATATATTCACCACAACCAATCAAAACCCTAAGCATGAGAATGTTGGGAACACATGCACATAATTACGGTTTCCTATTCAGATAATTCAAAACAGGTAGAGTTCCAGGAATGTATGTATTCATGCTCTTCTAACCTGACACATAATTATCAGTTTAATGCCATAAGAAGTAAAAGTGAAAGGAACCGTCCATTTGCAAATCCATAAAATGATAAAATTATAACACATGCATCCAGAAAAAAACACTTCCTAAAGCATTTCTGTGATACCAAAATACAGAGCTTATAGTTCACTTATGGCAGTATTATTTAGGGGCACAACTAAACTTAACATATTTCTTTCCCCCCTTTTGATTTGAAGATGAAGACATGAAAAAAACCATTTCACAACAATAACATATTCTAGATTTCTAGTAGAAAAGCTTGCTTATGGCTTCTGTAGGAGTATGGTAAATCTACTTCTAAGCGAGGCCATTTTTCAGCTCCCCCAATCATTCATATTACACCATCAAAGTCAAAGACTAAAGCATATATCCATTCATCAGACAATCCAATGAAAAACTGAATTTTAGATAGGTACAATAAGTAAATATACCTTTACGGCATTTAGTGAAGCCAACAATGTTAGCAACACTAAGGGTCAAGCATACACCTACAACCAGAAGATAGTCTGCTTGAAACCTAATCAGAGAGAATATGGCGAAAAAGACCCAAGCAACCGCCTGCAAAAAGTGACACAGTCAAGGAAAACGAAACAAGGCTTTAGATAAATTTGATAAAAAAAAAAAAAAAGAACCTATAAATTGTTTAGGCAAATTGATAAATATAGCCAGTAAGAGTGTTTTCTCAACAATCAGTATCATCTCAAGTAGCATTTGCATTTCTTTTTCTCCACAATGCCCATATCAAGGATTAGCTTAACCCTCTCTAGTTAAATGAAAATTATATGGATGTAAGTTAACTTGATTCGAAATTCATTACGTACAGTTATGTATAAGGTCCACCAGAACAGCCATGAATCCTTCTTGTTCATCCGAGCCAGTGACTGAAAGATAAGGTAAGAAATGGGTGAATTTACTTGACTGAGTCACTGAGTAGAGCAGACCACATACAAATTCAAGAGATTAAAATCTCCATACCTCTTGATCAAGGCATTCAAATTTCCACACACTTTCACCATCGTCGTCTATTTCGTTCCACCACCTTAGGCCCACTAAGATGCGGCCACTTACATTCTTGACAACCCAAAAATCAAGTGCAGCTAGAAGTACAGTAACCACAAATATAATGACAAAACTATTCACAAACAGTGCAGAGAGAATATAAAATGCCAAAGCAGCACCCTGACAAAGGAAATCAATTGAATGATTTCAGAATAAGGTATTCACAAACTCAAAAGAAACAGAAAATAGAACTACCCAATTTAAAAATAGAAAGACAGAGTGATTGACCTTGAAAAGCACATGGAAGAAGCATATTTGCGGATGAGAATAATTCTCCCCTTGAGGCTGCAGACAGAAAGATTTAGTTTGATATGAGAACTTTTCATGTTTATTTGCATCTTCTTTCTTTTCCCTTTCTTGGGATCATGGGGGTTAGATTAGGGATAATTGAGAAGGCAGAACATAAACAATTTCATCCTTTTGTGATTTTCTAATCTAAACAACACCCATAATCCATATTTGGCTCATCTATAAGCTCGGAGGTCCTCGTTATTCATATAGAACTCTTAAAACTGAACTCAGATCAAATCATAATTACTAGATATACAAAAGAAACTTGTTCCATCTTCACAATCAGTCTCAATAGCTTGAAATCAGTATCATAATACTTTCCACAGCATCAAAGTTTTAAATCTCCCAATCCCACCAACTGAAACCGTTCAAATCCCACCCAAGAAACCCTAGAATTTCCGATCTTACCTAGAAACGAGTAAAACTCAGAATCCAATATCAATAATGAGTCAAATTAACCGATCCAAACTACATTACAATAACCGAAAAATCCAATGAGTATAAAAACAGCCACAAAATTCATTTTCCCGTATAGAAATTTCGCCCTTGCATGTATTAGACAAATTTGCGGGAATAAAACAATTCAATGATGTTGGTAGAGAGGAGAACTTACAGCATTCAGATCCATGATTTTGGGACTGCGATTTGCTAGTGTGCCTTCAATTCAACTACTTTGTTTACTTTTCTGTGTTTTATGAGCGAATGAGTTGGAAATTTCTTGGAAGTTTTACAGATTAAGATACAGCAGCTCCATTTGTAGAATTTCGGGTAATCAAAAATGGACCCCATTAGTTATGGAATATCTTAAAATCGCCCACAAATACTTTGTAAATCGAAAATCTGATTTTCAACCACATTTCTATTGCGCTTTTTCAAGAGTATGTCTTATACAGATCCAGGTTTCACCGTGCATTCATAATGTATTTTAAAATTATGCAACTTTTTATATTGAAAGATGCAGTTTGTTTAAATTGAGCAGTGCTATTATTTTTTCATATTAATAGTTACACGATATCAATATAAACAAGTTGTATAGTTTTAAAATGTACTATGAGTGCACGGTGCACCTGAATGCATATAAAACTTGACCTCTATTTAACACAGGGCAAAATTTGATTATTTAATTTCTTTTTTTCAATTGAGAAAAATAGGAAATGGAGTACAATTTACTAAAAGTAAATAACTATTTAGTAAAATAAGTATACAATTAGAAAAAATAAATTTCACAGTCATAATAATTAGAAAAAGAATTGCAATTATATTCTAAATTTATACTCTTATAATTCATTAAAAGGTATACATTGTGTACTATATTATTTAATTTTGTATATTTTACCTTTGGTATAAGTATAACAAAATGTCGTCAAGTGTGGATAGCTCAAGAGGTTAGAGCTCCACCACCTGAGACCTTGAGGTCCCGGGTTCGAGATACGGAGAGGGAATATGTATTCCTTCTTGTGGTGGTCCCCCTGTTGTTGGGATGCGGTTTCGGTTCCGGTGCGGTTTTGATTTCGAGTTGCAGTTTCGGGTGGTCCCCCTGTTGTGGTGATTGCGATTCCGATCTACAACGAGATGAAATGATGTTGTCATGTGCCCAGTGGTAGAAGAAATTATTGTAATTGATCAACATGTCATTAAAACATGAACTTGCGTTCTTTGTACTAATTATCAGTAATTTATTTTTCTTGTTAATCACCAAATTTGCTTAATTCAGTTTTTGAGATCTTTTACATTCCAAAAAAAAAAAAAAAACAGAGATATTGTAATTCTAGTTTGTATCTTATTATTATTATATATTAAAATTAACATTTAGGTGCACAATTTGCACCGTGCAATTGATGTAATTTTAATTAAAGAAATTCGATCAAGTGGTTTTTAATTTTCTTTTTCCATAAATTATAAAAGAATGGTCGAAAAATATTAGTTCATTTATTAAAAAAATATTGATTTATATGATACAAAGTAATTATTGTATCGAAAAATACTAATAATATTTTTTCCACAAATGAACTAAAACTAATATTGGGTTAGAAAGTACAAGCCAAATTATTGCACGGGCTTATTAGATAAAAAAATGTTTTTAGGGGGGTTATTTGCAAGATTTCCATTAAGTACTACTGCGAATCTGCGATCATGAAAATTGGATTTTTGAGGATTTCAAGTGCAACAGAAATACAGTTCATCAAGGAACTTCGATTGGAGAACAAAAATCCCCAAATATATTCCGAGGAAAAATTCCAGTGGTGGAAAAATGTTGCAGGCCATATTTCTTCTATCAGATTCCGGGTATGATTTCTATCAAATCCGCTTCATTTTTTTTGTTGTATGCGTCAAGAAATTGTCACTTATAATGTAAAAAGATTTTCGTGGGATCTTCTGATTCATGGGTTTTACATTTTCATTTATCTAAATTAGTAGAACCAATGTATTTTAGCAGATAATTGAGTTATTGATGAGGAAATTAGCCTCCCAATTTTGTTCTATGTTTTATGCCTCGAGATATTGTTGATGAGATTGGAGCAGAAAATCTAGGGTAGTTCCAATTCAGTTGCAGTTGAAATTGGGGTTTGCATATCTTCAGTAATGGAAAGTTAGGATCAGATAATTCATGATTTTGTTTTTAGGTGATAGTTTTATAATCTTCTTCTTCAAATGTGATTGCATATTTACTGAAGAAATTTTGTGAAAAGGGAAATTTTAATTTGAATTTTTCAGGGAGGTAATGCTGGAAAAACAGCTCACTGGACACAGGGTTGACCGCTCTATATGTGAATGGTTCTGGGATCAAATACAAACTCAAGGCGATTCTTTAAAGGTAATTTAGATATTATAAGCTTAATGCATTTCGTTTTGATATGGATCTTTTTGTTTTGTACATTTTTAATTTTCTTTTGATGTTATAGCTCGTACCTGTTATTGCTTCACCAACCCACTACCTATTTCAAGTGGTTCGTGACGGAATCACATTTTTGGCGTGCAGCCAAGTTGAGATGCCACCTTTGATGGCAATTGAGGTGGGTACCCTTAGATTTGATTCGTTCGGTTAATTCATCTTTTACAGTTTTACAAGAGGAGTTTTGGATCCATGAACCTCTTCTAAGAATTAGAACTGGAATTTCAATATTTTATGGCCTTGATATATAGCAAGTTACCTATTTGTAAATTTTTGGGACACAAACCATGTATTCAAACCAGAAGATAAGCATAGATGTATCAGTAACTGTCCTATGTCTTGCTTATTTGACCCAATAAATTAAATATTCATATGATAAGATAATAGACTGCAAGACTGCTTTTAGTACCATGCTATTATTCTTGTGTGTTTAGTTCTTAGTTCTTCAACATGGATTTAACGTACACATTTAGCAGAAAGACTTGCTAAACACTTGACAGCTTGATTTCTAGTTCCTTTGCAGGGTAGCTGATGTTCTTTCAAATTATTTGGATGGACTGAATGAAGATCTGATTAAGGACAATTTTGTTATCGTATATGAGGTATCTATATTGAATTTGTTTCATTGAAGGCTGGAGTAATGATTTTGGTTAAAATTACATGTGTTAATTGGGCCCGAAATTACTATTTACTTGCATTATACACATTCATACTTGTTATATTTGATTAGTTGCAATATTCACGCCTCAATATGAGAGCATCTTTTTATACCAGGGTCACAAATGGGATCATTCCATGGTGCTACTAAAAACATTTTAAGGAATCCTTGAAATATTTTCAAATGGATTATTCTACAATTTCTTGGATTCAACAAATGACAAACGTGTATTAATCACTGTCATATGTCATAGTGCAGGAGCTTTTAATGCCATAAGTTTTTACCGTAGCTCATCGTAATAGTTTACATAATAATTTTATCAGCTCTGGTTAGTCAAATATATAAGGGACTACACAGAGTTGGAATATTTGTCTAAAGAAATTGTTCATTCGATGGTTCTGAATAATGAATCAGCATCTTACCTCAACTATTTCTCATCTTTATAATTCATTTAACGTTCTTCTAAATTATTTTAAGTATTTAAATTAATTATGCAGCTGCTAGATGAGATGATAGACAATGGGTTCCCTCTTACGACAGAACCTAATATCTTGAGGGAAATGATAGCTCCCCCGAACATTGTTAGTAAGGTTTTGAGTGTTGTGACTGGGAGCACATCCAACATGAGCCATACACTTCCAGGGGCAACGTCGTCTTGTGTTCCATGGAGAAAATCGGACCTTAAGCATGCCAGCAATGAAGTTTACGTTGATCTTGTCGAAGAAATGGATGCCACTATAAACAGGTGCATTGATATCCCTTCAGTAATTCATTTTACATTTCCCATTCTTTTCATTAATTTCTGGAATTTAGGGGGGTGTTTGCAAACTATATGAAAAGGATCACTTATTTTCAAAAGCTCCTTCTCACAGCTTTTTAAATAAGTGATTCTAGAAGTTGCTACTTGTGTTTGCAAACACACCCTTTGGTATGTTTGATTTGGAATTACTAAACCGGATTTGGGATTTTGAAATCTAAGAACCGGTTCTACGTTGGGATTTTAGAATCCGGTTTTTAAAAACCCAATACATCCTACCCTACAAATACCTATAAACCCTGCACATACCATTTTGTGTCCATCACACTCTCTCCAATGATACATTAGTGCTCACATATTTTTTTCAAACACACACAATTACAATTTATAAGAATTTTGACATCCACTGAATTTTTTAAATCCAGATTTCAAAATCCACTAATCCCAAATCAAACATACCCTAAGTGATCCCTGTTGCAGTCACTAAACTACAGTAATCACTCTGTATTTGCAGTAGCCATTCTGTTTATGACTCATGTTCTGAATCCCCTTTTGATTTGTCTACTATTCAGAGACGGAAATCTGGTAAAATGTGAGATATATGGTGAAGTTCAAGTAAATTGTCATTTATCAGGTCTCCCAGATCTCACTCTGTCTTTTGCAAACCCTTCAGTCCTTAATGATGTGAGGTTTCACCCTTGTGTTAGACTTCGACCATGGGAATCGAATCAAATTCTGTCCTTTGTCCCTCCTGATGGACAGTTCAAGCTCATGAGTTACAGGTTTTGCAGTGTTTCTGAGATATTTTACTAGTTATATGGTTTTTAGTCTCATAACTTGTGTACTATCCAGTTTTTGTATTCCAAAAAAAAAGGTAACTTTTTCAATTTAATCCCAATAATAAAAAAGTTGTCCAACTTTTGTCCCAAAACCGTTAGAAAATTGAAAACAGTGTCATTTTATATCATACGAATGTCACATGGGGATTTAATTTGGGGCCAAAATTGGACAATAGACAAGTTATGGGGCCAAAATTGGGCATTTGCATGACATAAAACGACACTGTTTGGACCAAAATTGGACAAATTTTTTAAAATTTGGGACTAAATGGGAAATGTTACCGACTTTTTTCAGACCAAAATTGGATAGTAGACAAATTATGGGACCAAAAAACTTTTAAAATCGATATTTTATGCTTTTCGATCTTCAAATCTTATGTTCATAGCAAACTGTCCACTTTCAGCTTCAATAATTCACTGTTATTTTTCAGGGTAAAGAAGTTGAAGAACACTCCAATTTACGTGAAGCCACAACTGACCTCGGATTCAGGGATGTGTCGTATAAGTGTGCTAGTTGGAATAAGGAATGATCCTGGAAAGCCAATCGACTCTATAACAGTTCAATTCCAGCTACCACCTTGTGTTTCTTCGTCTGATTTATCATCAAATTGTGGAGCAGTAAATGTTCTTGCTAACAAGGTACTAAATTTTGTTGGGTAAAGGTACATTAGGCCTCTAGAGTATTACCTCAGGTACAAGTAAGCCCTTAAAGTATTTTTTGGTGCATCCACACCCCTCAAGTATTATTCCAAGTCCAAGTAAACCTTTCAAAGTTTTTTTTTTTTTTTGTGTGTGTGTGAATAAAATTTTTATCTTTCAAAATTGAACAAGTAGACAGTTCTATTAATCCAATGAATATTAATAAAAAAATTTGTCCAAATATCATGCTAAGATAAGAATAAGACATAAATAACAAATCATAACTTTATATTTTTATCGGAAACATAAAAAAAATTCAAAAGCACATTCATTAATAAATAAGCACCACATTGAGAGAAAAAAAAAACCCAAATTTGGTTGGCTAACAAATAGGTAATTTACCTTTCCTTTGGATTAGTAGAAATACATTTTTATTTAGTTTCACGAGGATAAAATCATTTCCTTGCACCAATAAAATACATTAAGGGCGTATTTGTTCAATTTGAAAAGGTTAAAGGGGTAATTTGCACCAAAAAATACATCAAGGTGATGTTTATTTTGGGTTTTAAGTGACTTTTGAAAACCTGTTTTGAAATCTCAAGTGATTTTGAAACCCTAGTAATTAGGAAGGTATGTGTGTTTGTTTTGGGATTTCGAGTAGGGTGAGATTTGCCTTTATTGATTTATGTCGAATCAATGTGTGAGAGTGAATGAAATTGTATTAATAAATTATTGTTGAGTGCGATTGAAATGATTGAATGATGTGAATTATGAGTTAAATATATTAAAATGTTAGGAGAGAGAATTGATTGTATTAGAAAGTATGACAGTAGTTTATAGGTGTTGTAGTGGTTGTTTTTTAAAACCGGTTTATAAAATCCCGAACTAGAACTAGTTTTAAATTTCAAAATCCAAATCCTGGTTTTTAAAACCCAACAAACGTCACCTCTTACATAATTTGATGTAATACTCGAGGGGCCTAGATTTTGTTACTATAGCATCGATTGATAGGGCTTAAGATATATGCTGTCTTTAGTTCTGATCAAACATCATCCTAATTATCTGATTCATCACTCATCTATGTCTTATATTGCAATTTTCTCTGTAAAGATTGTAGGGATGGATTATTATTGCAATGATGAATTTGAAATCTGGTTAGCTGCACTTTCCCTTGCAACTCATGATGATGACTTATCTGTATTTGCAGATGTGCTTGTGGACAATAGGACGAATCCCAAAGGATAAAGCTCCTTCAATGTCTGGTACGTTGGTGCTGGAGACAGGTGTAGAGCGTCTTAGAGTTTTCCCGACTTTTCAGGTGGGTTTCCGGGTTATGGGCATTTCTCTCTCGGGTTTAAAAATAGATAAGTTGGATCTAAGCAATCTACCATCGAGGCCATATAAAGGTTTCCGAGCTCTTACAAGGTCTGGTGAATTTCAAGTGAGATCATAACCTTAAGTGTGTAATCTACTCTGTGTCTTAAATATTCATTATAACATGAATTTTGGTGTTGTATAGATCATAGAATTGTTTGATTTGGTTCTTTCCTGGAGATGGACAAGAAATTTGTAGTGAACCCAACACTACCAACTCTATAAGCCATATTTTTGTGTAATTTTCTATGGATAATAAGATAAATTGCATACAGAGAACGAGAGTGAGAGATTGAGAGGGATAAAAGGGTTGTGGAGGGAGAGATTAGAGAGAGAGATGAGAGGGAGAAATGAGATGAAAGTATTTACTTGCTTGTTCCCTTACTCTGCAAATTTTCCTATTTAAATTCCACAACTATTACAATCAACTCTCAATCCCACAATTAAATCACAAAACCCAAGAGTATTATAATTAAATTTTAAGCTCATAATTAATTTCCTAAGCCCACTATAAATGAAATGTGTCAAGTCCTTAGGAATATAATTGATCATCCATTTTTCATATTTCATGCTCATGATAAAATTAATCAACAGTTTATTCATATGTAGTATTGATGATTTGCAGCTCTCTAAAACTCAACTTCATTCTTCTCTAGTGCCCTTGTATAATTCTGGTTTTCGATTTCTTGTTGGATTTTTTTTGTATTGTTAAAAGGGTAATATCAGATAGTATCTTTTAATTAACGACTAACCATCATTATTAATCAATTTTTTTAACAATGAATTGTATTTTAACAGTTAGCAACTATTAAATGTTAAAATAAACAGATAGTCACGCTATTATATAACTATTCAAATCTCACTTGAAGAATATTCGTTTAAACAAAACTACAACACAAATTTCCGTAGAATACAGCTCTGAGAATATTCAAAATGGTTATCACCAAATACAAGCTCCCAAGAAATAAAGTGTGATATAGAATTTGGAAGAAAATGCATAGCCCTCTCAAGCAGCCACCTTATTTACCCGAAAAGAATCCATGACCTCACGTAGATCTTTCTCTTCTTCTGCAAATGATTTTTCTGGAGTTTGTAACCTTAATACATATAGTTGATTGTTCTCGACTCCAAGAACTGAAAGATAACGTCGATCCCATTCCAAACTCACCACCCGATCCTGAGGCATCACAGCCAACTCATTGTTGCTTGCATACGACTTTATGTTCACCTAAAGGAGATCAGTAAAATTAGTACGATGAGAAGAAAACCTATGGGACGATGTTTTAAACTTGGGCTAATTGCATGAAAATTCATGATTTTTCAATTTCAACAGAGCAACACTTAGTGCACCAGTCGCATCGTAAAACTAGTGCAGAACTAATACTGTTCAATGATAATAATTAACATTGTTAATTGAAAACCAATTAATACCCTTTAAAAATGCACTCTAGTTACACGGTGCGACTAGTACGTAGAAGCATTCGCTGTGATTAATAAATTCACAATTTGATACACAAACTTTTTAAATTTTGCAATTACATCATACGACTCTTTTCCAGCAACTTTTGCAGACGTGGCAGTTAGAAAGTCTTTGAAAAAATTGCAAACGTATTCATGATCTTTTGTTATTGTTTCGATTTAATCACAACCTTTACAATTTCATACACTGCCACGTCAATAACACTTGCCAAAAATAGTCATGTGATAAAATTGCAGCAATTTGAAAGTTCATTTATCGAATTGCGAAATGAAAAAAAAAAAAGTGAAAACACGCAATGAACCCTTTAAACTGTAATCAGATGAAAAGGATTAAGCTGCACAAAGATCTCATTCTCACCTCAACTACATAGTATAGCTTTCCGTCACTAGCTACTTTTGACGAGGTAGAAAGAACACTTGATTCACGCCTAACACCAAGTCTTGTAGACATAAACTCGGTTAAATATTGCCTCAATACTTTTTTTCCTGCTTCTTCTGGTGAACCTAAATCCTCCACACTCTTGTAACTTGAAGACGAAGGTGAAGATATTTCCACTGACATATTCTCATCAAGAACATAAGGATCCCTGAAGAAAACATCAGCACCAGCCCCACGAACTTGAATCCAATTCTGGGGGTACTTAAACGAGTAGCCGTCAAAGGAATCAATATATTCCCTGAATTCAACAGATTGTGCAAATGCAGTATCGTACACACCACTTTGTGAAAAGACGAAACCTGATAGAATCAATGCCATCACTTTCCTTCTTGGAACTGCAAAATCTTTACTCTGGTTATATATATTAGAACATGTCACTTGAGAAAACCATGGAATGCATAAGGTCGTGAACTAGATGAAATGAGATCAAGTCATTATCATGGGATTCAAATTAATTAAGACAACGAATCATGGAGATATCATGAAGATAAAAAAAAAGAGCTCAACATTCAAGGGTGCATCATCATCTTGATGTCACCAATTATAGTCGATTTGAAAGCTTAAGGAAAATGTTATTTTTCTATCTTTTTACATTTTCTCAGCCCCATTAAGGTCAACGCAAATCAGAGCATGAATTTCTTTCCACCAATGGTGATCTTTAAAGTAAGATATAAATAGATATAAGGCAAATACTTTTATGAACCAGTTGCACCGTGCAACTCAAGTGCATTTTTAAATGGTATTAGTTGTTTTACTAAAAGGCATTAGTCAATCAATATTAGTTGTTTTCATTGAACAGTATTAGTCGTGCACCCAAGTGTTACTCCATATATAAACACCGTACCAGAAAATTTTCTTCTATCCGTATGAATATGCATGTGATGTTATTTGGTTCTATGTACATATATATTTGTGCTAGCTTAGTCATGGTTTCAAGTTTCAACTACAAGTGCATTTTAGTAGATTAAATAGGCAAATGAACTTAGCATATTGCTAAGCTTGCAGCATAATTAAGTACTAGGATAGCTGATATGAATATTCTCTGCAAATCTCATAATTAAGTAATTAACTTAGAATTAACTTAATGTAGCTACAAAATGCATCAAATGAGATGACAAGTCCAAGAACAACTAGCCCATAGTTATCTGTTCATAGCTAAAATTGATTCTTTTATTCTCCTACTACGACTGCGGAGTTGAACAAAATAGATATCATATTCTCAATTTCATCCCAAAATATACATACATTACAAATTCTGGCATTATATCATAACCATACCACCATACCCAACGTTTCTGATTAACAGAACTACCAGCAAAAATCTATTGACTATCATTAAGGCACAATAACAGCAAAAAAATAGCTTCAAATTTAGGGAAACTCAATGAATCGAGGATCACCTCGTGTAATTTGCATGAAATGGAAGGAGCAGCCGTGGATTTTACCGCTACTGGATTATAAGCCGTAGTTCCGCGCGATTGAGGCCTGTTAAGCTTCGACGAATACGCCGCCGTAACTGACGGCGGCTGAAATTTGATGATGGCGGCCATTGTGCGTAGTGTGGGTTGTGGTTTTGGGGGGTTTCAAGATTGAAAGAGATTACTATTACAGTTGAACACCCATTTGTGTTCTGTGGAAAGAAACCATGGAGGGGGGTCACTTTTGGATAAGTGCGAGTTTGATAAACGCTCTTTCTGCTAAACCAGAGTCGTGTTTAAAATAAACTATGTGTTAGTGCATTAAGATGCATTTTAAAATCGTGCAACTTATTATACTAAAGGATGCAAATTGTTTATATCAGTGTAACAAGTTGCAAAATTCGAAAATGCATCTGAATTCATACAAGACTTAGCCTTTAAATTAATATCTAATAAGAGGCATTAAGCTTTTAATTTTTTTAACTAATGCTTTAAAAAAAAAACAAATAAGGTTAAGGACGGAAACGACAAATGTCGAGAAGGTCATTCACAAAGTTTGGAGGCTCGATCCAACAATGAGGACTCTCAAATGAATAAGAAGCTCTAACAATAGTATGTGTCAAAGAGCTGGCATTTCGAGTGACCCAAGAAACGAAATAATTAGTTTTCTTCATGAGCACTTTCCTCCCCTCTATAAGATTACGCGTGAGCATTATTTGGTAAAATTCAAAAAAATTAGTCAAACCGAATCGAAATATAAATTCGGCTCTGTTAATTTGGTATTCAGTTCGATTTCGATTTTCGATTTTAGAATTTTTAGTTTTCGATTTCGATTTTTAAGGTAAAATTACTGAAGAATCGAAAATCGAACTGTAATAATAAATTCTATATATATAATCAAAATTTTAGTTCATTTATTCATTTTCTAACCTAAATATTATACTATATATACATTATATGTTGATTATAAATTTATGTAGTAGTGCAGTATCATTGGATCTTGTGTTGTGTTATTTAATTTTCGAATATTTACCGGAAAATATGAAAATGTGAATGTCAAATTATTTTGGTTATTTCGTTTTTTACCGAAACTGAACCAAAAAATTCGGTTCAGTTTAAGATCGGTTATGACGTAAAATGGTTCGGTTTATTATGGTAAAAATTTCAATTATTTTTATTTTGCTATTTCGGTTCAGTTCGATAACCGAATAACTAAATGCTCACAGCTCACCCATATATAAGATCACCAAACGGAGTACCATTAGAAACCATTGAATTCGAATTAAGGATTTGGATCCTCTCCATTTCCTTATGTAAATTTCTTGTAAATTTCGGAGAGAGAAAGACACAATGCAAGGATCCCACATTTTATATTTTTTTATATTAGTTTATTCTGTTTCTTTCTCTCTCCGAAATTTACAAAAAAATTACGAAAACGAAATGTAGAGAATTCATATTCTTGAAGTAATCGTTGTTGCATCTGTTTCCACCTGTGTTGCACGGGTGCGGGGTGCAGATACGATACGATTCGGGTGCGGGGATTCGTAGATTTTCAAATTTTTAGGATACGATACGGTCAGGATACGTCAATTTTTTTAATTTAATTATATATATATCACCTGTAATAATATTAAAAAAATTACAACAATTATATATAACACATGTAATAATATCAAGAGTATTTAAAACACAAGTACTAATATCAATGAATTCATCTCATAAGTAACAAAACAACAATTAAATCAAATATCATTAATCTATACAAGTCATAAATCATAATAAAAGATTAATAAATTTTAATAGTTAATAAGTTTTAGAGTGTGTCCTTCAAATTATTAGTAAATTTTAATTTTTTACAAAAAAAAAAACCCCAAAATTTAATAAATTTTACAAAATAATCCCGATACGTATCCGATACGCATATCCTCGGAATAGGATACGCGTATCGGATAATAAAAAAATTGGGATTCGCCAAGTGGCGAATCGGGTGCGAATCCCAGGCGAATCCCACCTGAATCGCATCCCAGGCAAATTCGATACTGCATACTGTTAATTTTTGAAAAATCCGTGCATTAGAGGTTTCCACAATCAAATTTAGAAGTCCCAAGTTTGAGGCCCATTTTAGTGCTTCCATCACACCCCATGCCTCGCCCTCGTCTACTTTAAGAAGACCATTATACAAGAGCCATCCGGAGTGAAGAATCCAGCATCAACATTCAGCTTTACAAAGTATGGCGGCGGAGCATGCCACATCTTGCATTGGTCCGTGATGGTTAAGTATAATAAAAAAATGATGAACGTTAACAAATAATTATAACATCATAATACCTTTGAAGTGTTTCATGTGTTTCCGAAGTGAAAAATGGAAGAAGCTGGACAATAAAAAAAAGTATTTGATTAACCTATGTTATTATATGAAGAAAAGAGTGTTACAGTATAAATTAGTAACACATTTTTTAGCATTAACTTATTAAGACAGAGCATAGAACGCGAAAAAACACAAAGATAACAATTGTAAAAAATTCACATAATGCATTTTAGGATCGTGCAGACTTGTTATACTGAAAAATGTAACATATTTATATTGAACCGTGCAGCTATTTTTTCATATTAATAGTTTCACGATTCAGTGTAAATAAATTGCATTTTTCAGTATATCAAGTCGCATAATTTTAAAATGCACTATGAAAGCACGGTGCATCTAAATGCATACAAAATCTAACTTTTTTTTAATTATAAAATATAAATTAATTGTTTGTGTCTTATTCATATATTTTTTTAAAAGTTTAAACAAATGAAGCAAAAATTATAAAAAGTGAACTAACTATGTTGCATCAAAGCATTTGGGCTTGACTTTAATACTAATTAATGGGTAAACTAATTATGGGCTTTGTTGTAGGCATGTCGCGCGAGCTGGGCCCAGGCCCATACCTCACCAACATGAGTTGGGCCCATTGTTAAGCGAGTCATAGATCAAAACAATGATAAAGAAATGGAAATTGGAGTTGGGTAGGTCGCGAGCTAACGGACCTCGCATTCACCCGAAGTCGTTGCATTAACTACGAAAAGACAGGTGTCAGAGAGTTGGCACAGACGATCATTCCTAAACGGGAACTAATTCAGGCAAAATCCAGTAAAGGACAAGGCAAGACGACGTGTCAGAGTACGAAAGTGGCTGATTTTCTGCAAACCCGGGAACTACCTCGATCGAGGAAACAATTAGGGCCGCGAGGTCCTAATTAGGGCCGCGAGGTCCTTTCTGCATCGAACGACCTTTCGCGACCTCCAGGGCAAATCACACCAGTCTTGTAGCATTTAATGTTTATCAGGGCTACTTTCGGCCCTATAAGTTTGTAATCCGGGAGAGTGAGCTCCACTCTCCCAACCCCTATAAATATGGGTCATTTATGACCAAGAAAGAGAGATAATTCAATATCTTATCAAACCTCTTGCAAATTGATTACTCAAACATTTATTCTCTCAAACAATCATATAACATAAATGCAATCCACTTTACACATTTATTGTTTGTGTCACTAAGATCATCAAACCACATCATTAATCCCTAATCCATATATTTTAGTGGACAACAATTGGCGCTAGAAGGAGGGTACTCTTTAAGAAATATCGAGCTAAGGCTTTAGTGTTTTCTCATTGGAGTATTCCTCACGAATCTTCGACATAAATCCATCTCATTCGCCCAAATCACTCTAAAAAACACTTAACCATGTCTCAAACAACTTTCATCTAAAAAAAAAGCCGCCTCAGTTTCGTGTCGCTCCGGCTGAGGGGGGCTAGCGGCCCGGCTGTTAGCAACCGCAAGGCTGGAGGACCTACCACCAGAATTGCTCAGAAGCTCGAGCAGATTCGTACCCCGAGAGACATCGATGAGGCTATCGCAGAGTTACGCAAAAAATAAGCCGAGATGGAAATTTCCAACGGCGACCTACGCCACGATCTGAACCGCAAAGCCAGAAGCAAAGACAAAGGCCAAATGCACGAGGGACCTCGCCCTGAGGGACCTTGCCAGGAAAGATCTCACCATGAGGAGCATCATCGCGAGGGACCTCGCTATGGGGGACCTCACCGCAAAGAAAGTCAGGAAGTCAACTCTCATGGGACCCAACACACCCCATGTTACCGGCGCAATCCGAATGAGGGGCCAAATCCCATCCATAGACGTTTGTTCTAAGAAGGTTTTAGTTGTGGCCCACACCGAGCTCTCGGACCCCAGTGAGATCAGCCCAGACAGACGCAACGTGACCATGCTGAACCCGAAGGATCTTTTTCGGGATCATTAGCCCAAGGCAAACCCAGATAACGAGTGTCGGCAAAAGATCGACTCGGGCGAAGTCCGTCACCCCAAAGATCAGAAAAGACCCCATCGCCCTACACACGTCGTCAGACTCCGTCACCACACAGAAACGGGAGGGACACTCCACCTCACGGCGAGTTTGCGGGACAAAACGAATCCCCACAGATGGCTGTCATTCTTCAAAATATCAAAGATATCCAAGAACAGTTAGTGAACAAAGTGGGAATACCTCTCACCACAAAAATCCCAATTTTGCCGCTATCACCCACCGTCATTCTCGCCCCGGTACAAATCAAGATCAATGTGAGCTCCATCACGCAATACAACAGCAACACTGATCCGATCAATCACGTAATCAAGTACACATCCTACATGAATTCCATGGGGGCAACTGATGTCACCCAATGTCGACTCTTCCCACTCACTCTAGGCGATCAGGCCTACCGTTGGTTCAACACCTTACCACCGACGTCCATAGAGTCTTTCCACCAGATGGCACAACTGTTCCTCACTCACTTCGCATCGCTGACCCCGCATAAGGGAACTAAGCAGCGTCTGGCGAACATCCATCAGCTCGAAGAGGAAATGGATCGAGCATACATCGATCGCATAGACCAACTCATCATGGAAGGTGAGCCATTTGTGGATGAAGCCAAAGTCTTAGGGGTGGTACACGGCCTGAAGAAAGGAACCAAATTATGGAAGAAGATGAACAAAGATTACCCATCAAGCTACGTCGATTTTCGATATCGGGTGGGTACCATGATCACCAATGACAAGATATTGGCCTCAAGACTAGGCGAGCAGCGACCAAGTGATATGAAGGTCGAAGTCAAGAAGTCCGACCCGAAGTCCAAAAAACCTTTCAGGAGGTCCGGGCCCACGAACTACCGAGCTCTGGGGACGTTTAAGCCAATAGATAATACTCTGGAAGTAATGTTTCTCGAAACACTGACCATGAATGTAGAACAGATCTTCCAGGCCATCAAGGGCGAACAACAAATCCCACCAGCTCGGGAAATGCTCCAGGATACTTCTAAGCTCAATCCGAAGAAGTTCTACGACTATCACAATACCATTGGGCATACCACTGAACATTGTCGTGATCTATAAAGAGAACTCTGGAAGTTGTACGAAGAAGGAAAATTGAAAAGGTTTGTTAAGCCTAGACAACAACAGAATCAGCTACAAGCACCAGAGAACCAACCCGACCAGGGCAGGCGAGGTCCGCAGATCCCGGAGGGGGCAGGAAATAGGGTCATCCACATGATCTGCCCAACTGGGGGAACCCTCGGGGTTTTCCTCCCACTGACCTCCCTATCAAACCGTCGTCAAAAGGCCGAGATGCAAGCTCTCAATAACGCTGTGCTATACTGCCTCCCATTCAACACCATCGCTCCAAATCAGAAATAGCTCACCTTCATCGAGAAAGACAAGGATGGAGTGGTATATCCGAACTGGGACCCGCTCGTGATCTCAGTCAAAATAATGAGAGCTTTGGTTCATCACATCATGATCGACAATAGAGCTTTTTGCAACATCCTTTTCAAGAAAATATTGGATCAGCTCGGCGACATCCATTCCTACGTCAAACCCTGTGAGGTGGGGATCTGAGGGTTTGGAAGTCAACCCGTCGAGGCCTATGGAATGATTCACCTATCAGTGGAGATCATCTTGACCATAGATATCGAAGTAAAGGCGACAAGATAGCTGGATTTTGTGATCATCGACATCCCATCAAATTTCAATGCTTTCTTCGGCAGGCCTTTCGAACATGAGTTCGGGGCTGCCGCCTTGTCTTATTACTATTGTATTAAGTTTCCCGGATCTGACGAAAAAATTGGCTCCATTAAGGATGACCAGATCACTGTAAGGAAGTGTTTGACTTACTCTTGTGTCAATTTAAATTCTGCTTTTTATTTCGGTAGGAAATCCGAGGTGGGGCTAGGTTGTACGAGCCGAACTCCACCCCGGAAAGCAAAAGAATGTGAAAAAATAGAAATAGACAATGTAATAGAAGTAGGTGCAACACCTATGGAAGTTGATGTCGTAATAAAAGAAAAACCCGCACAAGAGTTACAAAATATAGAACCTTGCCTCGGTTTCGAACCAATGAAGGTCGATGCCGAATAGCGAGAATCTTACCTCGATCCAATAATAGAAAGAAACGATCAATGAGCAACCCCTATCGAAGAACTCGAGATAATCCCGATCGACCTTGATCGACCAGAGCTAAGTGTGACCATCGGAACACAAATACCCAGTGATCTGCGAGATCAATTGATAGAGTTCCTCAAACAAAATTTAGATATTTTCGCATGGTCACATGAAGACATGATCGGCATCGACCCCGAGGTCGCATGCCATAAGCTGAACATCGACCCGACAAAGAAGCCAGTGTCCCAGAAAAGAAGGAAGTTCGGCCTGAGAAATACGCAGCTTTGGCCAAAGAAGTGAAGAAGCTACTGGATAACAAGTTAATCGTGTTGGGGAATTATTTGCCCGGATCTATTCGGGATGAATATTTAAATACAAATTTAATTATGATAATTATTACTAGCATGAATTAACCCATATTAATTCAAATAATAATTCAACAACAAATCATGCATATAAACAGTTCACGTAAATCCTACGCATGCGAAATTACTACGAGTTTACGCGAACTTACCTCTTGGAATGGCAATGGTCTTGTATATGAAAACACACCAAAAGTCCTTCCCAAGTATTCCCTAGTCCTTGCTCGACAATCCGGTGGAAGGATACTCGCGAACAATTAACAAAAGGAAAAATAAACTTTGTTGCATCACCTTTGTAGATTTACTAATTTTTTCAGCACGTGGAATTGTACTTGGGAATGAAAGAATCATCCCCTATTTATAGATGGGTGGTGGTCGAAAATTTTGAGGAAAAACCAATGTGGGAAAATCTTTTCTTGATCTCCAAGAAATCTTGAATATATCTCATATATTCTTTTCTCCATAATTAAAATATTCCACAAAAATCCCACCTCATCTTGTTATGGAATTTTCGAAAATTAAGAGGAAAGAATCCAAGATTTGGATATTCTTGAATTTATGAGATATTCTTGTATTTCAAGAAATACATATCTTTCATAATATCTTTTCAAGAAAATCAAAAAAATCTTTCTTTCCTTTAATTATTCAAAAAATTTGAAATTTACTATATGAATAACCAAGTGGGAGATTTCTTGAATTTAATGAGATAATCTTGTATTCCAAGAATACATATCTTCATTCCATAACAAAATTCAAAGAAAATCTTTCTCCCCCTTTATCCATAATTTTCGAAAAAATATGAGGAAAAAATAAGCAACAAATTTATTTTATTTTTAAACACTTTTTTCAGTTATTGGACTTTATGTTGGGCTACTTGGGGGGCCTTTAGGAGAATTAAGATTGGACCTTCCAATGGATCTTGAATTATCAATATTGAGCCACAATATTATTCAAGCCCATAGATATTAATTAATCCCACAACATAATTAATATTGCACTATCCATCTTAACCCATATTACAGTTAATATGGCTCCTGGTTATTATTTCCCGTGTTTAAGATTATCTAGCCCATTAATTAATTCAAGCCACTGAAATAGCTTTCCATTAATTAATATATTTTATCCTTGGTAAAGGAACGGTTCAACATTATTATCCATACCGGAAACTAGTTCCACTTGCAAGATTTGGTATGATAAAACTTATGAACCTCCCAAGGGGGCAAATCGAACAAGCGTACTTGCACACGATTCTCCGTATTAAATCTTAGCAATTGAATGTGACCAATAATATTGCCCAAGATATAGGGTATTGAATCTCATTGATTCTCTTCCCTCAATAAGTCAAAGCAATAGTTACTAGCCACACGTAATCCTATTTAAGGGACGAAGATTAAGAAATAACTAACCACTGAGGTCTAATTCTTCCTAGTTCAGTTCTAAAGAATTTGTCCTCCTGTAGGTCCTCTTCAATGCATCAGTCATGCACTAGTGTAATCTCTTGGTCAAGACAAACCAATCTGAGCCTTACACTACAACCTTTCACGATGGATTGTTCATTTCCATCTAGATCGTGAATGGTGTACTTTTAGTTACAAGGAACTGTTAATTTAATCTTCTGTGATCTTGGTATCATTAAATTAACTACAATGTAACACGTACTATTTAATGAACAGTTATGCAGTAAATATATGTAACATTCGATGATATTTAAAGCATCAGTGATAAACAATTTATTTCAGTGAATAAGTCCGAAATCCAGTCAGTCTGATTATACAAAGTAAAAGCATACTTTCCAGTATAATCCCAACAATCTCCCACTTATACTCAAAGTCTGCTTTTAAGTATACATCAGCATGTCTCGTGTAGTACGTGACAACTAATGCCACCTACACGAACCTAATAATGTCTCCCACTTATACTCAAAGCAGATTGGCAACGGTCTTGACACTCATTCCTTTCACATGTCTCTCGAATGTATTCTGAGGCAGACCCTTTGTGAATGGATTAGCTAGGTTGTCTTCTGACGCGATCTTTGCCACCTCTATATCTCCTCTCTTAACGATTTCTCGTCTAAGATTTCTTTCCTTCAGTGTACTTGTTTGACTCGTGGACTCTTGGTTCCCTTGAATTTGCAACTGCCCCTAGCAAATATTGCTAGACAAATTCGGAACTTCATCGAAGTCCACTAAGAAGGTCTAGAGCCAAACTGGTTCCTTCACTGCTTCACAAGCAGCTACTTACCCGGCTTCCATGGTTGAGTCAGTGTTACATTTCTGCTTCACACTCATCCATTTCATGGCTATACTTCCCAAATGAAAGCACACTAACTGATGTAGATAGTTTCTGGAATCTAAATCTGATTGGAAATCCGGGTCCGTGTAGCCTATGGGGATTAGACTATCTGACTGATAAACCAACATTCTATCTTGAGTTCTTTTCAGATACTTCAGAATGTTTTTAACTGCCGTCCAATGTTCCTTCCCCGGGTTACTCTGATATCTTGCCACCATGGCAATGGCAAAGCAGATATCCGGTCTCGTACACAGCATTGCATACATAAGGCTTCCGACAGCCGAAGCACAAGGAATGCCTTTCATGTCATCTATCTCCTTTTGTGTCTTAGGGCACATTTCCTTGGATAGATGGATTCCATGCCTAAAAGGTACGAAACCTTTCTTGGAATCCTACATGCTGAATTGTTTCAAGACAGTGTCTATGTATGAAGCTTGCGATAAGCCTATCATCCTTTTCTTGCGATCTCGAGTGATCTTGATCCCAAGGATGTGCCCGGCCTCCCCTAAGTCCTTCATATCAAACTGTTTTGAAAGCCGTGCCCTTACGTCTGATAACACCTTTACATCGTTCCCGATGAGCAGAATGTCGTCTACGTATAGTACTAAGAATACCAATGCAGTTCCGACAAGCTTTTTATACACATAACTTTCGAACTCGTTTTGATCAAACCCGTAAGACTTTATAACATGATCAAAACATTGGTTCCAAGCTCTGGATGCCTGTTTGAGTCCGTAAATGGACTTCATGAGCTTACAAACTAGGTGTTCTTGGCCCTTTTCAATGAAGCCTTGGGGTTGTTGCATATAGATTTCCTCATCAAGACTTCCGTTGAGGAAAGCTGTCTTGACATCCATTTGCCAGATTTCAAAATCGAGATGCGCAGCTATCGACAAGAGAATCCGGATGGACTTGAGCATTGCTACAGGTGAAAAGGTTTCCTCATAGTCGATCCCTTCTTTCTGAGTATAACCTTTCGCCACAAGCCTTGCCTTGAAGGTTTCCACCTTCCCGTCCGGTCCCATCTTTCTCTTGTATACCCACTTACAACCAATGGGTTTGACCCCATTAAGTGGTTCGACTAGCTCCCACACTCTGTTATGATCCATAGACTCCATTTATGCTTTCATTGCCATTTGCCAATAAACCGCATCCTTATCTTGGATTGCCTTATCGTATGTCCATGGGTCTGATTCATCTTGTCCGGGAATCAAGTCCGAGGACTCTCTTATCCCCATGAATCTCTCGGGCTATCTCACAACCCTCCCACTACGACGAGGCTCCGGTTGTGAAAGTGTGTCGTTTGGTATATCATCTTGTACAGTTGGCAATGAGGTTAGCCCCCTTAGCTCACTTAAGGTAATCTCACTTCTGGGTCTTCTTTCGTTCATATAGTCTTCCTCCAAAAATCTAAAGTGGGTGCTTATTACCACCTTTTGATCTTTGGGACCATAGAACATACACCCTTTTGTTCCCTCGGGGTATCCTATAAACAACCTTAATTCTGATCGAGGATCCAATTTCCTGGCATCCTTGTCCAACACCTAGGCCGGACACCCCCAAATTCTCATGTGTCTCAAACTAGGCTTGCGCCCGGTCCACAATTCTTTGGGAGTATTGGGAACCGATTTGGATGGCACCAAGTTCAGAATGTAAGCCGCTGTTTCCAAGGCATGACCCCAGAACGACTTGGGAGGATCCGCATAACACATCATTGATTGATGGTCCCGATTGGAAAACCCATTTTGCGCGTGCGGAAGCAAAACATTTTAAAAGCGATGCATATAAAACAGGGGTGAGGGCAGAGTGTTTCCAGATTTTAGCATTTTAAGCTCAATGTGTTGTGTTTTGCTTATAATACGAATGCATATGTCAAGATAAGAACTTAAAGCAGTAAACAACACAACAAAGTATAGTGGTTCGGAGACTCAAGCTCCTACATCCACTCTCCCTGTTCCTAGGGAAATTCCTTCAACTGGACTTATCACCCTCTCGGGTTCGCCTCTAGATATTTAACGAGCTCACACTCCAACGGGACTTATCACCCTCCACGGGATTGCCTACAGATGTTTACCGAGTTCACACTCCAACGGGACTTATCACCCTCACTCGGGATAGCCTACCCTCCCTTTCGGGATTGCTAGATGTTTACCGAGTTCACACTCACCTACAAACTTAACCGACTGATTTGGGTAAGGTTTGTTTGGTTTCCAACTATGGTGAGATTTTCCCTTACATTTGTTTAGCCTCAATGCTAAGGTTGGGAAAATCTCTCTAAGCTTAGGATACATCGTGAGTTGCTTAGATTGGGTTCTAGAACACTCTTTGAATATATGTGTGTATTTCTTGCTCAGTGTTCTATGGTGGGAATGCTTGATGATTTGGCTTGATGGATGTTTCACGCATTTTTCCACACTTGATAATGAAGGAAGATCTTGTATTTATAGCGTGGATTTGAATGTTACCGTTGGATGGAGTCACATTCAAATCCATACTATTCTGTAGCTTCTTACAGCTTTTCCAGGCTGATTGTCTTCCTCTCATTGGTCCACGTCAGCTGATTCTAACGGCTATATTCCCCGATTCCTCGATTGGAATCATTCGAGATTCTCCGAGTCTCGGTGTCTTGATCTATCTCGAGCCTTCAGTCTATCTGAGCCTTGGTGACTTCTCATTGGACCTTATGCGATCAGCATCTTGACACTCGGTGGCGAGTTCGGCTCCCGACTTGGACATCGACCCTCGGTCCACCTTTCAGCTAGCGATCATCATCGGCGTTACGATTCTCGGTGAATATAACCAGATGACTTCTCTTACGATGACTTCTCTCGATCGGTATGCAGATTTACGGTTTCGATGTCGATTTTTCTACTTTGATCGATCGGCTCATGATCGGTCGATTATATATCAGTCGACATATATCGGTTTATCTGCATCGAGTTTAGTACATCGAGGTTAGTATATTAGGTTAGCATATCGGTTTAGAACATCGATATCAATCACGTCGATCTTGATCAATGCTCATCTTCATATCTGATCTCGATCCGTCGATCTCGTCGATCTCATCTGCTCCTCTTACGATCGCAACCTTCTCTTACGATCTTACGGTCGGTTTTCTTTCGATCGACATGCGCTCTTCGATCACCGGATCGGCTAAATGCGTCTCTTCTTCGATCATCTAATCAGTACATTTCGGACATCCGATCGGTCATCTGGTCATTTGATCTTCGATCGATCACCGCTTAGCTTTTTCTTCTCTTCTGATTTTGCTCAGCTCATCAGTTAACTCCGGAACTCATCCTACTCATCTGATCTCGATCAGTCTCGTCTGCAACCTTGTCTGATCTCGATCATCTACGTCTGATTTCGTGAGTTCCCCCTCAACTGTTCTCTCATTCCCCCTCAACTTGTTATCTGTAGATTAGCTTCAAAAACACAAGTTGATAATGTTTTGGCATAATTCATCAAAACTAAAATATCCCAACAATTTCCCTCTTTCTGATAATGACGCCAAAACATTTAAAATATATGCATTTACAGAGATCGGGTTTTAGTTTTAAAAAGATCAGTTCAGGTGGTCACTTTGAAAACTGGTGACCTTTTGAACTACCCGCTCTGATACCAATTGATGGTCCCGATTGGAAAACCCATTTTGGCGTGCGAAAGCAAAAAATTTTAAAAGCGATGCATATAAAACAGGGGTGAGGGCAGAGTATTTCCAGATTTTAGCATTTTAAGCTCAATGTGTTGTGTTTTGCTTATAATCGAATGCATATGTCAAGATAAGAACTTAAAGCAGTAAACAACACAACAAAGTATAGTGGTTCGGAGACTCAAGCTCCTACATCCACTCTCGCATTCTGGGAAATTCCTTCAATGGACTTATCACCCTCTCGGGTTTGCCTCTAGATATTTAATGAGCTCACACTCCAACGGGACTTATCACCCTCCACGGGATTGCCTACAGATGTTTACCGAGTTCACACTCCAACGGGACTTATCACCCTCACTCGGGATTGCCTACCCTCCCTTTCGGGATTGCTAGATGTTTACCGAGTTCACACTCACCTACAAACTTAACCGACTGATTTGGGTAAGGTTTGTTTGGTTTCCAACTATGGTGAGATTTTCCCTTACATTTGTTTAGCCTCAATGCTAAGGTTGGGAAAATCTCTCTAAGCTTAGGATACATCGTGAGTTGCTTAGATTGGGTTCTAGAACACTCTTTGAATATATCGTGTATTTCTTGCCTTCGGTGTTCTATGGTGGGAATGCTTGATGATTTGGCTTGATGGATGTTTCACGCATTTTTCCACACTTGATAATGAAGGAAGATCTTGTATTTATAGCGTGGATTTGAATGTTACCGTTGGATGGAGTCACATTCAAATCCATACTATTCTGTAGCTTCTTGCAGCTTTTCCAGGCTGATTGTCTTCCTCTCATTGGTCCACGTCAGCTGATTCTAACGGCTATATTCCTCAGATTCCTCGCCTTGGAATCATTCAGGATTCTCTGAGTCTCAGTGTCTTCAGTTTATCTGAGCCTTTAGGTCTATCTGAGCCTTCAGCTGACTTCTCTTCAATTGCCCGGACCTTGTCTCGATCAGCATCGACACTCAGCCGACCGAGTTCAAGCTCTTCCGACTTCGGACATCGACCCTCTGGTCACTAGCTTTTCAGCTAATCGATCATCAGCGTTACGATTCTCAGTGAATATGACTTCAGATGACTTCTCTTCGATGACTTCTTTCGATCCGGTATCTGATTTACGGTTTTCTAATATCGATTTCTTCTGCTTTGATCGATCGGCTCACATGATCAGATCAGTATAGCATCAGGTCAGCATATCAGTTTATCTGCATCAGATTAGTACATCAGGTTAGCATATTAGGTTAGCATATCAGTTTAGAACATCTGATCTCAATCACGTCTGATCTTGATCATCTGCTCATCTTCATATCTGATCTCAATCACGTCTGATCTCGATCAGTCTCATCTGCTCCTCTTCTGATCTGCAACCTTCTCTTACGATCTTACGGTCGGTTTCTTTACGATCGGCTTGTCTTCTCTCCGATCACCGGATCGGCTAAATGCAATTCTTCGATCATCGATCAGTGCATTACGGACATCGATCGGTCATCTGGTCATCTGATCTTCTGATCAGCTGGCTTAGCTTTTCTTCTCTTCTGATTTTGCTCAGCTCATCAGTTAACTCCGGAACTCATCCTACTCATCTGATCTCGATCAGTCTCGTCTGCAGCCTCATCTGATCTCGATCATCTACGTTTGATTTCGTGAGTTCCCCTTCAATTTGTTCTCTCGTTCCCCCTCAACTTGTTATCTGTAGATTAGCTTCAAAAACACAAGTTGATAATGTTTTGGCATAATTCATCAAAACTAAAATATCCCAACAAAAAGAGTTATGTTTCTTCGCTCTGCAACCCCGTTTTGTTGAGGGGTTCCGGGTGCAGTCAGCTGGGATGCAATCCCTTCATCTGACAAGTAGTTCAAAAAATCATTACTGAGGTACTCGCCTCCACGATCGGATCGTAGAAACTTGATACGTTTTTCCCTATGATTCTCTGCTTGAGCCTTAAATTCTTTGAATTTTTCAAAGGTCTCAGATTTATGCTTCATAAGGAAAATATAACCGTACCTCGAGTAGTCATCAATAAAAGTGATGAAACACTCGTAGCCTCCTCTTGCCATGGTTGACATTGGACCACATACGTCTGTGTGAACGATTTCTAACACTTCTTTGGCTCTATTCCCCTTGGCTCCGAATGCTTTCTTGGTCATTTTACCCTCCAAACATGATTCGCAGGTTGGAATTGGTTCAACTTGGAGAGACTCTAGTGAACTGTCTTTCACCAACCTTTGGATCCTCTTTGGATTAATATATCCCAATCTTAGATGCCATAGAAGTGTTTCGTTCACGTCTGATGAATGTTTTCTTTTACCGGAAACAGTTGATGTGTTATAGGATGCATTTCGTGAGTGGTGTGCACAGTTAATTGTATGGAGATTATTCGACCAATGTCCCATAACAGATACACTCATCATTTCAAGAAATGATGTCATTCTTATTAGAAGAAACTAAGTATCCATTAATAGAATTTTAAAAACTGAAAGTGAATTCTTTCTAAAACTGGGAACATAAAGATAATCTCTTAAAAACTTTATCTTCAAAAGATAGGTGCACTTCTCCCACTGGTTTGAACACTACTCATGTAGCACTGCAATATCTGCTACTTACGTAGCATTGCAATAACCGTTACTTATGTAGCATTACAATATCTGCTACTTACGTAGCATTGCAATAACTGCTACTTTCGTAACATCTCCCAGTGTGATGAGGATCTCACTCCCACTAAGTTGTCGGGTCAGCTGGGACCCCGTAACGTGAAACATACATGGTCAGCAGATCCCGTATCAACTGCTCACGAATGAGAAGTATACGCCGCTAAACAAGTTTCAACAACTAGTGCGTGAGAATTACCTTTCTTTTCGACCCTTTTGGGGTTGGAACGGGCAAACATCCATTGTCCTCTTTCACCACAGCTTAAGCACTTCCTTTTGGATTTTTCCTTGACACCACAAGCATTCCTCATCTTACCATTGCCCTTGGCAACAGTTGAGTTTTATTGCTTATGGCTCTTGGTCCTCTTCTTTTTCTTGTCTCCCCTTGGCCTAGAAAATGAAGACAAACATCTTGCCATCAAAGCTTGAGTTTGGTGCCCCATCAACATCTCTGCTGAGACCAAAGCTTGCAACAAATCAGCTAGCGAGGCAAAAATGTTCAGAAACTTTTGGGCAGAGAGTGAAATACCAAATTCATCTGAGTCCCCAGATTATAATCTGCACTCAAAACCTCAAGTTTGTTCAGATGGGTCATCAATTCTGAGGATGTAATCCCTTACGGGTTTGTCCTCCACCATTTTCAGCGATGACATCTCTCGCAAGGTGATCTGACGGGTCCCGCATTTTTGACCCGTCAGTTGGCTCATCTGATTTTGATATGTCAAGAATCCACTTGTGCTTTTGTGCAGTTAGGACAATTATAATTTTTCGTTTCCAATCAATATAGTTTCCATACATATTGTATTGACTTTAAGTATATTAACAGTGGATTAAAAGGTTACGACATGATGAACTGAAATAAATAATAATATGCATAAACACAAATATATCACAAAATTCGATCACATGTTTCATATTAAAATCTCCAAAAAATATGAACATGCATCAGCCAACATCTCAAAACAGTTTAAATAAGCCACGTGGGGTTCATTATTTAAACACATTCAAGCAGGTTACAAACAAGAACGATTCATAAACCTTTAATATCCAGATTAATAGTTGACTCACTTGACCAATATAAAATTGGCCGGGGACTTCGGGAAGTATATGCATATCAATTTTATACCTAAGTAATAACCATGATTAAATACAGAATTATTATTTCACTTTGAACGAGCCTCGTGGGGAGGGTCATCGTCGCCACTAGTAATAATCCACAATCATCCGTTTGGAATTTATTCATGTGAAAGCTATCTTTTGACCGTCCCGTGAGGGGAATTTCTCCAAAAGAATTCATAAATAAATAAATCATGGAGGTCAATAATTAATTCAATTTTATTATCCGGAATAAAATTGTCAATTAATTGTTTAAACATACTTAGTAATTTTCAAAAGTAAGATTTTTCAAAACATTTTCTCATGCATCGCAAATTTAAACACAATTAAAATAAGCATAAATAATGCATAAACGTCAAGACAAAAATTAAACATATTGGGCACATTTATCCAATTGTCATGGTTAATTTTGTCATGTCTTGATCTTGAGAAATTGTCTTCATAGCCTTCATCGTTCGTCTCGAAAAGCTCCCACTTGACCATCTAAAAAAATGCCTTGTCAAGCCACGTCATTGACCAGCTCGCGGGTCGGAGTGCCCGCCTAGCACTCCCCCGGCCGTGTAGAATAGCCGACGTCTTGCCGGCGCCAGCGCAACAAGACGCCGTCTCGCCGTCGATCTCAGCGGCTTGCGGCGTCGCCCGCCCGCCGCCCTTTTTCGCCTCTGCCGCGTCGCCCACCCACCCACCAGCGTCGCCCACCCATGCCCTCGCGCCTCACCGCCCGCCCGCCCGCGTCGCCGTCGCCATCCAGTGTCGCCGGGCAGAGATCCGTGCGTGCCGCCGGCATCCAAGATCCAGCGTGCCTCCCACGCACGTCTCAAGCGTCCCACGCCCCTACACGCCGGTTAGGATCCCGTCTTTTAATTCTTTTTTTCGCGCCCTTTTCCTCGATCCGGTTATAATTTATTTAAAAATAAATAAACCTAGATCTAGACTAGTCTATTACATTGATCAAATCAAACAAATTCTAATCTACTCGTGGATTTTCTCACGAGGCAAAAACGAATCAAGCTAATCGAATTAAAAACCACAATTTATATGCATGCATAAATAAACACATTAAATTCCATGACAATTGGATACCGCAAAAAAAGATCTAGCAATTCTACTATCCAATTTTAAAATTTAATGACAGCGAATTAAATTACAATTTAAAATTTAGAGCCCGAAACCGAGGCTCTGATACCAGTTGTTGGGGAATTATTTGCCCGGATCTATTCGGGATGAATATTTAAATACAAATTTAATTATGATAATTATTACTAGCATGAATTAACCCATATTAATTCAAATAATAATTCAACAACAAATCATGCATATAAACAGTTCACGTAAATCCTACGCATGCGGAATTACTACGAGTTTACGCGAACTTACCTCTTGGAATGGCAATGGTCTTGTAGATGAAAACACACCAAAAGTCCTTCCCAAGTATTCCCTAGTCCTTGCTCGACAATCCGGTGGAAGGATACTCGCGAACAATTAACAAAAGAAAAAATAAACTTTGTTGCACCACCTTTGTGGATTTACTAATTTTTCCAGCACATGGAATTGTACTTGGGAATGAAAGAATCATCCCCTATTTATAGATGGGTGGTGGTCGAAAATTTTGAGGAAAAACCAATGTGGGAAAATCTTTTCTTGATCTCCAAGAAATTTTGAATATATCTCATATATTCTTTTCTCCATAATTAAAATATTCCACAAAAATCCCACCTCATCTTGTTATGGAATTTTCGAAAATTAAGAGGAAAGAATCCAAGATTTGGATCTTCTTGAATTTATGAGATATACTTGTATTTCAAGAAATACATATCTTTCATAATATCTTTTCAAGAAAATCAAGAAAATCTTTCTTTCCTTTAATTATTCAAAAATTTCAAAATTTACTATATGAATAACCAAGTGGGAGATTTCTTGAATTTAATGAGATAATCTTGTATTCCAAGAATGTTGGGATTATAATTCCCCAACAAAGAATACATATCTTCATTCCATAACAAAATTCAAAGAAAATCTTTCTCCCCCTTTATCCATAATTTTCGAAAAAATATGAGGAAAAAATAAGCAACAAATTTATTTTATTTTTAAACACCTTTTTCAGTTATTGGACTTTATGTTGGGCTACTTGGGGGGCCTTTAGGAGAATTAAGATTGGACCTTCCAATGGATCTTGAATTATCAATATTGAGCCACAATATTATTCAAGCCCATAAATATTAATTAATCCCACTACATAATTAATATTGCACTATCCATCTTAACCCATATTACAGTTAATATGGCTCCCGGTTATTATTTCCCGTGTTTAAGATTATCTAGCCCATTAATTAATTCAAGCCACTGAAATAGCTTTCCATTAATTAATATCTTTTATCCTTGGTAAAGGAACGGTTCAACATTATTATCCATACCGGGAACTAGTTCCACTTGCAAGATTTGGTATGATAAAACTTATGAACCTCCCAAGGGGGCAAATCGAACAAGCGTACTTGCACACGATTCTCCGTATTAAATCTTAGCAATCACATGTGACCAATAATATTGCCCAAGATATAGGGTATTGAATCTCATTGATTCTCTTCCCTCAATAAGTCAAAGCAATAGTTACTTGCCACACGGAATCCTATTTAAGGGACGAAGATTAAGAAATAACTAACCACTGAGGTCTAATTCTTCCTAGTTCAGTTCTGAAGAATTTGTCCTCTTGTAGGTCCTCTTCAATGCATCAGTCATGCACTAGTGTAATCTCTTGGTCAAGACAAACCAATTTGAGCCTTACACTACAACCTTTCACGATGGATTGTTCATTTCCATCTAGGTCGTGAATGGTGTACTTTTAGTTACAATGAACTGTTAATTTAATCTTCTGTGATCTTGGTATCACTAAATTAACTACAATGTAACACGTACTATTTAATGAACAATTATGCAGTAAATATATGTAACATTCGATGATATTTAAAACATCAGTGATAAACAATTTATTTCAGTGAATAAGTCCGAAATTCAGTCAGTCTGATTATACAAAGTAAAAGCATACTTTCCAGTATAATCCCAACAAATCGAGCAGACGGATCAACCACAATGGATAGCCAACGCAGTCTTAGTAAAAAAGGCAAACACCTCTTGGCGACTCTGTATCGATTTCACCGACCTCAATGAAGTCTGCCCAAAAGATTATTTTCCTATGCCCCACATCGATCACCTCGTGGATAGAATTGTTGGACATGAGATGATGACCTTCATGGACGCCTTCGCCAGGTACCATCAGATCGCCATGGATAAAGATGATCAGCAACATACATCCTTTTTTACAGAGAAAAAAGTGTATTGCTGGAAGAGAATGCCATTTGGTTTATAGAACGCAGGGGCGACCTACCAAACGTTTGGTAAATCGAATGTTTGCCGACGAGATAGGGGAAGACCATGGAAGTATACATCAACGACATTGTGGTAAAGAGTGAAAAGAAAGAAGACCATCTGGGCAACCTCGCCCGGACTTTCGACATCTTGAGAAAGTACAACATGCGTCTAAATCCCAAGAAATGCAGTTTCAGAGTTGGTTCAGGAAAATTTATGGGCCATATCATCAGTTAGCGAGGTATCAAAGCTAACCCCAAGAAGATCAAAGCCATCATGGACATGAAACCACCTCACAATATAAAGGAAGTCCAAAGATTGACCGGTTGTCTCACAGCTCTCAACAGATTCGTATCCAGAATGGGGGATAAGTGCAAAACTTTCTTCGAAGTTATGAAGAAAGGAAAATTATCATGGACCCCGCAATGCCAAGCCGCATTTTTGAAGCTCAAAGTATATCTCTCCAATCCTCAAATCTTGGCGAAACTTATTCCGGGCGAGAAGCTTTTCTTGTATCTAGCGGCCTCGGAGTCCGTTCTCAGCGCAGTACTAGTCCAAGCAGAAGGTCAGTACCATCTACCAATATACTTTGTCAGTCAAACCTTGATTGATGCTGAACTCAAGTACCCACCTCTCGAGAAGCTCGCCTACGCCTTGGTCATGAGTGTCCGAAAGCTACGATAGTATTTTTTCGACCACCAAATAGAAGTTTTGACTACCATGCCACTAAGACAAGTTTTGCACCGACCTGATACAGCCAGGCGATTGTTGAAATGGTCCATCGAATTAGGTTAGTTCGGAATCACATTCGCACCCCGAACTGCGATCAAAGCTCAGGTCCTCGCCGATTTTCTTACCGAGCTCACCTTTCCAGAAAAGACAATAGAGGCCATCGATGTCCCTTGGACACTACACGTTGACGGCTCCTCGATGAGCACCCGAGCGAGGGCTGGTGTGGTCCTAATCAGTCCCGAACAACAATCCTTCACAACGGCTGTAAGTTTTGATTTTCAAGCTACCAACAATGAAGCAGAATATGAGGCCTTGATAAATGGTCTGGAAATGGCAATGGCCATTGGGGTACGAAAATTGAAAGTTTACATCGATTCTCAGCTAGTCGTATGGCAGATGTCGGGAGAATACGAAGCACGAGGCGAGCAGATGGTGAAGTACAAACAAATAGCGAAGAGCCTCATAGAAAAGTTTGAAGAAGTACAAATAGAGCTAATACCACGAGCTGAAAACACACAGGCAGATGCTTTGGCCCATTTGGCCACCTCGGAGGGTGCTGCCAAAATGGACAACATCACAGTTACCAAACTCAACGCCCACTCGGCAGGTCGCGGCACCATCGACATAAAAGAAATAACATGGACGAGTCAAGTAAGTCCATCAAACTCACGAATAGAAGTCTTTCAGATCACAGCCCCAGAAGATAATTGGATGACCGACATCAGAGAATACATCGAGAAAGGGACACTGCCAGAAGACAAGGTCGCAGCTTGCCGGTTACAACTAAGAGCGGCGAGGTACACCATAGTCAACGAGAAACTTTACAAGAGAAGTTTCTCGTTGCCACTATTGAAGTGTGTTACACCAGAAGAAGGCCAAGTAATCTTGAAAGAAATCCACGAAGGAGATTGTGGAAATCATACTGCAGGTCAGTCTCTCGTCTACAAAATAATCAGACAGGGTTATTATTGGTTAACTTTGAGAAAAGACGTGAGTGCATACGCGAAGAAGTCCCAACAATGCTAATTTTTCGCCCCAACAATCAAGCAAGCTCCGGAAGAGCTCACCTCGATCTACAGCCCATGGTCGTTCGCGAAATTGGGAATTGACCTAATTGGTCATTTCCCTAAGGCCCCGGGCAGCTCGAAATCTGTCGTGGTCGCTGTAGACTACTTCACCAAGTGGACAGAGGCAGAGCCACTAGCAACCATCACTCAAGAGAAGATCATCCGATTCATCTGGAAAAACATCATCTGTCGTTCCGACCTCCCACAAGCGATTATCATAGACAATGGAAAGCAGTTCGACGGTTTTGAGATCGATAGTTTTTTTGCGAAATGGAAAATCGCAAAATTGTTCTCCACTCCATATCACCCTCAATCCAATGGACAAGTTGAAGTCGTGAACAAGATAATCAAACACACTCTGAAGACCCAACTCACCGAATCAAAGGGACTATGGGCTTTCAAACTTCCCAGCTGACACGTGTTTTGCAACACACTAACCTCTCAAGTATAAGAGGGTCATTGAAGTGCCCAGTTTTAAATATCAATCCACGGGACTAGGTGTGGAATATAGCCCAATTGTTATATGTTGTCGCATGATTATAGTGGGAAACATGTTGGAAACTTAAAAACAAGCAATTATCAACTAAGTAAACAAGTAACAAACAATAAAATAGTAAGCAACAAGTAAAGCAACTAGATTAAAAGTGTTTTGTGACTGAGAGGTGTTCGGGTGTTGATCCTCGGATGATGTTCAATTAACTATTGCCTAGGTGGTTATCTCTACGTCCGGTTACTCCCTAAGAACGATCACAATTCATTAACCATCACCGTACTTGGTAAGCCTAGGATCCGGTTTCATTAAACTCCTAAGATCGGGATGGAATTCACTCTTTCTCACCCGGGTAATTGCAAAGGAAGGGCCCTCTAACTAACTAACTACTCCCTACCCTTGTGTTCCCACTTGAAGCATAGAGATCATTCACATTAATTTCTTCATTTTCAACACTAGTGGCTAACTAGTGAATCAATGTGAACTAAGGGAATTCTAACGATCCTACCCAACTCTCGTCGCAATAGGATGTGAATTGACTCAAAACCGGGAATCACACCAATACCTATCTGTCTACCCACATTTACCCAACTCTCGTTGCAATAAACTAGACAAAACGAACAAGCTAATAGCCCAACCCACCGAATTTGATCACTAAACAACCCATAATTCAAAAGACAACCATTAATAGAGATAATCCACCATTAACAAGTAATTAATCAACCATCAACCCAATTCACAACACCCAAACACAAAAGAACCTTAGCCCATGGTGCTACAAGCAATACACATGGCTAATATGCAAATAAACAAGAAACCCATATGAAAATAAGCAATAAGCAACAAGTAGAAACAAATAAACACCTTACTCTTAAGATTTAAGCACCAATCCATATAAATTCCATCAATACTCCTTGGTTTCTTGCTCAAAACTGAAATAAACACTCTATCTATGATATGCTATAACTATCTAAGCTATCTATGGAAGCAAAATTGAAAAACAGGAAAAAGTATTAGTTGCAGCTCTCAAAAGTATCACTTCCTATCATCTCCTTCACTCCCTATTGCTGCTATCTGATGAAAAAATGAACTCAAGGCTTTTTATATGGTTTTGAATCCTCTGGCACGTGTCCCTAGGTCAGAAATGGGGACCTCAGATATTTTGACTTGCTCGACTCGAGCAGAGGTGAAATCGTGCACCAGTTTTCATTTTTTCAGGCTGCTCGACTCGAGCAGCGTTGCTCGACCAAAATTGGGTCGAGCAACTCAAAATTTCGGAAATCACCTCCCTTGCTCGACCAAAGGGAGGTCGAGCAAGGTTGCTCGACTCGAGCAGCAGGTCGAGAAACTGTAGGTTGTGCAGCTTCGGTCGTCGTTTTCTTCATAACTTGAGCTCCCGAACTCCAATTGACTTGATTCTTTTTGCGTTGCGGCCCTCATTTCAAGCTCTTTCACATGGTTCAACTATATTCTCCTACATACTTCTAGATCAGAGCAGTTTATTTAATCAATTCTAGCTTGTTTCCACTCGTTTCCTACACAATGAACCAAACATGCCCTTTCTCCACATTTAGGCACAATTAAGTAAAATTAGTGCAATAAAACCACGAAATGCTATCAAATTAAGCTCAAAATCACATAAATACAAGCAATGACGACCCCTAATCAACCACTTGCTATCATCCCCTTCACTCCCTATTGCTCCTGAATGATGAAAAAACAAACTCAAGGCTTTTTACATGGTTTTGAATCCTCTGGCACGTGTCCCTAGGTCAGAAATGGGGACCTCAGATATTATGACTTGCTCGACTAGAGCAGGTCTGCTCGACTCGAGCAGAGGTGAAGTCGTGCACCCGTTTTCATTTTTTCAATTTTGGAAATCACCTCCCTTGCTCGATAAAAGGGAGGTCGAGCAAGGTTGCTCGACTCGAGCAGCAGGTCGAGCAACTGGAGGTTGTGCAGCTTCGGTCGTCGTTTTCTTCATAACTTGAGCTTCCGAACTCCGATTGACTTGATTCTTTTTGCGCTGCGACCCTCATTTCAAGCTCTTTCACATGGTTCAACTCTCTTCTCCTACATCCTTCTAGATCAGAGCAGTTTATTTAATCAATTCTAGCTTTTTTCCACTCGTTTCCTACACAATGAACCAAACATGCCCTTTCTCCACATTTAGGCACAATTAAGTGAAGTTAGTGCAATAAAACCACGAAATGCTATCAAATTAAGCTCAAAATCACATAAATACAAGCAATGACGACCCCTACTCAAACTCCCCAAACTTAAAGCGTTGCTTGTCCCCAAGCAACAAAAGAAAATAGAACAAGGGGGAGGAATTGTGAAGTATGCAATGTATGGACACCAAGACTCATGCAATGGACTTTAAGGCTCATATCAAATGAACAAGGAATCACAAGTGAAATCTCATACCACAATCAAACATGCAATGATCAAGATAAGACAAGTTAAAGTGCACTATCCCCACTCTTTTATGGAAGTAATTCACACAAAGCTCAATTTTCAAGGGACGTGTTTACACTCTTTCAATCAATCCACTCCATGCAACATCCATAGGCTTGCCCCTCATCTCCATTCTCCACCAACTCTTTTGGTCGGTAATCAAATAAAAAAGGTCTTTCATAAGGTGGTAATGTAGTCTCTTTGGACAAAGGTGTGGTAAAATTTGGGAAAAAGTAACTCAATTCCTTGTAGAGCAACAAGTGTTGGTAAATCAACCACTCAAGAATTTTTTGAACACAAACTCAACACTCATTTCTCTTTCTTTTCTCATTTCAAACTCACAAAAACCCAATTCACCTTCCCTTTCTTTTCTTTTGTTTTTCTCTTGGAGCCATTTTTCTTTTTCAAGTTCCTTTGAAACCTTGTTTTCATCTTTTTTTTTTCTTTTCATTTTTCAAGGTTTCTTCTTCTAGCCTTGTTTCTCTTTTTCACATTTTTTTTCTCAAGACTTATTTTCTTTCTTTCCTCATCCTTGCTCAATCTCTTTTTGCATTTTTTCTCAACTTTTTCACATTGACAACTCAAAATCCACTCATTTATGCTTTGTTCTTCCATTATTTACCAACCATGAAGCTCTACAAGTCAATAGGGATCAAAATGAGGCTCAAGAAAGAAATGGTAAAAATGGCTAAATCAATGTAGCTTGCCAACAAAAATAGGCTTAAAGGCTCAAATGGGCTTACTACGGATTGATTTCATTCGGTGGGATTTATTTGGCCAAGTGACTCATCAAACAAAAATGGCCTCCAATCATCTTTAACACCTTTCCAAAAATATGATCTCAAACAAGACAAAGGGGCAAGTTCTAGCATGCATTTTGTGAATGATCCACTCAAGAAAGAAATTAAATCACAATATGCATGATTCAAATGACTCAATTCTCTCAAGATTTGCATTAGGGAATAGTCACACCATCCCTTGTCTATCCATTTCAAAGCATGTAATCAAGTAGTGCAATCCTCCAACAAGTAACCACCTCATCACATCAAATACTACCAATCATCCAAGCAAAAGTCTCAACATCACATACAAAAACATCCACAACAATCCAATACCAAAGGAGCAAATATACCACCAAAAACAACATGAAGCATAAGTGCAAGTGAATTTGTGAAAACGAACACACCCCTCAAACTTTTTCATTGCTATGCAATTAAAAGTTTGGAAAAATAGTGAAACAAAGAGTATGCACCAAACACCATGACCATTAAGCTTTAAGCTAACCACATTTCAACAATTAAGCTCATCTACATTCATCTTCAACAAGCAAGTATACCAACAAAAGAGAGCCCAACACGGCAAAATTCATATACAAGTATTTTCACCATTAAGCTAAAAAACATGCCACACGGTGAACATCACCAAAACCAAAATGGGGGTGTGCCGGTGCAACAAAAATGCATAAGAAAATGCACACCCCCCCAAACTTAGACTTTGCAAAGCAAATCTAAGTTCGGGGAAAGTGCTTGTACCTAAAGTGTCATTCGAGTACACATCTTCCTTTAAAGCTCGATAATTCACCAAACCTCGAACACACGACCCCATCACCTAAAAAAAACAACACTATACAAAACACTATCAAACGAACACACGAACACATAAAAGCAGTAAAAATGGGTTATCTCCCATTGAGTGCTAGGTTTAACGTCCTTTGCCGGACAAAGCTTAAAGTCGCTCAACTCAATTCAAGAAAATTGACACCAACGATCCCAACTTGGGATGTGGAAAGGTAATGCTTGACCCGGTGACCATTGACCATGAAGTGGTCACCCTTTTCATTCTTCAACTCCATATATCCACTTGGAAACACTTTGGCAACCTCAAACGGCCCACTCCAACGAGATTTCAACTTCCCGGGAAAGAGTTTCAACCGGGAATTGAACAATAGTACCTTATCTCCAACTTTGAACTCCTTCTTTTTGATCCTTTGGTCGTGCCAACACTTAGTCTTTTCCTTGAAAATTCGGGAGCTCTCATAAGAATTCTCACGGAACTCTTCCAACTCATGGAGTTGAAGCAATCGATTCTCCCCCGCCTTATCGCCATCCATGTTCAATTGTTTGGTGGCCCAATAAGCTTTGTGCTCTAGCTCAACCGGGAGATGACACGATTTACCAAAGACAAGTTGGTACGGAGACATGTTCAATGGAGTTTTGTAAGTCGTTCGATAGGCCCACAAGGCATCATCAAGGCGAATCGCCCAATCTTTCCGATTCGAGTTCACCGTCTTTTCTAAGATGTGCTTGATTTGATGATTTGAAACCTCCGTCAATCCATTTGTTTGTGGGTGATATGCGGTGGAGACCTTGTGCTTGACCCCATACTTCCCAAGCAACTTTTCCATGGCTCGATTGACAAAGTGGGTCCCCCCATCACTTATCATGGCTCTTGGCACTCCGAATCGGGTGAACACATTCTTCTTGAGGAATTGAATCACTGTTTTTGCATCATTGAGCTTGGTAGGAATGGACTCAACCCATTTTGACACGTAATCCACCCCAACAAGGATATAGATGAATACAAATGAAGGGGGAAACGATCCCATGAAATCAATCCCCCAAACGTCAAAAATCTCTACCTCCAAGAAGATGTTCAAAGGCATTTCATCTCTCTTGGTGATGGTCCCCATCCTTTGGCATCGATCACATCTTTGAACAAACTCTTGGCTATCTTTGAAGATCGTAGGCCAAAAGAAGCCCGATTGGAGAACTTTCATTCCCATTTTTGATGCTCCGAAATGGCCTCCACATGGCAAAGAGTGACAATGGGTCAAGATCTCGTCAACCTCTTCTTTTGGAACACATCTTCTCATGATCGAGTCTTGACCTCTCTTGTATAACACCGGATCATCCCAAATGAAACTCTTCACATCTTTGAGAAATTTCTTTTTGGCATGTGAAGGGATTTCATTGGGAAGCTTTCCACAAGTCAAGTAGTTGGCAAAGTCGGCATACCATGGTTCTTGCACCTCAATTCTCATTACCAAAATCTTCTCAACTTTTTCAAAGAACTCCTCCAACTTCAAAAGCTTCTCATCCGGGAATTCTTCCTTTACCTCGATTTCTTCTTCTACAAAGTCTTGGTCCCTCTCTAGCCTCGAAAGATGATCGGCTATCACATTTTCGGTCCCCTTCTTGTCCCGAATCTCTATATCAAACTCTTGAAGGAGAAGCACCCATCGGATCAACCTTGGCTTTGCATCTTTCTTTGCCATAAGGTACCGAATTGCCGCATGGTCCGTGTACACAATAGTTTTTCCTCCCACAAGATAGGGGCAAAATTTATCAAACGCATAGACCACGTTCAATAGTTCCTTCTCCGTTGTGGTGTAATTGGCTTGGGCGGGGTTGAAGGACTTCGAAGCATAATAGATAGCTCTAAACTTCTTCTCCCGGACTTGCCCAAGTACCACCCCCATTGCATAATCGCTTGCATCGCGCATGAGAACGAATTGTTCCTCCCAATTCGGAGTCACCAAAATCAGAGAGGCTATAAGTGCTTCCTTCAATGCTAAGAAAGCTTCAAGACAATCATTAGTGAACACAAATGGGACATCCTTTTCAAGTAGATGAGAGAGGGGCTTTGAGAGTTTAGAAAAATCTTTTATAAACCTTCTATAGAAGTCGGCATGTCCCAAGAAGGAACGGATGCCTTTTTCATTAGAAGGTGGAGGAAGTTTCTCAATTGCCACCACTTTTGCTCGATCTACTTGAAGTCCCTTTGAAGAAACATGGTGACCAAGTACAATCCCGTCCTTAACCATGAAATGATATTTTTCCCAATTAAGGACAAGGTTAGTCTCTTGGCACCTTGTTAGCACGAGTTCAAGGTTAAAGAGACACTTATCAAATGATTCACCAAACACAGAAAAATCATCCATAAACACTTCCATCACATTTTCAATCAAACCATGGAAGATCGACATCATGCACCTTTGAAACGTAGCCGGAGCATTGCACAACCCGAAGGGCATGCGTCTCCAAGCATACGTTCCATAGGAACAAGTGAATGTCGTCTTCTCTTGGTCCTCCGGTGCAATCATGATTTGATTATAACTGGAGTACCCATCAAGAAAACAATAGAAATCGAAACCCCCAAGTCTATCTAGCATTTGGTCCATGAAGGGAAGGGGAAAGTGATCTTTGCATGTAGCTTTGTTCAATTCCCTATAGTCTACACACACTCTCCACCCCGTAGCTACCCGTGTAGCTATCACCTTATCATTATCGGTTTTGATAACCGTCATCCCCCCTTTCTTAGAAACCACGTGGAGTGGTGACACCCATGGACTATCCGAAATTGGGTAAATCATACCCGCATCAAGAAATTTTATGACCTCTTTCCTAATTACCTCTTGGATTATAGGGTTCACCCTCCTTTGGTGTTGGACAATTGGTTTACTCCCCTCCTCTACTCTTATTCTATGCATGCATAAGGAGGGGTTAATTCCCTTGATATCCTCAATTGTCCACCCAATTGCGGACTTGTGCTTACGAAGCACCCCCAACAATTTATCTAACTCACACGAATTGAGAAAGGAAGAAACGATTACCTAAAATTTTTCACCATCCTCAAGATAGGCATATGTGAGATGCTCGGGCAATGGCTTTAACCCAATTTTCTTCTCCTCTTGCTTTATCACTCCTTCAACCGGTTCCCTTAATGGCAAGCTTGGGATCTTGTTCCTTCCCCACACTTCATTAACTTGATCCACTTCAAGCACATCTTTGCAATCATCCTCCTCAAAGGAGCTTTCATCGTTCTCAAAGAGTGCATTGTAGTATCCATTGGCAAAGTAGGGGTCAAAGGATTTTTCAAATTCCGTTTGAACACTATTTTCAACGACATCAATCGTTTTGCACTCCTCCTTCTCAAGTGTATGCTTCATGGCTTTGTAGGAGTCAAACACGAGCTCCTCATCATCAAGCTTCAAGGTCACCTTGCCCGTATACATGTCCACCACCGCCCTTGCGGTAGCTAGAAATGGTCTACCCAAGATCAAGGGGATTTCAACGTCCTCTTCCATCTCTAGCACCACAAAGTCCGTCGAGAACACGAATTTATCAATTTTTACGAGCACATCTTCCACAATACCATCCGGGTAGGTGATGGAACGATCTGCCAATTGTAATGTCATGGACGTTGGTTGGAGCTCACCGATTTTCAAACGGTCGTAGATTGATCTTAGCATAAGATTGATGCTCGCCCTAACGTCACTTAGAGCATTTCTCTTCTCCGTATTGCTTAGCTCACACATCAAAGTGAGGCTTCCGGGATCTTCGACTTTCTTTGGAAGGTTCCTTTGTAGTAGAGCACTACACTCACTTGTTAGGCTTATCATCTCACCACCTTCCGCCTTTCTTCTCTTGGTGACCAACTATTTAAGAAACTTTGCATAAGATGGCATTTCCTCAATTGCCTCCAAGAAGGGCACGTTCAAGGTCACTTTCTTGAAAATTTCCGAGAATTTGGCGAACTTATCATCAAGCTTCTTTTTCATGAAACGTTGAGGAAAAGGTGGTGGAATGGGGGTTTTAGGAATTCCCCATCCATCACACTCAACCTTTTCATTTTTCTCCTTCAATTATTTAGTCTTTTTCCATTTCGGAACCCTTTTCTCTTTAACCCCTTCCTCCTCAACACAAATATCTTCAACAACAATCTCCTCCTCCTTATCGTTCTTTTCTCCCTCCTTTTCTACCTCATCATCTTCCAACGTCATGCTCGGCCCATCATACCTCGTACCACTCCTCAATTCAATGGCCTTACAATGTTCTCTAGGTTCACCTCCGTCGTGGAGGGGAACTTTCCTTTGTCCTTCCCTTGGCTTGAGGATGCCACTTGACCTAGTTGGAATTCCAAGTTCTTCAATTGGCTAGAGAGTGATGTAATAGCATTTGGAATATTTCCAAGATTCTTCAAGTCTTCTTCAATCTTATCAAACCGTTGATTCGACTTTTGAGTTTGTTGATTCGAAAGATTGATGAAGGTGGCCAAACTATCCTCCAAAGTAGGTCTTCCTTCGTTGTTTGGGGCACGGGCTCCGGGATCAAATCTCAGTGGTAGAGTGAGGGCGGCCTTCGGGTTAGAGTATGAAAAGTTTTCATGTTTACAGAGGTTTTGGTTGTAGGAGTTATTGTGTGGGAAGGATTGGGTGTTTTGGTTTTGATTTTGACCTTGATTTTGGCTAGATGATTGGTTTTGGTTGCTTTGGCCTTGGAAGTTTGATGATGGATTGTTTTGGTTTGAGAAGTTTGATGAATGGTTGTTTTGGTAACGGTTTTGGTAGTTTGAGAATTGGTTTTGGAAGTTTTGGTTGGGATTTTGGTAGTGTGAAGGTTGGTTTTGGAAGTTTTGGTTGGGGTTTTGGCAGTAGTTACCTTGGAATTGTTGATTCCCTTGGTAGTTTCCTTGATAATTCCCCCTTCCCATGTAATTGGCTTCCTCAACTTGATTAGCATTCAATGGCACCTCCATGTTCCCTCCCAATATTCCTCTCCTTCGGCTTTCAGCTAACGAATCAACCTTGTTCATTAAAACTCTCATTGCTTCCGCCATCGCGTTGTTTGGATCACTATCCATTTGGGAGATCTTTTGGACATCGGACGGCCAAGTGAAGGTGTTGTTGGCAATTCGATCAATCAATGCCAACCCTTCCTTACCGGTCTTTTCAAAAATCGATCCACCCGATGATGAATCGATAAACATCCTTCCCTCATCGTTCAAACCATAGTAGAAATAACTCACCACTTGATCGTTGACAAAATTGTGTTGTGGGCATCTCCTTAACATGGCATTATATCTCTCCCAAGCTTCGTATAAGTTCCCCCCACCTCTTTGTCGAAATTGTGCGATCTCCTTCTTTCATTGAAGTGTCATTGCGGGTGGAAAGAACTTCATCAAGAACTTTTGGCATAGTATGTCCCACGAGCCAAGACTATCGGGGGGTAAGGAGACTATCCAATATTTTGCCTTGTCCCTCAAGGTGAAGGTGAAGGTTCGAGCTCTCCAAGCGTCATCCGTGACCCCATTGATCTTGACGGTGTCCGCATACTCTAAGAATTGAGCGATATGCCGATTTGGGTCCTCATTCTTCCCTCCACCAAATTGTTGTTTTTGGAGCATTTGAATGAGGGCCGGCTTGATTTCAAAGTTATTCGCCGCAATCGCCGGATGGGCGATGCCATCATAGTGCCTTTGCACTTGAGGGTTGAAGTATTCCCACATTGGGCGATCTCCATTGTCACCCCCTTCCAAATTCATCCGATTGTGTTGATTTTCGCCCATTGCTCTTTGTTGGGCTAATCTTCGATTCCGGTCTCGATTTCTTCTCCTAGTCGTGGCTTCAATCTCAAGATCAATGGGAATTGGTTCAATCCCACTTGCTCTTGTGATTATACACACCTAGAGAATCAACAAAAACCACAAATCTCCAAGCCAACTATTAGCAATGTTAGTTACTTAAAAGAAAAAAAAACACTAGTAATCACGTTCAACGAACAACTACTTATACTCAACACAACCTAGTCCCCGGCAACGGCGCCAAAAACTTGACACGTGTTTTGCAACACACTAACCTCTCAAGTATAAGAGGGTCGTTGAAGTGCCCGATTTTAAATATCAATCCACGGGACTAGGTGTGGAATATAGCCCAATTGTTATATGTTGTCGCATGATTATAGTGGGAAACATGTTGGAAACTTAAAAACAAGCAATTATCAACTAAGTAAACAAGTAACAAACAATAAAATAGTAAGCAACAAATAAAGCAACTAGATTAAAAGTGTTTTGTGAGTGAGAGGTTTTTTGGTGTTGATCCTCGGATGATGTTCGATTAACTATTGCCTAGGTGGTTATCTCTACGTCCGGTTACTCCCTAAGAACGATCACAATTCATTAACCATCACCGTACTTGGTAAGCCTAGGATCCGGTTTCATTAAACTCCTAAGATCGGGATGGAATTCACTCTTTCTCACCCGGGTAATTGCAAAGGAAGGGCCCTCTAACTAACTAACTAACTACTCCCTACCCTTGTGTTCCCACTTGAAGCATAGAGATCATTCACATTAATTTCTTCATTTTCAACACTAGTGGCTAACTAGTGAATCAATGTGAACTAAGGGAATTCTAACGATCCTACCGAACTCTCGTCGCAATAGGATGTGAATTGACTCAAAACCGGGAATCACACCAATACCTATCCGTCTACCCACATTTACCCAACTCTCATTGCAATAAACTAGACAAAACGAACAAGCTAATAGCCCAACCCACCGAATTTGATCACTAAACAACCCATAATTCAAAAGACAACCATCAATAGAGATAATCCACCATTAACAAGTAATTAATCAACCATCAACCCAATTCACAACACCCAAACACAAAAGAACCTTAGCCCATGGTGCTACAAGCAATACCCTTGGCTAATATGCAAATAAACAAGAAACTCATATAAAAATAAGCAATAAGCAACAAGTAGAAACAAATAAACACCTTACTCTTAAGATTCAAGCACCAATCCATACAAATTCCATCAATACTCCTTGGTTTCTTGCTCAAAACTGAAATAAACACTCTATCTATGCTATGCTATAACTATCTAAGCTATCTATGGAAGCAAAATTGAAAAACAGGAAAAAGTATTAGTTGCAGCTCTCAAAAGTATCACTTGTTGTCATCCTCTTCACTCCCTATTGCTGCTATCTGATGAAAAAACGAACTCAAGGCTTTTTATATGGTTTTGAATCCTCTAGCACGTGTCCCTAGGTCAAAAATGGGGACCTCAGATATTTTGACTTGCTCGACTCGAGCAGAGGTGAAGTCGTGCACCCGTTTTCATTTTTTTAGGCTGCTAGACTCGAGCAGCATTGCTCGACCAAAATTGGGTCGAGCAACTCAAAATTTCAGAAATCACCTCCATTGTTCGACCAAAGGGAGGTCGAGCAAGGTTGCTCGACTCGAGCAGCAGGTCGAGAAACTGCAGGTTGTGCAGCTTCGGTCGTCGTTTTCTTCATAACTTGAGATCCCGAACTCCAATTGACTTGATTCTTTTTGCGTTGCGGCCCTCATTTCAAGCTCTTTCACATGATTCAACTCTATTCTCCTACATACTTATAGATCAGAGCAGTTTATTTAATCAATTATAGCTTGTTTCCACTCGTTTCCTACACAATGAACCAAACATGCCCTTTCTCCACATTTAGGCACAATTAAGTAAAATTAGTGCAATAAAACCACGAAATGCTATCAAATTAAGCTCAAAATCACATAAATACAAGCAATGACGACCTCTAATCATCCACTTGCTATCATCCCCTTCACTCCCTATTGCTGCTAAATGATGAAAAAACGAACTCAAGGCTTTTTACATGGTTTTGAATCCTCTGGCACGTGTCCCTAGGTCAGAAATGGGGACCTCAGATATTATGACTTGCTCGACTAGAGCAGGTCTGCTCAACTCGAGCAGAGGTGAAGTCGTGCACCCATTTTCATTTTTTTAGTTTCGGAAATCACCTCCCTTGCTCGATAAAAGGGAGGTCGAGCAAGGTTGCTCGACTCGAGTAGCAGGTCGAGCAACTGCAGGTTGTGCAGCTTCGGTCGTCGTTTTCTTCATAACTTGAGCTCCCAATCTCCGATTGACTTAATTCTTTATGCGTTGCGACCCTCATTTCAAGATCTTTCACATGGTTCAACTATCTTGTCCTACATCCTTCTAGATCAGAGCAGTGTATGTAATCAATTCTAGCTTTTTTCCACTCGTTTCCTACTCAATGAACCAAACATGCACTTTCTCCACATTTAGGCACAATTAAGTGAAATTAGTGCAATAAAACCACGAAATGCTATTAAATTAAGCTCAAAATCACATAAATACAAGCAATGACGACCCTTAATCACCAGCATCTTGTGGTCATACCGAACCACGTTTCGAAACTCAATAGGTGAAATGCCTTTTGCTTTGGCATTCGGGACCGAGGCAGTCATACCAGTCGAGGTCATTGTCATAAGCCATCGGACGTCGTAGGCCATCACGGAGGATAACGATCACGCCATATCTCTCAGCCTCGACCTTCTCGAAGAGAGAAGACTAGAAGCCAACTTGAAAAATGTAAGTTATAAACAGAAGTCGGAGAAATACTACAACTCAAAAGCAAAAATCCGAAGATTCAGAGTCGGCGACCTCGTCTTAAGAAAAATCATCGGAGTCCAGAAAGGAGTTTTTAGCCCGACATGGGAAGGCCCGATGAAAATCTCAAAGTGCTTACCAAATGGGGCTTACGAGCTCGAGGACATGGAGGGCATTCCCGCAATGTACCCTTGGAATGCGACCTACCTAAAGAAGCTCTACCAGTAACTACCTATCTTCAATCATGCATCATGTCTGTCATAAGTTTTGTCAAAAATAGAAATAAAATCATGTTTATCTGAAGTTCTTTGAGAATTAGAATTTATCATTTTCTATGCAATTTTTTACATTCACGGACTTGGGGGACTGGTCCCCGACCTCCCACTAGTTTGGTCAAAGATAGATCTGCAAATGAAAAAAGATAAGCAAAACATGTAGAAAATTCTTCTAAAAAACACTTAGAACAAAATAAAAGCAAGTCTCCTACAGTTTTTAACAAAGTATATCTTGTCATAAATTTTTCACGGTTTTTTAAAATCTTTCACATTTACAAACTTGAGAGACTGGTCCCCGACCTCTCATGAGTTCGATCAAAGAAAATATTCGCAAATAGAAATAATAGAATTAAGGTCTAGAAAATTCATGGCCATATTCCTAAAGACTAGGGACAGGGGGATAAAATGTCAGCATCACGAGAAGTCATTTCAACAAAATCATGTTTGTCCAAAGTCTTTAGAAAATTTCAAAGACACTCAGGTCGCATATCATCTATAAGACGACCTTGGTCGCATGCCCTATCTAAGTCGACACTCAGGTCGCATTAGCAAAGGCATGAACATATGCCATGTTGGAAGCATCATTTCTTTGAACTTTCACCTCTTCAGGGATGCCTTGAATCACCTCGGCCTGGCGGCGAACATCCTCACCAAGTTTCTGGTTTTGTTGGAGAACATCGGCGGCATACTCTTTACTTGCCGAGAAGTCCTTCTCGGCAAGATGAACCGAATACTCTCAACAAAAGCAACTGGTGCAAGGGGGATATTTTAGGCAGGGAACATAAAACGGATAATCCAAGAAAAAGAAATTATCAAACTCACTTACCGGGGAGTTCGGGCGACAAAGATCCACGGGGAGGCACACCTAAACCGGCATGTTCTCAACACTTCTCGCGGGCGAGCCCAGATAAAGATCGCTCGTCGAGGTTGATCAAACAGACTTGAACATAGCCAGGTAAGGAAGGGGAACGAGACCTCGGAAAGCTTGGTGGCAGGAGGACCTGAAAAGACTGACACGAGTTAAATCAGTACTCCAAAGATCAAAGAAAAGCGAACATCTTACGTTTGAATTCTGCATAATCTTGCGGTATCGATCGAAAGCCGAGAAGGTCGGGCTCCACCCAAACCGGACTCTGCCACGCCCCTCCAACAAAACAAAACTTCTCCCTCTAACCTTGAACCTTGTTCGAGAGATCCTCGATAACCTTCATTCGAGGTCACGACTTGACATAGTAATAACCATGCCCACCTTCCTTTTGAGATCCCTCCCACCTTGCCAGTGAGATCACATAATTCAACTCTTTTGCCATCGGGAAAGCTCGGGGCTGGACGAGGCCGAAGAGAGTCAATAACCCAATTATAATACTCCAACCGTTTGGATGAATCTGAGTCGGAGCCAATCCCCAGAAATTTAGGAGATTGCTAATGACAGGATGAAGCGGGAAGCGGATCCTGTTGGGATTATACTGGAAAGTATGCTTTTATTTTGTATAATCAAAACTGAATTTCGGACTTATTTACTGAAATAAATTGTTTATCACTGATGCTTTAAATATTATCGAATGTTACATATATTTACTGCATAACTGTTCAATAAATAGTACGTGTTACATTGTAGTTAATTTAGTGATACCAGATCACAGGAGATTAAATTAACAGTCCCTTGTAACTAAAAGTAAACCATTCAAGACCTAGATGGAAATGAACAACCCATCATGAAAGGTTGAAGTGTAAGGCTTAGATTGGCTTGTCTTGACAAAGAGATTACACTAGTGCATGTCTGATGCGCTGAATAGGACCTACAGGAGGACAAATTCTTCAGAACTGAACAAGGAAGAATTAGACCTCAGTGGTTCGTTATTTCTTAATCTTCGTTCCTTAAATAGGATCACGTGTGATTGGTAACTATTGCTTTGACTTATCATGGGTAGAGAATCAACGAGATTCAATACTTTTTATCTTGGGCAATATTATTGGTCACATGTGATTGCTAAGATTTAATACGGAGAATCGTGTGCAAGTACGCTTGTTCGATTTGCCCCCTTGGGAGGTTCATAAGCTTTATCATACCAAATCTTGCAAGTGGAATTAGTTTCCGGTATGGATAATAATGTTGAACCGTTCCTTGACCAAGGACAAAAGATATTAATTAACGGAAAGCTATTTCAGTGGCTTGAATTAATTAATGGGCTAGATAATCTTAAACACGGGAAATAATAACCGGGAGCCATATTGACTGTAATATGGGTTAAGATGGATAGTGCAATATTAATTATGTAGTGGGATTAATTAATATTTATGGGCTTGAATAATATTGTGGCTCAATATTGATAATTCAAGATCCATTGGAAGGTCCAATCTTAATTCTCCTAAAGGCCCCCTGAGTAGCCCAACATATAGTCCAATAACTGAAAAATGTGTTTAAAATAAAATAAATATTGTTGCTTATTTTTCCTCATTTATATCGAAAATTATGGATAAAAGGGGAGAAAGATTTTCTTTGAATTTTGTTATGGAATGAAGATATGTATTCTTGGAATACAAGATTATCTCATTAAATTCAAGAAATCTCCCACTTGGTTATCTATAAGAGAATTTTCGAAAATTTTGAAAGATAAAGGGCAAGAAAGATTTTCTTGATTTTCTTGAAAAGATATTATGGAAGATATGTATTTCTTGAAATGCAAGAATATCTCATAAATTCAAGAAGATCCAAATCTTGGAATCTTGCCCATTATTTTCGAAATTATCCATAACAATAGAGTAGATGGGATTTTGTGGAATATTATAATTATGGAAAAAAGAATATAGGAGATATATTCAAGATTTCTTGGAGATCAAGAAAAGATTTTCCCACATTATTTTTGGCCACAATTTTCGACCACCTATGCTCTATAAATAGGGGATGACTCTTTCATTCCCAAGTACAATTCCATGTGCAGGAAAAATTAGTAAATCCACAAAGGTGGTGCAACATAATTTATTTTCCTTTTGTTAATTGTTCACAAGTGTCCTACCATCGGATAATCGAACAAGGATTAAGGGAATACTTGAGAAGTTCTTTTGGTTAGTCTAATCAGCCAGATCACTGCCATCCCAAGAGGTACGTTCACGTAAACTTGTAGAATTCCGCATGCGTAGGATTTACGTGAATTAATTATATGCATGATATGTTGTTGGATTATTATTTGAATTAATATAGGATTAATTCATGCTAGTAATAATTATAAGAATTAAATTTGTATTTAAATATTCACCCCGAATAGATCTGTGCAACTTATTCCCCAACAACTGGTATCGGAGCCACGGTTTGAGACTCAATTTTTAAATTGTAATTTAATTCACGACATTAAATTTGAAATTGGATAGTAGAATTGCTAGATCTGTTTTGCAGGTATCCAATTGTCATGGAATTTAATGTGTTTATTTATGCATGCATATAAATTGTGGTTTTTAATTCGATTCGTTCGGATTCGTTTTGCCTCGTGAGAAAATCCATGAGTAGATTAGGATTTGTTTGATTTGATCAATGTAATAGACTAGTCTAGATCTAAGTTTATTTATTTTTTGTAAATAAATTATAACAGGATCGAAAAACTAGGACGAGACGAAGAATTAAAGGATAAAATCAGAACCGGCGTAGGCGGCTATACGCGAAAACGAAGTTTATGGCGCATCGCTGACGCGGACGCTGGCTGGTGCACGTAAAGACGGTGCCCGGCGAGGCCGAGGGCCGAGCGCTGCCATGAGATGTTGGAGCCACGGGCGGCGCTAGGCGACACGCGCTGCACCGCATACAGAAAGCGGTCGACGGATCGAGGCGGACGCGCGCGGTGACTTTAAGGTATACGAGGCAAGTGGTGGTATTTGTTACACATGTGACGCCAAGTATTACGCTACGCCGAGGAGCTACCGACGTCAGAGGTATGCCGAGATCAAGGGAGAAGCCTCACGAGTATAGTTGAGAATGACTTAACAGTGGTCATTGACGCCAGATCTCAAGCCGAAGGAAATACTCATGCGGCATTTTGAGGAGACGGAGTTCTTTTCGAGACGATCGAGTGGGAGAAATTAAAGACGGTGTTTCTTCAAGATCAAGCCAAGAAAAATCAAACCATGACAATTGGATAATTTGTGCCCAATATGTTTATTTTTCTGTTTTGCTTGATTTATTATTGTGTTATCTTATGCTTTATTTAATTTGTTTAAATGTGTTTGCATGAGAGTTGCCCAATGAAAAATCTCACCTTCAAAAATTACTAAGTATGTTTAAATAATTAATTGACAATTTTATTCCGGATAATAAAATTGAATTAATTTTGACCTCCATGATTTATTTATTTGTGAATTCTTTTGGAGAAATTCCCCCCACGGGACGGTCAAATGATAGCTTTCACATTAATGAATTCCAAATGGATGATTGTGGGTTAGTATTAGTGGCGACGATGACCCTCCCCACCAGGCTCGTTCAATACGAAATAATAATCATGTATTTAATCATGGTTATTACTTAGGTATAAAATTGATATGCATATACTTTCAAAAATCCTGTCAATTTTATATTGGTCAAGTGGGAGTCAACTATTAATCTGGATATTAAAGGTTTGTAACTGTTCTTGTTTGTAACCTGCTTGAATGTGTTTAAATAATGACCCACCCCACGTGGCTTATTTAAACTGTTTTGAGATGTTGGCTGATGCATGTTCATATTTTTTTTGAGATTTTAATATGATGCATGTGATCGAACCTTGTGATATATTTGTGCTTATGCATATTATTATTTATTTCAGTTCAGCATGTCCTTACCTTTTAATCCACTATTAATATACTTAAAGTCAATACATTATGTATGAAAACTATATTGATTGGAAACATAATTGTCCTAACTGCACAAAAGCACAAGTGGATTCTTGACACACCAAAATCAGATGAGCCAACTGACGAGTCAAAAATGCCCGCAGATCACCTTGCGAGAGATGTTGTCGCTGAAATAGGTGGAGGGCAAACCCGTAAGGGATTACGTCCTCAAAATTGATGGCCCATCTGAACAAACTTGAAGTTCTGAGTACAGATTATAATCTGGAGACTCAGATGAATTTGGTACTTCACTCTCTGCCCAAAAAGTTTTTGAGCATTTTTGCCTCGCTAGTTGATTTGTTGCAAGCTTTTGGTCTCTGCAGAGATGGTGATGGGGCACCAAACTCAAGCTTTGACGGCAAGTGGTCCATCTTCATCTTCTAGGCCAAGGGATGGCAAGAAGAAGAAGGTGACCAAAGGCCATAAGCAATCAGACTCAACTGTTGCCAAGGGCAATGAGAAGATGACGAATGCTGGTCATGTCAAGGAAAATCCAAAGAGGAAGTGCTTAAGCTGCGGTGAAAGAGGACAGTGGAGGTTTGCCTATTCCAACCCCAAAAGGGCCGGAAAGAAAGGTAATTCTCACGCACTAATTGTTGAAACTTGTTTAGCGGCGTATACTTCTCATTCGTGGGTAGTTGATATGGGATCCACTAATCATGTTTTCTTCACGGGTTCAAACTGATCCGACAACTTAGTGGCAGTGAGATCCTCATCACACTGGGCTATGCTACGAGAGTGGCAGCTGAAGCAGTGGGAGAAGTGCACCAGTCTTTTGAAGACAGAGTTCTAATTTTAAGAGATGTTCTTTATGTTCCCAGTTTTAGAAAGAATTCACTTTCAGTTTCTAAAATTCTGTTACTAGACACTTAGTTTCTTCTAATAAGAATGAAATCATTTCTTGAAATAATGAGTGCATCTGTTATGGGACATTGATGGAAAATCTCTATACAAATTAATTGTGCACACCACTCACGAAATGCATCCTATAACACATCAACTGTTTTCATGAAAAGAAAATGTTCATCAGACGTGAACGAGACACTTCTTTGGCATCTAAGATTGGGTCATATAAATCCAAAGAGGATCCAAAGGTTGGTGAAAGACGGTTCACTGGAGTTTCTCCAAGTTGAACCAATTCCAACCTGCGAATCATGTTTGGAGGGTAAAATGACCAAGAGGGCATTTGGAGCCAAGGGGAATAGAGCCAAAGAAGTTGTTAGGCCTCGGTGGAAAACCCATGAAATGCGGAATAATCATGAAATGCATATAAAAACAGGGGTGAAGGAATGGTGATTCCAAAATTTTCTCTTTTAAGCTCATGTGTTGTGTTTTGCTTATGATCGAATGCATATACAAGATAAGAACATAAAGCAGTAAACAACACAACAATGTAGAGTGGTTCGGAGACTCAAGCTCCTACATCCACTCTCCCTGTTCCTAGGGAAATTCTTTCAAACGATTCCTAAGGCTTTCTGACTACCTCTGTAGTTTACTAACCTTTCTACTTTGAGCTTTCTGACTACCTCTGTAGTTTACTAACTCAAACTGGACTTATCACCCTCTCGGGCTCGCCTCTAGATGTTTAACGAGTTCACACTCCAACGGGACTATCACCCTCACTCGGGATTGCCTAACAACTACCTCACTTCACCACTAGTTATCTCTTACGAGAATGGGGTTTGGTGTTGTCTCCAACTATGGTGAGATTTTCCCTTACATTTGTTTAGCCTCAATGCTAAGGTTGGGAAAATCTCTCTAAGCGTAGGATACATCGTGGGTTGCTTAGATTGGGTTCTAGAACACTCTTTGAATATATTTGTATATCTACAGACTTGTGTTCTATGGTGGGAAAGCTTGAGTATATGTTCTCTTAGCTCTGTAGCATCGTTGCTATCTTCTCCACGCATCCACACGTAATAATGAAGGAAGAACTTGTATTTATAGTGTGGATTTGAATGTTACCGTTGGAGAGAATCACATTCAAATCCATACTATTCTTTATAAGTTCTGCAGCTTTTTCAGGCTGGTTGTCTTCCTCTCATTGGTCCACATCAGCTGGATTCCAACGGCTATATTCCTCAGTTTCTTTGCTTTGGAACATTCAGGATATATTGAGCATTCAATACATTACTGAGTCTTCAGTAATTACTGTGCCTTTAGTATCCTTTGTCTTCAGTCTTCAGTATCTTCAGTCTTCTGAGTCTTCAAAGATATACTGATTGATATACTGAGTCTTCATGCCGAGTCTTTCAATTTCTCAGTTTCATACTGAGTCTTCAGATTCTCAGTCTCATACTGAGTCTTCAGAATCTTCAGAATCTATCCGGATCTATATCTGCTGACTATACATTGTGCAGATAACATCCTGAACACTCTAAAACTGAATCCTGACTCAACTATCAAGATTATCCTGAACATGTCATACTCAGGGGTTTTGGGATCTAATCAAAATCTTCTTTATTAAATTCATTTCCCAACAGAAGTGTTAGAGATCATTCACACAGATGTATGTGGTCCAATGTCAACCAAAGCAAGAGGAGGTTATGAGTATTTTGTCACTTTTATTGATGATTACTCAAGGTACGGTTATATTTTCCTTATGATGCATAAATCTGAGACCTTTGAGAAATTCAAAGAATTTAAGACTCAAGCAGAGAATCATAGGGAAAAACGTATCAAGTCTCTACGATCCGATCGTGGAGGCGAATACCTCAGCGATGAGTTTTTGAACTACTTATCTGATGAAGGGATTGCATCACAGCTCACTGCACCCGGAACCCCTCAACAAAACGGGGTTGCAGAGCGAAGAAACAGAACTCTTTTGGAAATGGTTAGATCTATGATGAGTTATGTGGATCTTCCCAAGTCGTTCTGGGGTCATGCCTTGGAAACAACGGCTTACATTCTGAACTTGGTGCCATCCAAATCGGTTCCCAAAACTCCCAAAGAATTGTGGACCGGGCGCAAGCCTAGTGTGAGACACATGAGAATTTGGGGGTGTCCGGCCTACGTGTTGGACAAGGAAGCCGGAAAATTGGATCCTCGATCAGAATTAAGGTTGTTTGTAGGATACCCCGAGGGAACAAAAGGGTGTATGTTCTATGGTCCCGAAGATCAAAAGGTGGTCATAAGCACCCACTTTAGATTTTTGGAAGAAGACTATATGAACGAAAGAAGAGCCAGAAGTGAGATTACCTTAAATGAGCTAATGGGGCTAACCTCAATGCCAACTGTACAAGATGATAGACCAAACGACACACTTACACAACCGGAGCCTCGTCGTAGTGGGAGGGTTGTGAAACAGCCCGAGAGATTCATGGGAATAGGAGAGTCCTCGGACTTGATTCCCGGACAAAACGAATCAGACCCATGGACATATGACGAGGCAATCCAAGACAAGGATGCAGATTCTTGGCAAACAGCAATGAAAGCCGAAATGGGTTCTATGTTTCATAACAGAGTGTGGGAGCTAGTCGAACCACTTAATGGGGTCAAACCCATTGGTTGCAAGTGGGTGTATAAGAGGAAAAGAGGACCGGACGGGAGAGTGGAAACCTTCAAAGTAAGACTCGTGGCGAAAGGTTATACTCAGAAAGAAGGGATCGATTATGAGGAAATTTTTTCGCCCGTAGCCATGCTTAAGTCCATCTGTATTCTCTTATCGATTGCTGCACATCTCGACTTTGAAATCTGACAAATGGATGTCAAGACAACTTTCCTTAACGGAAGTCTTGATGAAGAGATCTATATGCAACAACCCCAAGGCTTCATTGAAAAAGGCCAAGAACACCTAGTTTGTAAGCTCATGAAGTCCATTTACGGACTCAAACAGGCATCCAGAGCTTGGAACCAATGTTTTGATCATGTTATAAAGTCTTATGGGTTCGATCAAAACGAGTTCAAAAGTTGTGTGTACAAAAAGCCTGTCGGAACTGCATTGGTATTCTTAGTACTATACGTAGACGACATACTGATCATCGGGAACGATGTGAAGGTGTTATCAGACGTAAAGGCATGGCTTTCAAAACAGTTTGATATGAAGGACTTAAGGGAAGCCGCACACATCCTTGGGATCAAGATCACTCGAGATCGCAAGAAAATGATGATAGGCTTATCGCAAGCTTCATATATAGACACTGTGTTGAAACGATTCAGCATGCAAGATTCCAAGAAAGGCTTCGTACCTTTCAGACATGGAATCCATCTATCCAAGAAAATGTGCCCTAAGACGCAAAAGGAGATAGATGATATGAAAGGCATTCCTTATGCTTCGGCTGTCGGAAGCCTTATGTATGCAATGCTGTGTACGAGACTGGATATCTATTTTGTCGTTATCATGGTGACAAGATAGCAAAGTAACCCGGGGAAAGAGCATTGGACGGCAGTTAAAAACATTCTGAAGTATCTGAAAAGAACTCGGGATACAATGTTGATTTATCGGTCAGATAGTCCAATCCCCATCGGCTACACGGACTCGGATTTCCAATCAGACATAGACTCCAGAAAATCTACCTTCGGTAGTGTGTTTTGCATGGGGGGAGGAGCTGTGACATGGAGAAGTGTCAAGCAGAAATGCGTCGCAGATTCTACCATGGAAGCCGAATATGTAGCTGCTTGCGAGGCAGTGAAAGAAGCGGTTTGGCTCAAGAACTTCCTAGTGGACTTGGATGTGGTTCCGAATTTGCCCAGCAGAATCACTGTTTATTGTGACAATGTCGGAGCAGTTGCAAATTCAAGGGTACCACGAGCCCACAAAGCCAGCAAACACATTGAAAGAAAATACCATCTTATACGAGATATCGTTAAGAGAGGAGATATAGATGTGGTAAAGATATCGTCTGAGGACAACCTAGCAGATCCATTCACAAAGGGTCTGCCTCTGAATACATTCGAGAGACATGTGGAAGGAATGGGTGTCAAGACCGTTGTCAATCTGCTTTGAGTATAAGTGGGAGAAATTATTAGGTTCGTGTGGGTGACATTAGATGTCACGGACTACACGAGATATGTTGTAGTATACTTAAAAGCAGACTTTGAGTATAAGTGGGAGATTGTTGGGATTATACTGGAAAGTATGCTTTTATTTTGAATAATCAAAACTGAATTTCGGACTTATTTACTGAAATAAATTGTTTATCACTGATGCTTTAAATATTATCGAATGTTACATATATTTACTGCATAACTGTTCAATAAATAGTACGTGTTACATTTTAGTTAATTTAGTGATACCAGATCACAGAAGATTAAATTAACAGTCTCTTGTAACTAAAAGTACACCATTCACGACCTAGATGGAAATGAACAACCCATCGTGAAAGGTTGAAGTGTAAGGCTCAGATTGACTTGTCTTGACCAAGAGATTACACTAGTGCATGACTGATGCACTGAATAGTACCTACAGGAGGACAAATTCTTTAGAACTTAACAAGGAAGAATTAGACCTCAGTGGTTCGTTATTTCTTAATCTTCGTTCCTTAAATAGGATCACGTGTGATTGGTAACTATTGCTTTGACTTATCATGGGTAGAGAATCAACGAGATTCAATACTTTTTATCTTGGGCAATATTATTGGTCACATGTGATTACTAAGATTTAATACGGAGAATCGTGTGCAAGTACGCTTGTTCGATTTGCCCCCTTGGGAGGTTCATAAGCTTTATCATACCAAATCTTTCAAGGGGAATTAGTTTCCGGTATGGATAATAATGTTGAACCGTTCCTTAACTAAGGGCAAAATATATTAATTAACGGAAAGCTATTTCAGTGGTTTGAATTAATTAATGGGCTAGATAATCTTAAACACGGAAAATAATAACTGGGAGTCATATTGACTGTAATATGGGTTAAGATGGATAGTGCAATATTAATTATGTAGTGGGATTAATTAATATTTATGGGCTTGAATAATATTGTGGCTCAATATTGATAATTCAAGATCCATTGGAAGGTCCAATCTTAATTCTCCTAAAGGCCCCCTGAGTAGCCCAACATATAGTCCAATAACTGAAAAATGTGTTTAAAATAAAATAAATATTGTTGCTTATTTTTCCACATTTATTTCGAAAATTATGGATAAAAGGGGAGAAAGATTTTCTTTGAATTTTGTTATGGAATGAAGATATGTATTCTTGGAATACAATATTATCTCATTAAATTCAAGAAATCTCCCACTTGGTTATCTATAAGAGAATTTTCGAAAATTTTGAAAGATAAAGGGCAAGAAAGATTTTCTTGATTTTCTTGAAAAGATATTATGGAAGATATGTATTTCTTGAAATACAAGAATATCTCATAAATTCAAGAAGATCCAAATCTTGGAATCTTGCCCATTATTTTCGAAATTATTCATAACAATAGAGTAGGTGGAATTTTGTGGAATATTATAATTATGGGAAAAAGAATATAGGAGATATATTCAAGATTTCTTGGAGATCAAGAAAAGATTTTCCCACATTATTTTTTGCCACAATTTTCGACCACATGTGCTCTATAAATAGGGGATGACTCTTTCATTCCCAAGTACAATTCCATGTGCTGGAAAAATTAGTAAATCCACAAAGGTGGTGCAACATAATTTATTTTCCTTTTGTTAATTGTTCACAAGTGTCCTACCACCGGATAGTCGAACAAGGATTAAGGGAATACTTGGGAAGTTCTTTTGGTTAGTCTAATCAGCCAGATCACTGCCATCCCAAGAGGTACGTTCACGTAAACTCGTAGAATTCCGCATGCGTAGGATTTACGTGAATTAATTATATGCATGATATGTTGTTGGATTATTATTTGAATTAATATAGGATTAATTCATGCTAGTAATAACTATAAGAATTAAATTTGTATTTAAATATTCACCCCGAATAGATCTGTGCAACTTATTCCCCAACAGATCCCAGCGACCATAGTGTCGTAATTTATCGCAAAACACTCTTCCGGAGGATGATCGACATAGTCCTTTTTATGATCAGTCACCCAAAAGTGGACATCGCTGGGAACCTGGAATTTATCCCGCGACCTAAGCAGATCGGCCTCAGACACCGAGCTCTCGACCAATTGAGCATCATAAATACTGGCTTTCCTCACGCGGTTGGGCTTCCTAGTGACCTCGGGCATGTTTTGAGAGAGATACTCGTGAAGTCGCATCGATCGATCGACCTCGTCGACGAAATCGTCTTCACTCGGGACATCGTTCACCCTCTCCTCTGACAAAAAGTCGAAGTTAGAGGAATCAACAGATCGAGCAGGGGCAGGCGGCGTTTCACCTCCCACTGCCACTTCATCTTCCGGCTCCCTTCCCGAAGCTACTTTGGTAGACGCAACAGGCAATCCTCCAGCCCGACACAAACGTCGACGCCGTCATGAAGTCACTACATCTTGAAATTGGGTCGGATTTGATTTTGTCTTCTCTGAAGAAACGTTGACAACATTCTCCTCCAGATCCATGACTTCTTTGTCGGGACGCCGCCGACGAGTCCTAGTCGGAGCAGAGCTCTCCGCCACGATATTCCCATCGGAAACCATTCTCGAAAGTTTTTACAAAGATAATAACGGAGAAATCAAGGGAACTTTACCTGTGAAATGCCAAGAGGATCGCAACTTCGATGATTGAGTCTTGCGAAATCGAAGATTGAAGAACCGAAAAATTTTGAAGGAAAAGAGAAGAGGGAAAATGAAGAAGAAGGAGGGGTATTTATAGGCACGGTTTAGGGCACGTGACCCCGGGCCGCGACCTTTCATATCAGGCACGTGAACCTCACGCGCCATCATTGCCTATCTGTGTAGGCACGACAGTCGAAGCGAGCAACCATCATCCACACCAATTTACGAGGCATCCACCACGCGTGTTCAAGAAGCCATAGCATCTCGCATCACACCAAAAGACGATCTTACGAAATAGCTCACCCTCTTCTAAGGATCAAAGAAGGTCGACCTAGGGGCTATTGTTGTAGGCATGTCGCGTCAGCTGGGCCCTGGCCCATACCTCGCCAACATAAGTTGGGCCCATTGTTAAGCGAGTCATCGATCAAAACAATGATAAAGAAATGGAAATTGGAGTTGGGCAGGTCTTGAGCTAACGGACCTCGCATTCACCCGAAGTCGTTGCATTAACTACGAAAAGACATGTGTCAGAGAGTTGGCACAGGTGATCATTTATAAACGGGAACTAAGTCGGGCAAAATCCAGCAAAGGACAAGGCAAGGCGGCATGTCAGAGTACAAAAGTGGTTGATTTCCTGCATACCCGGGAACTACCTCGATCAAGGAACCAATTAGGGCCGCGAGGTCCTTTCTGCATCGAACGACCTCCCGCGACCTCCAGGGCAAATCACATCACTCTTGTAGCATTTAATGTTTACCAGGGCTACTTTCGGCCCTATAAGTTTGTAATCCGGGAGAGTGAGCACCCTATAAATATGGGTCATTTATGACCAAGAAAGAGAGAGAATTCAATACCTTACCAAACATCTTGTAAATTGATTACTCAAACACTTATTCTCTCAAACAATCATATAACATAAATGCAATCCACTTTACACATTTATTGTTTGTGTTACTAAGATCATCAAGCCACATCATTAATCCTTAATCCATATATTTTAGTGCACAACAATTGGCGCTGGAAGGAGGGTACTTTTTAAGAAATATCGAGCTAAGTCTTTAGTATTTTCTCATTGGAGTATTCCTCACGAATCTTCGACATAAATCCATCTCATTCGCCCAAATCACTCTAAAAAATTGTTAACCATGTCTCAAACAACTTTCATCTCCAAAAAGAAAGCCACCTCAGTTTCGTGTCGCTCCGACGGAGCGGGGGCTAGCGGCTCGGTTGTTAGCAACCGCAAGGCTGGAGGACCTACCACCAAAATTGCTCAGAAGCTCGAGCAGATCCGTACCCCGAGAGACATCGATGAGGCTATCGCAGAGTTACGGAAAAAATAGGTCGAGATGGAAATTTCCAACGGCGACCTACGCCACGATCTGAACCGCAAAGCCAGAAGCAAAGGCAAATGCCAAATGTACGAGGGACCTCGCCAGGAAAGATCTCACCATGAGGAGCATCATCGCGAGGGACCTCACCGCAAAGAAAGTCATGAAGTCAACTCTCATGGGACCCAACACACCCCATGTTACCGGCGCAATCCGAACGAGGGGCCAAATCCCATCCATAGACGTTTATTCTCAGAAGGTTTTAGTTGTGGCCCACACAGAGCTTGCGGGCCCTAGTGAGATCAGCCCAGATAGATGCAACGCGACCATGCTGAACCCGAAGGATCTTTTTCGGGATCAGTAGCCCAAGGCAGACCCAGACAGCGAGTGTCGACAAAAGATCAACTCGGGCGAAGTCCGTCACCCCAAAGATCAGAAAGGACCCCATCGCCCTACACACGTCGTCAGACTCCATCACCTCGCAGAAACGGGAGGGACCCTCCACCTCGCGGCGAGGTCGTGTGACAAAACGAATCCCCACAGATGGCTGCCATTCTTCAAAATATCAAAGATCTCCAAGAACAGTTAGTGAACAAAGTGGGAATACCTCTCACCACAAAAATCCCGATTTTGCCGCTATCACCCACCTATCACCCACCGTCGTGCACTGCTTCGCCCTACTGATAAATTAAATTAATATTTATAAAATGACAAAAATATCCTTTTTATTTCAATAATTAAAAAAGATAAATTGTAAAATTAAATATATATTCCTATTAATATTTTATTTTAAATAAAATACTTTTAAATTCAATTAAAATTATTTATACATATTATATAATAATTGTACTAAATATCCTGGTTTTGTAATGTTCCGTAACCTCCACCTTTTTAAAATCTATAAGTTTGAGGACAATAGTTACGTAAAACTTTAAAAAAAAAATCATTGGTTTCCTCCCTCTTGAAATGAATGGAAAATATATCGGATGAAAAAACTTTTCCTCCTCCTCCTCCTCCTCCTTCTTGAGCTCCACCCTCTTGAGTAGTGTCACCCTCTTGAGGAGTAGTACTACCACCAAGAAGTTCATCTACATGTATTTGATCTCGTGGAATATTAACATCACCAAGATCAAAGTGAGGTGGTATTTGAAAATTGGAAGACATTTGTTCCTTTCCTTTACCCCCTCTTCCTCCTCTTGAAGAAGACATTTTTTTGTGTATAGTATAGTAGCTAAAAAAATATTTTTTAGGTATAGTATTAGTAGTATATCTATAAAGTATCACTAAAAAATTAATAATTGACAAGAACAAGAAGCTAGAGAGTAGAGAGCAAGAGATAAGAGAGAAATTGATGCAATTTGATCAATTTGGTGTGAGAAATACACTCAAATGAGCCACTATTTATAGAAGATGAAAATAATTTTTTTTAAAAAAATCCTCTCCCCACCCCAACGGTCAGAATTCCCCCCCTCCCGAAGACTCAGAATTTAAAAAAAAAAATTAAATATAGTTTTTAACCATTGTAAACTGCCGGTTTCGAACCGGTTTAGTATATAAACTGCCGGTTTGGGCAGTTTCTGTGGAAAACCGGCGGTTTTCGATTCCAACGGTCATATTTTTTGACGGTTCGGTCATTAGACTTGCCCAACGGTCATATTTTTTTACCGTTCGATCATGGTTTATTAAAAAAATATTAAACATTAAACGGCCGGTTCGAACTGGTAAACCGTCGGTTTCGATTTTTCAGCTATACAAACCGAAACCGAACCGCCATTTTTTTGGTTTCAATTTGGGTTGCACGCGGTTCCGGTTTCCCAATTTCGGCTCCAAACCGGCGAACCGGCGGTTCCGATTTATTTAGGCAAGTCTAATTATTATTATCATCCTGCGTCGTGAGAATTATTTAGACTTTATATTTTCAAATATTTAGGTAATCTATAATATGTATTGATATTTTAGAAACCTACTGGTAACATACTTAATCCTTTAGGACCTAAATATGTTTTTCGTTATCAAACATTACCAGCTCTACTACATATCACACTGAAGCTTTCATTAGTGGAATAGGGGCACCAACTTGAGACTAAGTTTTAACATAATTATCAACCCTAAAATCGCCCGCATATGTTGATCATAACTTTCTTCAATCAATTCAAATTAACTCCAAACGAGGGATTCATTAGATAAAAAACATACCTGCAAAATCAGTGACTTTGTCAAAGCGTAGAAGCGCAGTGATTACAAAGAAGAACAATTGATAACATACCTGCAATTAACAACAAAACTTAAGCATTTTTATCAAACCCACAACACAAAAACACATACCGCATTAAAAAACATGAAAAAGTGGGATTAAACGTACAATGACAATGGGTGTGAGGCACCCTGCATCGTGCAGCGGTGCAGGGCACGGGGGTGAGCGCTGCGTCGTTCGATGGCAGGAGAACAGCGGCGACGGCAGTGGGCGGCGACGATGACAGGAGAACAACGAATGTTTTTTTTCTTCTGGTCTTTCGTCTTCAGAGTTCTCTGAGAGAATACATAGTAATCTCAGGTTGTTAGAAGAGATTTTAGAGAGTGAAATCTATTTATATTTTTGGAAGAGAATCAAAGAAAAAATCCATTGAATATTAAAATCCATAGACTGTTGAATATATAAAGATTTTTTAAGACTTTTTAAAATCCCTATTGAATACTTCAGGATTTTTAAAGACTTTTAAAAATATGAATTGAATGGGGTGTATTTGTTGTGGAGTCTGTAGGATTTTTGTAGACTTTCAAAGTCTGGGGGTATTCAATCCGGATTTTCTAAAGTTTTTAAAAATCTTGAGGTATTCAATACGGATTTTAAAAAGTCTTAAAAAATCTTTAGGTATTCAACAGTCTATGGATTTTAATACTCTATAGATTTTCTTTAAAAAATATAAATAGATTTCACTCTCCGAAATCTCTTCTAACAACCAGAGATTTCTATGTATTTTCTTAGAGAACTCTGAAGACGAAAGGTCAGAAGAAAAAAAAACCTTCGTAATACTTTTTATTTAAACAAGTAATACTGTTCTATTTAAAAATTTATACTTTTCATCTAAACAAGTTATACTTTTCTTTTAAACAAGTAATATTTTTCTATTTAAACAAGTAATACTTTTCTATTTAAACAAGTAATACTTTTTATTTAAACAAGTAATACTTTTCTATTTAAACAAATTATACTTTTCATCGAAACAAGTTATGTTTTTCTTTTAAACAAGTAATACTTTTCTTTTAAACAAGTAATATTTTTCTACTTGAACAAGTAATACTTTTATATTTAAACAAGTTATATTTTTCATCTAAACAAGTTATACTTTTCTTTTAAACAAAAATTACTTTTCTTTTAAACAAGTAATACTTTTCTATTTAAACAAGTAATATTTTTCTATTTAAACAAGTAATACTTTTCATTTAAATAAGTAATACATTTCAGTTTAAACAAATTATACTTTTCATCTAAACAAGTTATACTTTTCTTTTAAACAAGTAATACTTTTTTTTAAACAAATAATACTTTTCTTTTAAACAAGTAATACTTTTCTATTTAAACCAAATAATCTTTTTCTATTTAAACAAGTAATACTTTTCATTTACACAAGTAATATTTTTCTATTTAAACAAGTTATACTTTTCATCTAAACAAGTAGTTATACTTTTCATCTAAACAAGTTATACTTTTCTTTTAAACAAGTAATACTTTTCTATTTATACAAGTAATACTTTTCTATTTAAACAAATAATATTTTTCTATTTAAACGAGTATGGAAGCTAACTCAACAAAAAACGAAATTGCTTTCTCAAAGCCAACTACAACAAAGAACGGAAGCTAATGCATGAAGAACGAGTATTGCTAATGATATGCAGTAAATGAGGCCGAGGTATAACGGTGATGGAAATGAAGATGAGAATAATAATGAAGAATAATAATGTATTTTTTTTGGAACTAATATATTTTGGTATTTTTTCTAAACAATTTGGATAATTTTTTTATATACAAGTGTGTTCCATATACATTTGCATCAATAGTTCCAGCGTCGGCGTCTATAGAAATCCATATAAATCAATAAAAAAAGTGTATTCCACAATCCTGTCAAGTCTATAAAAATCCATGTAAATCAATAAAAAAAAAGTCAGTCAAACTCTACATGAAGTCTGTGGATTTTCTAAATTCAAAGACTCTTTAAAGTCCAAAAAAATCCAATAGAATCCCTATTGAATATACCCCCCCCTAAAAGAATACCTCAATTCTTTGAAAGTCTAAAAAATCCTACATACTCCACTACCAATACACCCTCCTAAGGTTTGAACCTTGCACCTCTTACATCATATTTATGTTTAATTGCACTAAACCCATTAAACTATCACTGAAATTGTATCTAAACAACCTAACTATTTTTTGTTGCACTAAACTATACAAACTATTATTTTATTACATTTAAACCACCGAACTAATTTTTCAAGCAAATTTTTTTCTCCATTTTATAGTGCACTACACGTGATTTTTAAAAAAGGCGTTTTTGTTAATTTTCATATATTACGCACAATTCTTTTCTCCTCACCCATTCAACAACCTCAATTTTTGATTTTTTAAGTCTGAAAAAAGATTTTAAAAAAATACTCAAATTTAAATTAAGAATTTTTGAATCAATTGTAAAATTGATAGAATTTGACACAATAATTTTATTTCAATAATTGTTTAAATAAATATATTAATATATGTCCTAAATAATTATTATTTCATGTTTAGTACATTTATGCACATAATTATATTTTTAATTGCGTAATACGCGGGCACTAAACTAGCTAGTAATGAGTATTTTTGACACCCTTGCTTATTGGATCTGACGAAAAAGATATTATATTTTAGGATGAAAAAGAAGTTGGAGAAAGGAGTATGGTTTTTAATGCAGTTTTGCAATTTTTAATGGCGATTTACAACTTTTCATCATCCGAATTTTTTTAAGGGGAGAAGATGATCATAGGAGAAGAAAGAGGAACATAAGTCTAATTTTTAAAGGATATTTTAGTTATTTTACATAAGGTTATTTTAGTTTAAACTTTTTAAGATTGTGTATAAAAATTTGGGGTTCGTTTATTGATTATTTAAATATCATATATTTTTTAAAATATTATTATAAGAATATTTCAATAATTTTATATAATTTTTAGAATAAAAAAATTATTTTGTCTCATTTTTTAAATTGAATCGCTAATGACGAAGTTAGATGATGTGTTAACTTTTTATTGGTCTCCTGGCGTCAGGGAGAGCGAAGTAGTTTCTAACCATAGACAACTCCCAAGTCCTAATATGAAATCCCCAATATTAGCACGTATGGTATATGTATAACTGAACGCAGACCCCTGCCATGTAATATTTTTTTTATAACTCGATATCCGTTCAAAGACCAACTAATTTGAGGGACTAATCCTACTTTTAACTCGTGGAGTCCCAAATGAAATCAGAACAAAGTTTTATATGAACTGATTCATTTGAGAAATTATTCACACCTTGAGAGTTGAGACCTAAAGAGAAACATATTTTTAAATTTTTAGTCTACATCACTTGGTCAAACCCGAAGGTTGCTGCTATGTAATGTTATGGATCTGAGAGAGAAGAAATGGGAAGGATAGAGCTCCAACCGCCATCATAAGACAGCCATGAATCTGGGAGAAATTCGGGGAGGAGGGCAAATATATGGCTAGGTCTTGTATGCACCCGAGTGTACCGTGTACTCATAGTGCATTTTAAAGAGTGTAACTTATTATACTAAAAAGTGCGACTTATTTACACAGAAAAGTGCAACTGTTAATATGAGAATATAGTTGCACACTTCTGTTTGGAATAATTGCATGCTTCTATTTTTTATAGTTGCACGTTTTTAAAATACACTATGAGTGCATGGTACATCAGGATGCACATGAGACCCACTCCAAATATATTATATGAATCTTCAATATGAGAATTATCCCAAATAATTATGCACTACCCAAATTTGAAGATTTTTTTTTGAACTCATCTTTTACTATAGTTTTAATCCTCTTGTACATCCTATAATATTTAGCGTGGCTTCCATTTTAATAAATTACATTAATAAATTATTTGGTTCTCGTTTAAGGTTAATTAAATTTGAAATTTCATAATGTATTGCAAGAATAGATAATTTTTTTAATACATTAATTATTTTTAAAAATTGAGAATTTAATAATATAAAGAATTGTTATAACAAAAGATTAACGAGGCAAAATATATTTTGCAAAATACAAATACTTATATATAATAGACAAAAACTTGTGTGAATCCGAGTTCACCGTGAACTCGATTCATTTAGTATCATTGTTATGTACAAAAATTCTCACTGTTATGCATAAAAACTATTACTGTTATGCACAAAAATAATTACTGTTTAGAAAATATTTATATTTTTAAATAGTGAAAGTTTAGAACATATAAGAGTGATAGAGTTCATGCATAGACCTAGTTCACGGGAGTGTTATTCAATGTAATATTGTACCTTGAAATGCCCTTTAATATAAGAACAAAAAATACGAGTAAAAAAAAAAGCGTGGGTCGAGGTGGCTCAGAACTACATCCTTATCTATGAGAACAAAATTTATTATCACTATGATTCAATTTGATATGATTTTGATCCACAAATTTTTTAAATATGCCTACTTTTAAACTTGTGACCTTTTTTATTTTCATTACAAGATGATGAAGCAGTGCATAAGATTGTGGTGCTTTAAAATAGTGAACATTAAAATGGAGAACCCTCTTGAGATGCTCTTAAATCACTTGTTATAAAATAAGAGATAATAACTCTCGGGTATAAAAAATAGAGGCAAGTGACTCTAAGGTATAAAAATTTTAGGTAGTGACTTTAAGGTCCAAAATGACACAATTTTATCCCTAGAGTCCAATTTTTATTACAATTATACCATTCAAAAAAGCAACCACCAAATACACCACTATTCCAAATTAATATTTATCAAAAAAGTGGAGATTTGCCCCCAAGGGCATAGCCAAGTGGTAAAACTTGTGGTGATGTGGGGAGAAATCCCCCGGCAACGCAGGTCCGAACCCCATGTGGGACAAATTCTCCATTGAAATATTATGGGGGTTTGTCCTGGGGATTGAATCTTGTTGGCTCTCTCCCACAAGTGTCTGTCACTTGGGCACATCCTTCGATTTACAACCCGCCCGACTGAGGGGCCAACGGCTACAACCCGCCCGATTGAGGGGCCAACGGCACGGGTGGGGGAGTTTCTCGTCGCTTCCTCACAAAAAATATTTATCAAATACAAATATCACACTCTCTCTCTTCATTTTCGTCAAAACTGATTCCCCTCTCTCTCTCTTCATTTTTCTCTGTGATTTCCCCCACTCTCTTCATTATTTTTCTGAAATCGATTTTCTTAAAATGATCTCTTCGCTCTCTCTTCATTTTGCGACCGGTGTGAGGGTGTATTCACGACGGTGTGGGGGCCGCGACCGGTGTGAGGGTCGCGGCGGTATTTGTGTTGGGGAATTATTTGCACGGATCTATTCGGGATGAATATTTAAATACAAATTTAATTCTAACAATTATTACTAGCATGAATTAATCCTATATTAATTCAAATAATAATTCAACAACAAATCATGCATATAAAACAGTTCACGTAAATCCTACGCATGCGGAATTACTACGAGTTTACGTGAACGTACCTCTTGGAATGGCAATGGACTCGTCGATGAAAACACACCAAAAAGTCTTCCCAAGTATTCCCTAGTCCTTGCTTTCGACAATCAAATTTGGAAGGATACTTTCATGAACAATTAACAAAAGGAAAAATAAAAAATTGTTGCACCACTTTTTGTGGATTTAATTAATTTTTCAAAGACATGGAATTGTCTTGGGAATGAAAGAATCATCCTATTTATAGATGGGGGGTGGTATTGAAATTTTTGGAAAAAAACAATGTGGGAAAATCTTTTCTTGATCTCCAAGAAATCTTGAATATATCTCATATATCTTTTTCTCCATAATTAAAATATTCCACAAAAAATCCCACCTCATCTTGTTATGGAATTTTTGAAATTTAAGGATCAAGATTCCAAGATTTTGATCTTCTTGAATTTATGAAATATACTTGTATTCCAAGAAATACATATCTACAATAATATCTTTTCAAGAAAATCAAAAAAATCTTTATTGCCCTTTATATTTCAAAATTTTTGAAATTTACTATATGAATAACCAAGTGGGAGATTTCTTGAATTTAATGAGATAATCTTGTATTCCAAGAATACATATCTTCATTCCATAACAAAATTCAAAGAAATCTTTTTTCTCCTTTTTATCCATAATTAAAAAAAAAAAACAAGGAAAAATAGGCAACAAAATTTATTTTATTTTTAAACATCTTTTTCAGTTATTGAACTTTATGTTGGGCTACTTAGGGGGCCTTTAGGAGAATTAAGATTGGACCTTCCAATGGATCTTGAATTCTCAATATTGAGCCACAATATTATTCAAGCCCATAAATATTAATTAATCTCATTACATAATTAATATTGACTATCCATCTTAACCCATATTACGATCAATATGACTCCGGTTATTATTTCCGTGTTTAAGATTATCTAGCCCATTAATTAATTCAAGCTGATTTGGCAATGACTTTCCATTAATTAATATCTTTTGTCCTTGGTTGAAGCGGTTCAACATTATTATCCATCAGAAAACTAGTTCCACTTTGAGACGATTTGGTATGATAAATCTTATGAACCTCGAGAAGAACCGTCGAACAAAGCGTGCTTGCACACGATTCTCCGTATTAAATCTTAGCAATCGCATGTGACCAATAATATTGCCCAAGATATAAAGTATTGAATCTCGTTGATTCTCTACCCGTGATAAGTCAAAGCAATAGTTACCAACCACACGTGATCCTATTTAAGGAACGAAGATTAAGAAATAACGAACCATTGAGGTCTAATTCTTCCTTGTTGGATTTAGAAGAATTTGTCCTCATGTAGGTCCTATTCAGTGCATCAATCATGCACTAGTGTAATCTCTTGGTCAAGACAAGTCAATCTGAGTCTTACACTTCAACCTTTCACGGTGGATTGTTCATTTCCATCTAGGTCGTGAATGATGTACTTTTGGTTACAAGGGATTGTTCATTTCATCTTCTGTGATCTGGTATCACTAAATTAACTACAATGTAACACGTACTATTTATTGAACAATTATGCAGTAAATATATATAACATTCGATGATATTTAAAACATCAGTGATAAACAATTTATTTGATAAATAAGTCCGAAATTAGGTTTTGATTATACAAAGTAAAAGCATACTTTCCAATTATAATCAACAATCTCCCACTTATACTCAAAAGAACTGCTTTTAAGTATACTACAACATGTCTCGTGTAGTTCTAATACATGACATCTAATGTCATTACCTACGAACCTAATAATTTCTCCTTTTTATACTCAAAAGCAGTTGGCAATGGTCTTGACACCCATTCCTTCCACATAAATCGAATGTATTATGTTGTAGACCCTTTGTGAATAGATCGCTAGGTTGTTACATATATCTTTGCCCCACAATATATCTCTCTTTAATAATTATCGTATAAGATGGTATTTCCTTTCAATGTGTTTCTTTGGCCTTGTGGGCTCTTGGTTCCCTTAAATTTGCAAGATTTGCTCGGCATTGTCACAATATAAAGTGATTGTCTTTGGGCAAATTAGATAGAAATGAACAAATTCCATTAGGAAGTTGAAAGCTTAAAAAGCTCAAATTGGTTTGTCATTGACCATGAACAATCCATTAAACTTCCATGGTAGAATCTGCGATGCATTTTACCAAGACCTTCTCCATGTCATGGCTTAATCCCCCATAGGAGGAAAAACACTACTGGGAGGGGTTTTTTTTTGGAATTCGGGTTCGATTGGAAATCTTCGGTCCTTAAAAGATGTGGGTAATGGGGATTAGACTTATCACGGTGATAGAATCAACGAGATTCAAGTTCTTTATATCTTATCAATATTTTTGGTCCATGCGATTTTAAGATTTAATATGGAGAATCGTGCAAGTTTCGCTTTTGTTTGATATGAAGGGCTCCCGGGGAGGTTCATAAGATTTATCATACCAAATCTTGCAAGTGAAACTAGAAAGAATGATGGATAATAATGTTGAACCTTCATACAAGGACAAAAGATATTAATTAATGGAAATTGAGGGGTTTGAATTAATTAATGGGCAAGATAATCTTAAACACAGAAATATGGAATCCGAGCCATATCGATGTGAATAAGGGTTAAGATGGATAGTGCAACATTAATTATGTAATGGGGATTAATTAATATTTACGGGCTTGAATAATATCACATCTTTCAATATTGAGAATTCAAGATTCATTGAAGGTCCAATCTTAATTCTCCTAAAGGCCCCCTAAGACATTTCCAACATAAAGTCCAATAACCTGAAAAAAGGTGTTTAAAAATAAAATAAATTTTGTTGCCTATTTTTCCTTGTTTTTTTCGGAAAATTATGGATAAAAAGGAGAAAGATTTTTTTTGAATTTTGTTATGGAATGAAGATATGTATTCTTGAATACAAGATTATCTCATTAAATTCAAGAAATCTCCCACTTGGTTATTCATATAGTAAATTTCAAGAGATTAAAAAATTTTGAAATATAAAAGGAAAAATTTTTTTTTGAAAAGATATTATGGTAGATATGTATTTTTGAATACAAGTATATCTCATAAATTCAAGAAGATCAAAAATCTTGGAATCTTGATCCTTAAATTTCTAAAATTCCATAACAAGATTTATATCTTGGGGATTTTTTTGGAATATTTTAATTATGGAGAAAATTTAATATTCGAGATATATTCAAGATCTTGGAGATCAATAAAAAGATTTTCCCACATTGTTTTTTCCCAAAATTTTTAAACCACCAATTATCTATAAATAGGGGATGATTCTTTTCATTCCCAAGTATTAATATCCATGTGCCGAAAAATTTAGTAAATCCACAAAGGTGGTGCAATAAATTTTTATTTTTCCTTTTGTTAATTGTTTCGAAAGAGCATCCTTCCAACCGGATTGTCGAAAGCAAGGACTAGTGGAAATTTGGGAATTTTGAAATATTGGGAAAGATTTTGGTGTATTTTCATCGACGAGTCCATTGCCATTCCAAGAGATATATTCACGTAAACTCGTAGTAGAAGATCAAGAATCTTGTAGGATTTACGTGAATCGCTTTTATGCATGATTTGTTGTTGAATTATTATTCTTGGAGATCAAGAAAAATTAACATAGATTAATTCATTTAAGTAATAATTGTTAGAATTAAATTTGTATTTAAATATTCATCCCGAGCATCCTTAGATTCATTGCAAATAAGGAATCCCCAACACTTACGCCCGATGACACCTTTACATCGTTTTATATGCATGATTTGATCGAATTATTAATGTCGCTTCACGATAGTACTAAGAATATCAATGCGTCGATGACACCTTTCCGTTCCCGATGATCGAGAACGCGTATAGTTTTTGTACACAACTTTCGAACTCATTTTGATCAAACCCATAAGACTTTATAACATGATCAAAACATTGGTTCCAAGCTCGATGCCTGTTTGAGTCCGTAAATGAACTTCATGAGCTTACAAACTAGGTGTTCTTGGCCTTTTTCAATGAAGCCTTGGGGTTGTCAGATATAGATTTCTTCATCAAGACTTCCGTTAAGGAAAGCCGTCTTGACATCCATTTGCCAGATTTCAAATTCGAGATCAAGAAGAATCGACAAGAGAATTCAGATGGACTTGAGCATTGCTACTGCGCGAAAAAAAGTTTCCTCATAGTCGATCCTCGCTTTCTGAGTATAACTTTTCGCCACAAGCATTGCCTTGAAGGTTTCCACCTTCCGTCCGGTCCTCTTTTTTTTCTCTTGTATACCCACTTACAACCAATGGGTTTGACCCCATTAAGTGGTTCGACTAGCTCCCGTGACTCTGTTATGATCCATAGAACCCATTTTCGGCTTTTCATTGATGTTTGCCAAGAAACCCCAGATCCTTGTCTTGGATTGCCTCGTCATATGTCCATGGGTCTGATTCATCTTGTCCGGGAATCAAGTCCGAGGACTCTCCTATCCCCATGAATCTCTCGGGCTGTCTCACAACCCTCCCACTACTACGAGGTTCCGGTTGTTCAAGTGTGTCGTTTGGTATGTCATCTTGTACAGTTGACACTGAGGTTAGCCCCCTTAGCTCATTTAAGGTAATCTCACTTATGGGTCTTCTTTTGTTCATATAGTCTTCTTCCAAAAATCTAAAGTGGGTGCTTATTACCACCTTTTGATCTTGGGACCATAGAACATACACCTTTTGTTCCTCGGGGTATCCTACAAACAACCTTAATTACGATCGAGGATCCAATTTTCCCGGCTTCCTTGTCCAACACGTGAGGCGGACACCCCCAAATTTTCACATGTGTCTCAAACCGGGCTTGCGCTTGGGTCCACAATTCTTTGGGAGTTTTGGGAACCGATTTGGATGGCACCAAGTTCAGAATGTAGGCCGTTGTTTCTAAGGCATGACCCCAGAACGACTTGGGAAGATCCGCATAACTCATCATAGATCTAACCATTTCCAAAAGAGTTCTGTTTCTTCGCTCTGCAACCCCGTTTTGTTGAGGGGTTCCGGGTACAGTTAGCTACGATGCAATCCCTTTATCAGACAAGTAGTTCAAAAACTCATCACTGAGGTATTCACCTCCACGATCGGATCGTAGAGACTTGATACGTTTTTCCTTATGATTCTCTGCTTGAGCCTTAAATTCTTTGAATTTCTCAAAGGTCTCAGATTTATGCTTCATAAGGAAAATATAACCGCATTCTTTGAGTAGTCATCAATAAAAGTGATTTAAATACTCATAACCTCATCTTGCTTTGGTTGACATTGGACCACATACGTCTGTGTGAACGATTACTAACACTTCTTTGGCTCTATTCCCCTTGGCTCCGAATGCCCTCTTGGTCATTTTACCCTCCAAACATGATTCGCAGGTTGGAATTGGTTCAACTTGGAGAAACTCCAGTGAACCGTCTTTCACCAACCTTTGGATCCTCTTTGGATTAATATGTCCTTGTTGGGATATTTTAGTTTTGATGAATTATGCCAAAACATTATCAACTTGTGTTTTTGAAGCTAATCTACAGATAACAAGTTGAGGGGGAACGAGAGAACAAATTGAGGGGCAACTCACGAAATCGCATTTAAGATGATAGAGATCAAAGTAGGTCATGAGACGAGACTGATCGAGATCAGATGAGTAAGAAGAGTTCCGGAGTCAACTGATGAGCTGAGCAAAATCAGAAGAAAATATAAGCTAAGCCAACTGATCAGAAGAATCAGAAGGTCAAAAGATCAGACGACCAGAACAGACCTGATCAGAAGACCAGATCAGATGACCAGATGACCTGATCAGAAGACCAGATTAGATGACCAGATGACCTGATCAGAAGACCAGATCAGATGACCAGATGACCAGATCAGAAGAGGAGGTTGCAGATCAGAAGAGGAGCAGATGAGACTGATCGAGATCAGACGTGATCGAGATCAGACGTGATCGAGATCAGATAAGCTAACCTGATATGCTAACCTAATATGCTAACATGATGTGCTAATCAGATGTAGATAAACTGATATGCTGACCTGATGTTATACTGATCTGATCATGTGAGCTGATTAGATTAGGCGAGAAGAAATCGACATCGAAACCGTAAATCGCAGATACCAGATCAAAGTAGAAGAAATCGAAGAGAAGTCATCGATGTCATATTCATCGAGAATCGAACGCCATCGATGATCGTTAGCCCGAAATCTTAGTGACTTGAGGGTCGATTGTCCGAAGTCGAAGAAATAACTCGGTCACCTGAGTGTTAGTATGCCCGATCGATAAGGTCCGGCCAAGAGAAGTTCGCGAATCAAGAATCCTGAGTCCAAGGAGGCCTGAGTTTGAAGAAGCTGAGGATCAGATAATCCTGAAGAATATAGCCGTTAGATTCCAGCTGACGTGGACCAATGAGAGGAAGACAACAAGCTTGAAAAAAGTTCGCAAGAAGTTTACAGAGATAGTATGGATTTGAATGTGACTCCATCCAACGGTAACATTCAAATCCACACTATAAATACAAGTTCTTCCTTCATTATTCGTGTGTGGAAGTGTGGAAAAATGCGTGAAACACAGAGCAAGAAATACACGCATATATTCAGAGTGTTCTACCCTAGATCTAAGCACAAATGTAATATCCTAAGCTTAGAGAGATTTTCCCATCCTTAGCATTGAGGCTAAACAAATGTAAGGGAAAATCTCAACCTAGTTGGAAACCAAACAAACCTTACCCAAATCAGTTTGGTTGGATAAGTTTGTAGGTGAGTGTGAACTCGGTAAACATCTAGCAATCCCGAAAGGGAGGGTAGGCAATCCCGTGAGGGTGATAAGTCCCGTTTGAGTGTGAACTCGGTAAACATCTGTTGGGTGTTGGACTAACACGTTAAACTAAGTCCAGTCGGTTAAGTTGGTGCCCCATGAAGGGAAGAGTGGATGTAGGACGAGTTGTCCGAACCACTATAAAATCGTGTGTTCTTTACTGCTTTATGTTCTTACTTGCCATATGCATTTGATTATAAGCAAAACACAACACATGAGCTTAAAATGTAAAAATCTGGAATCACTCTGCCCTCACCCCTGTTTTTATATGCATCACATGACATGTTTTCTTCCGCACGCGCAAAATGGGTTTTTCGACATAAAAATCGGGACCTACAGTCCCAATCTTAGATGCCATAGAAGTGTCTTGTTCACGTCTGATGAACGTTTTCTTTTCTCGGAAACAGTTGATGTGTTATAGGATGTGTTTCGTGAGTGGTGTGCACAGTTAATTGTATAGAGATTATTCGACAACGTTCCATGACAGATAAATTTATCATAAAGAGAAATGGTAACAACTTTATTAAAAGTAACCGAATATCCATCAAGGTAAAGTTTAGAAACTGAAATTAAATTCTTTCTAAAATTCGGAACGTAAAGAACATCTCTTAAAATTAAAACTCGTCTTCAAAAGACGGTGCACTTCTCCCATCGCTTCAAACCGCCACTCCCTCAGAAGATTGCTTTAGTGTGATGAGGATCTCACTCACTACGTTGTTTCGGGTCCGCTTGAACCCTGTCAAAAGTGAAACAAACATGATTAGTGGATCTCAGATCCACTACCCATAAATGGGAGACATACGCTAAACAAGTTTCAACAACTAGTGAGTGAGAATTACCTTTCTTTCCATTCCTTTTGGGTTGGAACAGCAGTGACCTCCAATGTCCTTTTTTTCACCGCATGATTAAAACACTTCCCCTTAGCTGGCTTGCTCACTCCTCTACCTCCCTTCACCTTTTCTTTGCCATTGGCAACACTTGAGTTCACTTGCTTGTGACTTTTGTCATTTTTCTTGTTCTTACCATCCCTTGGCCTAGAAGAAGAAGAAGGTCCATTTGCCACCAAGGCTTGGCTATTTTGCCCCAATATCGCCTCTGCCGAGGCCAAAGCTTGCAATAGATCAGGCATCGAGAACTTCTGATTATTCATCTGGTAGTTCAGCCTGAACTGTTCAAAACTTTTCGGCAGAGAGTGGAGCATGAAATCGATTTGGGTCTCGATGTCGTATTCAGTGCCAAGTACCTCAAGTTTGTTAAGGTGAGCCATCATCTGGAGAACGTGCTCCCTTACGGGCGTTCCCTCCACCATTTTCATAGAGAGCAAGTCTCTCATGGTGATCTGACGAGCCACACGGTTCTGATATTGAAACATCGCTTTAAGACTAGTCATGATGTCTGCAGCGGTCTCAACGTTCTGGTGTTGGTGTTGCAACACATCTGACATTGAAGCCAAGATGGTACACTTTGCCATTTCGTTAGAACGCTCCCAGTCAGCATACTCTTTCTTAACCGTTTTAGTTGACTCATCTTTTGGCTTTTCTGGTTTAGGTGTAGTGAGAACCCAGTTATGGCTTTGTGCGATGATGAGGACAATAGTAAGTTTACGATTCCAATCAACGAAGTTTTTCACCAAGAAGCAAATTGTCTTTAAGTATATTGAACAGTGGATTAAAAGGTTGCGACATGATGAACTGAAATAAATAATAATATGCATAAGCACAAATATATCACAAAATTCGATCACATGTTTCATATTAAAATCTAAAAAAAAAATATATGAACATGCATCAGTCAACATCTCAAAACAATTTAAATAAGCCACGTGGGGTGGGTCATTATTTAAACACATTCAAGCAGGTTATAAACAAGAACAGTTACAAACCTTTAATATCCAGATTAATAGTTGGCTCCCACTTGACCAATATAAAATTGACAGGGACTTCGGGGAAGTATATGCATATCAATTTTATACCTAAGTAATAACCATGATTAAATACAGAATTATTATTTCGCTTTGAACGAGCCTCGTGGGGAGGATCATCGTCGTCACTAGTAATAATCCACAATCATCCAACTGGAATTTATTCATGTGAAAGCTATCTTTTGACCGTCCCGTGGGGGGAATTTCTTCAAAAGAATTCACAAATAAATAAATCATGGAGGTCAAAATTAATTCAATTTTATTATCCGGAATAAAATTGTCAATTAATTATTTAAACATACTTAGTAATTTTTTTGAAGGTGAGATTTTTCATTGGGCAATTCTCATGCAAACACATTTAAACAAATTAAATAAAGCACAAGAAATCACAACAATAAATCAAGCAAAGTGAAAAAATAAACATATTGGGCAAAAATTATCCAATTGTCATGGTTTGATTTTTCTTAGCTTGATTTTGAAGAAACACCGTCTTAAATTTCTCCCACTCGATCGTCTCGAAAAGAACTCCGTCTCGAAATGCCACGCCAAGTAGCTCTCGAAGCCAGGATGCACGCAAGATCCGCCGTTTTGGCCGAAGCGACAAGTCCCGTGCGCGCACAAATACGATCGCTTCGCCCATCGGTGCTTTCGGTGACCTCTAAGAAGTTTCGCCCGCGTCGGCCTTGGCGACCGGCAGCGCGACGCACAGACGCCACAAGATCCATGAAAGCACGCGACTTCGACCTTCTCCATGATTTCGCGGAACTTCGCGGCGCTCAAGATGTCCCCATCGCTTCGCCGCCGTCCGCCCGTCCGGTTAGCGACGGTGCAGCGTGCGCTTTATCGCCCGCCCGTCTGCTCGACGACCCACGGCGCTCGGCCCTCGGCCTCGCCCCACGCCCGTGCGTGCCTGCATGTGTTTGCGTCGCGCGCGTGCCTCCCTTGGCACGTTTCACGCGACACACTCCGCCTACGCCCGGTTGTGGATCTATCCTTTAATTCTTCGTCTTCGCCTCCGTTTCCGATCCGGTTATAATTTATTTACAAAAATAAATAAACCTAGATCTAGACTAGTCTATTACATTTGATCAAATCAAACAAATCCTAATCTACTCGTGGATTTTCTCACGAGGCAAAACAAATTCGAACGAACACAATTTATATGCATGCACAAATAAACAAATTAAATTCCATGACAATTGGATACCTGCAAAAAAGATCTAGCAATTCTACTATCCGATTTCAAATTTAATGAAAACGAATTAAATTACAATTTAAAATTCAGAGCCCGAAACCGAGACTCTGATACCAGTTGTAGGGGAATTATTTGCACGGATCTATTCGAGATGAATATTTAAATACAAATTTAATTCTAACAATTATTACTAGCATGAATTAATCCTATATTAATTCAAATAATAATTCAACAACAAATCATGCATATAAAACAGTTCACATAAATCCTACGCATGCGGAATTACTACGAGTTTACGTGAACATACCTCTTGGAATGACAATGGACTCGTCGATGAAAACACACCAAAAAGCCTTCCCAAGTATTCCCTAGTCCTTGTTCGACAATCCGGTGGAAGGATGCTCGGCGAACAATTAACAAAAGGAAAAATAAAAAATTGTTGCACCACCTTTGTGGATTTACTAATTTTTCCAGCACATGGAATTGTACTTGGGAATGAAAGAATCATCCCCTATTTATAGATAGGGTGGTGGTCGAAATTTTTGGGAAAAAACAATGTGGGAAAATATTTTCTTGATCTCCAAGAAATCTTGAATATATCTCATATATTATTTTCTCCATAATTAAAATATTCCACAAAAAATCCCACCTCATCTTGTTATGGAATTTTCGAAATTTAAGGATCAAGATTCCAAGATTTGGATCTTCTTGAATTTATGAGATATACTTGTATTCCAAGAAATACATATCTACCATAATATCTTTTCAAGAAAATCAAGAAAATCTTTCTTGCCCTTTATATTTCAAAATTTTCGAAATTTACTATATGAATAATTAAGTGGGAGATTTCTTGAATTTAATGAGATAATTTTGTATTCCAAGAATACATATCTTCATTCCATAACAAAATTCAAAGAAAATCTTTCTCCCCTTTTATCCATAATTTTCGAAAAAAACAAGGAAAAATAGGCAACAAAATTTCTTCTATTTTTAAACACCTTTTTCAGTTATTGGACTTTATGTTGGACTACTTAGGGGGCCTTTAGGAGAATTAAGATTGGACCTTCCAATGGATCTTGAATTCTCAATATTGAGCCACAATATTATTCAAGCCCATAAATATTAATTAATCCCACTACATAATTAATATTGCACTATCCATCTTAACCCATATTACAGTCAATATGGCTCCCGGTTATTATTTCCCGTGTTTAAGATTATCTAGCCCGTTAATTAATTCAAGCCACTGAAACAACTTTCCATTAATTAATATCTTTTGTCCTTGGTTAAGGAACTGTTCAACATTATTATCCATACCGGAAACTAGTTCCACTTGCAAGATTTTGTATGATAAATCTTATGAACCTCCCAAGGGGGCAAATCGAACAAGTGTACTTGCACACGATTCTCCGTATTAAATCTTAGCAATCACATGTGACCAATAATATTGCCCAAGATATAAAGTATTGAATCTCGTTGATTCTCTACCCGTGATAAGTCAAAGCAATAGTTACCAACCACACGTGATCCTATTTAAGGAACGAAGATTAAGAAATAACGAACCACTGAGGTCTAATTCTTCCTTGTTCAGTTCTGAAGAATTTGTCCTCCTGTAGGTCCTATTCAGTGCATCAGTCATGCACTAGTGTAATCTCTTGGTCAAGACAAGCCAATCTAAGCCTTACACTTCAACCTTTCACGATGAATTGTTCATTTCCATCTAGGTCGTGAATGGTGTACTTTTGGTTACAAGGGACTGTTAATTTAATCTCCTGTGATCTGATATCACTAAATTAACTACAATGTAACACGTACTATTTATTGAACAGTTATGCAGTAAATATATGTAACATTCGATGATATTTAAAGCATCAGTGATAAACAATTTATTTCAGTAAATAAGTCTGAAATTCAGTTTTGATTATACAAAGTAAAAGCATACTTTCCAGTATAATCCCAACAGTTTGTTGTGGGCTTGTGCTTTTGTGGCGATAGAACGGCGTGAGGCGGTGGTGTTTGGTGGATCTGGGGCCGCGGGCGGTGGAGCGGAGGTGAGTGGACTTTGAGCGGGGAACAGATCTGGGGTGAGGTGGATCTGAGATGGCAGGGCGAGGTGTCGTGGAGGCGTTGGTTGTGCCGCGGCGGCGTGGGTTGTGCGGGGAGGCACGGTGCAGGGGGCGACGGAGAAGACGAGCAGTAAGGATTTTTTTTAAAACTTATTTTATTTTTATTTTTTCTGTATTTGTTTAGATCTGATAATTTGAGTGATATATCTTTGTGTATGTGATGGATTGCGAGACGGTGGCGGTGGGGGCGACAGCGGCGGCGATGCAGAATTAGGGTTTCTGTTTTAATATTTTTGTAATTTTATGTTTTTATTTTTGGAGATTTGCCTAATTTGTAATTAGGGTATTTATAAATTTTTTGTAATTTTTCGCAGATTAGGTGGTAATTTATTAGGATATATGCAGATTACGGTGTAATTTTTTTATTAGGATTTTCTACAAATCAGATTTTTTATTTTGTGTATTTTTGTTTATTTTTGCAGATTATTTTTTAAACAACCTGTTTATAATTTCTGCAGATTACTTTTGTAAATTTTTATGATAGTATGTGTTTTTAGTTGTATTTTTTTATAGGGAAAGTATATTTTTTTTTATAAAAAAATGTAAATATTCTTATAGTTTTCTGTAATTATTTATTGTATATTTTATTTTTGTAATCTCTAGAGTGAGAAAAAAATGCACTCCAAAAATAGTTTAGAAGTACAATAAAATAAAAATAATGCACTCCAAAATTGGCTCAAAAGTGCATAAATTAATTATTATGCACTCTAAAATTTGCCCATAAGTGCATAAATATAATTTTGTAAAAATTGGTTCAAAATATAATTTTAAAAAAAAAATGCACTCCACAATTCAATTATTTTAAAAAAATGCACTTCAAAATTGACTTAAAATATAATTTTCTTGAAAAAATGCACTTCAAAATTGATCAAAATACAATTTTTTTTAAAAATGCACTCTAAAATTAGATTAGAGGTGTAAAAATTAAAAGAATTTATTTTTTAAAAGTTACATATTTTCTGAATTGAAAAATGAGTTAATAAAATGCACTTTGAAATAAATAATGAAATTATATTAATAAATAATTTAATTAATTTAATAAATTAAAATATTTGGACTTTAAAAAATTTAAAGTATAAAAAGTCAAAATGCGCCAGAAGTGCAGAAAACGAACAAAAAGGCAACTTAGACTTTTTTAACTATAATTTTATATCTTAACAGGCACAATAAAATTGCATTGTATTTTAGAGTCACTTGGAGAGTGACTTTGTACCTTACAGTCACTCCCCCATAAAATAATTGGATAAACTACTTTTTTTTTTAATTTTATGATCACCCCTAAATCTAATTTCACATGTAATTTGTGCCTCACCTTGTTTGGCATCATTGTTAGATATACACTTTGCAGTATGGATGTCCTTTACCCAAATTATCCATTCATAAATGAATTTGTGGATGTCCATCACTTGGAAAAATAAGGTCCCAAAATATCAATAACATTTGAACCCCACAAGAATCAACTTGGTGATCCATGAATGTGGGAACAAATATAAAAACCTCATTTTATGGCTAAGTATGGTATCCATCCATGTATTCATATTTTAGAATTGTACAACTTATTATACTAAAAGATATAATTTATTTATATTAAAATGTGTAATTATTTTTTATATATAATAAATTATACGATTTAATTTAAATAAATTACATTTAATTTTAATATAACAAATTAAACAGTTTTAAAATGCACTAGGAATGATGCACCTTAATACCCACCCTATTTTATTTCATTTTCTTTCTATGGTACCACCAATTAGTAGTGGATGGAACTTTTTTGTAGCATGACACTCGTCCTTATCTATTTCTTCTCGAATGAAAAATGTGACTGAAAGTCTTGATTGAATTTATTTGATGCATGACATGTGTTTTTTCTTAAATTTTAATAGTTTATAAATCAAGCAATTTTATATATAAAAAAAAAAATTGGTTTAAAACGCACACCTTTCGTGCATATTTTGAGATTCATGTATGTCTTAATACTGCTTTTAATTTTCTTCTTTCAAGATGCTCGTCTTAAAAACTATATAAGAATGAAATTTAATGGCAAGTATTGCCTCATGATATAGGTTAAATGAATAACGAGAGCAGGAGAATATTTTATTTTCAAAATTAATAAAATCTCCTTTATTTTTTTCTTTTAAAGTTACTTAAAAAGAAAACTGTATATTTCAATATAAATAAATTTCAGATTTTATACAATAACTTGTACTCCCTCCGTCCCAATCTTGACTGCATTCTTTCCATTTAATGCGTCTTAATCTTAACTGCACATTTTCTTAAATGAAAATATTCACTTTATCAATTTATCACATAAAATACTAATAAAAAAACTCTTTCAACCCACAATACTTTATCACATAAAATACTAATAAACAACTCTTTTTATCTCCAATACTTTATCACATAAAATACTACTCCCTCTGTCCCAAACTCGATTGGGCATTGCACTTTTCGGCTCATGTTTTATTGAGCGAGTTGTTTATAGTATATGAAATGATAAAGTTACTTTTAAAGCATGATAGGATAGATGAAGAGTAACGCTATCATACCCCACCTTAAAAATCTTTTTATTATTTCAATTATTAATAAACAACTCGCTCTCTAAAACACAAGTCAAATAGTGAGTGCTCAATCGAGTTTGGGACAGAGGAATTAATAAACAACTCTTTTTACTCACGTTTTATCATTTTTTCTTAAATTTCGAGCACACAGTAAACTACAAAACGGAGGGAGTATATTTCAAAACACACTTAACTTCTACAGTGCACTCGGTGATTTTATCCTTTTTTTTAGATTGAAATTAATTTGCATTCAGGTGCACCGTGCATTTTAAAAGCATGCAACTTGTTTTAATGAAAAATACAATTTATTTACACCGAACTGTGTAATTATTTTTTTATATTATATAATTGTATAATTCATTGTAAATAAATTGCATTTTTCACTACAACAAATTGTAAGTTTCTAAAATGTACTATAAACACAGGCTGTATATAAAATATACATGAGACACACTTGCATAAGATCGTTTCATTGTGAGACGGTGTATGAGTTGGACATTGATACATTAACATTTTAAGAGGAATGCGTGCGATTTGTGCTAGGTTGTATCCCGTCTCATACAAATTTTTGTGTCAATATACATAGTTAGGGCGTGTTTTGAAAAATAAGTGTTTCTGAAATTTATTTTAAGTATTTCAAAAGACAGCTTAACCTTTTTTTAAATACTTACGTCACAAGCAAGAATAGGACCAATAAAAATAATAAAAGCGTTAACCGCCTTGTATAAAAAGGAAACTGATCGTTCATAACACTTCCACGTTTCCAAGAATCAATCGATATCCCTTCTCCGTAATGCTCTGAATTTACTTCTCCGAAATCTTGCCCTCTCCCCAATTTCGGATCCCTATTTTTAATTACGGACCTCCTAAATCTTCGCCACATTAAATCCGATTTCCCCTTTTTCCCATTACAAGTAGAGAGCAATCTGCAATCGGATTCTTCTTTTTTTTTTCTGTTGCCATTTCTGTTTTTCACATCAAAATGAAAGCTATCAGATTCATCAACATGAAGCCCTATTGTAGAATCCTCAAGAACACGCCCTTTCTGGGTGCGCCTTTTCTCAAATCCCCTAATTTCTCACTTTCCCCCAATCATTTATCTAATTTCAATCACAAATACCACGCCTCTGCGTATAATGGATTCGGGTTAAGATCCGTTTTGAGCCGAACCCAGAAGCCGAAATCTGCGTTCACTGTGAATTGGGGCCAATCTAGGGTTTTCTCGACCACGTGCTGCTGTAATTTCAGCAAAACTGCCCCTTATTTGGCTCCTCGAGTTATACCAAATGTTAGGGATTTCTCAACGTCTGTTGAAACCCGAGTGAACGACAAGAATTTCGAGCGGATTTACGTGCAGGGTGGGCTCAATGTTAAGCCGGTGGTGGTGGAGAAAATTGATTTGGATGAGAATATAGTGACGAAAGACGATGATATTGGGTGCGTTGTGAAGGAAAGTGAGAGCTTGAAGGAGTCTTTGAAGGTTGAGAAAGATGAAACCGATGTTGAAAAGGAGGCATGGAGGTTGTTGAGGAATGCGGTTGTGTCGTACTGTGGGAGCCCTGTTGGAACTTTGGCAGCAAATGATCCTAATGATAAGTTGCCGCTTAATTATGATCAGGTGTTTATACGGGATTTCGTCCCGTCGGCTTTTGCATTTTTGCTCAAGGGTGAGGGTGAGATTGTGAGGAACTTCTTGCTTCACACCTTGCAGCTGCAGGTAAAATGTTTTTTTGAATTCTTTTGATTTATGCCTTATATGTGTTGATGAAACCGATTGGAAGAAATAGTCTGTGCCTTTGCTGGATACATGAATTTCTCTTGTTAGTTAAGTTTTTTATTGCGTTTCCTGTTTTAGACAGAGATGATTGAAGAAGCAAATATTTAGGGTAGATTTTGTGTCATTTTTAGAGGTCTTGATTATGATCCAATGCCGAATTTATATTCTTTTTGTGCTTCAAGAGTTTGGGGAGCATAAATAAAGAGAAAATATGAGAAGGGAGACTGGGGACAATTTTGGGAAGCACTAAAAAATAACTTCAAATCTGTTTTATGTTAGAAGTTTGCTCATGAAATTATCATGACTTTACACCATCTTATATATAAGGGATATGCATTTTCAGTGCACATTGCATGATTAGCAGATTATAAGATTAAAACCATTTGTTAATCGATTTCTCCTTCTTTTTCATGGTTTTGTTTGAATTTTCTGATTAATCATTCTCGTGGAGAGCAGTTGGTGAGAAGTGTCGGTTCTTATTTTATGATGATACCTTTGCTTTTCTTAAATTACTGTTATCGTTTCTAGAGTTGGGAGAAAACAGTAGATTGCTACAGTCCTGGACAAGGATTGATGCCAGCAAGTTTTAAAGTTAGGTCTGTGGCTCTAGATGACAGTAATTTTGAAGAAGTTCTTGATCCCGATTTTGGGGAGTCAGCCATTGGCCGTGTAGCTCCCGTGGATTCTGGTATGCGTGTTTTTCCTGTAGTTATAATGTCAATGCCCACCAAACTATTCTATTTTCTCCTCCCCTGTTCTTCATTTTGTAATTTTATTGTTTAGAGTAGGTCTTCTGTAAACCAGGTTTACGTAAACTCTCTTCCTCAAACTAATACTGTTTAGCATACGAAGTGTCATGGTTTAAAAACAATGCTTGATTTTATGTGTTATTTTTCTCAAAATCACTAAAAACCATGATACTTCGTATGCTAAACAGTAATGCCGAGTTCATCATGAATCTTTCGTGAACCAAGTTCATAGAAGATTTTGTCTATAAGTCATTGAATTTTTGTAGCTTCAATATCAATTACCATACTGTGGTTATGCAATTTTTTCAAAATTTCTAGGACTTTGGTGGATTATCTTACTGCGCGCATACGGCAAGCTGACTGGGGACCACGCGTTGCAGGAAAGAGTGGATGTTCAAACTGGAATAAAACTTATTCTGAATCTCTGCTTATCAGATGGTTTTGATATGTTTCCATCTTTACTTGTGACTGATGGTTCCTGTATGATAGATCGACGCATGGGTATTCATGGCCACCCATTGGAGATTCAAGTAAGTTTAATGCTGTGTATCGTGTTATAATCTCCTTTTTAAGCAGATTTTGGGATGACTTTTTAGGTTTTGGGAGTGGTTGGTTGGTAACTTTAATTAAAATACAGGAACTGCCTCTTTTCTTTTCATTTTGTGTGGAAACAAGATCATTTGCTGAGTTGTTAGGCTATGAGATATTATGCTTTTGATGGATGATTGCAGAAGATCATTATCCTTATCTGATATACGTCTAGGTTGTGGTTTCAATAAAGACTGTTCAAAACATTGACGTTTCGACTTCTGTATTTGGTAAAAGAACTAAATAATTAGCATCTGAAGACATTGAACTGTTCAATAGCATTAAACCGCCTTAGGTGGCAGGATAAACTGGAGGAGTCTATGTGTTTATTGTTTTCTTGGATGGTTATTTGTATAGACGTGGTTTTGTCAATCATGCTACTTATATCACATTTTATCCTTATGTTTGATTTTGGGATTTTCAAAACCGGTTTTGAGATTTGGTTCGAGATTTTGAAATCTGGTTTTAAAAAACCACCACTACACCACCTATAAAACTACTACGACACTTTCCAATACAATCAATTCTCTCCTTACACTGTAAATCATAACCCACCTCAGTCAATCATTACAATCACACCCACATTCACTATCACCCATTTTTCGACATAAAGTTAAATCTCACCACACACCATTACTATATATCAAGATTTCAAAATCCACTATAAATACAAGTCAAACATCACCTTAGGCTTTAAATACTCTCCCATGAGTATATGCTGCAGTTTGCTTATGCGCAATACCACAATTCTGTGCTCATCTATGCAAAATGTAGATGCTAACTGCAAGCTGGAAAGTTGCAACAAATCTCACACATCACCTTTTCTTTTCCCTTTCTGGCAGTCCTTGTTTTACTCAGCTCTTCGATCCTCTCGGGAAATGCTTACAGTAGATGAAGGGTCCAAGAATTTGGTGAGGGCAGTCAACAATAGACTCAGTGCATTATCATTTCACATTAGAGAATACTACTGGGTTGATCTCAAGAAAATCAACGAGATCTACCGTTATAAAACAGAGGAGTATTCCACTGAAGCAACTAATAAGTTCAATATATACCCTGAACAAATTCCTCATTGGTTAATGCATTGGATCCCTGAGCAAGGCGGTTATCTTATTGGCAACCTGCAGCCAGCTCATATGGATTTTAGGTTCTTTACCCTTGGAAATCTGTGGTCCATAGTGTCGTCTCTGGGTACTCCCAAACAAAATGAGGCTATATTGAATTTCATTGAAGCAAAATGGGATGATCTCATTGGTCAGATGCCACTTAAGATATGTTACCCTGCTGTGGAGTCTGAAGAATGGCGAATAATCACCGGAAGTGATCCGAAGAATACGTAAGGCCTACTACAATATATGCAATATATTGCTTTCATGTGAACGCTGCTATTCTTTAGTTGAATATTGGACAATGTCATTTTCGGTCCCTAAAGTTTACCTTTTTCCAATTTTGGGGTCCCGGAAGTACACTTTTACTCCCACATTTGGTTCCACCCTTAGTCGACCATCAGTTGACTGATGGAATCAACTATTTGGGGTGGCTAAAAGTGTACCTCCCTTTAATATATATACAATCACAAATACATATCCATCTGGTACTAGACTTGGTCATAGACGTGCTAAATCAGCTGCTAAAATTTGTGTTGAAAGTAATCTTATGAATATTATTGTACTTTTGCAGACCTTGGTCGTATCATAATGGTGGATCCTGGCCAACACTTCTTTGGCAGGTAAGAATAACCTTGATTAATTTTCGGTTCCAGGATATATTAACAGAATATAAGAAACAAATTCATTTGAAATACATACCCAGTCGGTCGTATCCATGTGGAATTAATAGTCATGTGTTCTAGGGAAAGTGATAAAACTTACATGCTTGAAAAGAAGGTTGAGATTTGATTAGAGCTGGTGAATAAATGTGTTCAAAATAGAAGTCGAATCATTTTTGCCTTGAAGTGAATGAACATACCATCTCCCTAAAGTTTATACCCGAGTAGTTGACAATGTTATAGAAATAAGCATCAGTGTATCTTGTAAACTTGGGGAACTAACTAGTAACTAAGTATGCATTTGGTTTATAACCCTTCATTGAGAATGATAATGAATTTAGGGTAATTATGGTGGTTTATGAGAATAAAAGATGATCAATTTACCATCATCATACTTTAGGTAATGAGGCTCAATATAAGCTAATCATTTACCCAATTTTACCAATATACTCATTTCTCCTCAATTATTCCACTATTCCTCAACTAACAATTATTTTTTGTCTCAACTGACTCCAAGATTAGAGCAATACACTAATAATATAGCCTTAATTCTCTATTCGATGATTCCCATTGAAGAATTTGAACCAAGCAACCCTGAAATGGATATGTGTGCATATGAATATGTTGGATAGTGGATATGAGGCTTATGAAAGATCACCCACTTGGTTTGGAGGTTGTCACAAAACTAAGAGATATTCATTGCAAGTTTGCAACTCTAGAGAAGTAAAATAATAACAATAATAGTCAAAGGAGTATTTGCCTTAGTTGTATATTGAACTTTAATGATTCCTCCCCCCACCACACAGTTCACATTGGCATGCATGAAGATGGGTAGGACAGATCTGGCACAGAGGGCAATTGAAGTAGCCGAACAACGGCTCCCTCAGGATCAATGGCCCGAATATTATGATACCAAAAATGGCAAGTTCATCGGAAAGCAGGCACGACTCTACCAGACTTGGTCGATCGCAGGATACCTGTCATCAAAGATGCTATTAGCCAACCCAGAAATGGCATCCCAGTTATTCTGGGAAGAAGACTACGACATTCTTGAAAACTGTATTTGCGCATTGAGCAGTTCTTCTCGCAAGAAGTGTTCCCGCAAGCTTGCCAAGTCTCAGATTCTAATCTGATGAAATGAAATCTTTTTCTTTGAGATTATAGATTATATATATTTTACCAGTTTAATACTTCAGGTGCTATTTTTTGAATTGATGCCTGAAAAGTTGGTTTCACAAATACTATAGTGAAAAATAGGTAAAGGGGCCCTCTAATTTGTAGGGGTGGCCTATCAGTTTATGCTTGTGTTACAGATAATAGCTGAATGATGTAAATATTAATATTAATATATTGCTGTATTAAGATGTATATTGACATGGTATTTACACCACATTCACTTCACTTGATTGTGAATGTGCATAAAATAGATACATGATATATGTTAAGTTATAGTGAAATGTACTGCTGCAATGTGGATTATCCTTCAACTGTACATGTTGATGCAATGAAATTTCATAAATTCTTGCATGTGATCGATCTATATATAATGTATTTTTATTTTCTTTACGTATTTCTTTAAGAGTGTACCTATGTGTTTTCAGTTATTTCGTTTGGTTGGTTGAGAAATTATGTCATGGGTGTGATTCACGAGCCACTAAATTTAGACAAGTTTTGTTTGTGTGTATTGGTTATTTGAATATCATAAGTGGAATGCGGACTTTTTATTAATTGATAATATTGATTGTACTGGATGAAGTGGTATTTGCAAACTCTGCACAGGTTAAAAGCACTTTTCAGAAGTTTAGGAGGTGTTTGTAAAAACTTATGGTTTTAAAGAAGTGATTAAAATTAGTGATTATGAGAAAAGTGATTAATAATAGAAATTGATAGTGTTTGTAAGAAAATTCAAAAAAAAAGTTGATAGTGTTCGCAAAAAAAGTTAAAAGTTGAAAAAAAAAATAAACAAACTAATATGCTATTAAAAATATCCTCTTTGAAACTTATAACTTATAGCCTATGAGAGCTTATTTAAGCTACTAAAAGAGAAATAAAACACTCCAAATTGTTTTGCATACAATTATAGATGACTATAATCACTTATAAATTTTTGAAAACATCCCCTTCAATTGTAAGAGGACAGCTTAAAAAATTAAATGTTTATGCTCCCATCACTTGAGTTTGCGAACACACCCAAAATTAAATGTTCATGGACTACTTTGATTGCTGGGTATACTCACATGGGAGATGGTCATGGTGGTCTCCGGGTTTTCAGAAATATGTTGTTGGTATGTCGGTGCCATTTCCGTTAGATTTATGATCATGTTCTTGCAAATGTTTTCAATTTTTCTGAAAAATTTAACTTTTCTCAAACATCCAATTCTTATGTACATTTGAGATTGTTGTGAATTAAGACTCCAAACACTCAAGAATGAACCAGAATCAAAACTAGTACCAGTATCACTTGACTAACTGAAAAAAGTATTACTTGCTGAACTAAAAGGTTTTAGTGCAGTGATTGTGTAAAACTTGTAGAAACAGGTATTAGTGCAGTGATTGTGTAAAACTTGTAGAAACACCAAGATTTTAAGTGGTTTTTTTGGGACCAAAATTGGACAGTATACAAGTTTAGACCAAAATACCTTTTAGCTCTATATATCAATAAGTGGATTTCATCTATTAAGTTATTGTGTGGCTTATGAAAGATTGCTCGAGCTGTTTGGAGGTTGTCTGAAATTGCCGGATATTTGAAACAGTGTCGTTTTATGTCACGTGGGTTCAAGATTGAAAACATGTGCAAGAATTTGATCAGAAATATGTTGTTGGTAATGTTATTATAATAAGTGTTTTGTAGGTTCTTGCTAAACAGTTTAACTCATTGATCTTCACATTGTTGCTAACAGGAGGGGGCTGAGTTGGATCTTTTTAACATTTCGATTGCCATTAGAGCTTGTGCTTCGATCGGGTCACAAGTGTTTGGGAAGCAGATACATGCTGCTGTATGCAAGCATGGATTTGAATCCAATATTCCTGTAATGAATTCTCTCTTAGACATGTACTGCAGGTGTATCGGTTTAAACGAAGCAGATCCTTGCTTTCGTGGGATGGCTGAAACGAATATAATCACGTGGAACACAATAATTGCAGGGTACGAAAAGTCAGATCCAAACGAGGCCCTAAATCTCTACTCAAGGATGGAGTTCGAAGGCTTCACACCGAATAGTTTCACATCACTTCTGTAATAGCTGCACTAGCTAACATGGCAATCCTGGGAGTTGGAGAACAAGTTCATGGAAAGATTGTACGAAGAGGGCTTGAAAACAACTTAGGTGTGGCCAACTCCTTAATCGACATGTATGCTAAGTGTGGAAGCATTATGAGTTCTTACAAGATTTTTAACGAGATGAGTTCCAAGAATGTCGTTTCGTGGACTTCTATGATTATTGGATACGGTAATCACGGGCATGGAAAGGAAGCCCTTGATTTGTTCGACAAGATGGTGGGATCGGGAGTTAGACCTGATTTGATTGTGTTCGTTGCAGTTCTGAATGCTTGTAGCCATAGAGGACTTGTTGATGAGGGTTTAGGGTACTTTAAATCAATGGTGAGTGATTATAATATAACCCCAGATCAAGAAATTTATAAGTGTGTTGTGGATTTGTTAGGGAGAGCTGGGAGAGTTAAGGAAGCATATGATTTGATAGACTGTATGCCATTTATTCCTGATGAATCCGTGTGGGGAGCGTTTCTTGGGGCTTGCAAAGTGCATAAGCTTGGAGAATTGGGGAAGTTAGCTGCGAATAGGGTTTTAGAGCTGAGACCGAGCGTGGCAGGGACGTATCTGGCATTAGCAAATATATATGCAGCTGATGGCAAGTGGGGGGATTTTGCTAGGATGAGAAAACTGTTGAGGAAAATGGGGAGTAAGAAAGAGGCTGGGAGAAGTTGGATTGAGGTGAAGAATGAGATTTATAGTTTTGTTGCAGGAGATAAGTTGGGGTCTCATATTGAATGGGTTTATGAAGCTGTAGATTTGCTGGGGTTGCACATGAAAGAAGCAGGGTACAATGGTAATTTTAATGATGAACTTGAAGAGGTTTGCAACTCTGATTTGAAAGACTGATATTTAGTGCAACATTCCACATGAGGTATATTAGGATGGATATGTATCTTTATTTTGAAGGAAGTCGAAAACCAAATCCATGCGGAATTAGCTTGAAACGGACAATATCATACCAATATGGAGATTGAGATCTTTCGGGGGGCTAACAAAAGACCATCTGACTTAATTATTTGAGAAAAACCATTCTTTTATTTTATTCATTCCATTCCGAGGGACTATGTCTTTCAGAGAATAGAGGTATCAAGTGATGATAAGAAGAGAAGAAAGCGCGGTTCACATAAGTGCTCGATTCACGACTGAAAGTAACTGCAGATTCTTGTATGTTATTGACTGAATAATTGATTTTATTCACTATACATGTGTAAAATTTAGCAGCACATGAGTGAAACAAAAACTTCAGGCAGTAGATTACAGTTGAGATGTTTCTTCTGAAGCAAAAGTAATTGTTATCCACAGATTCAATAACACATAATAAACAAGAATTTCCCTGTCTATGTTCCCATATCAGCTTTACTTTTTAAGCCTTTGCCTTTCTTTGTTTTATCATGAATATTAGAGCCTGTAAACAAGCAAACTCAAATGTTGATATGCATCAAAAGCTTCTTGGTTCAAAATCTTGATGTCTGTAATCTCTATTGGCACCTTGACTCTTTTTGAATAACAAGCATTCTCACTCACCAAATTGAAACCCTGAAACTCCTCCAACTCTATCTCCGTCGAGAATATACTTCTGCAAATCAAGAAGAAACGAATGTGTGATTGAATCAGCAACCGATAAATTGACCCATCAGAAATTTAGTGTTTGAATGAAAGGATCTGATCTCACAATGAATTTGAAATAAATGGATTTAAGGATCTGTAAATTTCGAATTCATCAACTTGAATCACTTGTTTGGATACAAAAGGATTTTAAATCCATAGACTTGAAATATGTTGTTTTATTGATTTAGTTTTCCATCCAAACAATACAATCAAAAGGAATCGAATGGTGTAATTTAATCAGCAAACAATACCTGAAGCTATATTCAAGAGAGATGGGAATGATCACCTCAGAATTCCTTGATTGCTTTTCCATTTTCTCAAAGAAACACAAGCTGCACTCCGAAGCAGTTTTCTTGCACATTTTTCTCCGTTTTGGCATTCTGTTACCAATAATCTTTGCAAGAACACGAACCATTCTTAAAATGATGAAACCTGTGCCTATCCCTGATCACAATTTCACGATCAAAAGCTTTGGACACCAGTTTCCCTGCCTCATGGCAATCACTACAAATTCTCAGATTTTTCACTATTCTAATTGGGGCGGGCCCACTAGTTGCAAACAGGCCAAACGCAATCGCAAGCTTCTCACTATGTCTGAACAGATTCGTTTCTTTCTCCTCCTCGTCAATATCAAGTAAAACTTCACTCGTACCTGGAGCATAACCTAGCATCTTTAACCTGCCCACCATTTCTTCCAACATCCCGTCTATTTCCTTCATCTGAGAGTGTGACGTATCTCCAGCTAGGAATTCATGCACAACACCATCTGCTTCAATTATACTGCATCCTGGAATTTTAACAACACCTTGCCTAGTCATCTTACCTCTAATCTCCTCCACATTCTCCCAGTTTCCTTTACAAGAAATTTGATGTTTTATTAGTAAAATAAAAGAAAATAAAATAGAAAAATGTCCACCAAGATAATTAAAACACTTTGGCAAAGTCTTATGTAAACCGTGCAACTAGTTTGAATTCTGAGTGTAACTTAGAAACAGTATTAGTTGTTTCATTAAAAAGTATCAGTTATTTTACTGTAAAGTGATGGTTGCAAACCAGCTGCACGATAAAACTGTTTTACATAAGTCCAGAAATCTTACACCTAAGGGCGAAGAGGGCCTTGTTAAACCTACACCCGTAAATGCCAATGGAAAAAACCGACTGCACGAAAAAAGAGTACCCTCCTGACGAAGTCCAAACTGAAAAAAGGCCCAATTACCTTTAGAAGCATATATATTTGACAGCAACACATGAAATCCGTCGTGATCAGGCTGAAATTCGATCATCTTCCTCCCTATTCTCTCACCGATTTCCTTGTTCCCATGTTTCTTGCATGCACCAAGAAGAGCACCCCAGGTGGCAACATCTGGTTCCATAGGCATAGATTCAATCAGTTCCTCTGCTTCCTTTAGCAGCCCAGAACGTCCAAGAAGATCAACATCTCTTCAAACATGGAAAGAGACCTTTCTACTTGCCCATTCATGGTAACCCAAGAATTAGAGATTCCATGATGAAACTCCCTTTTCCTCCATCCCGTTAAAAACCTCCATTGCATTTTCCACACTTGCACATTTCATGTACATGTTGATGAGAGTTGTACCAAGAATTATATTTACCGTATAGCCGTTTTTACGTATGTAAGCATCTAATTTCTTGCCTTGGTCTAGGGCAGCAAGCTGAGCACAAGCTGAAACCACACTCACCAAAATGGTCTCATCGGGCTTCACGCCTTGATGCTGCATTTCGTGAAATAATGCTAACGTCTCAGAGAATTTATCGAGCTGAGAGTAGCCTGATATCATTGAACTCCAAGATACCGCGTCCTTCTCTGGCATATTATCAAACAGTTCTCTGGCATTATCAATCAACCCACATTTCATGTACGCAGATATCATCGAATTCCAAGAAATTAAATCCAAGAAACAGCCCGTATTAAACAACTTCCGTGCCGAAAACACATCCCCACATCTGGAGTACATGTGAATCAAAGCATTCTGCAGATTTACATAAGATTCAAAACCAGTTTTGACAACCAAACTGTGAACTAATTTCCCTATCCCGAAACTCAATAAATTCGAACAAGCAGAAAGCACAGACACGACGACCACCTCGTCAATTCTAATTCCGTTCTTATGCATAGTCAGAAACCGATCTAAAGCCACTTCATACATCAAATTCTGCTCATAACAAGATATCAGCGCTGTCCAAGATACCAAATCCTTCTCCTCCATCTCACAAAACAATTTACGCGCCTCACTCAACCTACCAATCCTACCCAACAACACAATCATCGAATTCGAAGCTATAATATTTCGTTTAGGCATCCGAGAATAAAATAACTTCGCATCCTCAACGCTCCCCTCTAAAACATACCCAGCCAGCATCGAATTCCAAGAAACCAAATCTCTCACAGGACTTTCATCGAACACCTTACGTGCATCACCAACACCCCCACACAAACTATACATATTAATCAAATTGTTCACCACATAAACATCTCCACCAAATCCCATTTTCACTACATGATCATGATCTGTTTCCCCTCAAAACCCGAAAGGCGGAGAGCGCAGCCTTGGATCAAGATTGGGTACGTATAGTTATCAATGCATAAAAAACTATTCTTTAACATCGATTTGTACAGATAAACTGAATCCTGGCCTCTATTCCCTTGCACAAAAGCACTCAACATTGTGTTCCAAATGAACCCATTTGAGTTCTCAATGATTGTGAAGATTTTTTGAGAATAATGTACCTGGATGAAGGGCGAGTCTGTAGAGAATTTGAGGATTCTGCTGGCGGCATAGGTGTCTTTGATTAGGCCAGTGCAGATCGTTTGGCATAAAATCTGATTGAAGAGCTTGAGATTCTTGCATTGGAAGAACAGAGTGTCTAAATCTGAGTAAGTAATCGTTCTTCTTATGCTGGTTTTCTGGTTGAAGGATGCTTTGGTAACTGAAATTGCAGTTAGCATTGCTAAATTCATGCAATTGTTTCGCGAATTGGGGTGTGGAGAGAAAAGGGAGCCTGTAAATTTTCAATCTCGCGCCACAAAAAAAATTTCTTGATTTGAATTGCAGCCAAAATGCAAAATTCAAACCTTTTTATTTCTTTGATTTGGGTTTTGACTTTTGAGGAATCGGACCTTACGGTATAATCCGAGAGTAATAAGGAAGGCAAAAACTTTTTTAAATGGGTTTACGTTAATTCTTTTTTCTACTATATTTATTATGTATAAAAAATATTATTATTGTGAATATACATTATTATAATTATGAATATCAAATAATATTATTTAAAAATTAAATATTTTTAAATAAATACATAATAGTAATATACGAAAAAGAGTAATTATGTGAGTCCAAATTTGTAGAAGACTTACTTCAAAAAAAAAGGATTCTTGCATTTGCCGGTTTGTAAATGAGATAATTTTTTTATCTATATATTTATGTATATTAAAATAAAAGAATTAAACAATATAGCATATATATTAATAATCCATCTCAATATAAAAGTGTGTCATACAAAATTAACAATAGTAAATTTATGTTGAATTTATATTAATAAATAAAAATATTGTGCATAGCATGGATGAGATATTAGGTTTTTTTGTTTTAAAAAAAATAAGTAAATGATACCTTAATAAATTATTAATGAAAATTTATCACAAAAGCATATATTCATTTTTTTTATATTTTAAGAGTTATTTAATTCATAATTCAAAATTATATTGGGCTATTATTAAAATTAATAAAGAACAGATGAAACTGATATCAATATATTTATAAATTAATACTAATAAAATATAATATTATAATTATAATTTATAAGTATAATCAGTGTTTTCAAAAACCGGTTGAACCGGTCGAACCGTGAACCGCTCATGTCGCAGGTCCAATTACTCCTTAAAAACGGTTAATTCGGTTTTATTATTTTTATTATTTATTAAATCACTATTTTTTTTCAAAACCTCTCTATATAATGTTATTGTTTTTATCTTAATATCATTTTCTCTCAAATAAATTCATTCACAAGCCATTAATTTCATTTAATCTCTTTATCGTCATCACATATTGTGTGGAATTAATCCACAACGCCATCATCTCTGGTCTCCAAACTCTATTGTATTTATTTTAATATAAGATTTATAAGTTATAAATTAGTATAATTTTAATATTTTATGAATAAATATTTATTTTTTAATGTAACATACAAAATATAAAAGAAATATGCATAAATCAATTTAACGGTTGAACCGTCGGTTCAACCGGTCCAACCTGTTGGACCGGCAACCGATGCCTAGACCGGTTCGGTTATGAAAACACTGAGTATAATAATATGAATGATAAGTATAATAACACTATTAATTTATAAATAAAATTGTACAAATTTCATTATTATAAATAAGTTTTATCGAAATCTTTTCTAAAAAATAAGTAAATCTTATCAAACTCGACCTAGATTTTGATATTAATAGTATGATTTAAATCTTGAATTTGGTATTTGCCCGTTCCTACATATCTTCGCTCGCTCTGTGTTTGGCCTCTCCCATAAACCGCTTAATCCGAGAGAAGAATCAACACTAAAATTCGAGAAGAATCAACACTTTAAAGGTATCACGAAAAGCTTTACTGATGCGTTCTTGTTTAACTTGTTATTTTCCAAATGAATTTTGAGAAATTGGTGAAATTCTTGGACCATATTTTCTTGCATTACCTGAATTTCTTTTAAGATTTGTATGCGTTTCACTCGATTACTGTGGTGCCAAAGTCTCGTATGAATTTCAGAAAAAGGCAGTTTACTGTGAACTTTTGTTATTCAGAAATTTAGATTGTGTTTAAATTGAAGGGTTTGAGAATAGTACAAAATCAGTTTGTGGTTGATATGAACTTGAATTCAGTCACTCTTATATTTGAACTAATTCAACTCTAATTAGGAGGGTTTGAAATTCATTCGTTCCAAATCCTTGCTTTTCAATTCCCTTAAGGAGTCTCAGAATTTTGTGTGGGAAATCAGTTTGCTTATTAAATTAATCACCTTTTACAATCTCCTGCTGCATTATTAGTATGAATGTAACCAAAGTTTCTTTTGGTCCTAGGGGTTAAGGATTGAAAAGTTATGAACATATCTTTCATTAATTCTTTCAAAAGCTTGTGTGAGTGAGCTACTCAGATTTAAAGTTGATGTGAAATCTTGGTTGTTTTTAATTGATTTTTGATTGAGCCTTAGTTGTTCCTAATTCGAACAAAGTTGATAGTATAGTGTCCCACACACAAAAAAGAACAGAGGGAGAAAGAAAGTGCAATATACAATTAATACAAATGAAAGTGTAGGGACATAAAAGAAATTGAAAATACAAGGACCTAAAGTAAATATACGATTTCCCTTTTTGTAATTCAATCTCTGATGCATGTAGCACACATGATATCAATTCAAAATTGAAACTTGGGGTGCAGTATCAGGTGCTTATTAGAGGCAGCCAGGTAGAAGTGGAAACATGAAATCTCAGTCGCCATGGGGCACAGCCAAAAACCCCGTCAAGTTCCAGATGTAATTTACTGGCCGGCCATTCTCTCTCTCTCTCTCTCTCTTGCTTAAGAAATATATTTAGGTAAAATGAATTTCTGATTTCTAATGTGCAGACCGACTGCAGACAACCTAGTTCCAATACACCTGGATATTGACATTGATCGGCAAAGGTTTAGAGATGCTCTCATTTGGAATCCTTCTGGTAATTATCATATTTCTATGCTCATATAACCACAAATTCTAATCACCAAGTTTAGTTCTTTCCAATTATATTAAATTTCTTGTGTCATTCTTGATGTAGACTTGGATAATATATAATGTTTTATTGGTTACTCATCATGCTTTGTTCATTCTGAATTAAGTATTGAAGAGTAAGTTCGACACGTGTTGATAAAAAAAAATGAGGATCTCAGTTAATACAATAATTGAGGAACATATCTCATATATGTAGCTGTTCCTTTGTATCTATACTAGTGGGCGATCCAGTAACCAAGTAGATAATCCATCTTTCTTATAGCCTTTGTGTGATTTTCTGTAATTAGTTGTGTAACTGCAGTCATTAGGTTAAACATTTGGTATTGGTAGTAAAGGACACCCATATTAAGGGGGTGTTTGCAAACTGTATAAAAGGGTAGAATCACTTATTTTCAAATGCTCCTTCTCACAACTTATGAAATTAAGTGATTCTAGAAGTTGTTACTTGTGTTTGCATACACACCCTAAAATTATAATATCCAATAATAGACAGGTCATTCAGCTTTCAAATTCCCATTGTTGATGCTTGTATTGTGAAAAGTAGGAGCTAAAATGTGTGTTTTAAATGTAGATCCTGATTCTGAAGTGGTGGTATTTGCTAAAAGAACAGTGAAAGACTTGAAGCTTCCACCTGCTTTCGTCACACAGATCGCTCAATCCATACAAGTACTGTGTTTCTCCAATTCCTGTAATGCATTATATTTGCTGTATGACTTTTTAAACTTTTTCTTGATTACTTTGCGTTTTAAAAACCGGTTTTAAGATTTGCGTATCTAAATCCGGCTCTACTTCGGGATTCTGAAATCCAATTTTGAAAAACCATGGCTACAACATCTATAAACCTACTATCACTACAATCAGTTATATCTCCTTACACATTAATATAGTTAAATTATAATTAACATCATCCAATCATTACAATCACATCCAACAACAATATAATAATACAACACCGTTCACTCTTGCACATTGATTTGACATAAAGTTAAATCTCACCCTACTTAGAATCCCAAAACAAACACATACCTTACTGTGGAAAATCTCATTTTGAGTAATCTTAGGATGAATATCAGGAAAAGTTAGTGCAGCAAATCAGAGTTAATGATTTGTCCTACAAATCAGGAAATTAATGGCTGGCTTTCCTTTTTTTTAGTGTATCATAATTGTGTATATAAACTAGTGTATTGTAATTGTAATATAACACAGAAGTAATATATTGCTTAGAACCTTTCTACATGGTATCAGAGCCCAGTTAGGGTCTCTGGAAAAAATACCACCTTTGTTTCTTGTTAATCCCAGCCTTAATTGCTGGTTATTTTTCCTGTTATCTTCAGCCTTTATCGCTGTCCTTCATAAAAATCTGAACCTAGCAATCCTCAAAATCTCCACCAATGAATCAGGGTATGTGTTCATTGACACTTTCAGGTAATGCTCTAATCTCTCTTGGGTTAAATGTTTTTGGACATGAGCTTAGGAATGCATGGATCCTTGATTCTGGTGCTACAGACCATATGACACATATATCAACAAAATTCATAACCTATACCCCCTGTCCTAGCAATAAAAAGATTGTTGTTGCTGATGGTTCTACGACCACAGTAGCAGGAATAGGAGATGTCCAGGTTACCCCAAAATTAATTCTTAAAAATGTTCTCCATGTACCCCAGTTATCCACAAATTTGGTCTCCATACAAAAGCTCACCAAAGATCTAACTGGCTGCGTTATATTTCATAATTCATGTTGTGACTTTCAGGACCAGAGTTCGGGGAAGAGGATTGGACTTGCTAAGGAGCATAATGGACTCTATTACTTGAATACATCTTGTCAACCGGAATTCAGTATATCTGCTCTTTCCACGTTTTCCTCCTCTAATAAGGATATCATTTGGTTACATCATAGGCGTCTAGGTCATGTGTCTTTTTCTACATTGAAAAAAATGTTTCCCTCTTTGTTCAAACTTCTCGGGATTCAATGTTCAGTTTATTTTTCATTGTGATATTTGTGAGTATCATATTTTTCCTATCTTTCATGCAAACACAAACTCAGTTTGGTACCATTTCCCATCAGCAATCAAAAAGATCTTCTTCTCCTTTCTTTTTTAATCCATAGTGATATTTGGGGACCATCAACTTGTTGTTTCCAAACTTCTCAGGGTCTAAGTGGTTTGTCTCATTTATCGATGATTGCACAAGAGTCTCGTGGATCTATTTACTGAAAAAAAATAAGTCTGATGTGAGTCATATTTTTCCTATCTTTCATCCAGCCCTAAAGATTCTAGAATGATTCAAACTCAGTTTGGTACCAAGATAAAAGCACTTCCGTTCGGATAATGCTCGTGATTATTTCAATCAAATCTTGAGTCCTTACTTCCTGAAAAAAGAGGGAATAATACATGAATCTTTCTTGTGTAACCACTCCACAACAAAATGGAGAATGGCAGAAAGGAAAAAATCGACATCTTCTTGAGTGCACTAGAGCCTTGTTGTTTCAGCAAAAACGTACCAAAATCATATTAATTGGGGAGAAGCTGTACTCACATCAGCTTATGTCATAAACAGAATACCTTCCCGAGTCTTGGGATTTCAAAGTCCACTAGAAAATCTGTCTAAATTCTACCCTGATACTCGATGGAACTTTAATCTCCCAACTCGAGTATTTGGGTGTACTTCCTTTGTCCATATTCATAGTCATTATCGTGGGAAGCTAGATCCTCGTGCTCTTAAGTGTGTCTACTAAAAAGGGTTACAAATGTTACCATTCACCAACTAGAAAACTTTATGTCTCAGTTGTCCCCAAATCCTTTAGTAAACCGATAGAAAAGCTTTCAAAGACGCAACCTTTAACGGATTTCAAAGGATCACAATATCATCCACATACACAACCATAAGATAACCACCATCAAGATATCATACCACCCAACAACGTAAAATATGAAACAAAGACTTCAAGATAATTTGCTCCTCGAAAGCAACGATGTTACATTTGTTGAAAATCAGCCCTATTTCACGACTCTTTATCTTCAGGGGGAGTTACATAGACTTGAAGATAAGGAGTCTACCTTTCCACCCCTACATTTATCCAAATCCGAATCTCTAGAGTCAAGTCCCCAACCTGATAGTAAAATCATTGATCGGTTTCGGTTTGACAAAGTGTATGCAAGGAAAGGAGACCCCATAATGACTACAAGGCAAGAACAACCCTCTCAACCAAGCTCCGGAAATGAGGTAACAATTAATGAATCAAATCTGAATTCTTCCAGCCCTGAACCATTAACTGAGCAGCCTTCTTCCAGCCCTGAACCACCAACTGAGCAGCCTTCTTCCAGCCCTGAACCACCAACTGAGCAGCCTTCTTCCAGCCCTGAACCACCAACTGATCAGCCTTCTTCCAGTCCTGTACCTTTTTTTCTTGAGCCTCTTAACCCTGACCAAGACCTAAACCTGCCTATTGCTGTAAGGAAAAAAACAAAAAACCCATTATCATCAAATATGCTTAGCAAAATGATGAATCACCGAGAATGCACCAAAAGACCCCTATACCCATTGTCTAACTTTGTATCTCTTGAGAAGTTTTCCCCAAACCATCAAAGCTACCTTTCAGCCTTGCACACAGTTTCTATTCCTAGCTCATTGTCTGAAGCATTATCAAAGAAAGAATGGAGACTTGCTATGGAAGTGGAAATGGATGCATTAAAACGAATGAAACTTGGGAGTTGGTCGATTTACCAAAGGGTAAGAAGACATTGGGATGTAAGTGGGTTTATACAGTGAAATATAAGGCGGATGGGTCCTTGGAGCGTTACAAGGCGACAAGGTTAGGTTCCAATTTGCGGTTTTATGTGGGTAAAAGGTAGAAAAGGATACACACAAACATATGGAGTAGATTATCAAGAAACGTTTGCTCCGGTAGCAAAGATGAATACAGTGAAGATTTTGCTGTCCTTGGCTGTTCATTTTGATTGGGAGTTGCAGCAATATGATGTGAAGAATGCCTTTCTTCATGGAGATTTAGAAACCGAAATTTATATGAGCATTCCACCGGGATATTGTGGGGTTGACAGGAACAAGGTATGCCGATTAAGAAAGGCATTATATGGTCTGAATTGGTTTGGAAGGTTTGCCAAGGTGATGATAGCTAGTGGTTACAAGCAAAGTCAAGGGGATCACACACTTTTTATTAAGCATTCGGCGGGATATTGGGGAGTCACAAGGTTCTAATTGTGTACGTGGATGACATGATAGTGACAGGAATCACACACTTTTTATGAAGTAGAGAAGGAGGCCTTGAAGTTGTGTTTAGCCAAGGAATTTGAAATAAAAGATTTAGGAAAATTGAAGTATTTTCTTGGAATTGAGGTGGCTCGATCAAGGCAGGGATTTTTTATTTCTCAGCAAAAGTATGTGATTGACCTACTCAAGGAAACAGGCATGATGGCTAGCAAACCAGTCGAAACTCCTATTGAACAGAATCATAGATTAACTGAGGCTCTTGGAGATAAAGCAGTGGACAAAGAGATGTACCAAAGGCTGGTTGGGAAACTTATCTATCTTGCACATACTAGGCCAGATATAGCTTACTCAGTTGGGGTTATCAGCCAGTTTATGCAAGATCCTAGGGAAGTTCACCTACAGGCAGCATTCAGAGTGCTTCATTACTTAAAGGCACATTCAGGGAAAGGAATTTTATTTAAAAAGGGGTCTGAAATTGATGTGGCAGTCTACACAGATGCAGACTTTGCAGGATCTCTAGCTGACCGAAAATCAACTTCAAGCTATTGTACCTTTTTAGGAGGAAACTTGATATCCTGGAGAAGCAAGAAACAGAGTGTGGTAGCAAGGTCAAGTGCTGAGGCGGAGTTCAGAGCTATGGCAAACGGAATATGCGAATTATTGTGGGTCAGAATTATCCTGGAGGACCTGAAGATTCAATGGAGCAAACCGATGAAGCTATTCTGTGATAACAAATCTGCTATAAGTATAGCTCACAACCCTGTGCAACATGACAGGACAAAACACATAGAGATAGACAGGCACTTTATTAAAGAAAAACTGGATAAAGGACTGATTTGTACTCCATATTTCCGGACAGGACTTCAACTTGCAGATGTGATGACAAAGGGACTGAGTAACAGCATGTTCCATGAGAATGTTAGCAAGCTGGGAATGGAAGATCTATATTCACCAGCTTGAGGGGGAGTGTGGAAAATCTCATTTTGAGTAATCTTAGGATGAATATCAGGAAAAGTTAGTGCAGCAAATCAGAGTTAATGATTTGTCCTACAAATCAGGAAATTAATGGCTGGCTTTCCTTTTTTTAGTGTATCATAATTGTGTATATAAACTAGTGTATTGTAATTGTAATATAACACAAAAGTAATATATTGCTTAGAACCTTTCTACACTTACTATTTATCAGGATTTCAAGATCCCCTAGATTTCAAAAACCACTATAAAACAAACATTGCCAAATTACGTACTGTTTGTGTCTTCTGTTAAAATATAGTTTATTTCTTCACTGATGTATCCTTTGTTGCATGTTTTTCTGACTGTTGATTCAAATGCCTATATTGTAGACACAACTAAGTGAATTTAGGTCATATGAAGGGCAAGATATGTATACTGGTGAGAAAATTGTTCCCATCAAGGTATGGTGTTGCTGATCTGTGATTCCAGTCATTTCCTTCCTCAATACTGTAACAATACTCTTATATAAATTGTTCCCATCAATATATATATTGTTTTAGTTATTTGGTTAATAGTAAAACAAGAAATTCTGAGTGTGATTTTTTGTTTCTCTTTTTTTTGTGTTGACGCAGCTTGATCTCCGTGTTAACCATACCCTTATTAAAGACCATTTTTTATGGGTAAGAACTACCAAGATATGTATTATTTTCTTAAATCGTCTTAAATCGTTTGCCAGAAAAATTATGAACTTCAATATTTTTCATTTTCTGCTTCAACATTGATAGGAATATAAATTCATCATTTTCAGGATTTAAACAACTTTGAGAGCGATCCTGAGGAATTTGCCAAAATCTTTTGCAAAGACATGGGCATTGAAGATCCTGAAGTTGGAGTAAGCACTTTGGACTTGCCTTTATTAGTAAATACAGCTTTATTATATTGACCAGCATCTCATAACAAAAAGAAAATCTTGATGCACTTTGTGGTTTTATTGACGTCAATAAATTGTTGAAATTAAAGTCTGCAGGAGTGCTAAAATAAGAAGATTGTAGTAACTAACATTAAAATTTGGTGCTTAGTATCAGTGTTTAATAGTAAATTACCTGATCCTGTAAGTAATCTAACTTGCTCTTGTCTCCTTTTATTATAATTATGTTTTGTCTGGCTGATTATGGAGAATTTTGTTTTTCATAACTGACCTTATATTGTTCTACCTTGTCTTTTCGTTTCTTGAATCTTGTTTCTTGGTAAACCAACCTGAACAGTGTAAATGCATAAATGACCATATGTTACTTTCATAAGGGCTAATTATTAGTTAATTTCTTGTCAACTTATTGACAAATGTTTCTTATTTTTCTCATTATTGTTTTTGTTTATTTGTATGCCTTTTTCTTCGTTTTTGTTGGTTAAGATGAATCTATTGTTAATGAGGCACTTTTTTTATGAGACCTGCTGCTTCTTGTTTTCTTCTAGGAGTTGGTCTTTATGTAAAACAGTTTTATTGTAATTAATAACTATCACTTTATAGTATGACAACTTATACTTTTGAATGAAACGACTAATACTAATAATTATTATGTTTTAATGAAATAACTAACACTATTAATAAATACACGCGAAATGCAAACTAGTTGCGTAGTGAAGAAGTTGGATTACACAAGACTTTGCCTTCTTCTAAAAATAATATGTGATCCCTTGATTGCTCGTTTTTCATTGCATTTTGACTAATAAGCAACTAAATTTATGCATATTAATCGAGTTGACTTTACAGCCTGCCATTGCCATTGCCATCCGAGAACAACTTTATGAGGTGTGTTGATTTCTACAGGATATTTATATTTTTTGTATATCTGTATACCTTATGTTACTGTTTTTCTGATTTCGTTATCAGCTTATACCAATTTAAAATCTATACTCTGTTGATGCTTCAGATTGCTGTACAAAATGTGACTTCAATCCGTGAAAGCAGAATAAACAAGAAAGGACGTAGAGGGTTTGAACATAGCCAGGCCAGGTCTGTTGTCCCTTGTTAGACTTCAGATTTTTATAAGCGTCACTTTCGAAATGAAAAGCCCAAGCATCATGCAAAAACAATGAATCTTTAATTATATTCAAATCGAATAACAACGTCCTATCGCTTTTGTTTATTCTCTCTCCACTCTCAGCAAGAACAGTGGGAATGCTGTGGATTTATTCAAGTTATTTGGCAGCAAGTCCAGTATTATCCGGTAAGCGCTAACATAGTGAGGAAAAATGACTCGGTTGTTTTTGAAATATTATTGATTTTGTGACAATTATGTTTATGTAGGGATAGAACCCAAAATAGTCCCATAACTTTTTACCTTTTTCAAAATGGTCTTAGTAAAAGTCTGACGTACGAAATTGGTCCCAATTTTACGCGAATTGTACCATCTTCGTCCCAAATTCGCGGAAATTGACGAAACGACGTTGTATTTGGTCATGTGAGCATTCAATTTGGAGATTTTTTGGCTGAAATGCATGACAAAAAACAATGTTGTTTCATCAATTCCGGCTAATTTGGGACGAAAATGGTACAATTCGTGGAAAAATGAGATCAATTTCGTATTTCAAACTTTTTTGGGACTATTTTGAAAAATGTGAAAAGTTATGGGACAATTTTGAATTGTATCCCCAATTGTTGAAATGATGATATTATTTCAGGAAAAGGAAAGAGTGGGATGTATATGAACCTGTGGTTGATCTGTTGTCAATTGAGGAGGTGGACGCTCTTGAAGCTAAGGAAGAAAGGGCTACTCGATCATGATATGTGCTATGCAATTTCTTATGTAGAATGTTTTATTTCAACAATTTTATTTACTTAACCTTAAATACCCCAACAATTTTATTTACTTAACCTTAAATACCCCAACAAAAGAGTTGATATCAGGATTCAAGAGTTGTTCTATATGTTTTTACTTTTTCAAAGTTGGTATTTTTGGATTGAAATTAATACCGAAAGGACAAATATTGAAAAAAAAGAGAAAAACATGCATGAAAAGGACTAAATTGACATCAAAAGAATCCAATTTGGCTTGAAGGGATCAAAATTTACACTCAAAGGATTAAGAGCATCTCCAACAATCCTCTTGGATTTGGAGTATGACACTACTCCAACAATGCTCCAAAAATGATTTGGAGGATGAAGGATTGCCAAGAATCCTTCAAATTTGGAGTACTCCATCCTCATTTCCTTTTTCTTTCTTCTTTTCTTTCTACTTCTACTATTTTGTCATATATACTACACCATGAAGTTTTAATTACAAATTAAACTAATTATTTTTAACATTAAGAACTAAAACGTTTTTATTAGTTTTAATAAATTATTTTCTCAAATAAGAACTAATTACAAGTTTTTATTAGTTTTAATAATAATTGTTTTCTCAACCAAGAACTAAAACATAAAATTACGAGATAATGACTCATACAATTTCTTGCACGTCATTGTCAAATTAAAGATAAATCGGCTCACTATGCACTTTGAGATGCTCTTATCGACCATTTATGGGAGGAATTTTCTAACGCGGAATATTAGATTTCCTAATTTATTTTGTTATTGTTTTTATTATTATTTGTAAACGATTATGGTTATCCTATTTTATATGTATGCACGTATCTTCTAATATTTTATATAACATTAATAAATGAAATTATTTTGAAAAAATATCTCAATACCATTTAATTTAGTTGAAAAAATTAATTTTATAATTTAATAATACATTGCATAAATTATTTATTATTTGAATGTATTAATTTAATTAAAAGAAAGAAAAAAATTAATAATAATAATAATAATAATAATATAAAGTGTTATTGTTGGAGGAGATTTTAATATAGAGTACTCCATACTCCATTTTGGAGGATAGAGTACTCCAAAATGGAGTATGTAAGAGGTAAAAATAACAAAATACAAAAGCAAAATTGGACATAACCTAAGTTAAAGGACTATTCTTAATATTAACTTCCTAATAAAATGTGACAATTTGGTATTTAAGTGGGTTTTCTGTGCACCAGCTACGTTGTGCACTTCATAGTATATTTTTTAAACATACAATTTGTTGTACTGAAACATACAATTTATTTACACTGAAATATGCAACTTATTTCATGAATTTATTTACACTGAAACGTGCAACTTGTGTTCATGAAACAAATTGCATGTTTCAGTGTAAACAATTTGTATATTTCAATGTAATAAATTATATGTTTAAAAGACACACTATACAATGCATGGTGCCCTAATGCATATAAGACCTAGCTTTAATTTGTTTAGCCAGACTTTGTTATAAAGATGAGTAATTTCATGTATCAAGAAATATGAAATATCAATTATTTGTTTAATTTAATGAAATAATTTCCATAAACAAGTTATATTTCGACCCAAAAGAGAATAACGAGTTACATCTGTAAGTTTATTTCTGGAGTTGCATCTGCAACTAAGGATAAAAATACTGCCATCGCAAGAAATATCTCAATTTTAATTATAAGAAAATATCGATGTACTGTAATATCAATATATTGTAAAAAAAATAGAAAAATAGTGGAAATTATATTAAAATTTTGGGAGTTAACCATAAAATTTTGGAGTATTATGCATATATTTCATTCAATGTTACAATAAAATGACAATGTTTAAAGCAAACATATTAATAATAAACTATATAAATATTATTTGACATAAAATAAACAATTTACACTATAATAGATAATGCAAAACAAAATTACTAAAATTATATGATACAATATAATTAGTACCAAAATGATGATATATGATATTCAAATATAAAAGATGAGATAACATCTTTGTACAAACAAATAACCAGGTGGCTTAGCCCACCTGACCACTGTGCTCCTCATTTGAGTGGAAGACCCATGTTCGATTCTCTATGGGAACGAGTTTGGAGTTATGGGAGTTATAAGGTGAATTGACGATTTCATGGAGTATTTGGGTGCTTGGTGTACTAACTACTAACAACTAACTTTGCCCGATAAAAAAAAATCTTTGTCCAAACAAATATTGTTCCCTCCACCAATCTTATGCACAGTTGACTTTTACACACATTTTTGCAAACGAGTTTTGTATTAGTAATTGAAATGATAAAATGACTTTTAAAGAGGGGTATGATATATAAGCCTCTCATCTATAATACCCCTTATTAAAAATTACTTTTAATAAAAATAAAATTAATTCTTGAACAAGGACAAAAAAATTAATACTCTATATTTTTTTGTCCTATAATTTACATCCTTTTAATTTTGCTCCTGTTATTAGGGGTGGGCATCGAATCGGGTAGCTCGGGTACCCGAAAATTTCGATTATAAAAAATAATACCCGAACTCGATCCGAAAAATCGGGTACTCGAAAATTCGAATCGAAAAAAATAGTACCCAAACCCGATCCGAAAGTTTGGGTACCCGAAGTGTCGGGTACCCGAAATACCCAATTTTTTAAGAAATAAAATTGAAAAAATAATAATAAAATGATAATTACATGTAAAAACTCGGGTACCCGATACCCGATAGCATAGTTTCGGATCGGGTACGGGTACCCGAAACCCGTCGATCTTCAGAAATTCCCGATCCGTTTATCTTAAAAAATACCCGATCACATAGTTTCGGATCGGGTACCTGAAACCCAAAAAAATTGTCCAACTCTACATGTTATTTTACGAATTTTAATTTTGGTGTTGTATTTTATAAAAATTAGACATTTTAGTCTTGTAACTTGCTACTGGGGGTAACTAGCAGGTGACAGGACTAAAATGCCGAATTTTTATAAGATACAGGACCAAAATCAAACAGGTGTATGTTACAGGACAAAAAGATCAATTTTATACCTTCATTAATTATATATATGGATAAATTTAAGGAGAAATATAAATAAAAATATAATTAATTTTGAAAATTATTTTATAGAAAATCAAACCAGCATGACACAATATAAATAAGAATATAATTAATTTCACACCTTCATTAATTATATACATATGTATTTAAATGAAAATGTCATTATTGATTATACTCATTATAATTTACATAGTTTTAAATGAAATTTATAAATTACAATATGCATTTTGAACTTGTTGCTTACATGAGCTTCAATTAAATTTAAGAATGGGCTACGGACAGAATGTCGTGGAAACATGAGCGCAGTGGCCATTACAGGGTGAAATCTGGGTATAGAAGTGCTTGTGAAATGGTTTTCGGTGGAGGGTCGTTGGCACCTCCTATGGGGTTTGAAAGTTCCGCTTAGGGTCCGGGACTGTCTGTGGCGTATTGGGAGAGATTGTCTACCTCATAAACAAGTGGTTTTTGTACCACTTGGCATGTGTCGCTATGCTCTCGAGTGCTGGGATTTATCGGGTTTACGACAAAAAATAGAGACTGCGTCGATACTTTGTTGGATGTTATGTTTGGTATGTTGGGTGATGAGGAACGAAACACTGCAGCTATCTTCGGTATTGGGTTGATTGTTTCAGATTCGAACGGGGCTTCTTGCGGCCAAAAATGTACTATGACAATCAGGGACGTACCCAGGAATTTTGCCAGGGGGGCTCAATTTATAACATAGTGTAATTAAATATTCTTTCGAATTAATTTTTATATTTTTAAAAATTATTTGAACTAAATAAAGATAAAAATTCATATGAAACGATCTCATACATAAGAAAATGTACAACTTAACACAAATAACACCCACCCTTCCATGATGTTAAAATGTCATTGCACAGATTATATCTCGTCTCACTGTAAGACAATCTCATATAAATGTGTCGTGATTATAAAAAAATAATATATATATATATATATATATATATATACAAAGTTCAAGTGGGGCCAGGGGGGCCCAGTGACCCCCCTGGCCCTAACACAGGTCCGTCCCTGATGACAATCCCGGGCTGTCTTCAAGTGGATATTCGACAAACATGGGGATTTTTGGACAGACGTTTAAATGCAATGTTTTAGTCATGTAACGTACACGCATTTTTAGTCCTATAACGTAAAAGAATAAAATCATTATGAATGTAAATTACCGGACAAAAAACTCAATTTTCTCTAATAATATTTTTCATAATGATAAATTGAGGTTTTTTTTCCTAGAATCTTTTAAAAATGTGGTATTTGCTATTTATCCGCGATATTTTCCTATTTCATCAAATTTTGTACTACGACTGAAGTGATAGCGACACCGATATTTTGCGATATATCCATCTATAATACTCTGGAAATATTACATTTCCCCCTAATATTTATATCGCAATATCTAAATTTATGACATATTATCATAAAAAAAATACATTATTCCCTAATATCCCTATCACAATATCCAAATCATGATATATTATCAATATTTAGAGATATACCTCTAATACTCATATCACAATATCCAAATTTATGACATATCAGCAATATTTTCACCCTTGTTTACAACTGCAAGTTTATTTCTCCCTCTTCAAATAATGCAATGCAATTCTTGAATATTAATTGTATACAAGTATTTTGAGCTGGTATAAGAAACTGACAAAATTAACAAATTTCGTGCCAAATAGTCCAATTTAACGAGACACTATTAATAATTTGAGCATTAGTTTTACATTAATTAGGAGACTTCGACTTACCATAATTTTTGTTAGAATAAAATAATACCATGATTAGTTCCTATTTGATGCAGATATATTAGATTAGATTAGATTAGATTAGATTTCCCTATATCTTAAGAGATATTAAATCAATCCGAAAGATATTACTTGTCAATTAATTTTGGAAATCAAATCAGTTTAAGATTCGAATTCCCTTTTTACATCCTCCTTATAAATACACCACTCATTCATTATTTATTCTTCATGCAATTTGCATTCTCTTTGAATTTCTTCAAAAACCAGAAAAATGAATCAAGCTTCTGAATTCTCATCAATGGCGGAGTGGGATACCGATTACCGCTACGAGCCAACTCCTCTGTTCGAGCAAACATTCCGCTGCCTTCCGTACAGCAAACACTCAAATCCGGATCTCCAAATCGGCGACAAAATCATACTGCCTCCGTCTGCCTTAAATCGAATCATCGAATTAGGGCTCCGCCACCCGTTCGTATTCAAAATCGAAGGATTCAGCTCTGACAAAATCTCGCACTGCGGCGTCCTGCAATTCGACGCGGAGGAAGGATTGGTGCACGTGCCGGAGTGGATGATGCGGAATTTGAGTGTGAAAGAAGGAGCGCACCTCATTCTGCGTGACGCGCGCCTTTCGAGAGGCGTGTTCATGAAACTGCAGCCGCACGCGACGGTGTTTCTGGATCTGGAAGACCCCAGGGCCGCCCTGGAACAGGGCCTCAGGGGATTCACTTGCCTCACCCGAGGCGACACGTTTGCGATTAGGCACGGCGGGACGGAATTCAAATTCGATGTGTTGGAAGTGTCTCCCGGTGATGCAATTAGCTTAATTGATACGGATTGTTTGCTGGATCTGGCTCCCCCCTTGGATTATAAGGAGCCCCTGCCTCGATATACAAAACAGAGAATTGCGGAGGAAGTTGTTGATTGTGTTGGAAAGGAGGAGGGACTGAAGGCGTTTAGGGCGTTCACTGGGACGGCAAGGCGGCTGGATGGGATGCCGGTGGAGTGCGCCGCCGTGGTGGTGGAGGAGGGAAAGGACAGAGAGAAAGATGGCGGGAAAAAGGAGGGAAAGGAATTGTTCAAACCTTTTACAGGGAGGAGTCGTACGCTCGGATGATTCTCATTTTTTATTTTTTATTTCGATTTTTTAATTCTTTTTATTATTTTGATAAGTTGGAAATTAGAATTATTAAACTCCTTTAGGTTGTCTACTTTACTCATTTACTGTATTTTATGTCGTGATAATTAATATTCTTTTTGTAAATTAATAGTACTATTTTTTACTATTTTAAATTAAATATAAAGTCTTGTGTAATTATTTTGTTGCAATTTTAAATAACATTATGAGTATGAGGTAATCAATACTTTTAATTTTAATTTTATCAATTAACAAGATTATTTTTAATCGTAAAACTTGTTTTACTCATTAATAGTCACACGGTTCAATGTAAATAAATTATATATTTCATTATAATAAATTGAATGGTTCTAAAATATACTAAGAAGTGCACCTTACACCTAATGCATACAAGACATAACCGATATATTAATTATTTACTATAAAATACTAGTTACGAATTCTATAATATAACTATTTTACATAGACTAAGTCTTGTATGTATCTAAGTGCACTGTGCACCGATATTGCATTTTAGAAAGTTGCACGATTATTATTAATAGTTATTTTTAATTGGACCGTTCAATTATTTTTCAATATTAATAGTTGCACGGTTCAGTATAAATAAGTTGAATATTTTTTAAATGCGTTATGAGTGCATGGTGTACCTGGATGCACACGAGACCTACTCTTTTCCATAAGATCAGACTCTTAAAAATACACACATATGTGTACGAGTTTTTATAATATTGAATAAGTTTTTTATAAATATGTTATGTTCAATTCAAATGTATTTTTATAAACAATATGAATCATTTTTATCCAACAATGTCAGTTGTTTTAACTTGTGAGCTGACACTTATAAATGAGGAGAAAAAGATTTGACCAATTAAATAGGACGTAATGGACCGAAATATATATATCTCTAAGTCTCGTATGAATTCGGGTGCACCGTGTATACATAGTTTATTTTAGAATTATACAATTTGTTATATTAAAAGATACAATTTGTTTACATTGAATCTTGCAATTATTAATATGAAAAAATAATTACACGATTCAGTGTAAACAAGTTGCATATTTTGATATAATAAATTATATAATTCTAAAATATACTATGAGTACACGTTGCATCTGAATGCACACGAGACCCCCAAAATATAAATTTGTGACCTTTGTTAGCTCACCTAGTTACTTTACCAACTTCAACATTCATGAGTAACTCAGGTGTCATATAAAAATGAAAACAAAAAAGAGAGTACAAGAAAAGTGAAGCACCAAAATAAGAAAAAAAAATGAGAAGAATTGATTTCACACACCAATATGGATAAATAAGCAAAAGCTTCGAAAGGAGGAAATCATGCACATACTAAAGAAGAATAACACTATTTATTGGCTATATATATAACTAGTATAAAATATTAATATAATAATGTAATATGCTAGGTCTACATTACTCTCACAGATCATCTACAGTCTACCTAATTATTCACTTAACTAAATGGAGTAATCAAACTTTAGACCACATGTTGTTTGAGGTTTCAAATTATCAATTTCATAATTGATGTTTTATTTTGTATTTTATAATATAAATGAATAATATGTAAAATAAAAAAAATTCAATAAATCATCATATTTTGAGTTGACGTGCTAAAAAATTCATTAAAACAAATAATAAATATATTATCAATTATATTATTTGTTCATATGCATTTTCAAGCTTAGTTTAGCTAAAACTAAATTAATAAATATTAATTACTATAAATTTAATTACTCATCAAATTCATTACAAATAAAAATCTAATAATCATATATATATATATATATATACTAAATTATATAATTTCATTTAATTAAATAAATATAATGTTAAGTGTGAAATTGTACATGAAAAATCAAATTATTTTTTGACAGGAAAAATCAAATTATTAATTACTATAGTTTATATGTTTTATTAATTACTTGAGTGTGTTCTTTTATCTTAATGATATCAAACAAATAAATTTCAAGTCAAGACTCGAATAATTTGTAAACATCTTTTCCTTTTTTATCATTCTCTTTAAGATTCGATATCGACACTAATCCATAATTGTGGATCTTATTGATAGTAAAAAATTAATAATATTATACTTGTAAATTAATATCATTATACTAATAAACTAATACTAATAATATTTAATATTATAATTTAAATTTAAAATTTTAATGATATCAATCGATAAATATAAATTTTAAACATAACTGATTATAACATACTCATAAAATTTAAACTCAAATTCAAATCAAAATCATAAAACCTAGCAATCTCATCATCACCACATTATAAATCTCTCACTCCCCTAAACCTCCTTCATCTCCACAGTCGCCGGCGCCGGCGCCACCGCCGCCGCACTCACCTTCCCCTTAACCTCCTCCTTCTCATTCTCATTCTCCTTCTCTACCACCGCCTTCTCCTCCTTCTCCGGCGCCGCCTTCTCCTCCACCTCGATCTGAAACGCGTCCACCGGAAACGACCGCGAAATCCCCGACGTAGTTTTGAAATGGATCTTCCCGGTGGGCGGATCGTCAACGTAGATCTCGCTAATCGTGAGCCACATGAAGAGCTCCTTCGCCTTCACGCCGGTCAGCTTCCGGATCCGGTTCGGCTCCACCACCGCCGTCACCTCCGCAGCGTACTGGACCGGTTTCCCGGGGATCTTCGCGAACCGGTGCTCGCATTTCTTCTTCTGCTTCAGCCACACAAATCCGGTCTCCTTCACGTACCCGCATTCCTCGATATCCTTCAATGGCAGAAGTCCGTTCGGTAAATTCACCTCCGTCAGAAGGAATTTCGACTTCTCCTGGCAAAATCGCGTCGCCGGCGTACATTTCTGACGCCGCTGCTCTGATTTCGTCCGTTACCAGCGACATGATCTGGTTTTCTCTCTCTTACTTTTTTCTGTTTGTGTGAATTTGTTGCGATTGGGCGTGTTTTTGCAGCGGTGGTAGTGGGGGGTTAATATAGAGGTGCGGCAGCATTGAGTACTTTTTTTGAAAAATTACTCCTGGTACATAATTTTTCAAATAATTATCCATAAGTGCATCCCAAAATATGTATTACTCTTAAATATAAAAGTACATATACAATCTCTTTTATACCCTCATTTTCCAATCCCACACAATTATTCATTTATTAATTTATTTATCCAAACAAAACCGGTCCCCGCTCTCTCTCAATCCCTCTCACTCTCTCTCTAAAAACCCTCGTTCCTCTCTCTAAAATTGATGGATTTGAACAGCGACGGAGGCTCACGGCATCGGGCCTACAAACGGCGGCATCGGGATATTGAAGGCAAACAGATCGACGACCATATGTTCTCCGAGGATGGCGGCGGCTGTGGATCTACACTGTCGTCGAAGGAGGTTCAACGTTGTTGGTCCCGGTGCAAACGAGTCTTACACGTGTATGAGGGGGAATACAAGTGTTCAGTGTTTTTAAAACTTTTTCTTACTGAGATCAGCTTGGGTCAGGCTTTCCTGATGATTTGGTCCTGAGAAGCACAAATCGCTCCGAGTCAAAGTCTACTGAGACAGTGATCCTGAGCTGCTTTCAGAAACCTCAGATAATCACAACTGAGTCCTGAGTTTCAGAGATCCTGAGTTGCTTGGATCAGATAACTAACTTACTGAACCCTCAGAAGAGTAAGTTCAGTTTGATAACTATCTGTTCTAGCTACTCAGATGTGCGGAATGGTTGGCCCTTAGTTTATACTCGTTTTAAGCTTTGCTGAAAACCTTCCTGAATGGAATAGTGATTAGGCTGTGATTCAGTTATGCAACTTCAGTGGATTGATTCCAACTGAATATCAGTGAAAAGTATGCTTTCAACTTCAAGTCAATGCAACAGTTAAGCACATATAAAGAAAACAATAAACAACACAGCAATTTATAGTGGTTCAGAGACTCAAGCTCCTACGTCCACTCTCTCTGATCCTCAGAGAAATTCACTAATCACTTCTGAGCTTTCTGACTACCTCGCGTAGTTTACTTACTCAACTCGGCCCTGAGCTTTCTGACTACTCCACGTAGTTTACTTACTCAACCCGACCTTGAGCTTTCTGACTACCTCCGTAGTTTACTTACTCAAACACAAACAAGCTTTCAGACTACCTCTGTAGCTTACTAACTTCACCTCTTAGAGCTTTCTGACTACTCCGCATAGTTTACTCACTCTTTATAACTCCTCTCACCAACAATCACACTCATACTACCTTCTCAAGGGTTTGGGGTTTCTTGGTTGGTTTCCAACTAGGATGAGATATCCTTTACAATGAAGTACAATGCAAAGGCTAGGATATCTCGACTAAGCTTTGGATAAATCTTATCAAGCTAGGCTTAGTTTAGTGAGCTCTCTTCGAAATAAAGCACTTGAGAAATTCTCGATTTTTCGAGTGCTTCAACTTGCAATAATAAGTTTGAGCTCTTGAGTTGCTTACAAATTTTCCGTAACCTTACAATGTAGAGGGTCACAAGTATTTATAGGCATACACCAAGGTCACTCTTGAAAAACTATCCGTTGGAGAGATAGCTCCGTGAGTTTCCACTTATGGTGTGTGAGGAACGACTATATTTAGGGTTTGACACTCCCTAACACGTTTTAGGCAATAGCCTTTTCGTGTAGCCGGTCTTCACTTTTTCGATCTGGAACCATTACATCGACATCTTTTTTGATTGACACATCCTTTGTCGATGTCGATATGGTACAATCTTTGTCTTCTCCGCTTTTGACTTTTTGTCTCAGTTAAAGGTAGACACCTTCAACGGCTCTTTTGGTTACAATCTCTGAGTTGATATAACCTTAACAACACTTTGTCTTAGTTCCTTTTGTCTGCATTGAATGTCTTGGCAAATATCTATTTTTCTGAGTAATCGTGTTTTTCTTCAGTGTTGTATCCTTCAGATAGATATTTTCGATTGCCTCGATCATTCGAGGTTTATCTTGAGCATTGATTACATTCTTGAGTCTTGATAATTCTTTGTGCCTTGATATTCTTGATCTTGATCCTTGATCTTACGTCTTGGCGTCTTGAGTCTTCGAGTCTTGAGGTCTTCGAGTCTTGGCGTCTTTCGAGTCTTGAGTCTTCCGAGTCTTTAGATGTATCTTGGTGATATCTTGAGTCTTCATCTTTGAGTCTTGATTCTTGATTTCATCTTGAGTCTTCATGTTGGAAAATTTAGAGTTTTGATGAAAGTTCTAAAACACATGTAATAGGACCAGTCAGACCTGTTAGCTGACTGATGTTTTTATTATCGTTTATAGAATACCAGTTGATAATTATTGTATAGAACAACTGATGTAGTAGATAGGTCACATATTGAGGGGGAACCTCAATATGTATAGGTCAGATCTGAAGATCTAAAGAAAACGGTGATATCAAGCGGGCGGAAGGCAAGAGAAGGACGGAAGATCGGATCGATCGATCAAGTCGGATATCAATTTGAAGTCGTAAGCTCAAATTGAATACTTGAAGATCGGATGACTTCGAAGATCGGACGAGAAGACCTACATCGGTAAGATACGCTAGTTGAAGCTAAGACAAGCGGCACCGAAGACTCTACCAGTAGATCGATCGATTCCTTGATCGGTCGTCACTCACCAGTGAAAATCGATGTTTCACCAAATCATACGTCGATGATCTGAACAAGAAGAATGTCAAGCTTAGTTGGTAGAACAACACTGAAAAGTGCTTCTGTTAACCAATAAGAACAAGACACGTATGATCGGAGCCGGCAATTACGGAATTTGGTGCTGCTCTCTCTAACGGCTATAAAAGACACTATTCACGCTTTCGGCCATGCCATCACATCAATCCTGCAAGTCTACCAAATATAGCCTGAAATTCAAATTGCTCTCCAACGGCTCTTTGATTTCGAGGTCTATAAATATGGGATTGCACTTGAGTGAAGACTTTAAACTATCAAGAAGCTCAAGCTATAATCGATTTCCGCATACGAAGAACACATTTAACTTGAAGATTATTTTCTAAGTGTTCATCCCATAAGTTCTTAGCATAGAAATCTTTTCATCTAGCTGATAGGCTACTTAAAAACTAGAAAAGATTTCAAAGTTGGAACCAAAACAATCTTACCCAAACCCAAAATTAGGTTAAGTTGTTTAGCAAGATTTCAGACTAGGGTTTCTAGTTCTGATTTCTGGGATCGGTTGAGTGAGAACTCTTTAAATATCTGTTGGTGTACTGTGTTGGACTAACACAAAAATCTAAGTCCAGTTGATTTAGTTGGTGCCCCTTGTGATAGGGAATAGTGGACGTAGGACTGGTTTGTCCGAACCACTATAAATCTTGTGTGCTTTTACCTGCTTTGATTAACTGTTTACACAATCGCACACAACTATTAAAGCTGCATACATATCCTAAGTTAAAATCAGCTAGCACCAAGCTTCTGATCTGATCAAGTTTGACACTTTAGTCAACTGGTTGAAAGACTGACTTTGGAATCTGATTTATTAAAACTGGTTTTTCACACGGGTAAAAACTTAGCTTTCGCTGTCAGTTAAACCGATATATACGAATCGAATCGCCGCCAGCGATTAGTAAGTTAGATATCGATCAAATGATTCATTTTGCACTCTGATCCGGGCTAAGCGCCATCACACGATCTGCGCAAAAAGTTTTGAAGTCTATTCACCCTCCCCTCTAGACTTACGCCCTCACAAAACCAGATTCGGTACCTACACTTGATATCTCAATTTCTGTTCGAGTCTTGATTCTCGATTTCTCACTTCGAAGTCTTCGGATACTCGATTTCTCTCGAAGTCTTGATTCTCGAGTTTCATCTTGAGTCTCGATTCTCGATTTCATATCGAGTCTCTTGAACCTTCGATTTCATCTTGAAACTTGATTTCTTCATAAACTTCTTGAGTTCTTGAGAATCTTGAGATCTGTCTGGCGACTATACATTTTGCGGATATCATCTGAATACTCTAAAACTGAAATCGACTCAACTATCAAGATTATACGAACATGTCATACTCGGGGGTTTTGGGATCTAATCAAAATCATATCTTTATTAAATTCATCTCCCAACAATTTCCCTTTTTTGATGATGCCAAAACCTATCTTGTTACAAACATTTAACCTAAGCTCAGGTTCAGGTTTATCCTATTACAAGATTGGTTATATTTTCAACAATTTCCCCTTAAATAATGAGTCTCCCAACAATTTCCATACAGAGAATTTTTCAACAATTTCTTCAGTAATGAATCTCTCAAATGATTCATCACTGAATACTTAATTTTTTTAATCAATTTCCCCCATATTCAAACAATTACTTCAGAGACATTCATTCAGGCATATCAAATTTAAAAGACATGTAAATAAGATAATGAGATATTATCTTTTGAGCAAGAATGATAAATCTTCATTGATGATGATTTTGAGTTTACAGTTTACAATGAGTTTATCAAAGCAAAAAAATAAAAGACAAAAAGATTGAAAGATTACAAGAGTCTTCAGGTAAGTCTTCAGGCTTCAGTCTTCAGATTTGGCTCTTCAGTCTTTTGCTCTTCAGTCTTTTGCTCTTCAGTTTGCTTCTTCTTCGATTTCATCAGTGGGCACTTCCAGGTTGAACATTCCGAAATACCTCTTCTTCAGAGCATCTCTTTCCTTAATGATATCCGGACTGTTTCCTGTCAAACCCAACTGAGCAGCATATTGAGCAATCTCTTGAATAATGGCTTTCTCATTCACCAGACCACTATCAAGTCTTGGAGGAGGGTAGGTATATGGACCGGGGGCTACAATCTGTGACTTTCCTTCATCTGCAAGATTCATCCAGCTTTGGAGAAATTTATAATAGAAGGTTAGGAGATATTCAATGAACGTTTCATTCTGATCTGAGCTTTCCCCTCTCCATTCCCTGAGCACATCATAATAGAACCAGAAGGTTCTCTTGACCTCTTTCCAACTATCGTTGAATTTGATAGGCATCCATTTATCAACGTGGGGCCATTTCTGTGCTCTTGAAGTCCCTTTCCTCTTGCTCGCAAACTTCTTAAATCCACTCATTCGCTTCTGCTCTTCTTCTAATTTCTTCCTGATCACAGGGACTCCTGAGACCGAAGCAGCAGTTTTCTTTGCTTGTTCTATCTAGAGTGTCTTCAGAGCATTCCTTGTATTGAAGACTTTTCTCTGAGCCTGACTTTCAGACTCTTCTAAATCTTCAATCAACTTCCTCCCGGGTGGCTTAGAAGCCTTAGCGCTTACTTTTCGGGTTCAACAATGCCCAAGGCTTTCCTCTTCATAAGCGATTCGGCCGGGCGACTGGCTTGTTCCAACCTTAGTTCTACCATTCAGTTTCTCTCTTGCAACTTCAAGCATGGTTTCCTCAGAAACCTGAGTGTAGATCGGCTTCTCCACCTCCTTTGAACTTGGTTTCTCGATAGCATCGACTTCCTTTAAGGCTTCGGATAAGATTTCCTTCGGCTTCCTTTTGTGCCTTTTTCTCCAAAAAATGCGTGCAATAACTTCCTCGGTCTTCACTGGCCTTTCCCCCTTCTTGGCACCGTAATTTGGAAGAAGTCTGGAGAGTGCTGTGTCCATATGGTATTGTTCTTTCCTCACACAGCGCACCTCTCCTGCTAACTGATCATGTTCATCTTCAAGCCTCATGAGGTGGTTCTTTGCCACAGAGAACTCTTCAGAAAGATGGGCAAACTGGCCAGAGAGAGCTTCTTTAAACATCTCTGTCATCTTGGTCATGAGCATTGAGCTCATTTCCTCAACAGAGACTTGATCAAGACCGTTCTTTCTCTGCCAATTTCACCTCTAGAAATTCGATTTGTCTCTGGTGCTTACATTTGGGATTCAAGACTTTCATTTCGTTTGACTCCCTCCAACTTTTCATTCAGTTTGTCTTCCATGGAGGTCATCTTTGAGGTCAGAGTGTCTTTAAGTTGCATCAGCTCTGAAGATGTACTCAGATTCTCCATTTTCTGAGCTTGGCTGGCCAATGTCTCTTCTATCTGAGTGATCTTGATCATCATTGGCTCAACCTTCTCAAGCTTCTCCATTATGGGAGTGAGGTCGATCTCAGGAACATTATGCACCTTTTGTCTTTGATTGATCATCTGGGGTTGAGACCTGACACGAGGGTCGGTCTGCTTTGAGCATCGGCTTCATCCCGAGCTCGGTCTCCATCGAGCCTCGATGCATTTTATCGAGACAATTGAGTTAAAGATAGAAACTTCAATTAACTTTGGCATAATTGTGAATAGTGCAAAAGGTACTGAAAGAGTGCTTTCTTCGATCGAGGTTGAATGATTCGGGTTGATCGACACCGAAGTTTCCTTCTCCATCTCGAGCCCGATCCTCGGCATCTCCTGTTGGTCCCCATCTTGAAATTTGTCTCTCATTGCTAGGGGCACCAACCCGATAGCTCTCCTCTCGGCTATCTTCTTACGAACACTCATCAAAATCAGAATTTTTTCATCCCGAGCTTTGTCTTCACGAATCGAGAACTTCGGTCGGGATAGTTGTTTCCTCATTCCACGGTCATCCCCTGAATGCGGCAATGTTAAGCATCTCGGGAAGAGTCGATTGAGGATGAAAACCGTCGACCTTAATCTGAAGAAGATATCTTGCAGATCAGGGAATGAGCTGAGCTCAGGGTAGCGGTCAAGGATGAACCGTTCCCCCTTGCTCCTCCACTCGGTTTCTTCAGCTTCCCCCTTCTTCATTCTCGGGCTATCAGGTTCAGTTGAAGCATCAGCTGATGGATCAAGAAGTAGATCACTCAGGAGCTCATCAATGTTAAAATTTTGCTCACGAGTCTCGGTGACCTCTGAATGTTGTTGATCCAGTCCTCGATTTGCATCTGAGTGGGTTCTGAGGCCTGAGTTGGCATGATCTCAGACTGACTCTGAGTTGGCTCTTCTGCTGTCTGAGCCGGCACTTCTTCAGTAGGAATCTCTGAGGCCTGAGCTCCTTTAAAAATTTCCTGAGAAATTTTATCTGAACTGAGCGATGTCTCAAGCACCTCAGAGAAGACCTGCTCCCCAGTCTGTTCCTGTGCCTTAGAGATAACCTGAGCCAAAACTTCTCACCCTGCTCCTTCTTAGCTTCCAACAGCACCTTCCCCCTGGCTTGTTGGGTTTCCTTTTCAGCAGCCGCAATCGGTGATTCCACTTTCTTCTCTTTCTTTCCTCTGATGGCCTGCTTCTTCATAGCAATGGGCTTGAATAGCACCTTGGTCTTAGGGAATGGGGTCGAATTGGCGAAGATGTCCTCCTCCTCTCTGCACATCTCCAAAATAAATGTTATTTTGGTGGCATGGTGGATCTTGCCTTTGATCGAAATAGCCCCGTCAACCCTCTTTATGACCTTGGCTTGCTCCGTCACCACCTGAATCAAGAATCTGAGCCAGTTGAAGTTGATGGTGGGTGAAGCCTCGATCGCCGCCATCAATCTGAGCTTCGGGGTACTGATCTGCTCAAAACTCCCCGAATGGCTCATGATGCATTTGCTCACAATATCTAACAAAACTCTATATTGTGGCTTCAAATGCCTCTTATGTATTGTAGCCTCAAATTTTACAGGATTCTCAGCAATCCTATCTAAATACTCCTGCTCTTTACCCAACATATACACCGCAGGATCCTCTCCTCTATCACAAAGCTCAAAAACATCGTTTAAATTCTTCGGAATTATATATAATTCCCTCTCAAAATCGATGTATTTAGACGAGTGCTCTAAATGTGATACAATAATTTTGGAGTTTACACCATTCTCTTCATCTATCGTCATATTACAGATGAACTCGATTACCTCTTTCGCGTATTCTTGGTCTGGTCGATTTGCGACAAGATTGGTGAGTTTGGCCAAACGAATCATATGCAGAGCCTCCTCTTCTGGTTTGGAGTTGGTTGTGCTATCGAGCGAGACAACGAACTCATACCAAGGTTTATTGGATTCGGCCAAACGTTCGAAGATAGATAGAACCATTTTGAAAGATTTTAGAGAGAATAGGGTTTGAAGCTTTCTGGGCAAAGGGTTTTATTTTGCAGAGGATTTTTGGGAACGAAGGGTTTGATAAAATATTTGGCTTGAATGGATTTCAAAGGATTAAATAGCTTTGTGATCGTGGGAAATCGTACCGGTTAGGTGAAAAGCAACGGTTAAGATTAATTCTTGATTAATCGGGTATGTGAAAAGTCGATCCCCGAAAAGTAAGCCGCCATTTTAACTTGATTGGTGATTAAATGTAATGAGCATTTAATGATTTGTTGACCTTTTGAATTTCAAAGATCCCAAAAACATTCCTCATGTGTTTTGTATTTATTGCGAATGATTACTGAGTTTCACTTAAGCAATAAATGAGTCGCATGAGTCATTACTTCTTCAGACTAATTTCCCTCTATCAGTCTTACTGAGTATTGACCTTGATAAAATGTCGATGATGATCGAGAAATCTTGAATGGGTTCAAGATATACTCGAAATCTTGACCTTGAAGAATCTGAGTTTCATGAGACTCAGTTCAATATTTCCATTTTATCCTGAGTTTCTCAGTAGAATTCTGAGAAGACTTCATGCATCTGAAAACCTTCAATTTTTCAGATTTGCCTCTATACACCTGGATCCAACATCCCTAATTCAACTGAAAGTTCCTGAAATCTTGATTCAGCCAAAGGTTTAGTCAAGATATCAGCTCTCTGCTTGTCAGTATAAATTTTTTCCATCCTTATGTCCTTTTTCTCGACATGATCTCGATGAAGTGATGTCGATATCCACATGCTTGCATCGGTGTGCAATACGGATTTTTGTGAAATAGCAATGACACTATTATTGTCACAAAATATTGGTACTTCATTGACTACAACTTTATAATCCTTTAATTGTTGTGCGAGCGAAAGAATCAAGCGAACTTCCTGCTGACCATGTATTAAACTTTCAAGAAGTAATCTTGGTTACTCTTCGAGGTCTTTTCTTCGAAAACCAAGATATCAGCTTACTTCCAAGAAATTGACAAGTTCCTGTAGTGGACTTCCTGTCAATTCTCCAACCTCCATAATCAACATCTGAGTAACCAGTTAATTCAAGGTTATCATCAGTTGGATACCATAATCCTCTATTCACTGTGCCCTTGAGATACTTCAGTATCTTTTTGGCAGCCTCCATGTGACTAGCCTTAGGATTAGCTTGGTATCTTGCACATATCCCAACATCAAATGTTATATATCCGCCTACTTACGTGAGATAGAGCAATGATCCAATGATTCCTCTATAATCAAAGATGACTCAACGATTTGCCTTCGTAATCAGGATCCATCTTGTAGTTAGTATTCATGGGAATTCTAAGCGCATTGCAATCTCATACACCATATTTGGCAATCGGATCTCTGGTGTACTTTGCCTGGTTGATGAAGATTCATTCCTTTGATTGTTTCACTTGAAGACCTAGAAAGAAATTCATCTCCCCCATCATAGACATCTCAAATTTGTCTTTCATCAGTGTAGAAAACTTTTCACACAACTGATGATTTTGGGATCCAAAAACGATATCATCAACATATATCTGAACCAGTAAGATATCTTCCCCATCTTCTATCCCTGAGCGAGTTCTATCACAGTTCCTTTGGCAAAACCATGGTCAGTAAGAAACTGAGAAAGAGTATCATACCATGCTCTGGGTGCTTGCTTAAGACCATACAAAGCTTTTCTGAGCCTGTAAACTTGGTCATTCTGTTTGAAACTAGGAGGTTGTTCTACATAAACCTCTTCTTTAAGCACACCGTTCAGAAATGCACTTTTCACATCCATTTGATAGATCGTGAACTTCATGTGGGCAAAGATATGCAAGAAACAATCGATGGCTTCTAGTCTTGCAGCGGGTGCAAAGGTTTCATCATAATCCAAGCCTTCTTCTTGGGAATAACCTTGTGCAACTAGCCTTGCCTTGTTTCTTACAATGTTGTTGTTTTCATCTCTTTTATTCTTAAAATCCCACTTGGTTCCAATGACATTGTGTCTTTCAGGTCTATCCACTAGCTCCCATACTTCATTTCTTGAGAATTGATTCAAATTTCATGTTGTTGCAGCAAATAATCAATAAGAATCTTGTAGAGCTTCACCAATCTCAATGAGCTCTTTTCCGATAGAAGCAAGCAGAATAGTGCACTCTCACCATGGAACCTTCTTGTTTTGACACCATCAGTAAGATCACCCACAATCTGACTTGTAGGATGACTATCTAACCATCTTCTTCTAGATGTTCCCCCTTCAATAGTATCCTCAACATTTGAAATGTTAGGTTCAGTTAATTCAGTAAACTCAGGGAACAACAGAAAAGGAGAAAGGGAATCATCTTCCTCAGGGGAAATTCTATTCAGAACATTGTCAGAGACATTTGTTCCCCTTTGGTTGATAGATTCAGAATTTGCCTCAGCTGTGACCACATCTTCATTGGCATCACATACCTGAGTCTGAACTGGTGTCTGTTCAGATTGGTCACCTTTGGTGTGTTGGCTTTCCTGAGTCTCACCATCCTGAGTTCCATCCTGAACTTCTTTATCTGAGTCTGAGTCACTCCAATCATAGAATGTGACTGACTTCTTCTTTTCAGGTTCAGTGGATGATTTGTCATTCTTTTTCAGGCTTAATCTGGTGATCCTCTTGGTCAGTTCATCTGCATCATGTCCCTGTTTCTTCTGAACACAAGTAGATTCATCAAAAACAACATGAGGTGTTTCTTCCACAATAAGAGTCCTACAGTTGCAAACTCTGAAAGTTTTACTGACTTCAGAATATCCTAAGAATATTCCTTCATCAGCTTTACTATCAAATATTTTCAACTGATCTTTACCATTATTGTGTATGAAACACTTGCAACCAAACACACGAAAGAAAGAAACAAGAGGCTTCCTTTCATTCCAAAGCTCATAAGGCGTTTTGCCTTGACTCTTTGTCAGCATGGATCTGTTCTGTGAGTAGCATGCAGTATTGACAGCTTCAGCCCAAAACCTTTTAGGAATATCAGCTTCAGCTATCATAGTTCTTGCAGCTTCTTTTAGAGTCATGTTCCTTCTTTCAGCAACACCATTTTGTTGAGGGGTCCTTACAGCTGATGTTTCATGAGAAATTCCATTTGCTATAATCAGATATAATATGATTTATAAATTCAGTTCCCTTGTCAGATCTAATATTGACCACACTCAGATTTTTCTCAATACTACTGAGTAAGAATATGACCCAAGTATATCTTGAGTAGTCATCAACTACTACTAGTGTGTATTTCCTGCCATTAGTGCTCACTGGTGTTATAGGACCAAAGAGATCCATATGCAATAACTGAAGTATTCTTTAAGTAGAAACATCTACTTTGCTTTTAAATGATGCCCTAATTTGTTTTCCTTTTTGGCATGCATCACAAATATGTTCCTTACTGAACACTTCATTAGGAAACCCTCTCACAAGAGCTAATCTTGCAAGCTTATTCAGGGTTTTGAAATTCAGGTGATTCATTCTTTTATGCCATAACCAACTGGTATCTGTGGAACTTTTTGCAACCAAACATGTATCTTTAGGATTTGAACTCCAATCAGCAAGATACACATTTCCTTTTCTTGTACCAGTCAGTAATATTTTCTGTGAGATATCATCTTTCACATAACATAAGTTCTTAGAGAACTCAACATTAAAACCTTTATCACAGAATTGGCTTATTGAAAGCAAGTTATGCTTCAATCCAGATACATATGAAACACCATGGATATGAACTGAGTCGATTTCCAAAGTTCCATATCCTTCAGTCTGTCCCTTGGAGTTATCTCCAAAAGTGATTTGCGGGCCTCTTTGTTCAACATAGTCACTGAGTATCTTCTTGAATCCTGTCATATGTCTTGAGCATCCACTGTCAAGATACCATACATCAGGGGCTTTTTCATCTCTGCTCATCAGTGCTATGTGATCTTTAATCAGCTTAGTGCCCTTGTTTTCCTCCTGAAAAACAGATCAATTCTTAGGTACCCAATTTGTGTAGGGTCCTACAAGGTTAGCTGTACCTTTCGGAATCCAAATCTGCCTGACAACTCTAATCACTTTAGAGTGGCTAATTTGTCTTCCATAAACATCAACATACACATTTACTACTCTGGGTGCCTTAGCAGTTTTCTGTGTATGAGTGCTAGCCTTAGCATGAACATGGGCTTTTGAGTTTTTCTTTGGTTCAGGCCTTTTGTTCATTTGCTTTGGCTTCTGTGCAGCTGGTCTGAATCTTTGTTGACTTGGGTTCAGATAACCTTTAACCTTAGGCAAGTGGGGCTTAGGTTGTCTGTACTGAAATATGGGTCTTTCAGTATACTGAGGGCTTGGCCTCTTTAGTTGAGAATGTCTCTGCTGAGTGTTTCTCTTCTGAAGATTCCTCTGATGGTTCAGTGTAGATCCTTTCAGGTTTGCATTCTTAGCCTGAGGCTTCGAAGTACTTGCCTGAAATTTTCCAACTGAGTGCTCAGATTTTCTAGCCTTCACCTGAGGTTTGGGATTTCCTACCTGATGATTCAGTTTTAATGAAACCATGGGTCCTTTTCCCTTGTCTACAACCTTGGGCATTTCTTCATTTTGAAGTGTGGGTGCCACTGGTTTTACAAAGATTGTTTTCTTGCTACTTGATGCAGCATTCAGATGACCTTGTGAGGTTCCCCCTGGAATGTATCCCAATCCAGATTTTATAGTGACAGATCTCTGGTAACTCTGAATTTCATCTATTACATTAGATGCACTATTCAATAGAGTTAACTTCTTCTGTGCACTATCCTCACAGTTCTGTAGAGTTTCATGCTTCTTAGAGAGGTCATTGAATTTGGTTCTGATAAGCTGAATCTCTTCAGTGGATTTCTCTAGCTTTTCATTTAGGGTCACTATCAACTTCTCTTTCTCTGAGAGTTGTACTTTCAGAACATCCAGTTCATCATTAGCTCCCATCAATTGAGAAGTGATTTCAGTTTTGCTAGAGTCTTTCCATTTAAGATTTTCAGCCTTCAGTTCCTTATTCTGCTCTTGAGTTTCATTTAGCAGTTCTTGTAGTCCTTCATTAGACTCTCAAAAGAATCCATCAGGTCAAATTGACTGTTTACAGATGAACTTGACAACTCTTGTGCTAGTGTAGGAGCAACAACAGAGAAAGAAGAGTTTACCTCCTCAATGGCCATCAGACAAATGTCATCACTTTCACTGTCTGAGAATATTTCATCTGAAGAGCTAGATCCCTCCTCAGAATGTTCTTCTTCTGCAACCATAGCCTTTTTGCTAGAGAACTTCTTGTCTCTTTTAGCTTGCCTTTCTCTTCTCTCCTTAGCACTCAGATCTGGACAATCATACTGGAAGTGACCTTTCTTTTGGCAATTATAACATCTGTTGGCATCATCATCCTGATCATTTTCTTCTTTGGACTTGGAGTCCTTCCTTTTGGATGAAGATTCCTCAGCTTTCAAGTTTTTCTTCTTCTCAGTTGATATGTCCTCAGGTTTCTTCTGGTACCTGTGGTTCCTGTAATAGTTTTTGTATTTTCCAAATCTACTATTAAGTCTTTCAAACCTCCTTGCCATCAGTGCTAGCTTTTCCTCAAGCTCATCCTGATTTTTGGCATGGGAGTTCTCAGACTCTCTAGTTTTACAGGTTTTATCTTTGGCCTTAAAAGCCACATTCTTACTAGATGATGAATCATCTTTGTTGTCAGCCTTTTTGGATTTCATATCAATTACAAACTCATAGGCCTTCAGCTCAGAGAAGACTTGTTGATATGGCATTGAATTAATGTTTTTGGTGTTTTCAATCACCACTGCATGTATATCCCATTTCTTAGAAAGACCTCTAAGAATTTTCAATGCAACTTCTCTCTGTGGATATTTCTTTCCAAGTGCATTTAGATCATTCATAATGCTAGTGAATCTGACTTCTAATTTGTCAATAGATTCACCTTCACCCATTTCAAAACTATCAAACTTTCCAATTGCAACTGAAAGTTTGTTTTCCTTGATATGATCGTGCCTTGGCACATTCTGACTAGTGTATCCCAATTTTTCTTTTTTGCAAAGATTGCGTTGAGAAATCATTCCCATCACACCATCATCAATCAATTTGTATAGTGTGTCCTTTGCAATATAGTCTAAATTAACTAACTTTCTCTCCTCAGGAGTCAGTTGGTCATCAGACTTAGGAAATTCTGTTCTAGGATCATTTATCTCATTTTACGTTTCCTCCGGGATTCACCACGAAGAAATTGGAATGGTCCTTCAGAGACCACTCTCCACATTCGTTCATGTTTGGAATCTGAGATGAGCCCTGCATTCTCAATCTCCATAGATCATAGTTCTCCATCGAGAACATGGGAAGTTTCTTAGAAGACATTTTATCCGAAGTCTTTTAAGAATTAAGCAAATAAGATCGATTCGGATAGACCACAAGTATTTTTAGAAAATAAAACTTTTTGGTCAACAAAAGTGGTCAAGTTGAACCACCGCTTTCGATACCACTTGTTGGTCCCGGTGCAACGAGTCTTTACGTGTATGGGGGGAATACACGTGTTCGGTGTTTTTAAAATTTTTTCTTACTGAGATCAGCTTGGGTCAGGCTTTCCTGATGATTTGGTCCTGTGAAGCACAAATCGCTCCGAGTCAAAGTCTCTTGAGACGGTGATCCGATTTCGCTTTTAAAACCTCGATAATCCCAACCGAGTCCCGAAGTTTCAGAGATCTGAGTTGCTTGGATCGAGATAACTAACTTCTTGAACCATCGGAAGAGTAAGTTCGGTTTGGTAACTATCATTCTAGCTACTTTCGGATGTCTTGGAATGGTTGGCCCTTAGTTTATACTCATTTTAAGCTTTGCTGAAAACCTTCCTGAATGGAATAGTGATTAGGCTGTGATTCAGTTATGCAACTTCAGTGGATTGATTCCAACTGAATATCAGTGAAAAGTATGCTTTCAACTTCAAGTCAATGCAACAGTTAAGCACAGATAAAGAAAGCAATAAAAAACACAGCAATTTATAGTGGTATAAGTGCTAGAATGATTTTGCACACAGCAATAAAAAACAATGCAACAATCAACTGCTTGAAGCAATATCTGGTTGAATGTCATAAGTGCTAGAATGATTTTGCACCCTGCGCAGATTTGTCGTATTTTTGTGCAAATAATTTTGCACAGAGGCAATTTTTTTTCTATATTTTTTATGCGAATAAGTTTCTCTTTTTCAGATTTGGAATTCAGTTCATTTAGAAATCAGTTCATTTTTGTGCATGTAATACTTGAGGCTGTAGAAATAGCTTGTGGCATTAAGTAGAATTTGGTGTTTTTTTACGAATAATAATTACTTTGCATTTTGTGCAAATATGTTTTGCACCCAGACAAATATTTATGAGTTTTTGTGCAAATATTTTTTTACAAATGCTAATTTTTTTACTTGATAAAGAGGTACAAGTAAAAATAAATTAATTATAAAGATAAAAATTTCTAATTTGCTAATTTGTTTGAAAAATTGAAGCCTGAAAAATGTTGAAATATGAAAAGAAAAAAAAAATGAAAGGAAAATGTTGAAAAATGGAAAGCAGAAAAAGAATGAAATGAAGAAATGAATTTCGAATTCATTGTGCTGAAAGGTTTTTTGCTTCTGAAATTGGGGTTTCACAGCATTGGGAAGGTAAAAGGGTGTAAAATCAGTAACAGTTATTTCAGTATTAAATTTCCTTTTGGCCGATTTGAATGAAAGGTGTTTAGTAAGGGTAGTTTTGGTTTTTTACTCTACTTTTTGTATCTAAGACTAATAGAATTTTTGTGATGCACCTAAGAGTAATAACTCACTAGATTTTGTACCTTAGAGTGAGCCTCCCTACTTTTTTTGGGTTTATGACGAAAATGCCCTTTAGGTTTCTAGTAGCAGCTTCATAATGGGTACGGTTACGTGCATAAAGTTTGGATGGTGTGGTAGTTGAAAACTTGAAATGAGTGCATAATGAAATCCACTCAATTTATGATTTTTAACATTTTTTTAGGATAAATTTACAAATATATGGAAATTATTTGTGTGATTAAAAAAAATAGACAAATTTTAAGTGGAGATAATATGTGTATCATGTTCACAACAACACTAAAGATAAATGTATATAATACTATGCTTAAATTTTACTACCACCGTCCTGATTTTGTTTGACCATTTCACTTTTTGCTCGTGTTTTAATGAACAAATTGTTTATTAGTATATGAACAATCAGAGCCAGTCCTAGAGTTTTTGGGGCCCGGTGCAAAAAGAAAAGTTGGGCCCTTCGTTTTTTTATGATAAAAAAATATATAATTATTAGTAGAAAGAAAATTTTATAATTATAAAAATAAAATAAGACGTATAATAACGAAACATTTTATATTATAATTTAACTGTTTTCAAACTCATTAATAACATAATAAATAGAAATCAATTCAAAAAATAATAAAATAATTGTTGGGAAATGAATTTAATAAAAAGGATTTTGATTAGATCCCAAAACCCCTGAGTATGACATGTTCAGGATAATCTTGATAGATGAGTCAGGATTCAGTTTTAGAGTGTTCAGGATATTATCTGCACCATGTATAGTCGGTAGATATAGAACATGTTAGTTTCTGAAGACTCAGTAGGATACTGAGAACTGAAGGCTCAGAGAAACTGAAGGCTCAGAGAAACCTGAAGGCTCAGAGAAACCTGAAGACTCAGAGAAACCTAAAGACTCAGAGAACCTGAAGCCTCAGAGAACCTGAAGACTCAGAGAACCTGAAGACTCAGAGAACCTGAAGACTCAGAGAAATATTGAAGGCACAGTAATTACTAAAGACTCAAGAATGTCTTGAATGCTCAAGATATCTGAATGTTACGAGGCAGGCAAGCCGAGGAATATAGCCGTTGGAATCCAGCTGACGTGGACCAACGAGAGGAAGACAACCAGCCTGAAAAAGCTGCAGAACTTACAAAGAATAGTATGGATTTGAATGTGATTCTCTCCAACGGTAACATTCAAATCCACACTATAAATACAAGTTCTTCCTTCATTATCGGGGGTGGATGCGTGGAGATTATGCACAAAATGCTACAAAGCCAAAGAGCGTTATAGTCAAAGCATTCCCACCCTAGAACACAAGTCTGTAGATATACAAATATATTCAAAGAGTGTTCTAGAACCCAACCTAAGCAACCCACGATGTATCATAAGCTTAGAGAGATTTTCCCAACCTTAGCATTGAGGCTAAACCATTGTAAGGGAAAATCTCACCATAGTTGGAGACAACACCAAACCCAAACCCAGTGGTGAAGTGAGGTAGTTGTTAGGCAAACCCGAGTGAGGGTGATAAGTCCCGAAGGAGTGTGAACTCGTTAAACATCTAAGAGTTTGAGTTAGTAAACTACAGAGGTAGTCAGAAAGCTCAGGGTCGGGTTGAGTAAGTAAACTACGTGGAGTAGTCAGAAAGCTCAGGGCCGAGTTGAGTAAGTAAACTACACGAGGTAGTCGAAGCTCGAAGTTGATAAGGAATTTCCCTAGAGAGGAGAGTGGATGTAGGATGGTTGTCGAACCACTATATATTCTTTGTGTTGTTTCTTCGCTTTATGTTTATACTTGTCATATGCATCTAGTTATAAGCAAAACACAACACATGAGCTTAAAAGGAAAAATTGGAAACACTCTGCCCTCACCCCTGTTTTATATGCACCGAAATAAAACGTTTTGCTTTCGCACGCGCAAAATAGGTTTTCCCACCGGGACCAACAATTGGTATCAGAGCAGGTGCTCAAAAGATTACTTCTTCAATGTAATCGCCGAAAGCGAGATCTATTTTTTTAAAACACGTCTCGATCCGATACCATCAAGTGGTATCAGGGAAACAGAAAGTTTTACACAACAATGGAATAATAGAACTTTTCATTGATAAAAACCCGAGGGTCAGGTTACATTACAAGTTACAAATGCAAGAGAACCCGGAGGTCAATACATAACTCTAAACCCTAAACCTTTAAGCCATAACCCTAAACCTTCATCCAAACCCAAACCCGATCTACAGGGTAGTGATTAAGAGGAGGAGAGAGAGAGATTTTAAGATCTCATGCTCTCATTTTCCCCCACTTAACGAGGGTGAGGAGGCTTGAAAGGTAATCCTATGCCAGAACCCGATGGACTCTCCAATGGAGTGAGAGCGGCCTTGATAGGATTTTTAAGCCAGGAGCCCTAAGAAAGAGTCAGTGGGCTCTCCAGATTAAATGGTGAGTTGATATAAGAAGATCAGTTGTTGTCTGATCAAGATCGCATATCAAACTCACGTTCATTTTCAGACTGAGTCTGCTGATGCTTGGTTACATCATCAAAAAGACACACAAGGTGCATACGATTAGGAGAAGTGTCTTCTCAGTTGCGACAGCGGATCCGCCACCCTGATGGTAGAGAAGCTTAGCAACGATTGTATGAGAAATCTTTGATGTGACGAGAACCGCAAAAAGGGACACCGGGGGTTGATTTGAGAAGATGAAATCATGGAAAAGGGGGTAAAAGTGTTTTTAGGAAGTCTCATAGGAAACAAGGGTTCACCAGGATACATGATTCTACAAAGAAGATAAGTATGGTGAATGAGTTATGTCGTGTAAAATATTGGTCCAATTTATAGAGGCCAAGCAAAGGTGCAGATGCAAATTTGAGTTCTCAAAACCTTTTTAGAAAAATTTGCATCACAAGGACAGAGTGTAGAAATCACGCGACCGATAATTGGATAAAGTTACTACGGATTGACATATCGAGAGTGTCGGGACGATATTTACGATGTCAAATCGCACCAACTTAGGGAATAGAGGCTACTACTCTAGACTAAGTTTTGGCAAAGAACACTTTCCAAGAATTGGCTTAATCGAGGAGAATCAGATTAGGTCAACAAAAATCGATTACATACAAAGTCGATCAAATGAAGAAAATCGGCTAAGCTTGAAAACTTCACCAAATCGGATATATCGGTCTATATATCGGTTGGGGAACTTCAACGAGGGGGAACTCACAGAATCAAAAGTAGATGATCAAGATCAAGACATGGCTGCAGACGAGACTGGTCGAGATCAAATAAGTTAGATGAGTTCAAATGATGAAGTCAGGCAAAAACCGGAAGTGAAGAAAAGCTAAAACCAAAGAAATCAAGAGAAGGTTGCAAATCGAATATGAGCAAAAGAGATCGATCAAGATCGGGGCGTGATCGAGATCGATATGATAATGAGCAGATGAAGACTGATCGAGATCAGACGTGATCAAGATCAGATATGATAAACCTGATATGCTAACCTAATATAATGACCTGATGCTATGTTGATCTAAAGATGTGTTGATCTGATTAGTCGAGCTAATCGGATCGCAAAGAAGAAATCGATAAGCTTGGGTAAAGTGATCCGAGACTCGAAGTATAAAGTAAACCGAGACTCAAGATAGGTCAAAAGACACGAGGGTCAAGATGTCCGAAGTCGGAAGAAACCGAACTCGGTCAAGATGAGTGTCGAAGATACCCGATCGACAAGGTCCATTGAAGAAGAATGAGGAGCCGAGCTGAAGACAGAAGACTGAAGACCAAAACTGAAGACTTGTAACTCTTTATGTTTTTTGTCTTTATTTCTTTGATAAAGTTCATTGTAATCTGTAACTGATAACATACAATCAATGAAACTTTTATCTTTATGCTCAAAGATAATACCTCATTATCTTTTTTTACATGTCTTTTATGTTGATATGCCCGATTGAATGTCTCGATCGATTGTATGCTCATATAAAGGGAAACTATATGATCTTTATGGGAGAAATTGCTTAAGTATTTAGTAATGATCTATTTAGGAAAGATTCATTCTTGAAGAAATCATTGAATGATTTAAATTGATTAGAGATTTACCATTCTTGTAATAGGAAAAAGCTGAAACACAGTATAGGTTATATGTTTGTAACAAGATAGGTTTTGGCATCATCAAAAGGGGGAAATTGTTGGGAAATGAATTTAATAAAAAGGATTTTGATTAGATCCCAAAACCCCCGAGTATGACATGTTCGGGATAATCTTGATAGATGAGTCGATTAGGTTTTAGAGTGTTAGGGATATTATCGCACCATGTATAGTCGGCAGATATAGAACGTGTTAGTTTTTCAAGACTCAATGAGGATATCGAGAATCAAGGCTCAGAGAAACTGAAGGCTCAGAGAAACTGAAGGCTCAGAGAAAACTGAAGACTCAGAGAAACCTAAAGACTCAGAGAACCTGAAGCCTCAGAGAACCTGAAGACTCAGAGAACTCAAGACTCAGAGAACTCAAGACTCGAGAGAACTCAAGACTCAGAGAAATCAAGGCACAAGAATTACTAAAGACTTCAAGAATGTCTTGAATGCTCAGTATATCCTGAATGTTCCGAGGCACTGAAGCCGAGGAATATAGCCGTTGGAATCCAGCTGACGTGGACCAACGAGAGGAAGACAACTTGCCTGAAAAAGCTGCAGAACTTACAAAAGAATAGTATGGATTTGAATGTGATTCTCTCCAACGGTAACATTCAAATCCACACTATAAATACAAGTTTTTTCCTTCATTATCGGGGTGGATGCGTGGAGATTATGCACAAAATGCTACAAAGCCAAAGAGCGTTATAGTCAAAGCATTCCCACCCTAGAACACAAGTCTATAGATATACAAATATATTCAAAGAGTGTTCTAGAACCCAACCTAAGCAACCCACGATGTATCATAAGCTTAGAGAGATTTTCCCAACCTTAGCATTGAGGCTAAACCATTGTAAGGGAAAATCTCACCATAGTTGGAGACAACACCAAACCCAAACCCAGTGGTGAAGTGAGGTAGTTGTTAGGCAAACCCGAGTGAGGGTGATAAGTCCCGAAGGAGTGTGAACTCGTTAAACATCTAAGAGTTTGAGTTAGTAAACTACAGAGGTAGTCAGAAAGCTCAGGGTCGGGTTGAGTAAGTAAGCTCAGGGCCGAGTTGAGTAAGTAAAACTACGAGGTAGTCGTAAAGCTCGAAGTTGATAAGGAATTTCCTAGAGAGAGGAGAGTGGATGTAGGGGTGGTTGTCCAGAACCACTATATATTCTTTGTGTTGTTTCTTTGCTTTATGTTTTATACTTGTCATATGCATCTAGTTATAAGCAAAAACACAACACATGAGCTTAAAAGGAAAAATTGGAAACACTCGCCTCCCCCCCTTTTTTATATGCACCGAAATAAAACGTTTTTTTCTTCAAGACGTAGCATAAAATAGGTTTTCCCACCGGGACCAACAATAATTATAAATAAACAATATATTATTGAAGATTTGAAGTGATCCAAATAAAAATTTTGAATATGAAATTTAAAATTAAAAGTATCTTATTAGAAAAGACACGATTCTTTTTAAGGATCATTCGTCAATTTTCTGATGAATGAACTATGTGAGATGTATAAAACTAATTTTAAGAGAGAAAAAATTAAAAGAAGTGAAGAAGAAGATGAATAAAGGACCGCGTGATTTTTTATGAAGATTGTGTTAGATTTAGTTTAATAAATTAAAAAAAAAGATTGGGTACAGATTTAATTTGAAAAAAAAATGAAAAAAAAAATGAAAAAAGAGAAAGATTGTGTATAGATTTAGTTTAATAAATTAAAAAAAAGGTTGGGTACAAATTTAATTTGAAAAAAAAAACGAAAGAAAAATATTTTAAAAAGAGAAAGATTGTGTATAGATTTAGTTTAATAAATTAAAAAAAAAAAGATTGGGTACAGATTTAAAAAGAGTTTTAAAAAGAGAAAGATTGTGTATAGATTTAGTTTAATAAATTAAAAAAAAAAAGATTGGGTACAGATTTAAAAAGAGAGATTGAAAACGATATGACCGTGTATTGGGACTTGAACTCCAGACCTCACACAAAGATGATTCTTAAAGGCACTTGTTTCACCAACTAAGCTAGACATCACATGTGACACAACTATCAACTTTTTATATTATAACACATATATAAATATATATATATAAAGGAAAAAAAAAAACGGGGGCCCTCATGGGAAAGGGGCCTGTCTTGCAAGCAAGACCACTGCGCCGCCCTGGCTGCCCTCTCGTGAACAATCATATATCACCTTAAAAATTTCTTTATCATTTCAAATACTAATAAACAACTCGCTCGCTCTAAAACATGAGTCAAATAGTATATGGACAATCTAAATCAGAACTGAGGGAGTATCATATGTGACGATTGTACAAATAATAGCATTAAGAAGAAATAATTAGTATAAAAATTACCCGAGAATTATAACGTTTAGAAAGGTGAATTTGCATGTGGAGCTTCTATGCTACCCTCGAATTAGACTTGGACAGACCAGCAGTCTATTTCTATGTTGTACACTTTGGGATCGACAAACTGACCTTCAGAGTTGTTTTCATGGCGTGCCTAAATTTAGAACTATAAGAATGTGCATTCGAGGTAGATTGTATGACGATCGAAGTTTGTATCCGAAATAAATATTTAATTTTAATATATATATCAAGTCTCTCTTGATCCCAAACCTAAAAACTGTGGACCAGTCTAACAATTTTTCTAATCCTCAAACCTCATAATCGTGGATCGGTCTCTTTGATCTCCAATCTCAAAAGACATGGATCAATCTCTCTAATCTCTAACATCAATCTATCTATAAAGAGTGGAGAGATTCGCCTCTCTCTAGGAATTTTAATAATTTGTTTGTATTCAAGAATGTATTTTCAAGAGTGACAATATATATGCTTTTGACCGAAACCGACTCTTTTTGCTAAACGGGTTGTGTTTAGTTTGGACCTAAGCAAGTCTCCAACTAATAAGGGACACTTTGAGCTTTTTTTGCAAACTCAACCAAAAAAAGTAGAAGCATTTAAAAAAAAATAAATTAATGACTCTTCACTACAAAGTTTTTAACAAAAAAACTCTAAAGTACAAAGTATCTTTAAAGTGACTCTAAGATACAATTTGTACCAAAATTACCCCTTATTTCATTTTTATATGTATTTATAATTTTTGGGAAACTACAAATTTTATAAAATTTGAATTTTAATTAAATTATATAAAAAATTACAACTAATAAAAAGTAGAATAAAAAAGATGAAAGTGCAGAAAATTTAAAAAAAAACACTGCATTCCAAAATTGGTCTAGTAGTGCAGAAAATTAAAAAAATTGCACTAACAGTGCAGAAAATGTGTCAGAAGTGCAGAAAACTTGTCAGAAGTGCAGAAAACGTAGCAGAAGTGCAAAAAACGGATAGAATGACAACTTAGACTTTTTAACCATATTTTTGTACCTTAGAGTCAAAATAAAGTTACTTTGCACCTTAGAGTCACTTGGGGAGTGACTTTGTACCTTAAAATCACTCTTAAAAAAAGTGTCTTAACAATTTTTAAAAAAGATACTTCTACACCGCACTATTGAGTTTGTAAATATTACCTAAATCAACGTTTATTTTGTTTGGCCCAAAAATAAAATAAACCCAGCAACCGAAGGAGAACGCCACATAAAAACATTTTTTTTAAGAGTTAGTATCTAACAACTTTTAAAATATTACTACTTACCAACTATTTTGATTGTGTTTGAAAACAAACAATTAATATCTATTCCATCAGAGAATAACAAATGTTTTTAACGAAATGCATAGCCAATTCATTAGCATGTGTTGGATTACTTCTAAAAAAGGAAACATGTCTTTCTTCGGGAATAATATCAGTGGAAGGATTAATAAGTCGATTGAATTCCACGTTGCACTGGATTCTCCTAGTCTGAATAGCAATCACACAAACTGCTTTCAATTTCCACAATTTAAGTGTCTTTGATGTATTTGACAGGTAGATCAGAATTTCTCTGTGAGCCTAATGAGGCGTCAAAGCCAGTGAATGAAAATGAGAAGGAAGACGTCCTTTTACCGTAACCGAGAAAACGATTTTTCTCATTTCAAAATCAAATTCAAATCTGGGATTATCCGTAACTAAATCCCTAATAACATGTGTGTATATAATTTTACATTAATTAATTAATACTTTCATCTCCCACTCACACATGTAAATTTGAATCTTACACTCATACACTTCACTTTATATTTCATCACATATCACCTTTTCATACAGGCAAATAAATCGTGTGACCTTCGAGAATATGAGTTTTTCTCGCTATATACTTGTTAAGGACATATAGCAACTCAACCAGTTTTATATAAAGATTTCAAAACTCGTTATACCCCAGAACTCTTTTATTTTAACATCAATTGGCATATCTCATTATTCCTTTGAAAATTAGAGCATATTCAATCTTTCATAAAATCTATGTATCGAGTTCCCAACTCAATTCACTAGTCAATGAATACTATAGAACATGTCAATAAAGATATTCTTCCTTTCACACAGAATTATAGGGGTTATACTGGAAAGTATGCTTTTTACTTTGTATAACCAAACTGAATTTCTGTCTTTTTTACTGAAATAAATTATTTATCACTGATGCTTTAAATATCATTGAATGTTACATATATTTACTGCATAACTGTTCAATAAATAATATGTGTTACATTGTAGTTAATTTAGTGATACCAGATCACAGAAGATTAAATTAACAGTCACTTGTAACTAAAAGTACGCTGTTCACGACCTAGATGGAAATGAACAATCCATCGTGAAAGGTTGAAGTGTAAGGCTCAGATTGGCTTGTCTTGACCAAGAGATTACACTAGTGAATGACTGATGCACTGAATAGGACCTACAGGAGGATAAATTCTTCAGCACTGAACTAGGAAGAATTAGACCTCAGTGGTTCGTTATTTCTTAATCTTCGTCCCTTAAATAGGATCGTGTGTGGTTAGTAATTATTGCTTTGATTTATGACGGGTAGAGAATCAATGAGATTCATTACTTTATATCTTGGGCAATATTATTGGTCACATACGATTGCTAAGATTTAATACGAAGAATCGTGTGCAAGTACGCTTGTTCGATTTGCCCCCTTGGGAGGTTCATAAGATTTATCATACCAAATATTGCAAGTGGAATTAGTTTTCGGTATGGATAATAATGTTGAACTGTTCCTTGACCAAGGACAAAAGATATTAATTAATGGAAAGCTATTTCAGTGGCTTGAATTAATTAATGGGCTAGATAATCTTAAACACGGAAAATAATAACCGGGAGCCATATTAACAGTAATATGGGTTAAGATGGATAGTGCAATATTAATTATGTAGTGGGATTAATTAATATTTATGGACTTGAATAATATTGTGGCTCAATATTAGATATTCAAAGTCCATTAGAAGGTCCAATCTTAATTCTCCTAAAGGCCCCTCAAGTAGCCCAAACATAATGTCCAATAACTGAAAAAGGTGTTTAAAATAAAATAAATTATTGTTGCTAATTTTTTCATAATTTTCGAAAAACATTGAAGGAAGAAAGAGAAAAGACTTTCTTGATTTTCTTGAAAAATTTTTATGGAATATGTATTCTTGGAATACAAGATTATCCCATAAATTCAAGAAAAGTCAAATATCCTATTTCTTCCCTATTTAATGTGATATTTTCGAAAATCCCTTAATATAGGGGGTTGAAATTTTTGTGGAATATTTTAAATATGGAGAAAAGAATATATTGGATATATTTAAGATTTCTTGGAGAGCAAGAAAAAGATTTTCCCATCTTATTCCTAGGGCAAAAATCGGCCACCCCTTGTATTATAAATAGAGGATGAATTTTTCATCCCTAGTGTAATTCCATGTGTTGGAAAAATTAGAAATCCACAAAGGTAGTGCAACATAATTTTATTTTTCCTTTTGTTAAATTGTTCGCGAGTTCCTACCACCGGATTGTTGAACAAGGATAACAGAATACTTGAGAAGGTCTTTTGGTGTGTTCGTGTGAACGGGATCCATCTTCTCAACGGTTGTCACTCCGAGAGGTTAGTTCACGTAAATCCGTAGCAATTCCGCATGCGTAGAATTTATGTGAACTGTTTATATGCATGATTTGTTGTTGAATTATTATTTGAATTAATATAGGATTAATTCATGCTAGTAATAATTGTTAGAATTAAATTTGTATTTAAATATTCATCCCGAATAGATCCGGGCATTTAATTCCCCAACAGCTGGTATCAGAGCCTCGGTTTCGGGCTCTGAGTTTTAAATTGTAATTTAATTCATTTTCATTAAATTTGAAATTGGATAGTAGAATTGCTAGATCTTTTTTGCAGGTATCCAATTGTCATGGTATTTGATGAATGTTTATATTTATGCATGCATATAAATTGTGGTTTTTAATTCGATTCGTTCGAATTCGTTTTGTCTCGTGAGAAAATCAACGAGTAGATTAGGATTTGTTTGATTCGGTCAATGTAATAGACTAGTCTAGATCTAGGTATATTTATTTTTTGTAAATAAATTGTAATCGGATCGAGAATGAAGACGAAGAATTAAAGACGGGTGACCAAGTGCCCGGACGTACGCGAGCCAAGGCACGAAGTGCTAGGCGGTCGCGCACGGGGTAGGCCAAGAGGCGCTCGGCGCAAGCGGGTACAATCCCAGGCGTGGCCGAGCGCCGGGCGGAGCTTGGGCCGAGGAGCCGTGCACGGGCGCGCGCACAGGTGCGCGCGGACGTATGCACGGGAAAGCGGAGGCTGGCGCACCGTTAAAACGTGCAGTAACTAGTGCCAGGAGCGCTGGATCACGAGGACGGGCACACGCACGAGCGTGCGCGGGATCCGTCCGGACGATGCGCCTCGCTTCCTACGCTGCCGAGCGACGGGCGGGATGGCCGATACCGGACATGGGCATGCGCCTAGGCTCACGTGGATACGTGTTCCGGACCGTGAGCTACCCAATGTCGGACGCCGTTTCAGACCTAGACGGAGGACATTTTAAAGAACATGTTGTGGACGAGTGGGAGCTTTTCGAGACGAACGATGAAGGCTATGAAGATAATTTCTCAAGATCAAGACATGACAAAAATTAACCGTGACAATTAAATATATGTGTTTAATTTTTTGTTTTGACATTTTGCATTATTTTATGCTTATTTAAATTGTGTTTAAATATGCGATGCATGAGAAAATGTTTTGAAAAATCTCACCTTCGAAAATTACTAAGTATGTTTAAATAATGACCCACCCCACGTGACTTATTTAAACTATTTTGAGATGTTGGCTGATGCATGTTCATATTTTTTTGAGATTTTAATATGATACATGTGATCGAACCTTGTGATATGTTTGTGCTTATACAAATTGTTATTTATTTCAGTTCAGCATGTCGCAACCTTTTAATCCACTGTTCAATATACTTAAACACAATTTGCTTACTAGTGAAAACTTCGTTGATTGGAGTCATAAACTTACTATTGTCCTCACTGCACAAATCCATAACTGGGTACTAACTGCACCCAAACCAGAGAAGCCATCAGACGAGGCTACAAAAATGATTAAGAAATAATATGCTGACTGGGAGCGTTCTAACGAAATGGCAAAGTGTACCATCTTGGCTTCAATGTCAGATGTGTTGCAACACCAACACCAAAACGTTGAGACCGCTGCAGACATCATAACTAGTCTTAAAGCGATGTTTCAACATCAGAACCGTGTGGCTCGTCAGATCACCATGAGGGACTTGCTCTCTATGAAAATGATTGAGGGAACGCCCGTAAGGGAGCACGTTCTCCAGATGATGGCTCACCTTAACAAGCTTAAGGTTCTTGACGCTGAATACGACATCGAGACCCAAATCTATTTCGTGTTCCACTCTCTGCCGAAAAGTTTTGAACAGTTCAGGCTGAACTACCAAATAAACAATCAGAAGTTCTCGATGTCTGACCTGTTGCAAGCTTTAGTCTCGGCAGAGGCGATATTGGGGCAAAAGAGCCAAGTCTTGGTGGCAAATGGACATTCTTCTTCTTCTAGGCCAAAGGGTGGTAAGAACAAGAAAAAGGATAAAAGCCACAAGCAAGTGAACTCAAGTGTTGCCAAGGGCAAAGAAAAGGTGAAGGGAGGTGGAGGAGTGAGTAAACCAGCTAAGGGGGAAGTGCTTCAACTGCGGTGAAAAAGGACATTGGAGGTCAGCCTGTTCCAAACCCAAAAGGAATGGAAAGAAAGGTAATTCTCACGCACTAGTTGTTGAAACTTGTTTAGCGGCGTATGCCTCCCATTTATGGGTGGTGGATACCGGATCCACTGATCATGTTTGTTTCACTTTACAGGGGTTCAAGCGGACCTGACAACTTAGTGGGAGTGAGATCCTCATCACACTGGGCGATGCTACGAGAGTGGCAGCTGAAGCAGTGGGAGAAGTGCACCTGTCTTTTGAAGACAGAGTTTTAATTTTAAGAGATGTTCTTTACGTTCCTAGTTTTAGAAAGAATTTAATTTCGGTTTCTAAACTTTACCTTAATGGATATTAGGTTAATTTTGACAAAGTTGTCACCATTTCTCTTTATGATAAATTTATCTGTCATGGAAAGATGTCGAATAATCTCTATACAATTAACTGTGCACACCACTCACAAAATGCATCCTATAACACATCAACTGTTTCCGATAAAAGAAAACGTTCATCAGACGTGAACGAGACACTTCTATGGCATCTCAGATTGGGACATATTAATCCAAAAAGGATTCAAAGGTTGGTAGAAGATGGTTCATTGGAGTCTCTCCGGGTTGAACCAATCCCAACTTGCGAATCATGTTTGGAGGGTAAAATGACCAAGAGGGCATTCAGAGCCAAGGGGAATAGAGCCAAAGAAGTGTTAGAAATCATTCACACAGACGTATGTGGTCCAATGTCAATCAAAACAAGAGGAGGTTATGAGTATTTCGTCACCTTTATTGATGATTACTCAAGGTACGACTATATTTTCCTTATGAAGCATAAATCTGAGACCTTTGACAAATTCAAAGAATTTAAGGCTCAAGCAGAGAATCATAGGGAAAAATGTATCAAGTCTCTACGATCTGATCGTGGAAGCGAGTACCCCAGCGATGAGTTTTTGAACTACTTGTCAGATGAAGGGATTGTATCCCAGCTAACTGCGCCCGGAACCCCTCAACAAAACGGGGTTGCAGAGCGAAGAAACAAAACTCTTTTAGAAATGGTTAGATAAATGATGAGTTATGCGGATCTACCCAAGTCGTTCTGGGGTCATGTCTTGGAAACATTGGCTTATATTCTGAACTTGGTGCCATCCAAATCGGTTCCCAAAACTCTCAAAGAATTGTGGACCGGGCACAAGTCCAGTTTGAGACACATGAGAATTTGGGAGTGTCCGGCCTACGTGTTGGACAAGGAAGCCAGAAAATTGGATCCTCGATCAGAATTAAGGTTGATTATAGGATACCCCGAGGGAACAAAATAGTGTATGTTCTATGGTCCCGAAGATCAAAAGGTGATAATAAGTACCCACTTTAGACTTTTGGAAGAAGACTATATGAACGAAAGAAAGCCCAGAAGTGAGATTACCTTAAATGAGCTAAGGGGGCTAACCTCAGTGCCAACTGTACAAGATGACATACTAAATGACACACTTACACAACCGAAACCTCGTCGTAGTGGGAGGGTTGTAAGACAACCCGAGAGATTCATGGGGGTAGGAGAGTCCTCGGACTTAGTCCCCGGTCAAGATGAATCGGACCCATGGACTTATGACGAGGCAATCCAAGATAAGGATGCGGTTTCTTGGCAAACAACAATGGAAGTCGAAATGGGTTCTATGGATCATAACAGAGTGTGGGAGCTAGTCGAACCACTTAATGGGGTCAAACCCATTGGTTGCAAGTGGGTATACAAGAGGAAAAGAGGACCAGACGGGAAGGTGGAAACCTTCAAGGCAAGGCTTGTGACGAAAGGTTATACTCAGAAAGAAGGGATCAACTATGAGAAAATCTTTTCACCTGTAGCAATGCTCAAGTCCATCTGAATTCTCTTGTCGATTGCTGCACATCTCGACTTTGAAATCTGGTAAATGGATGTCAAGACGGCTTTCCTTAACGGAAGTCTTGAAGAGGAAATCTATATGCAACAACTCCAAGACTTCATTGAAAAAGGCCCAGAACACCTAGTTTGTAAGCTCAAGAAGTCCATTTATGGACTCAAACAAGCATCCAGAGCTTGGAACCAATGTTTTGATCAAGTGATAAATTATTATGGGTTTGATCAAAATGAGTACGAAAGTTGTGTGTACAAGAAGCGTGTCGGAACTGCATTGGTATTCTTGGTACTATACGTAGACGACATTCTGCTCATCGGGGATGATGTAAATGTGTTGTTAGATGTAAGGGCATGGCTTTCAAAACAGTTTGATATGAAGGACTTAGGGGAAGCCAGGCATATCCTTGGGATCAATATCACTCGAGATCACAAGAAAAGGATGATAGGCTTATCGCAAGCTTCATATATAGACACTGTCTTGAAGCGATTCAGCATGCAGGATTCTAAGAAAGGCTTCGTACCTTTCAGACATAGAATCCATCTATCCAAGGAAATGTGCCCAAGACATAAAAAGAGATAGATTACATGAAAGACATTCCTTATGCTTCGGCTGTCGGAAGCCTTATGTATGCAATGTTGTGCACGAGACTGGATATTTGTTTTGTCGTTGGCATGGTAGCGAGATATCAAAGTAATCCGAGAAAAGAGCATTGGACGGCTGTTAAGAACATTCTGAAGTATCTGAAAAGAACTTGGGATAGAATGTTAGTTTATCAGTCAGACAGTCTAATCCCCATCGGTTACACGGACTCGGATTTCCAATCAGACTTAGATTCCAGAAAATCTACCTCCTGTAGTGTATTTTGCATAGGGGAAGGAGCCATGACATGGTGAAGCGTTAAGCAGAAATGCATCACCGATTCTACCATGGAAGCCGAATACGTAGTTGCTTGCGAGGCAGCGAAAGAAGCGGTTTGGCTCAAGAACTTCCTAGTGGACTTGGATGTAGTTCCGAATTTGCCCAGCACAATCACTGTTTACTGTGATAATGTCGGAGCAGTTGCAAATTCAAGGGAACCAAGATCCCACAAGGCCAGCAAACACATTGAAAGGAAATACCATCTTATACGAGAAATCGTTAAGAGAGGAGATATAGAGGTGACAAAGATCGCGTCAGAAGACAACCTAGCAGATCCATTCATAAAGGGTCTGCCTCAGAACACATTCGAGAGACATGTGGAAGGAATGGGTGTCAAGACCGTTGCCAATCTGCTTTGAGTATAAGTGGGAGATATTATTAGGTTTGTGTAGGTGACATTAGATGTCACGCATTAGGAACTACACGAGACATGTTGTAGTATACTTAAAACCAGACTTTGAGTATAAGTGGGAGATTGTTGGGGTTATACTGGAAAGTATGCTTTTTACTTTGTATAACCAAACTGAATTTCTGTCTTTTTTACTGAAATAAATTATTTATCACCGATGCTTTAAATATCATTGAATGTTACATATATTTACTGCATAACTGTTCAATAAATAGTATGTGTTACATTGTAGTTAATTTAGTGATACCAGATCACAGAAGATTAAATTAACAGTCCCTTGTAACTAAAAGTACGTTGTTCACGACCTAGATGGAAATGAACAATCCTTCGTGAAAGGTTGAAGTGTAAGGCTCAGATTGACTTGTCTTGACCAAGAGATTACACTAGTGCATGACTGATGCACTGAATAGGACCTACAGGAGGATAAATTCTTCAGCACTGAACTAGGAAGAATTAGACCTCAGTGGTTCGTTATTTCTTAGTCTTCGTCCCTTAAATAGGATCATGTGTGGTTAGTAATTATTGCTTTGACTTATGACGGGTAGAGAATCAATGAGATTCAATACTTTATATCTTGGACAATATTATTGGTCACATGCGATTGCTAAGATTTAATACGAAGAATCGTGTGCAAGTACGCTTGTTCGATTTGCCCCCTTGGGAGGTTCATAAGATTTATCATACCAAATCTTGCAAGTGGAATTAGTTTCCGGTATGGATAATAATGTTGAACCGTTCCTTGGCCAAGGACAAAAGATATTAATTAATGGAAAGCTATTTCAGTGGCTTGAATTAATTAATGGGCTTGATAATCTTAAACACGGGAAATAATAATCGGGAGCCATATTAACAGTAATATGAGTTAAGATGGATAATGCAATATTAATTATGTAGTGGGATTAATTAATATTTATGGACTTTAATAATATTGTGGCTCAATATTAGATATTCAAATTCCTTTAGAAGGTCCAATCTTAATTCTCCTAAAGGCCCCTCAAGTAGCCCAAACATAATGTCCAATAACTGAAAAAGGTGTTTAAAATAAAATAAATTATTGTTGCTATTTTTTTTCATAATTTTCGAAAAACATTGAAGGAAGAAAGAGAAAATATTTTCTTGATTTTCTTGGAAAGATTTTATGGAATATGTATTCTTGGAATACAAGATTATCCCATAAATTCAAGAAAAGTCAAAGATCCTATTTATTCCTTATTTAATGTGATATTTTTGAAAATCCCTTAATATAGGGGGTTGGGATTTTTGTGGAATATTTTAAATATGGAGAAAAGAATATATTGGATATATTCAAGAGTTCTTGGAGAGCAAGAAAAAGATTTTTCCATCTTATTCCTATGGCAAAAATCGGGCACCCCTTGTATTATAAATAGGGGATGAATTTTTCATCCCTAGTGTAATTCCATGTGTTGGAAAAATTAGAAATCCACAAGGTGGTGCAACATAATTTTATTTTTCCTTTTGTTAAATTGTTCGCGAGTTCCTACCACCGGATTGTTGAACAAGGATAAGGGAATACTTGAGAAGGTCTTTTGGTGTGTTCGTGTGAACAGGATCCATCTTCTCAACGGTTGTCACTCCGAGAGGTTAGTTCACGTAAACCCGTAGCAATTCCGCATGCGTAGGATTTATGTGAACTGTTTATATGCATGATTTGTTGTTGAATTATTATTTGAATTAATATAGGATTAATTCATGCTAGTAATAATTGTTAGAATTAAATTTGTATTTAAATATTCATCTCGAATAGATCCGGGCAATTAATTCCCCAACAAGAATATCCACAAACTCCCACTATAGTTGTTTTCCTAGATATGTACCTCATTGTTATATCAATCATAGCTATTGGTAGCATGTTAAAGTAGCAACACTAAAGTGAAAACTTGGAAATTTAGTTGAAAGTCTTAAGGGTACCTTTTAAGAGGCTTATTAAAATCTCAAGGTCTCATACAATAAGAATATATGAATAATTTTTCTCATTTCCTTATGGTCAATTTAGCACATGTGGTATGAAAAACACATGTCACGATGTTTAAACTTCTCAGGATGGAAGTGTATGTCATCATTATATTTAACATCGTGTAAATCATAGTTCAAGTGTATCTCTGACACTTAACTTCGATATCCTCCCACTATCCTTTAGAGAATACTTTGATTTAGCCTTATAACAAGTAAAATAGATTCGTGGTAAATCTATTACGATTATCATAATTTTAAAATGATATAATCTCATCTTTGCACATATCAAAAAGTCAAAGGCGATTACTCGTATGAGAGAGTCAATCTTACTTGTAGACATACTATTATATGAAACATCATATAATTCACAATACATGTATACCTAGTTATAACAACTTATAACAATATTTACATTTACATACAATATTCACTTCACATTAAGTTATATCTTATGTAAACCTAAACCTTTAACATGTCCCAGAAAAGCATCTCTAGGAATAGGTTTAGTGAAAGGATCTGCTAACATCAATCGAGTCGAAAAGTATTTAAGCATCACTTTCTTCTTTTCTATAATATCTCTAACAAAGTTGTACTTCAAACCAATATATTTGGTTTTTCCATGATATTTGGGATCCTTTGTGTAAGCAATTGCAGCTTGATTATCACAATGAATTGTTATAGCTCCCACTTGAGTGTTTGCAATTCCCAAATATTTCTGGAATCTCCTTAACCAAATTGCTTCTTGTACCGCAGATGCACATGCCACAAATTCGGCTTCCATAGTGGATAGTGCGATGCAAGTTTGTTTCTTGCTACACCATGATATTGCTCCATTATTAAGCAAGAAGACATAATCATAAGTCGATTTACGTTAAATCTAAATCACCACTCGGTCGAAATCAGATATCCACTCAGTGTCATATTATTTCCTTGATAACAAAGACAATAATCTTCAGTTCCTTTAAGGTATTTGAAAATCCTTTTAACTGTCATCCAGTGTTTTTTTCCCAGATTAGATTGATACCTGCTAACCAGACCAACGACATAACAAATGTCTGGACATGTGCACAACATTGCATACATCAGACTTCCAATCGCATTGGCGTATGGTACTTTGGACATTTCGTTCTTTCTATTTGAGTTTCGGGACACATGTCACGGCTTAATGTCTCACCTTTTACTACAGGAGTATCTACAGGCTTACAGTTATCCATTTTGAAACGTTCTAGAAGTTTCTTTATGTATGTCTCTTGAGACAGTGCAAGTAACTTCTTTGAACGATCTCTATGGATTTTTACACCAAGTATGTATTCTGCTTCACCCATATCTTTCATTTCAAAGTTTGAAGATAGACATTTTTTAATGGTCTTAAGATACTCTTTGTCATTTCCAGCTAAAAGTATATCATCCATGTATAGTGATAGAAAAATAAAACTATCATTGGATCGTTTAACGTAGACACAATGGTCTTCGTTTAAGGAAACAAAATTGTATGAGATTAGAGTAGTGTGAAATCTCAAATACCACTGTCTTGAGGCTTGTTTAAGTCCGTAAATTGACTTTTCAACTTACAAACTTTATCCTCTTGACCTTTAAGGATAAATCCTACAGGCTGAAGCATGTAGATTTCTTCATCTAATTATCCATTGAGAAAAGCCATTTTCTAAATCCATACCGGCTACCATAGCTAGTAATAGACGAATTGAGGTAAATCTCACAACATGTGAAAAGGTTTCTTGATAATCAATACCCTCTTGTTGGGTAAAACTTTTTGCCACCAAACGAGCTTTATACCTCTCTATTAACCCATCAGCCTTTCTTTTGATTTTGAGAATCCAATTATTCTCAATTGTTTTTCATCCCTTAGGAAGATCTACAAGTTCCCAAACTTTATTAGAACTCATAGATTTCATTTCTTCTTCCATTGCCTTTTTTCATTTTTCTTTTGTCGGACAGGACAAAGCCTCTTTTACATTCTTAGGCTCATTCTCGTCGACTGAAAATTCATCCCCATTTTCTAGAGAAACAAAAAAGGTGTGTCCTTCTATGTCATAATGTCTCTTAGGCATATGTTTCCTAATACTTTTTCTGTTGGGATTATACTGGAAAGTATGATTTTACTTTGTATAATCAAAACTGAATTTCGGACTTATTTACTGAAATAAATTGTTTATCACTGATGCTTTAAATATCATCGAATGTTACATATATTTACTGCATAACTGTTCAATAAATAGTACGCGTTACATTGTAGTTAATTTAGTGATACCAGATCACAGAAGATTAAATTAACAGTCCCTTGTAACTAAAAGTACAACATTCACGACCTAGATGGAAATGAACAATACATCGTGAAAGGTTGAAGTGTAAGGCTCAGATTGGTTTGTCTTGACCAAGAGATTACACTAGTGCATGTCTAGTGCACTGAAGAGGATCTACAGGAGGACAAATTCTTTAGAACTGAACTAGGAAGAATTAGACCTCAGTGGTTAGTTATTTCTTAATCTTCGTCCCTTAAATAAGATTGTGTGTGGTTAGTAACTATTGCTTTGACTTATTACGGGTAGAGAATCAAGGAGATTCAATACTTTATATCTTGGGCAATATTATTGGTCACATGCGATTGCTAAGATTTAATACGGAGAATCGTGTGCAAGTACGTTTGTTCGATTTGCCCCCTTGGGAGGTTCATAAGTTTTATCATACCAAATCTTGCAAGTGGAACTAGTTTTCGGTATGGATAATAATGTTGAATTGTTCCATTACCAAGGATAAAATATATTAATTAATGGAAAGCTATTTCAGTGGCTTGAATTAATTAATGGGCTAGATAATCTTAAACACGTGAAATAATAATCGGGAGCCATATTGACTGTAATATGGGTTAAGATGGATAGTGCAATATTATTTATGTAGTGGGATTAATTAATATTTATGGGCTTGAATAATATTGTGGCTCAATATTGATAATTCAAGATCCATTGGAAGGTCCAATCTTAATTCTCCTAAAGGCCCCCCAAGTAGTCCAACATAAAGTCCAATAACTGAAAAATGTGTTTAAAAATAAAATAAATTTGTGTTGCATTATTTTCCTTGAATTTCGAAATTATTAAAGAAAAAGAGGGAGAAGAATTTTCTTGAAAAGATTTTATGGAAAGGAGATAAATATTCTTGGAATACAAGATTATCCCATAAATTCAAGAAATCTCCCACCTGGTTTCTTTAATTGTAATTTTCGAAATATATAGAGTAATAATAGGAAGAAGGATTTTTTTGATTTTCTTGAAAAGATTTTATGGAAAAAGATATGTATTCTTGGAATACAAGAATATCTCATAAATTCAAGAAAGATCCAATCTTGAAAAGCCTCCTATTAATTTCGAAAAAATGGGTTAAATAAGGGTGTGAGATTTTTGTGGAAAAATACACATGGAAAGAAGAATATATGGGATATATTCAAGATTTCTTGGAGATCAAGAAAAGATCTTTCCTAACCCTATTTTGAGCCCTATTTTTCGTCCCCCTCTCTATTATAAATAGGGGATGAATGTTTCATCCCCAGTGAACACGAAAATTGGTTTTTCGGAAAAATATCAGCGTCGATAAAATATCAAATATTTTGAAACGTCGATGATTGTGTATTTTTTAAAAACGTCAATTGTGAGTGTACAATTCCATGTCTTTGGAAAAATTAGTAAATCCACAAAGGTGGTGCAACAATTTTTATTTTCCTTTTGTTAATTGTTCGCGAGCATCCTTCCCGGATTGTCGAGCGAGCAAGGACTAGGGAATACTTGGGAAGGCTTTTCGGTGTGTTTAATCGACGAGATCATTGCCACTCCAAGAGGTTAGTTCACGTAAACCCGTAGCAATTCCGCATGCGTAGGAATTATGTGAACTGTTTATATGCATGATTTGTTGTTGAATTATTATTTGAATTAATATAGGATTAATTCATGCTAGTAATAATTGTTAGAATTAAATTTGTATTTAAATATTCATCCCGAATAGATCCGTACAAATAATTCCCCAACAACTGGTATCAGAGCCTCGATTTCGGGCTCTGAATTTTAAATTGTAATTTAATTCATTTTCATTAAATTTGAAATTGGATAGTAGAATTGCTAGATCTTTTTTGCAGGTATCCAGTTGTCATGGAATTTAATGTGTTTATTTATGCATGCATATAAATTGTGGTTTTTAATTCGATTCGTTCGAATTCTTTTTGCCTCGTGAGAAAATCCACGAGTAGATTAGGATTTGTTTGATTTGATCAATGTAATAGACTATTCTAGATCTAGGTTTATTTATTTGTTATAAATAAATTGTAACCGGATCGAAAACGGAGGCAGAGATGAAGAATTAAAGCGAATCCGATAGATTCAGATTAGATGACGTTAGATTTATCGCACGCTAAAACATGCCAAGTGAGGTACGCGCGATTTACGCGACGCCGCCACGCGGACGGGCACGACGCTTAGGCGCTGGGCAGATCGGTTCGACGCTGGGCGCGACGGGCGACGCTAAGGGCGCTAAGGTGATGGGCGCAAGACGGACGGTCGCGCGCCGCCAAGGCGGATTTCCGCGTAAAGTCGAAGCGCAAGGGACGCAAGAGCCGCCGAGATCCGCGGGCGAAAGCGTAGGCCGGGCGAAGGCTGCTGATACACACGCCGCCGCCGCCGCCGCTGAGAGGCGGCGGTTGAGGGTACGGCAGGCGATACCCGCTGAGGTCGATTCCGGACGAGTGGCCGGGCTTGGACAGCGGGCGCAAGATCCTGGCCGCGAGCTACTTGGCGTGGCATTTCGAGACGGAGTTCTTTTCGAGACGATCGAGTGGGAGAAATTCAAGGCGGCGTTTCTTCAAAATCAAGCCAAGAAAAATCAAACCATGACAATTGGATAATTTGTGCCCAATATGTTTATTTTTCCGCTTTGCTTGATTTATTGTTGTAATTTCTTGTGCTTTATTTAATTTGTTTAAATGTGTTTGCATGAGAATTGCCCAATGAAAAATCTCACCTTCAAAAAATTACTAAGTATGTTTAAATAATTAATTGACAATTTTATTCCGGATAATAAAATTGAATTAATTTTGACCTCCATGATTTATTTATTTGTGAATTCTTTTGGAGAAATTCCCCACACGGGACGGTCAAAAGATAGTTTTCACATGAATAAATTTCAGATGGATGATTGTGGATTACTACTAGTATGGCGATGATCCTCCCCACGAGGCTCGTTCAAAGCGAAATAATAATTTCGTATTTAATCATGGTTATTACTTAGGTATAAAATTGATATGCATATACTTTCCTCAAGTCCTGTCAATTTTATATTGGTCAAGTGGGGAGCCAACTATTAATCTGGATATTAAAGGTTTGTAATCGTTCTTGTTTGCAACTCGCTTGAATGTGTTTAAATAATGACCCCCACACGTGGCTTATTTAAACTGTTTTTTTGAGATGTTGGTGATGCATGTTCATATTTTTTTTTGAGATTTTAATATGAAACATGTGATCGAACCTTGTGATATATTTATGCTTATGCATATTATTATTTATTTCGATCAAAGATGTCGTAACCTTTTAATCCCTTCTTTATTATACTTAAAGTCAATAGAATAAGTATGGAAACTATATTGATTGGAAACGGAAAATTATAATTGTCCTAACTGCACAAAAGCACAAGTGGATTCTTGACACACCAAAATCAGATGAGCCAACTGACGAGTCAAAAATGCGGGACTCGTCAGATCACCTTGCGAGAGATTTCGTCGCTGAAATGGTGGAGGGCAAACCCGTAAGGGATTACGTTCTCAAAATTAATGGACCATCTGAACAAACTTGAAGTTCTTAGTGCAGATTATGATCTGGAGACTCAGATGAATTTGGTACTTCACTCTCTGCCCAAAAGTTTCTGAGCAATTTTGCCTCGCTAGCTGATTTGTTGCAAGCTTTGGTCTCGGCAGAGATGTTGATGGGGCACCAAACTCAAGCTTTGACGGCAAGTGGTCCGTCTTCATCTTCTAGGCCAAGGGATGGCAAGAAGAAGAAGGTGACCAAATGCCATAAGCAATCAGACTCAACTGTTGCCAAGGGCAATGATAAGATGACGAATGTTGGTAGTGTCAAGGAAAATCCAAAGAGGAAGTGCTTAAGCTGAGGTAAAAGAGGACAATGGAGGTTTGCCTGTTCCAACCCCAAAAGGGCCGGAAAGAAAGGTAATTCTCACGCACTAATTGTTGAAACTTGTTTAGCGGCGTATACTTCTCATTCGTGGGTAGTTGATACGGGATCCACTAATCATGTTTGCTTCACGGGTTCAAACTGATCCGACAACTTAGTGGCAGTGAGATCCTCATCACACTGGGCGATGCTACGAGAGTGGCAGCTGAAGCAGTGGGAGAAGTTCACATATCTTTTGAAGACAGAGTTCTAATTTTAAGAGATGTTCTTTATGTTCCCAGTTTTAGAAAGAATTCACTTTCAGTTTCTAAAATTCTGTTAATGGATACTTAGTTTCTTCTAATAAGAATGACATCATTTCTTGAAATGATGAGTGTATCTGTTATGGGACATTGATGGAAAATCTTTATACAATTAACTGTGCACACCACTCACGAAATGCATCCTATAACACATCAACTGTTTCCGATAAAAGAAAACGTGAACGAGACACTTCTATGGCATCTAAGATTGGGACATATTAATCCAAAGAGGATCTAAAGGTTGGTAGAAGACGGTTCACTGGAGTCTCTCCAAGTTGAACCAATTCCAACCTGCGAATCATGTTTGGAGGGTAAAATGACCAAGAGGGCATTCAGAGCCAAGGGGAATAGAGCCAAAGAAGTGTTAGAAATCGTTCAACAGACGTATGTGGTCCAATGTCAACCAAAGCAAGTGGATGTTATGAGTATTTCGTTACTTTTATTGATGACTACTCAAGGTACAGTTATATTTTCCTTATGAAGCATAAATCTGAGACCCTTGAGAAATTCAAAGAATTTAAGGCTCAAGCAGAGAATCATATGGAAAAACGTATCAAGTCTCTACGATCCGATCATGGAGGCAAGTACCTCAGCGAACTACTTGTCTGATAAAGGGATTGCATCCCAGCTAACTGCACCCAGAACCCCTCAACAAAATGGGGTTACAGAGCGAAGAAACAGAACTCTTTTGGAAATGGTTAGATCTATGATGAGTTATGCGGATCTTCCCAAGTCGTTCTGGGGTCATGCCTTGGAAACAGCGGCCTACATTCTGAACTTGGTGCCATCCAAATCGGTTCCCAAAACTCCCAAAGAATTGTGGACAGGGCGCAAGCCCAGTTTGAGACACATGAAAATTTGGGGGTGTCCGGCCTACGAGTTGGACAAGGAAGCCAGAAAATTGGATCCTCGATCAGAATTAAGGTTGTTTGTAGGATACCCCGAGGGAACAAAAGGGTGTATGTTCTATGGTCCCGAAGATCAAAAGGTGGTAATAAGCACCCACTTTAGATTTTTGGAAGAAGACTATATGAACAAAAGAAGACCCAGAAGTGCGATTACCTTAAATGAGCTAAGGGGGCTAACCTCAGTGCCAACTGTACAAGATGATATACCAAACGACACACTTACACAACCGAAACCTCGTCGTAGTGGGAGGGTTGTGAGACAGCCCAAGAGATTCATGGGGATAGGAGTGTCCTCGGACTTGATTTCCGGACAAGATGAATCAGACCCATGGACATATGACGAGGCAATCCAAGACAAGGATGCAATTTCTTGGCAAACAACAATGAAAGCCGAAATGGGTTCTATGGATCATAACAGAGTGTGGGAGCTAGTCGAACCACTTAATGGGGTCAAACCCATTGGTTGCAAGTGGGTATACAAGAGATCGGACGGGAAGGTGGAAACCTTCAAGGCAAGGCTTGTGGCGAAAGGTTATACTCAGAAAGAAGGGATCGACTATGAGGAAACCCTTTCACCTGTAGCAATGCTCAAGTCAATCCGGATTCTCTTGTCGATTGTTGCGCATCTCGATTTTGAAATCTGGCAAATGGATATCAAAACATCTTTCCTTAACGGAAGTCTTGATGAAGAAATCTATATGCAACAACCCCAAGGCTTCATTGAAAAAGGTCAAGAACACCTAGTTTGTAAGCTCATGAAGTCCATTTACGGACTCAAACAAACATCCAGAGCTTGGAACCAATGTTTTGATCATGTAATAAAGTCTTATGGGTTTGATCAAAACGAGTTCGAAAGTTGTGTGTACAAAAAGCATGTCGGAACTGCATTGGTATTCTTAGTACTATACGTAGATGACATTCTGATCATCGGGAACGATGTTAAGGTGTTATCAGACGTAAGGGCATGGCTTTCAAAACAGTTTGATATGAAGGACTTAGGGGAAGCCGGACACATCCTTGGGATCAAGATCACTCGAGATCGTAAGAAAATGATGATAGGCTTATCACAAGCTTCATATATAGACACTGTCTTGAAACGATTCAGCATGCAAGATTCCAAGAAAGGCTTCGTACCTTTCAGACATGGAATCCATCTATCCAAGGAAATGTACCCTAAGACACAAAGGGAGATAGATGACATGAAAGACATTCCTTATGCTTCGGCTGTCGTAAGCCTTATGTATGTAATGCTGTGCACGAGACCGGATATCTGCTTTGCCGTTGGCATGGTGTCAAGATATCAAAGTAACCCGGGGAAAGAACATTTGACGGCAGTTAAAAACATTCTGAAGTATCTGAAAAGAACTCGAGATAGAATGTTGTTTTATCAGTCAGATAGTCTAATCCCCATCGACTACACGGACTCGGATTTCCAATCGGACATAGATTCCAGAAACTATCTGCCTCAGTTAGTGTGCTTTCATTTGGGAAGTGTAGCCATGAAATGGATGAGTGTGAAGTAGAAATGCATCACTGACTCAACCATGGAAGCCGGGTAAGTAGCTGCTTGTGAAGCAGTGAAAGAACCATTTTGGCTCTAGACCTTCTTAGTGGACTTGGATGAAGTTCCGAATTTGTCTAGTAATATTTGCTAGGGGCAGTTGCAAATTCAAGGGAACCAAGAGTCCACGAGTCAAACAAGCACACTGAAGGAAAGAAATCTTAGACGAGAAATCGTTAAGAGAGGAGATGAAGAGGTGGCTAAGATCGCGTTGGAGGATAACCTAGTTAATCCTTTCACAAAGTGTCTGCCTCTGGAAACATAAAAGAGACATGTGGGAGGAATGGTTGTCAAGAGCATAGCCAATCTGCTTTGAGTATAAGTGGGAGACATTATTAGGTTCGTGTAGGTGACATTAGATGTCACGTATTAGGAACTACACGAGACATGTTGTAGTATACTTAAAAGCAGACTTTGAGTATAAGTGGGAGATTGTTGGGATTATACTGGAAAGTATGCTTTTACTTTGTATAATCAAAACTGAATTTCGGACTTATTTACTGAAATAAATTGTTTATCACTGATGCTTTAAATATCATCGAATGTTACATATATTTACTGCATAACTGTTCAATAAATAGTACGCGTTACATTGTAGTTAATTTAGTGATACCAGATCACAGAAGATTAAATTAACAGTCCCTTGTAACTAAAAGTACAACATTCACGACCTAGATGAAAATGAACAATCCATCGTGAAAGGTTGAAGTGTAAGGCTCAGATTGATTTGTCTTGACCAAGAGATTACACTAGTGCATGTCTAGTGCACTGAAGAGGACCTACATGAGGACAAATTCTTCAGAACTGAACTAGGAAGAATTAGACCTCAGTGGTTAGTTATTTCTTAATCTTCGTCCCTTAAATAGGATTGTGTGTGGTTAGTAACTATTGCTTTGACTTATTACGGGTAGAGAATCAAGGAGATTCAATACTTTATATCTTGGGCAATATTATTGGTCACATGCGATTGCTAAGATTTAATACGGAGAATCGTGTGCAAGTACGCTTGTTCGATTTGCCCCCTTGGGAGGTTCATAAGTTTTATCATACCAAATCTTGCAAGTGGAACTAGTTTCCGGTATGGATAATAATGTTGAACTGTTCCTTTACCAAGGATAAAAGATATTAATTAATGGAAAGCTATTTCAGTGGCTTGAATTAATTAATGGGCTAGATAATCTTAAATATGGGAAATAATAACCGGGAGCCATATTGACTGTAATATGGGTTAAGATGGATAGTGCAATATTAATTATGTAGTGGGATTAATTAATATTTATGGGCTTGAATAATATTGTGGCTCAATATTGATAATTCAAGATTCATTGGAAGGTCCAATCTTAATTCTCCTAAAGGCCCCCCAAGTAGCTCAACATAAAGTCCAATAACTGAAAAAAGTGTTTAAAAATAAAACAAATTTTTGTTGCATTATTTTCCTTGAATTTCGAAATTATTAAAGAAAAAGAGGGAGAAGAATTTTCTTGAAAAGATTTTATGGAAAGGAGATAAGTATTCTTGGAATACAAGATTATCCCATAAATTCAAGAAATCTCCCACTTGGTTTCTTTAATTGTAATTTTCGAAATATATAGAGTAATAATAGGAAGAAGGATTTTCTTGATTTTCTTGAAAAGATTTTATGGAAAAAGATGGAATACAAGAATATCTCATAAATTCAAGAAAGATCCAATCTTGAAAAGCCTCCTATTAATTTCGAAAAAATGGGTTAAATAAGGGTGTGAGATTTTTGTGAAAAAATACACATGGAAATAAGAATATATGGGATATATTCAAGATTTCTTGGAGATCAAGAAAAGATCTTTCCTAACCCTATTTTGAGCCCTATTTTTCGTCCCCCTCTCTATTATAAATAGAGGATGAATGTTTCATCCCCAGTGAACACGATGTTGGGGAATGAGTTGCACAGATCTATTCGGGGTGAATATTTAAATACAAATTTAATTCTTTAATTATTACTAGCATGAATTAATCCTATATTAATTCAAATAATAATTGCAACAACATATCATGCATATAATAAGCCACGTAAAACCTACGCATGCGGAATCTACGGGTTAACGTGAACGTACCTCTCGGGATGACAGTGAATTCGGTTGGACGGACTAACCAAAATGACTTCTCAAGTATTCCCTTAGCCCTTGCTCAACTATCCGGTGGAAGGACACTTGTCGAATAATTAACAAAAGGAAAAAATAAACTTTGTTGCACCACTTATGTGGATTTGCTAATTTTTCCAGCACATGGAATTGTACTTGGGAATGAACTAATCATCCCCTATTTATAAGAGGGAGGTGGTCGAAATTTCTAGTGAAAAATCAATGTGGGAAAAGACTTTTCTTGATCACCAAGAAATCTTGAATATATATCTTATATTCTTTTTCCCATAATTATAATATTCCACAAAATCCCACCTTCTCTATTTGCTATGGTAATTTTCGAAAATAATGCCTTGCAAGAATCCAAGATTTGGATCTTCTTGAATTTATGAGATATTCTTGTATTTTAAGAAATACATATCTTCCATAATATCTTTTCAAGAAAATCAAGAAAATCTTTCTTGTCCATTATTCTCAAAAATTTCGAAAATTCCATATAGATAACCAAGTGGGAGATTTCTTAAACTTAATGAGATAATCTTGTATTCCAAGAATACATATCTTCATTCCATAACAAAATTCAAAGAAAATCTTTCTCCCTCTTTTATCCATAAATTTCAAAAATTAGAGGAAAAATTAAGCAACAATATTTATTTTATTTTAATCACCTTTTTCAGTTATTGGACTATTTGTTGGGCTACTCAGGGGGCCTTTAGGAGAATTAAGATTGGACCTTCTAATGGATCTTGAATATCTAATATTGAGCCACAATATAATTCAAGCCCATAAATATTAATTAATCCCACTACATAATTAATATTGCACCATCCATCTTAACCCATATTACAGTCAATATGGCTCCCGGTCATTATTTCTCGTGTTTAAGATTATCTAGCCCATTAATTAATTCAAGCCATTTGAAATAGCTTTCCGTTAATTAATATCTTTTGTCCTTAGTCCAGGAACGGTTCAACATTATTATCCATACCGGAAACTAATTCCACTTGCAAGATTTGATATGATAAAACTTATGAACCTCCCAAGGGGGCAAATCAAGCAAGCGTACTTGCACACGATTCTTCGTATTAAATCTTAGCAATCACATGTGAACAATAATATTGCCCAAGATAAAAAGTATTGAATCTCTCCATGATAAGTCAAAGCAATAGTTACCAATCCCACGTGATCCTATTTAAGGGACGAAGGTTAAGAAACAACGAACCACTGAGGTCTAATTCTTTCTTGTTCAGTTCTGAAGAATTTATCCTCCTGTAGGTCCTATTCAGCGCATCAGTCATGCACCTCAACCTTTCGCGATGGTTGTTCATTTCCATCTAGGTCGTGAATGGCGTACTCATAGTTACAATGGACTGTTAATGTAATCTTCTGTGATCTGGTATCACTAAATTAACTACAGTGTAACACGTACGATTTATGGAACATTTATGCAGTAAATATATATAACATTCAATCATACTTAAAGCATTAGTGATAAACAATTTATTTCAGTAAATAGGACTGAAAATTCAGTTTCGATTATACAAAGTAAAAAGCATACTTTTCAGTATAATCCCAACAATCTCCTACTTATACTCAAAGTCTGCTTTTAAGTATACTACAACATGTCTCGTGTAGTCCGTGACATCTAATGTCACCTACACGAACCTAATAATTTCTCCCACTTATACTCAAAGCAGATTGGCAAACGGTCTTGACACCCATTCCACTCACATGTCTCGAATGTATTCAGAGGCAGACGCTTTGTGAATAGATCTCGCTAGGTCGCCCTCTCGACGCTATCTTTGCCATCTATATCTATCCTCTCTTAACGATTTCTCGATAAGATGTCCTTCCTTTAATGTGTTTGTTTGACTCGGTACTCTTGGTTCTCTTGAATTTGTAAATCGCCTGAAGCAGATATTGCTAGACAAATTCGTAACACCATCTAAGTCCACTAAGAAGATCTAGAGCCCAATCGGTTCTTTTTCGCTTCACAAGCAGCCTACTTACCCGACTTCCATGGTTGAGTCGTTGATGCATTTTCGCTTCACACTCGCCCATTGGATGGCTACACTTCCCAAATGGAAACACACTAACCGAGGCGGATAATTTTCGAATCTAAGTTCGATTGGAAATCGAGTCCGTGGTATCCGATGGGGATTGGAGTATTCGATCGATAAATCAACATTCTATCCCGAAGTTCTTTTCGGACACTTCGTAATGTTTTTAAGCGTCATTCAATGCTCTTTCCCTGGGTTACTTTGATATCTTGCCACCATGCCTACGGCAAAGCAGATATCCGGTCTCGTACACAACAATACATACATAAGGTTTCCGACAGCTGAAGCACAAGGAATACCTTTCATGTCATTTATCTTCTTTTTCGTCTTAGGGAACATTTTCTTGGATAGATGGATTCCAAGTCTGAAAGGTACGAATCCTTTCTTGGAATCTTGCATGCTGAATCATTTCAAAACTAGCGTCTATGTATGAAACTTGCAATAACCCGATCATCCTTTTCCGGCGATCTCGAGTTATCTTGATCCCAAGGATATGTTTGGTTTTCCCTAAGTCTTTCATATCAAACTGTTTTGAAAACCATGCCTCTTACTGCCCGATCACACCTTCACATCATTCCCGATGATCACAATGTCATCTACGATAGTACTAAGAATACCAATGCGATTCGACACGCTTTTTATACACACAACTTTCAAACTCGTTTTGATCAAACCCATAAGACTTTATTACATGATCAAAACTTTGGTTCCAAGCTCTGGATGCCTGTTTGAGTCCGTAAATGGACCTCTTGAGCTTACAAACTAGGTGTTCTTGGCCTGTTTCAATGAAACCTTGGGGTTATTGCATATAGATCTCTTCATCAAGACTTAGTTAAGGAAAAGCATCTTGACATCCATTTGCCGATTTCAAAGTCGAAATGCGCAAAGAATCGATAAGAGAATACTGGATGGACTTAAGATGGCTACGGGCGAAAAAAAGTTTCCTCATAATCGATCCCTTCTTTATGAGTATAACCTTTCGCCACTAGTCTTGCTTTAAAGGTTTCAACCTTCCCGTCCGGTCCTCTTTTCCTCTTATATACCCACTTGCATCTAATGGGTTTGACCCCATTAAGTGGTTCGACTAGCTCCCACACTCTATTATGAAACATAGAACCTATTTGGCTTTTCATTCTTTGTTTGCCAAGAAACGTGATCCTTATCTTGGAGTGCCTCGTCATATGTCCATGGGTCTGATTCCGGGAATCAAGTCCGAGGACTCTCCTACTCCCATGAATCTCTCGGGCTGTCAAACAACCCTCCCACTATGACGAGGTTAGGTTGAAAACGTGATCGTTTGGTATATCATCTAATACAAGTTAGCAACCGAGGTTTGCCCTTTAAGCTCATTTAAGGTAATCTCACTTCTGGGTTTTCTTTGTTTCATATAGTCTCCTTCCAAAAATCTAAAGTGGGTGCGGATGACCACCTTTTGATCTTCGGGACTATAGAACATACACCCTTTTGTTCCCTCGGGGTATCCTACAAACAACCTTAATTCTGATCGAGGATCCAATTTTCCGATTTCCTTGTCCAACACGTAGGCTGGACACCCTAAAATTCTCATGTGTCTCATATACTAGGCCATGGGTCCACAAATCTTTGGGATTTTGGGAACCGATAAGGATAGCACCAAGTCGAGAATGTAAGTCATTTGTTTTCCAAGGTATGGCCCCGTAATCGACTCGGGAAGATCCAAGATAACTCATCATTGATCTAACCATTTCCAAAAGAATTATGTTTTTCGCTCTGCAACCCCGCTTTTTGTTGAACTGATGAGTTGGGATACAATCCCTTCATCAGATAAGTAGTTCAAAAACTCATTTGAGGTATTCGTCTCCACGATCAGATCGTAGAGACTTGATACGCTTTTTTCCTTGTGATTCTGTTTGAGCCTTTAAATTCTTAGAATTTCTCAAAGGTCTCGATTCATGCTTCATAAGGAAAATGTACCTTGAGTAATCATCAATAAAATTGCTCATAACCTCCTCTTGCTTTGGTTGACATTGAACTACACACATCTTTGTAAACGATCTCTAACACTTCTTTAGCCCTATTCCCCTTAGCTCCAAATGCCCTCTCGGTCATATTACTCTCCAAACATGATTCGCAGGTTGGAATCGGTTCAACTTGGAGAAGCCCTAGTGAACCGTCTCTCACCAACCTTTGGATCCTCTTTGGATTTATATGACCCAATCTTAGATGCCAAAGAAGTGTCGCGTTCACGTCTGATGAACGTTTTTCTTTTCTCAGAAACAGTTGATGTGTTATAGGATACATTTCGTGAGTGGTGTGCACAATTAATTGTATAGAGATCATTCAACAACGTTCCATGATAGATAAATTTATCAAAAGAAAAATGGTAACAACTTTATTAAAAAGTAACCAAATATCCATCATAAAAGTTTAGAAACTGAAAACAAATTCTTTCTAAAATCCGGAACGTAAAGAATATCTCAAAAAAATTAAAACACTGTCTTCAAAAGACAGGTGCACTTCTCCCACTGCTTCAGCTGCCACTCTCGTAGCATCGCCCAGTGTGATGAGGACCTCACTCCCACTAAGTTGACGGGTCCGTTTGAACCCCTGTAATGTGAAACAAACATGATTAGTGGATCCCGTATCCACCACCCACAAAATGGGAGGCATACGCCGCTAAACAAGTTTCAACAACTAGTGCGTGAGAATTACCTTTCTTTCCATCCCTCTTAGGTCTGGAACAGGCTGACCTCCAATGTCCTTTCTCACCGCAGTTGAAGCACTTCCCCTTAGCTGGCTTGTTCACTCCACCACCCTTCTTCACCTTATCTTTGCCATTGGCAACACTTGAGTTCACTTGCTTGTGGCCTTTGTTCCTTTTCTTGTTCTTACCACCCCTTGGTCTAGAAGAAGAAGAAGGTCCGTTTGCCACCAAGGCTTGGCTTTTCTGCCCCAATATCGCCTCTGCCGAGACTAAAGCTTGCAACAGATCAAGCATCGAGAACTTCTGATTATTCATCTGGTAGTTCAACCTGAATTGTTCAAAGCTTTTCGGCAAAGAATGGAGCACGAAATCGATTTGGGTCTCGATATCGTATTCAGCGCCAAGTACCTCAAGTTTATTAAGGTGAGCCATCATCTGGAGAACGTGCTCCCTTACGGGCGTTCCCTCCACCATTTTCATAGAGAGCAAGTCCCTCATGGTGATCTGACGAGCCACACGGTTCTGATGTTGAAACATCGCTTTAAGATTAGTCATGATTCCCGCAGCGGTCTCAACGTTCTGGTGTTGGTGTTGCAACACATCTGACATAGAAGCCAAGATGATACACTTTGCCATTTCGTTAGACCGCTCCTAGTCAGCATACACTTTCTTAACCATTTTAGTGGACTCGTCTGATGGTTTATCCGGTTTAGGTGTGATCAGAACCCAGTTATGGCTTTGTGCAGTGAGGACAATAGTGAGTTTTCGATTCCAATCAACAAAATTTTCTCCAGTGAGCAAATTGTCTTTCAGTATATTGAATAGTGGATTAAAAGGTTGCGACATGATGAACTGAAATAAATAATAATATGCATAAGCACAAAATATCACAAGGTTTGATCACATGCATCATATTAAAATCTCAAAAAAAATATGAACATGCATCAGCCAACATCTCAAAACAGTTTAAATAAGCCACGTTGGGTGGGTCATTATTTAAACACATTCAAGCGGGTTACAAACAAGAACAGTTACAAACCCTTAATATCCAGATTAATAGTTGGCTTCCACTTGACCAATATAAAATTGACAGGGACTTCGGAGAAGTATATGCATATCAATTTTATACCTAAGTAATAACCATGATTAAATACAGGATTATTATTTCATTTTGATCGAGCCTCGTTGGGAGGGTCATCGTCGCCACTAGTAATAACCCACAATCATCCGTTTGGAATTCATTCATGTGAAACCTATCTTTTGACCGTCCCGTTAGGGGAATTTCTCCAAAAGAATTCACAAATAAATAAATCAAGGAGGTCAAAATTAATTCAATTTTATTATCCGGAATAAAATTGTCAATTAATTATTTAAACATACTTAGTAATTTTGAAGTTGAGATTTTTCCATTTGGCAACCCTCATGCAAACACATTTAAACAAATTAAATAAAACATAAGATAACACAAATAAATCAAGCAAAACAGAAAAATAAACATATTGGGCACAAATTATCCAATTGTCATGGTTTGATTTTTCTTGGCTTGATCTTGAATAAACACATCTCGAATTCTCCCACTCGTTCGTCTCGAAAAAATACTTCGTCTCGAACCGCCACGCCAAACTTGACTCACAAAGGACGACGCTCAAGATCCGGCCAGCCACTGCCTAGACACCTCGGCGGCTTCGGCACCGCCCTAAGCCGCCCCTTGATGCCTCGGCACTCTCCTCAAGATGTCGGGCGTCAGCGAATCTCGGTAAGCGGCGGCTACAGATTCCGGAGGCTCGCCCCTCAAGATCCGCCCGCGACCTCGGCGATGCCGCGTATCGCCGCCAGGCCACAGATCCGCCCGTCGCTTTCGGCACAGGAAACGCGCGCGCCCCTGCGTCGCGACCCCTTCTCCTCCGCGCTACGCCTCGCCACCTTGCGGCCTTGCCCTGCCCGTGCGTGCGGCGTTACGCCGCGCCGCCCACGCGCTGGTTCGGATTTCGATCCGGTTACAATTTATTTACAAAAAATAAATAAACCTAGATCTAGACTAGTCTATTACATTGATCAAATCAAACAAATCCTAGTCTACTCGTGGATTTTCTCACGAGGCAAAACAAATCCGAACGAATCGAATTAAAAAAACAACAGTTTATATGCATGCAAAAATAAACATTAAAATCCATGACAATTGGATACCGCAAAAGCAGATCTAATGATTTCTACTATCCAATTTCAAAATTAATGTCCACGAATTAAATTACAATTTAAAAAATTCAGAGCCCGAAACCGTGGCTCTGATACCAGTTGTTGGGGAATGAGTTGCACAAATCTATTCGGGGTGAATATTTAAATACAAATTTAATTCTTTAATTATTACTAGCATGAATTAATCCTATATTAATTCAAATAATAATTGCAACAACATATCATGCATATAATAAGCCACGTAAAACCTACGCATGCGGAATCTACGGGTTAACGTGAACGTACCTCTCGGGATGTCAGTGAATTCGGTTGGACGGACTAACCAAAAGGACTTCTCAAGTATTCCCTTAGCCCTTGCTCAACTATCCGGTGGAAGGACACTTGTCGAACAATTAACAAAAGGAAAAAATAAACTTTGTTACACCACTTATGTGGATTTGCTAATTTTTCCAGCACATGGAATTGTACTTGGGAATGAACTAATCATCCTCTATTTATAAGAGGGAGGTGGTCGAAATTTCTAGTGAAAAATCAATGTGGGAAAATACTTTTCTTGATCACCAAGAAATCTTGAATATATCTCTTATATTCTTTTTCCCATAATTATAATATTCCACAAAATCCCACCTTCTCTATTTGCTATGGTAATTTTCGAAAATAATGCCTTGCAAGAATCCAAGATTTGGATCTTCTTGAATTTATGAGATATTCTTGTATTTTTAAGAAATACATATCTTCCATAATATCTTTTCAAGAAAATCAAGAAAATCTTTCTTGTCCATTATTCTCAAAAATTTCGAAAATTCCATATAGATAACCAAGTGGGAGATTTCTTGAACTTAATGAGATAATCTTGTATTCCAATAATACATATCTTCATTCCATAACAAAATTCAAAGAAAATTTTTCTCCCTCTTTTATCCATAAATTTCAAAAATTAGAGGAAAAATTAAGCAACAATATTTATTTTATTTTAATCACCTTTTTCAGTTATTGGACTATTTGTTGGGCTACTCAGGGGGCCTTTAGGAGAATTAAGATTGGACCTTCTAATGGATCTTGAATATCTAATATTGAGCCACAATATAATTCAAGCCCATAAATATTAATTAATCCCACTACATAATTAATATTGCACCATCCATCTTAACCCATATTACAGTCAATATGGCTCCCGGTCATTATTTTCCGTGTTTAAGATTATCTAGCCCATTAATTAATTCAAGCCACTGAAATAGCTTTCCGTTAATTAATATCTTTTGTCCTTGGTCGAGGAACGGTTCAACATTATTATCCATACCGGAAACTAATTCCACTTGCAAGATTTGGTATGATAAAACTTATGAACCTCCCAAGGGGGCAAATCAAGCAAGCGTACTTGCACACGATTCTTCGTATTAAATCTTAGCAATCACATGTGACCAATAATATTGCCCAAGATAAAAAGTATTGAATCTCTCCATGATAAGTCAAAGCAATAGTTATCAATCCCACGTGATCCTATTTAAGGGACGAAGGTTAAGAAACAACGAACCACTGAGGTCTAATTCTTTCTTGTTCAGTTCTGAAGAATTTATCCTCTTGTAGGTCCTATTCAGCGCATCAGTCATGCACTAGTGTAATCTCTTGGTCAAGACAAACCAATCTGAGCCTTACACCTCAACCTTTCGCGATGGTTGTTCATTTCCATCTAGGTCGTGAATGGCGTACTCATAGTTACAAGGGACTGTTAATTTAATCTTCTGTGATCTGGTATCACTAAATTAACTACAGTGTAACACGTACGATTTATGGAACATTTATGCAGTAAATATATATAACATTCAATCATATTTAAAGCATCAGTGATAAACAATTTATTTCAGTAAATAAGTCTGAAAATTCAGTTTCGATTATACAAAGTAAAAAGCATACTTTTCAGTATAATCCCAACACACGAAAATTGATTTTTCGGAAAAATATCAGCGTCGATAAAATATCAAATATTTTGAAACGTCGACAGATTGTGTATTTTTGAAAAACGTCAATTGTGAGTGTACAATTCCATGTGCTGGAAAAATTAGTAAATCCACAAAGGTGGTGCAACAATTTTTTATTTTCTCTTTTGTTAATTGTTCGCGAGCATCCTTCCACCGGATTGTCGAGCAAGGACTAGGGAATACTTGGGAAGGCTTTTCGGTGTGTTTAATCGACGAGACCATTGTCATTCCAAGAGGTTAGTTCACGTAAACCCGTAGCAATTCCGCATGCGTAGGATTTATGTGAACTGTTTATATGCATGATTTGTTGTTGAATTATTATTTGAATTAATATAGGATTAATTCATGCTAGTAATAATTGTTAGAATTAAATTTGTATTTAAATATTCATCCCGAATAGATCCGTGCAAATAATTCCCCAACATTTTCGAGGTTGATGTGTTGTTAAATCTTCGTTCGATAAAATATTCTTGTCAAGATCCATTTGATCCTCAACTGGAATACACTCATCAAGATTCACATTATTAGTCAAATCACTCCCACTTGGATCGGATGGAGTGTGATTTTCATCAATCTCAAAAATAGGTTCAGCATTTCGAATGCCACCCTTATTAGGAAATTCAGTCTCTAGAAAAGTTACATTACGTGATTTTATTTCAGTCACACTTCCATCTCCTTGATCTCCAATTAATACATACCCCTTAGAATGATCACAATATCTTATAAAGATACATTTCTTCCCTATTGGACCTAACTTTCCATACTGACTCGAAGAATCAAGTACGAAAGTTGCATATCCCCAGGTTCTAAGGTTACTTAGGTCATGTTTTCTACCATTCCAAAGTTTATATGGAGTTGAAGTGATTGACTTCGAAGGCACTCGGTTCAACACATAAGCCGCAGTTAACAGAGCATCACCCCAAAAGGAGATAGGTAAATTGGCTTGTGCCATCATGGACCTTATCATTTCCAACAATGTTCTATTCCTTCTTTCAGCCACACCATTTTGTTGCGGCGTATAAGGAGTCGTCAATTGCCGAATTATTCCTTTTTCATTACACAGTTTCTTGAACTGATCAAACAGATATTCACGTCCTCTATCAGTTCTTAAAACTTTTATAGTTCTGCCTTTTGATTCTCAACCTCATTTAGGGTATCGTCTAAAGCAATCTAATGCCTTAGATTTGTGAGAAATCAAATAGACATAACCAAAATGTGAATAATCATCAATAAAAGTAATGAAATAGGAAGCTCCATGACGTGCCCTCACATTAACAGGACCACATATATCTGAATGAATTAATTGCAATGGAAATTCAGCTCTAATAGCTTTTCCAAATGGTTTTCTAGTCATTTTACCAGCAAGACAATGTTCACATTTGGATAACTCAACCTTTGAAGATGAACTTAAAAGTCCCTCTTTTATAAGTCGGTTCATCCGATCTTGCCCAATATGACCTAATCTAGCATGCCATATATTATCATCTACATAAGCATCACCAGATGAACAAACATTTAGAAAACACGAACGGTCTTCATAATAACTATAGGTAGTTCTATTACAATCCAATACAATAAAACCATCATAAAGGTGTCCAGTACCATAGCAAACATCATTCAAACTAATAACAACCATGTCTTTAGTAAACAACGTATTATATCCTAAACATAGTAGAACAGAAACATAAATAAGATTTCTTGTGATATCCGGAGCATATAAGACATCATGCAGGATGAAAGCATGTCCATTGTCCAACTCAAGTTTACAATTCCCAACTCCTTTGACTTCAACTCGAGCATTATTTCCTACATAGATCCATCTCGTCCCTTTCGAAACACGAAAGAAATCTACATATGCTCCTCTGTCTCGAGTTACGTGGTCTGTTGCCCCTGAGTCTATAATCCACAAAGGATAAGATTCAGTTAGTAAAACAACACTTGAGACATTTACCATACTCAAATTAGAATCAGAAATAATTACCTTGTTCCTCTTGGGCTCAGGGCATTCTCGAGCAAAGTGACCAAGCTTATGACAATTATAACAAGTCATCTTGCTCTTATCTTTCTTCTTCTTAAATCTTTTCTTTTCCATCTTTCCACCAGGATTGTTAATAGGATTGTTGTGAAGATTCTCAGTCTGAGGTTGCTTACCTTTCTTCCCTTTCTTCCAGTTTTTCTTTCATTTAAAGCCTGAAGCTTGTTTCGAACTGGATTCAGTGAGGTGAAGACTAGATGATGACTAGACAACTCCAAGTCGTTCATCTTCTAGCTCAACATGTCGAGCTGCATCAACAAAAGTCTTGATACTTTCGTTATGGGTCAAGTTGACCTTCAAGTGTTCCCACTTATCGGGAAGTGACCGGATAAGAGCTTGAATTTGCTGTTCGTCAGAGAGAATATGACCGGCAGTTTTAAGTTCCCTGATCATATTAGACATTACACGGATATGTTGTCTAATATTATGATCAATTTTTTTCTTATAAGTGTCGAACTTAATAGTGAGCTGCCTTAGACGAGTAACTGATATACCTTCATACTTCTCCCTCAGATATACCCAGATATCATGAACAGTTGGATGTTGTTCATACTCGTGAATCATGTCATTAATTACCGAACTGACAAGTATACCTCGAGCTGTAGAATTTTTCTTTTTCCACACAAGGTATACATCTTGGTCCCTTCTCCCTTGATTCCCAGATCCAACTCCAGGATCCTCCATCACATGATTGATAGCGTCTAAAGCATATTGTTCGTCAAGGACGTACCAGATCTTATGACGCCAGGTGTCATAGTTATCACTATTTAGTTTCTCGCCCTTGTTCAACTCAGCGATAATAGTTTTTTATGCCATTTGTCTAGAATTTGCAAGAAGTGATACAAAAAATTAAATGTAAGTCCACATGTATTATAAAATTTTACGTAAAGCAAGTTTGACATCCGAAATTGCAAGCACAAAGTATGATTTCAAAAAATAACTTAAAGTCATTAATCAACAATCATATCATGCACCTCAAAATTTGATTCAATCTTCAAAACATAAAATTGCATAAGTTTTAGCAATAATCATTCACCTTAAGCTAAAACATCCCACAATATGAAATAACAAGCTTATATCAAAACATAAATCCAACATATATGTAATAAAGCAATTATCATTTCATACAACAGTAGTTTTTCTAAACAAGCTAACACAAGTCTAATAAAACAAACTACAATAACAAACAGTCATATACGAATACAACTAATGAGGACCTCTTAAGTAAAACAAGTCACGTCTACTTTTCACAAGAGACTTAATATCCTTTTCAAAGGTTTTTGCAGTAACATTATGAAAAACATTTGGAAAAAGGTCTAACAGGAAATTTCTAATTCCACTGTTTCTTTTATGCCTCATATTAAGAACACGGGATTGGCGAAATCCCCCATTTCTTAAACATGCAGACCGTGCAACTTGTTTACACTTTTCATCAACAATCATTTTTATTATGACGTCTCGACCAGTAGGTACATCATCTAATGCTGATAATTTACCCCAAAAAAAAGTTTGTAATTCGGGTGAAAGTGAATTAGCCCAAACAAAAAAAGTGACAATATCACTGCCTACGGTCGATGGAAGAATCTTTCTCTCGACCAAAAACTCCAAATATATGTACATGTCATACATGCATATAAAGTGTTCTTCTAGAGTTTGACTTTCTTTCATTTTGCAATTCAAAAAACTTTCAAGTACTATTTCCCTTCGACGAATGTCTCGCGTAGAGACAGTTCTTCTGAGACGCATACCTAGAAAATGAGCAAACCAACCAATAATAAATCAGTCAAACTTTCAACACATGAATACAAAACCTACTCATACGCAAAAGGAAAACACGTTTCCAAGCGTAGTAAGTTAATTCACAAGTGAACATAGTTCAACTTTGGTCCTCAATTTCATAGATAAATAAATATTTTTAATAAATAGCTCAAATGCCACAAAACAATGCTCATTATGAATCTACACAGAAAACCAAGCTCACAGGAATTTTCGGTGATAAAAACGGAGTTAAAATGATCTCAAATGAGTCAAATGAAAATGAAAAGAGCGCATAAATATCGGAATAGGCTCAAACAGGCCTGAAAATAGCCTATTTTTGGCCAAATGACGTCACGCACGCAAGCCCAGGCACCGACAGAAGTCGCCACGCGCATGCACGCACCAGCCCGAGCCGCCACGCGCCATGCGCGCGATCTCACGCGCCTGCACGCGCCAACAACCACGCGCGCGTGTAACTCACACGCCGACACCCTCGGCCGCGCATGTAACTCACGCGCCGACACGCAGAGCCGCTTGTGCGGTCCACGCGCCGTAGTATTTGACATTGACCATTTTTAATTTAATTTCAAACAGGTCCCTAGAAAATATCTAATTCTCAAAAGAAAACCCCTCAAGTTTCTGAAAATTTTCGATCTAGTCCCAAAACTCTACAGAATTTTCAAAAATCCATAAGTCACTCGATGCTTGACCAAAATTGACAAACTTTATACCAAAAGAATTGTCTCGGAACGTAGAGTCTTTCTACACTAATACTTTTCCACTATTCATAATGTATATGTTCGAATTTTTCAGTCAAAGTCTAGTAAAATTTTCCAAAAAATAATTTTTATCTTGAAATCGACAAGGCCAAAAATTATGAAACTTTTCAGTATGTCTTAACACTATACAACGCATATACAGTAAAAAAATTGGCCTCTAATTTTTCCATTTCAAAAAATCCAAATTATGCAAAGATATTTAGAAAAAATATGAATGCACTTAAAACATGTGAACAGAGAAAACACAAATATCTCAGGCTATATATGCACGAACGAGAACCAAAACAAGCACAACGAGAATCCAACACATTGGCTCTGATACCATTGTGGGATTACTCCTACAAAAAGGAAACATGCTTTTCTTCTGGAATAATATCAGCGGAATGATTAACAAGCCGGTTGAATTCCATGTTGCACTGGATTCTCCTAATCCGAATAGCAATCACACGAATTGCTCTCAATTTCCACAATTTAAGTGCCTTTGATGTATTTGACAGGGTGATCAGAATTTCTCTGTGAGTCTAATGAGTCGTCAAAGTCAGTGAATGAAAATGAGAAGGAAGACGTCTTTTTACCGTAACCGTGAAAACGGTTTCTCTCATTTCAAAATCAAATTCAAATCTGAGATTATCCGTAACTAAATCCCTAATAATATGTGTATATAATTTTATATTAATTAATTAATTAATACTTTCAGCATGAATTCTGGATAAATGGATTCGAAAATATATTAATTGAATTATAATTAAATTACAATTCGAAATGCCCAGGTCCAGTCCCAATGACTATTCTGAATTACAATTCTCAATAGAAGTCAGTGTGTTTGGATAAATCAAGGGGTCTTCGTGTTAGAGAGAGAAAGAATTTTAATTTAATATTTTTGAGTATGTGGTTGTGGATAGGGTGGGCACAAAATCTAAAAAATTGAATTTCCAAATCAAACCAATGATTTTTGGTTTAATTGGTTCGGTTTGTTCGATTTTTTTGGTCGGTTCGATTTTAATTTAAAAAAAATTCGGTTTAATTGGTTCGGTTATAGTTTTAAAAAAAATCGAATAAACCGAACCAATCAAACTACACATATATATATAAAAAATATTAAATACATATTAATAAATATTAAATTCATTTAATATGGATGTCTTTTTATATAATTGTTTAATAACGTGTTGAGGCCAATATTATTCAACCGAGATCATTTATTATGAGTCAACTAGATCATTTATTGGCCCCACTTGTTGATCATATTATTGAAGCCCACAAATAGTTGGTTAACTTTTTTTTATTTCTTAGGCTCCCAACTTAGATTTTTTTTTTAATTTGGGAAATCATTAAATTGTGAATTTCAGGTTAATTTTCGGTTTAAATCGAATAAACGAAACAAACTGAATTTTTTGTTTGGTTCAGTTCAGTCTGGTTACTCACCATTTTGGTTCGATTTTAGTTTAAATTTGACTAATTTGGTTTGTTCGGTTCGATTGAAAAATAACCCAAAACCGACCGAACCAACCAAACGTCCACCCCTAGTTGTGGAGGTGGATCTCGGATGAGAGGTCATTATATGGATAAATATAGTGAAGTCTAAGTATGAATTCTTTAGTTTCGAGTCAATGAGTGGATCGGTGTCGAAGTGTTGGCCGTTATGGTGGGGCCGGGTAGGGAGGTAGTTTAGAGATAACATTTCTTTGTCTTTAGGTAATGGTAGTGTTTGCAAATTTTTGTTAGATCCTTGGATGGAGGGTTCGATCAGTTTGAAAAGTTCTTTTTAGGTCGTCATCTCAAAAGAATGGGCGTGTGCGCGATTTTTATTCAAGGTCCGGGAATTTCTGGTAATTCCAGTGGGAAAGATATTATAAACTCGTGAAAGTGCAGTAGGTCTCTGAATGACTATTACGAATCAAAAGGAATTGACATGATTATCTCTTCCGCAGATTCCTCTTCGGAAGAAGTAATATTCTCTTGGTCGAGAATTTAGTGGAAAGCGGTTCCGTTAAAAGTTTCTGCATTTTCATGAAAAACGATTCGGAATAGGATTCCCTCCAAAGAAAAGCTGAGCAAGAGGGGCATTTTGGGTTCATCGGCTTTGTTGTTGTGCTCGTGTTGCTGTTGCATGTTGGAGTCAACAAATCATCTCCTGATCACTTGTCCTGCTACTCGTGTGGGATGTCATCTGCAATTGGTTGAGTAAATCTTTTTTAATCGCAAACTCCATCATTGAACACTTTCTTGATTTGTTGATTCTAAGAGCAAAGGCTCAAGGAAAAAAATCATGAGCTTAATTTGGCAGTGTACGATATGAAAAATATGAAAATTGAGAAATAATTAAATTTAGTTCTTAGAAGTGAATCAGGTCTCATTACCCACTATCGTTCATCGCGTTAGAGGCATTTTGGGACTCTCGTCCATTAGAAAGCATTCCGTTAAAACTCTAACTGGTTTTATTATTTAAATTTATTGGTCCATGTTTATGTTTTTGTTACGAGATTAGAATACCCTTATATTCTGTGATTGAATTTCATCTTTACTTCAAAAAAAAAAAAACTAATTCACACATTAATTCACGACCACCTACAACTTAATTATATATCAAATCAAAATAAATGTTTTTCAGACTCAACCCATGTATTAAATGAAATCCAAACTAACGAAAAGCAATATATATATATATATATAAAATAAGAAATAGTGAAACCTAATAACACAAAGCTTAAATTGTGTAAAGTAAATAAATGGGTAATACTTATAGAAAATATAAACTGTATTGATTCATTTACAAGCGTGGGTGTACACAGATACATATACACGTATGAGATACATTCAGATTCAAAATACAAACATTCAAGATTCAAAAGGTTGTTGAGAGAATTGTGATAAACTGATTCCACAGATTGAGGGAGAAGTTATCTAGAAGGTTCTAGATAATCTTGACTAATACGCCCCCTCAAAATTGACGTACCATCGGCTACGGAGATTTTGGAGCGCAAATCTTGGAATTGGGTCCTAGGGAGGGGTTTTGTAAGAAGATCGGCGAGCTAGTCCTGAGTATTAACATACGAGACATGGAGAAGGCCCTTGGAGACAAGATCACGGACAAAATGAAGATCAATGGCGATGTGCTTCATACGTGAGTGCTGAACTGGATTCAGGGCAAGGCGTGTGGCGCCCATATTGTCGCAAAGCAGGCGCGGTGAATGAGGAAACTTAATCTGAAGATTGTCAAATAAGTGTCGTAACCAGCACAACTCAGATGCAGCAGCTGCTAATGCACGATACTCTGCCTCAGTTGAGGAGCGGGCAACAGCTCGTTGTTTACGTGATCGCCAAGAGATAGGGGTGCGACCAAGAAACATGATGTAGGCAGATGTGGACTTGCAATCGGAGAGGTCACCTCCGAAGTCGGAGTCTGAGTATGCCGTTAGTGTGAGCTGATCTGTTCGGCGGAGAAGAGTGCCATGGTTGAGTGAGCCTTTGAGATAGCCAAAAAGGCGCTTGACACAGTGCCAAGCTTCGGATGTGGGAGACGACATGTGCTGAGCTAGGCGATTTACCGTGAACGCTATGTCGGGACGAGTTATCGTTAGGTATTGCAGTCCACCAATGGCGCTGCGATATTCAGTGGGATCAACGGAGCCACAGGTAGCCGGGTTTTTCGTAGTAGCTGGAGTATGGACTGGTTTGATGTTGTCCATCTTGTGCCATGTACTTATGCTGAGATAGAAAAAGTCCCTCTTTGCACTTGGCAACCTCAACTCCGAGAAAGTAAGACAGAGGGCCAAGGTCCTTTATGGCGAATCGGGACTGCAGATGCCGAGTAGTCGCTGCGATTAAATGTGACGATGAGCCGGTGATGATTAGGTCATCAACGTATGCTAAAACGAAGAGTTGATCAGGCCCTTTATGAATAAAGAAGAGAGATGAGTTTGCTTTAGAGCGTGTGAGACCGAAATCTATAATGGCCGAACATAACGAATCATACCATGCTCTCGGAGCTTGACGAAGGCCGTATAGAGAACGACGAAGTAAACACACATGGGAGGGATGTGATGGATCAGAAAAGCCTGGTGGTTGCTTCGTGTAAACTGGGAGGTCGAGGTTCCCATGCAAGAATGTGTTACTTACGTCTAGTTGACGCAGTGACCAATTTGGAGAGACGGCCAAGGTGAGGACGGTCCGGATAGTTGCAGGCTTAATAACAGGGCTGAATGTCTCTTTGAAGTCAAGTCTGGGACGTTGATGGAAACCTTTGGCTACGAGTCACGCTTTGTATTTGTCGATAGACCCATCCGGTTTTCGTTTAATGCGAAAAACCCATTTGCAACCAATGATATTGCTGTTTAGAGGTGGAGAGACTAGGTCCCACGTCCCATGACGAAGTAGTGTGGTGTACTCGTCAGCCATCGTCGTGCGCCATTTAGGATCGGCCAAAGCTTGCTTGACAGTGGACGGCTCAACATCCGCAGGTAGCGGGTGTTTTGTGGCTGCATGAAGTGATTTCGGCTTATGGATGTTGTTGGTGCTTCGTGTGAGCATGGGATGAGTGCGTTGGGGCTGTGCGGGAGCAGGCGTAGGTATAGGGATAGGCGGAGCAGCGGAGATTGAAGCAACGGTGGGCAGTGGGGAAGAAGCACCTGATATCGAGGGGCCTATGCTCGATGATGAGGGAGGGCCTGATGGAGGAGGCTCATCTGAGGCAAACGGCAATGTGATTGTGCAAGAGGGGGCAGAATGAGGCTCTTGTACGGGTAAAGGAAGGCCTGGGAAGGAAGTCTCCATAAATTGAACATGCCTTGAGGTATAAATGCGACCAGAGGAAATATCATAACAGCGGTATGCGTTTTGGGATGTTGAGTACCCCCATAAATAAGCACGGTGTAGGCGGTTGCAACTTTCCAGAAATATAAGGACGTAGCCATGGGAAGCATAGGCAGCCGAAGACCCGTAACTTGGAGTAATTCGGAGTCCGACCAAACAGTACTGCAAACAGACTCTTTCGACCGAGAAGAGGTGTGGGCATGCGATTTATCAGATACACCGCTGTTTGGAGAGCAAAAATCCAGAATTTAGCAGACAATTTAGCATGATGAAGAAGTGCACGACCAACTTCAAGTATATGTCTATTTCGTCGTTCCGAAATCCCATTTTGTTGAGGCGTATGAGGGGAAGTTGTGAGCCAGCTAATACCCAAGTGAGCGAGAGATGAGCGAAGTGCTAAGAATTCTCCATCATTATCTGTGTAAAAATTCTTAATTTTGTGCCCAAACTGATTCTCAACTAGGGGTCGGAAATTATGAAAAATGGACGAAACTTGTGATTTTGCATTCATCGGATACAACCAGCAATATCTAGAATACAAATCAATGTATAGTAAAAAATAGTTTGAGCTATCCACAGAGATTTCGGACGTAGGTCCCCACACATCAGCATATAAGTAATGAAGAGGATGAAGTGCAGTAAATGAACTCAACGAAAAAGGTAGTTTACTTGATTTACTCAAACGACAAGAGACACAACCATTGCCCAAAACCTGGGACTTTTTCGAAGTAGGTAATTTAAAGTGACTAATAATAAAACGACTGGTATCCACAGACGGATGACCAAGTCGTGCATGCCAACTAGAATAAGAAGTACAAAGACCAAAAGCTGCAGTAAAAGGACCACTAGCATTGCTCGAGGGTAGGTGGTAAACCCCATCACAGCACGAGCCTTTAACCAGAGACGCCCCCGTGCTCCGATCCTTGATAAGAAAATGAGAGGGAAAAAATTCCATAATGACATTATTATCACGAGTAAATTTGCTGACAGAAAGTAGGTTTTTCTGAGCACCCGGAACACATAATATATCAGAGAGAACAAACTTGCGAGACGGATAATTTAATAGAGAAGTACCAGTGTGGGTAATTGGAAGGCCAGTACCATCGACAAGCTGTACTTCATCAGTTCCGTCACTCCGAATGAATGGACAAGTTATTTAAATCTGCAGTCATATTGTGAGAAGCACCAGAGTCAACCATCCAATTAGAATTAAAATGATTATCGGAGGGAGTTTGAGCAAAGTTTGCCATGGGAGTAGGAAGGCGACGGAAAGTCAATGCGCCATGTCCTTTGAAGCCGCAAATTTGGCAAACAAGTGGAGGTCGGTCGCGAGAACCAGATTGGTTATTACCCGAGCGTGACTGGCCTCTGTTGTGCGATCCCCAATTCTGCCCAGCAGGTGTCATGGATGGGGAGGAGTTTGAATTGCTCCTATTGGTCGAAAATGAGGAGTTTCCAAGTGGCTTGGATGATTTGTGAGAGGAACGAGAGGCGGCATTTGTCGTTGCAACGAGTGAGCGGGTGGCAGCCTCTTGAGACTTCAATGTCAGTTCGTGTTCACAGAGTAGGTCATGGAGTTCCTCAAATCGGAGGGAAGTTTCGCGAGTGCGAATCTGGTCAACGATGGTGGCGTACTCAGGGCCATGGCCATTGATAACAAAGAGTGTGAGATCATCCGCACTTACAGGTTGATCAATTAAAGCTAGCTCATCAGCCTTGGATTTCATGTAGTGAAGAAACTCAGAGACGGAGCGATTGCCAATAGTGATGCGATAGAGTTCGCTCTTGAGCTGGTTAACACGGGAGCGCGACTTGCTGGCAAAGAGTCGCGACAGGATCGCCCAGGCCTCCGCGGACGTCGAGGCGGAGGAGACCAGAGGGAGTACCTCAGGAGCGAGAGAGCCGAACATTGCGGCGAGCAACAACTGGTCTTGTTGAATCCAGTTGATGATGGCCGATGAGTTGGAGCCATCGGCAAGACGAAGCGGACACGGACGGGTGCCGTCGATGAACCCTAGGAGGTTATGTCCTCGAAGGAGAGCAATGAGATGGGCGCGCCATGAGGTGTAGTTTTTGTTGCAAAGTTTGATGGGTAGGTGAGAGAATTCCGTCTCAGATGAGACGGAATTCTCTCATGGTATCAGAGCCCAGGTTGTGAGTTCGATTCCCGTGGAAGCACTCCACTCATTTAAATTGTCCACTCTGTTGGGCCTCCTCTCCAGAGAGGAGAGACAATGATTCGGCCCACGAGTGAGGGGGAGTGTTGAAGGAAATTAAATAAATAGATTATTCCCGACCCTCTCTAAAAGCTCGAGCTTTTAAATGAGACGGAATTCTCTCAGTAGGTCATGTCGGGCGGAAATGGGTACAATAGCCGGAGGGGAAGGCGGCAAAGTAATTGTGACCGCAGTGGAGTCAAACATCGTGAAGGATGAAGATGAGTGTGAGCGGAAGAGAAGGTAAAGGTAGGTCGTTTAGGAACAAAACCCTCGTGATACCATATAGAAAATATAAACTGTATTGATTCATTTACAAGCGTGGGTGTACACAGATATATATACACGTATGAGATACATTCAGATTCAAAATACAAACATTCAAAATTCAAAAGGTTGTTGAGAGAATTGTGATAAACTGATTCCACGGATTGAGGGAGAAGTTATCTAGAAGGTTCTAGATAATCTTGACTAATAATACTAATAACCCCACGCTAATAATTCTAGTGTCCATCTTATCAAAATAATAAAAAGAATTAAAAAATCGAAATAAAAAATAAAAAATGAGAATCATCCGAGCGTACGACTCCTCCCTGTAAAAGGTTTGAACAATTCGTTTCCCTCCTTTTTCCCGCCATCTTTCTCTCTGTCCTTTCCCTCCTCCGCCACCACGGCGGCGCACTCCACCGGCATCCCATCCAGCCGCCTTGCCGACCCAGTGAACGCCCTAAACGCCTTCAGTCCCTCCTCCTTTCCAACACAATCAACAACTTCCTCCGCAATTCTCTGTTTTGTAGATCGAGGCAGGGGCTCCTTATAATCCAAGGGGGGAGCCAGATCCAGCAAACAATCCGTATCAATTAAGCTAATTGCATCACCGGGAGACACTTCCAACACATCGAATTTGAATTCCGTCCCGCCGTGCCTAATCGCAAACGTGTCGCCGCGGGTGAGGCAAGTGAATCCCCTGAGGCCCTGTTCCAGGGCGGCCCTCGGGTCTTCCAGATCCAGAAACGCCGTCGCGTGCGGCTGCAGTTTCATGAACACGCCTCTCGAAAGGCGCGCGTCACGCAGAATGAGGTGCGCTCCTTCTTTCACACTCAAATTCCGCATCATCCACTCCGGCACGTGCACCAATCCTTCCTCCGCGTCGAATTGCAGGACGCCGCAGTGCGAGATTTTGTCAGAGCTGAATCCTTCGATTTTGAATACGAACGGGTGGCGGAGCCCTAATTCGATGATTCGATTTAGGGCAGACGGAGGCAGTATGATTTTGTCGCCGATTTGGAGATCCGGATTTGAGTGTTTGCTGTACGGAAGGCAGCGGAATGTTTGCTCGAACAGAGGAGTTGGCTCGTAGCGGTAATCGGTATCCCACTCCGCCATTGATGAGAATTCAGAAGCTTGATTCATTTTTCTGGTTTTTGAAGAAATTCAAAGAGAATGCAAATTGCATGAAGAATAAATAATGAATGAGTGGTGTATTTATAAGGAGGATGTAAAAAGGGAATTCGAATCTTAAACTGATTTCATTTCCAAAATTAATTGACAAGTAATATCTTTCGGATTGATTTAAAAGGAAATTCGAATCCGAAGCAGATTTTGTTTCCAAAATAAGTTGGTAAGTATAATATCTTTGGGAATGATTCTAATCTAATATATCTGCACGGGAAGCTAATTATGGTATTTATGTAAGTTTGTTTAATAATCTACATTCGACTATCCTTGAGCACATGTTTTTCTATTCAAATCCCATTCTATTATTTGCTTTAAAAGATTAGTTAGATTAAGATTAGGTTTTGTATGCGTTCAGGTGCACCATGCATTTAAGAATCGTGCGATTTGTTATACTAAAAAGTGCAATTTATTTATAGTGAATCGTGCAACTGTTTATATGGAAAAATAATTACAAGATTCACTGTAAATAAGTTATATTTTTCAGTATAACAAGTTGCACAATTTTAAAATGAACTATGAGTGCACGGCGCACATGGGTATACATGAGCGACGAGACCTACTCTTATATTAAACTGAAGGTAACTACTTGTGTGTTTATCTTAAAAAAGTTCAAACCTATTTTTAACCTAAATTGTAATTGGGTGGTTAACCGTATTTTGAAAGGCAAAAAATTATTTTCAAAGTGTTAAAGTATGTTCAAATTATGTTCGGTCTCATCGTAAAATGTTGTACACGAGTGTTGTCTATTTTGAAATGTTCTATCTTGTAGATCACAATTTACGTTGAAGCCTTCTAAGGAGGTGTTTGCAACATCATTTGAATAGATAGAAACACTTATTTTAGAAGTTGGTTTGACCCAACTTCTTTGACAAATAAGTGCTTCTAGTTCTAGGGGGTGAGTAGTGTTTGAAAACATCCTCTAACACTATGATAAGGATTATGCTCAAATTTTACTACAGTTTCTCATTAAACTGGACATTTTGGAGGTCCGTTTTTTGCACCATCTCCTGCAGTTGACACTATCCTGAAGTCAATTCAGCAACACTCTATTATAGGGTCAACATCATATCTTCAATCGTTTGCACTAATTTTTACACTAAAACGGAATATTTCATAAAAAAAAATTATTAAATCATTTTTTTATTATTATTCTATAATTATAATATGTTTTTACACTTATTATAATATAAATTAATAAAGTAATAAGTTTTATTTTATATTTAAATTTAAGATTTTGCCCAAATTTAAAAATTGCGGAATGTTCTCATGCAAACTAAAATTGAAGTGGTCTTTCTGATTATATATAATATATTAGTTATATCTATGCTTCTTATGATTGTATGTTTTTGTTATTTATTAGTTCCGTTAATATTTCTTTTATGTACTATAAATTTTTTTATGTAATTTTATCTATTTATAATAATTTCAAATAATCGTACTTATTATTATAATGTTTGTATTATTTTATTATGCATTTTTACATTATCTTTTCAATTTATGAATATTATTTTAACTAGTAATTGAACCCGTGCGATGCACAGCTGTAGTTGAACTTTTGTTTTAATAGTGAGTAATATGGTTTTTGCATAAATCTTTAAGAATAACGGTTTAAGTAATTCATATTTAATACATAAATGTTTATTAAATCCATTCGTGAAGTATTGGAAATCTCGAAATACGCCGAAATGCAAGTGAAAACGGAGATAACAACTATGAGTTCATGAAAAAAACGTAGTGTCAAAATAACCGACAAAATCTTCAAGCCCTTGCGATTGGTGACTCTTGAAAATGCCACGTAGAACTGACCGTGACTCAAAACTGGTTTCTTCATTAATATGTCAACATTTGCAAGCGATTGTCCTTGGCTCTTGTTTATCGACATTGCATATGAGACAATTAATGGGAACTGTCTCCTCTGAAACTTGAACGGGAATCTCGGGTCTGACGGAGTCAGGGAAAGTCTGGGATCAACACCATCTCACCCGAATTGCTTTCGGTTATGGCCTTGCCTTCCAGTACACAGTCGCCCAGTCTTGTCAGGACCAATCTAGTCCCGTTACACAGTCCTCTCAATGATCTATATTTCTGAGCAACATAACCAGAATCCAAACTTTCAAAATCCGTTCATGATTGTGGACGCCATAACACTTCAAGCTATTCAAGAACTCCGACATATGTAAATCGGCCAGTATATCAACATTCGTATCAGACTTACACGCATTATCAAAACTCAAATATGTTCTTGCCTCATGGTCGTTCATGTCTGTCATGTATTCGTTAATGGAATCGACGACCTCTAGAGTGGGGCAAGTATGGCTATGTCCTTGAAATATTTGAGGTTTTTCCGATATTCTTGAAGTCTGGATACGTGCTACTCACAATTGTGCCAATTGGATCATCGACATATGTCAATAGAAGGTCATTGGGCACTTTGATATTCGCTCAGTTGTCGTCCCCAACAGTTCCATCGCCAATTGTCGCCATCCACTCTGAGAAGGATTTTAATTCTCCTAATTCTTCAATTGAATTCACTTTCTGGAGTCTTATATTTTTCGTCAATCTCAAACTATGCACGCGTCCCATAGATATGAAGAATTGATCATCGCACGCACGATATCCTGTCTACGCCCCTTAGGGATGACCGACAGTATTTGACAAAAATCACCTTTGAATACAATTGTCTTTCCACCGAAAGACAACTACGAAGACGACTGATCAGTTAGTTGCATTATGTCTCGGAGAGTGTTATCAAGTGCTTGAATACAATGCCTGTGTACCATTGGAGCTTCATCCCATATTATTAGCCTGCATCTGACCAACAATTCTCCCTGTTTGATGTTGCGTGTTGAGTCCTCCGTGATGTTGATTGGGATGAAAAACCATGAATGAGCAGTTCTTCCGCCCGAAAGCAGAAGAGACGCTATGCCGCTAGAAGCAACGTTCAAAACAATCTCACCCTTCGATATAAGAGCTGCGGACAGAGTTCTCCAGAGATATGTCTTTTCCGTTCCTCCATATCCGTAGACAAAGAAGACATCTCCTGTGTTGGAGTCGATGGAGTTTTTTAACGAGTCATAAACATTTCGTTGCTCGTCGTTTAATTTGTTGAATAGCTCTTCGTGTTCCCTTTTTAATTTGGTCTTGTTGTAGGCTAATTCCCTAAAAATCATCCTATTCTGGGTGACCAAATTCTGATTCAATTCCAATTCTGGCATTCTATCGTAATCGCTCAAGCACTTGCCCATACCACACAATAACTTATCGATTTCGAATAAGCATAAACTCCTTATTTCATCGTCGGTCATGTTAAATTCTGTTCAAATGTATTAACAGATTATAATTGTTGGTTTCAGTGTAATTTTACGATTGAGAAAGAAATATATTATTCAATATTAACTGCATTTGCATGGAACAATTTATTCAATTATTGGTTACCTGGATAATTCAAGATGCGTCGATGTATGTACGTAATATCATCAGAAAGTAATGTCCAACACTTTTTCCACACCAACTCTGGGTGGCTCAAGTTTCCAGATGAAAGCAACGTCACAAAAAGTGTCCGCATAGACTACGCAGATGCTCATTGACTTGCTTATGTTATTCCATCAATGTATTCTTTGTCGTCGTCCAACTAACCTCTGGCGTAGCAAGAGTGCCGGTATGTTTCGTATCTAATATTGTTATACTCCTTGAATTCATCATAACTTTTAGGCACACGAACAATGTTTAGCAGTATCTTAAAACAATACCGCTCTCCCGAACCAGGAGGAACGTAGTTTTAGTGTTAGTGTCCTAGAGACAATCTATTGTAAGGACATAATACTCGATGATATTCAGTTTGATTTAATATTATAGTTCACTTAATATTAATGTATGGCAATACACTTGTTTGAATATTATGTTTGATTATTTGCATTTATTCATACAAGTGTTCCCATGAGTCATTGAGGTTGTGAGAACTCAGATGACTTAAGCATGATTCTCAAATAGCCCCGATCAAGGATCATCAAGAATTGGATATTGATGATGCAATGCAGATTGGTGTGCGATCTGCATCATACTCTTAGAGAGTGTAGTAAGATCTCACTTACTAGGAGATACTAGGTATCTCATGATGGATGCACAAATACCTTAGAGGGTATTGGTATACCCATCCGAGAAACCGTTTGATGTATTTCCACTATATGTGTCTACGGGTATCTCGGTTAGTGGGAGCGATGCGATACTCCTTTGACTTGAGGTCAATACGCACGACATGTGTGGGATGATGAACTTTGACCATGACCGACGCTTGCACCCCTCTATGGGTAGATATGGCTTGGATTGAGTTCAACACGAAGTGCATGTCCGTGGTAGTTGAGCCAAAAATGGGATTCATTCCTCAATGTGGATTTAGAGAGAATACTCATCTTCTCATCATAATTGGATCAAAGTCATCGACCGATGCACGACAACTTAGACTTTGTGGCTAAGTGTGACATACATGATCAATTAGTGATTAGAGATAAATTGATTAAGTTATTTAAATAGACATTTCATCATGTTTGACTTAATCGAGTATTTGTGAATGAAAGGAGGAAATCGTAATAGCCCATGTTTCAGTTACAGGTAATTGCACATTTCCTCGCAACGTACCTCATATATTGAGAATGTCTGATTTATTGTCTAGAGTTCAATTAAGACCGTTAGTTTGACTAATCGCTCGATGTATGAGGGTCTATGGGTCACACAACAAGTAATGGTTGTTTACTAATTATAGTTGGTTGATTAAATGTTAAATTAGATTTAAATATTTAATTTATGGAGAAGTAATTAATAATAAATTAATTTGAAATTAATTATTATTAATATTTAATTAAATTGGATTTAATTAAATAAGAATTCCCAATAATAATATTTGAAATATTATTGTAGGATTTAATATATATGGAAACAAATCGTAGAGATTTGTCATATATGAAATTTAAATCCGTAGAGATTTATATGTGGGAAATAAATCTAAGAGATTTATTTAAATAAAGATTAGGAATTTTATTTCCTAATTAGGTTAGCTTGAGACTTAAGCTAATCATCTCCTATATATATGAGCTCTTGGGATTCATAATACGAGAGTTCATATTTTCTCCATAAAATCTCTAAGTTAGAATTTTCCTAGCAAATTCATCTCGGGGATTAAACGCTGGCAGATCTGTGCGAATTAGTAAACGACTGTTACGTGGATACCATAGTTGAGGAATCCGTGTACGAATTTTTGTAAAAATTCTGTTTACGTTTACTCGTATTTAATTATGCATTAACTATTCTATGTTGGTGAACTTTAATTTCCATTACGCATGTATTACGTGTTTACGTGCCTCTAAATTCCATCAGTAGTATCAAAGCTTCATGCTCTTGATTTAATTGCTTAACTGTTTTGTGCGTGTGTGCATTAAATTTATTTCGTTTTGTTTAAGAGCTGCCTTTTGAATAATTAAATTGGCTATCTAAAACAAAGCTTTTGAATTCAAAACGCTCATTAAATTGGATTAATAAGGTTTTGACATCCGGTATTTTTTCTTGTTTGGTTTTGTCTTGGGCATTCGGTCTCCGCTCACCACTTTACCTTCTTCCCACTAAAACCCTAATTGTTGTGCGTCGCTGGAGGCGGTGGCGTGACGCTGCGCCTCGCGGTTTGCGCGTGAACCCACGTTGTCACGTGACGGCGGCATGCCGCGATTGTGTTTTATTTCGGATCGAATCGCGAAGGGGTCAGCGATCAGGCGGCGCTCTGCTGTGCATCGTGGTGACACGATTCTTCCTCTTAGGGTGACGATTTGTTATCTACACACGACGGCGACGAAAATCGATCATCACCCGCGATTCACGCGCTGGCGATGCGATGGCGATTCAGCCTCGCGCGCCTTAACGGCGGCGACGCGCTGATGCTTTGTTCGTCGGTGGTGGTTTGCGTGTTGCATTCACGCAGTGTTGGCGTTTTTCGTCGACACACGCTTGGAGGCATCGGCGTCACACCCCACGCGAGCGATGGCGATGGCGACTCACCTTCCTCCGGTTCGCGGCGGATGCTTCTCGTTTCATCAGAGCATGACATCGATGAAACTGTACTGATTAGCAGCGTGAATCGCCACTTTTTCCTTTTGGTTTCTGGGCTGTTTTTCTTCAATTGGTATTTCTGTGATGAAATTACTGATGTCGATAAAAGTTTTGAGAAACATTTGGATTTGGGTTTGGAGATAGTTATCCCGATTGACAGAATTGTGACTGTGGAATCGGGCTGTGATGCAGGAGAGGCTGGTTGGAAAATTGAATTTTCACCGGATCCTCCTGAGCCCTTCAAAAACAAATTAATGTTTTAACTTTGAAATTGGATATTGAAGTTAATCAAGGTTGGACCTAAATAAGAATTAATTGGATTAATAAGTTTTAATAATTGGGATTAATATTTTATTGATTTAAATTTTAAAATTGGATTTTGGAAATTTAATTTGATAAAGTTTAATGAATTATTAAAATTCCACTTGGTTAACTAATTTAATAATTCGTTAACACATTTATGGTCAGCATTATAATTGTTTGGGTAGGCGACACCCAATAATTGTCGGACCGTAATAAATGCTTGGGTAGACGGCGTTCATATAAGTGTTAGTCCGTATAAAATCATGTCTGGGTAGGCGGTGCCCAATAATTGCTCAAATGTGATGTAGATTAACATGTTGGATCTCGATTAAGCAATTAATATCCTGGCTTTAAAACATTCCTCACTAAAATATGATTTTTCATTAAATTGAACGATGTCTTCCATCAAAATTAAAAGTAAACCGGAGATTTCGTTCCAATGAGTATTTAAGGCCCAAGTCTTTTGCTCGGATCTACATCTAACGGGACTTTTATAGGGACACATACTATGGCCTCTTGATGGTTGTAAATCAACTTGACTTTGTTTCACCAGCCCAAGCAGGGAAACGAAAGTCGAGGGGTATCCGATTGAACTAGGTTCAATCAACTAGAAGTTGCAGTTTTTGCAACTGGTTTGGAGACCTACCAGTTCTGCTATAATAGTAATCAGCCCAAGCAGATATTATGATAGGAATGTGGATCCTAGTCCATTATAATTTATATTAGATATAAATTTGTATTCTTCCGATGAGGTCGTTGAATATGTGAAAATAATGGAGACAAAATAAACACAAAAGAAAGGCCATGTTTATTTTGATTACTGAATGTTGATCATAGGAATTATGTGTTTAATTCTCGTTTTATTTTATTTTTCTTGGTTAGTTGTAAAAAACTAAATTGGCTAGGCCAAAAATTTCTGGATTGGCACCTAAACGTGTGTTTGGTGCTAAGGCAAGAAAATATTGAGTATGTGTTGGACACGCCAATCCAGGTTACCCCTGAATCTGGTTCCCTGAGGCAACCACGTTTGACATGGCAGCTCAGAAGAAGCATCAAGAGGATGCTTCCCAGGCTCAGTATGTGATGTTGCTCGACATGACTCCCGATATACATAGGCAACATGAGAAAATGGGTCCCTTCTAGATGCTCAAGCATCTGAAGGATCTCTTTGATTCTAAATCTCACTATGAGATTTATGAAGTGATGAGAGATCTGTTCAGATGCCGGTTAGCTAAAGGAGGGAAGATTTCATCTCATGTGCTTATGATGATAGGCATAATTGATAAACTTGGTAATTCAGGCTTTGAGCTAAAAGACCAATGTTTTCATTTATGCTATCCTTCAGTTGCTTCTGAATTCATATTTTAGCTTCATTGTGAACTACAATATGAATAAGACGGATGCGACAATGCCTGAACTTCACAGCGTGCTCAAGAATTTTGAGTTCACAATCACTAAGATGGTGTTCAAAAGAAGGAGCGGGTAGACAAAGATGTGTGTCTCTACTATAAGTAGAAGAGGGCACTGGAAGAAGGACTATAAGGTTTTGATTGCTGAAAGGAATGCACTAGGTGCTTCTGGCTCTAGAACATCTATGTTTGTTATTAAGATAAACATGTTCACTAATAGCGTAACTGCCTGGTATTAGATACCGGATGTGGCTCTCACATTTGTACGAATGTGAAGGGGCTCATGTGTCTTAGGGCAGTTAGGGCGGGTGAAGTCGTCTTACACGTGGAAATGAAGCAAGGGCTGCTAACTGAACGTGTGGGGACTTATATGTTAGACTTACGCTTTGGTTTTAGATTAGAACTTAATGATTGTCATCTAGTTCTTTCTATTACTCGCAACATGCATTTATTGCATTATGGATATGATGTTCTTAACATACAAATAAAAGACTCAAACTTAGTAATCATGAAAACCTGACTTACTTATGGCATTGGAGAACTTGATCATGTAAACGAGAAAATAATTACAAGATTAAGAAAGTTAGACTACTTAACCCCATTCGACTGTGAGTCTTATGGAGATTATGAATCTTATCTCATGGGCAAGATGATCAACAGGCCATTTTCTGGGAAAGGGGTGCATGCCAAAGAAGTTCTAGAGTTGATCTACAACGATGTTTGTGGACCATTGTCCACTCTAGCTAGGGGTCACTTCGGCTACTTCATCACTTTTACTGATGATTTCTCTAGATACGGATACGTGTATCTTATAAAACACAAATTCGAATCTTTTGAGAAATTCAAAGAGTTTAAGGCTGAAGTAGAGAAGTAACTTGGTAAGAGTATCAAGACTCTTCGATCGGATCGAGGAGGTGAATACCTTAGCCATGAATTCACTGATTACTTGAAGTTACATGGAATCCAGTCACAATGGACTACTCCCAGAACACCTCAGATGAATGGTGTGTCCAAGAGAAGAAACCAAACCCTGTTAGACATGGTGAGGTCCATGATGAGCTTTTCCTGTCTTCCAACATTCTTATGGGATACGCGTTACAAACCTCAATTTACATTCTGAATAGGATTCCATCTAAATCGGTTGAGCATACACCATATGAACTATGGTGTGGCAAGAAGCCAACTTTTACACATACTAAACATGGGGTTGCCCCGTGATTGTGAAAATGATGCTTACCGACAAATTGGAATCCAAAGGTGAAAAAGGTTACTTTGTGGGATATCCTAAGGAAACTAAGGGATATTACTTCTATCTACCTAAGAAATAATCAGTGATTGTTTCTAGGCAGACCAAGTTCCTCGAAAAAGATTATGTCTTTAAGGAACAAGGTCATAAGGTGATAGAACTTGAAGAAATTCAAGAACCACAAATTAACAAAGAGACTGATATCTTGTCAAAGCAACATGACAAGGAATCAGTGGGAGCATTCAGTGACTTTCACGGTGGGAGTCTTTCACTAGGTGATCGTCTTTCAGCCATTGGGAGCGTAATTGGAGTATGCTTGCCTGTGCAAGAACCTCCAAGTGGGCTGAATGAGAACAACATAGTTCAAACTCCCGCCCAAGAGGCATCTGAAAGTGTAGCTCTTGAGGACTCTCCGGACATTGATGAAATCGATGCACCATAAAATTTTCACGATCAGAATGTACAGCCTGCACAACCACAGCTTCGTAAGTTAATTAGGAATCGTAATCCGCCCATTAGATACGGTTACATCTTGGAGGAACTCATTAATGTGGATATACCAGATAAGGACGATCATAATACTTATTCTGAAGCAATATCAGATATTGATTCAGGGAAGTGGCATGAAGCCATGAAATCCGAGATGGACTCGATGTACACCAATCAAGTCTGGGACTTGGTTGAGTTGCCTAAAGGGGTTAAGACCCATTTGCAAATGGCAAAGTACAAACCTACAAAGCTAGGTTGGTGGCGAAGGGTTATAGTCAACGCAAAGGGATTGACTATGATGAGACCTTCTCACCAGTTGCAAAGTTCAAGTCCATTCGAATTTTACTTGCGATAGCAGCACACTGTGATTATGAGATTTGACAGATGGATGTCAAAACAACTTTCCTCAATGGAAACATTGATAAGGAAGTTTTTATGACTCAATCGGAAGGTTTTATATCTAAGTTAAATTCTAATATAGTATGCAAACTAAAGAGATCCATCTATGGATTGAAGCAAGCTTCTAGGAGTTGGAATATCCGATTTGATGAAGCTATCAAGTCTTTTGACGTCATCAGAAATTCGGAAGATCCTTATTTTTATTGTAAACGCAACTGGAAGAATATTATTTTTATAATCGTGTATGTCAATGACATATTGATTTTGGGAAACAATATCCCGTTAATGCAGTCCGTTAAAGATTTGTTGTCAAAGACCTTCATGATGAAGGATCTTGGTGAAGTCTGCTACATCTTAGGGATCAAGATCCACATGGATAGATCCAAGAGGATGTTGAGGTTGTCACAGTCCGCCTATGTAGACAAGGTGTTGAAGCGTTTTGTGATAGATGACTCTAAGAGAGGGTCTCTACCGGCAAATCATGGGATAAAGCTGTCAAAGAAGGATTGTCCTTCTATTGAAGCTGATATCAAGCACATGAAATATGTCCCATATGCATATGCAATTGGGTCAATCATGTACGCCATGACTTGCACGAGGCCAAACGTGGCCTACGCTATCAACATCACTGGTAGATACCAACAGAATCCAGGTGAGTCTCACTAGATTGCTGTCAAGACCATTCTGAAGTATCTTAGACGAACTAAAGAATGTTTCCTTGTCTACGGTGGACGGTCAGAACTAGTAGTGACTGGTTATACTGATACAAGTTTCCAATCCGACTGTGATGATTACAAATCACAGTTAGGTTACGTTTAACTCTCAATAATAAGGCGGACAGTTGGAATAGTTCCAATCAAAAGGACCGCAGATTCAACAACCGAAGTTGAGTACATTGTTGTATCAGAAGTCTCAAGGAGGTTGTCTAGATTTTATAGTTCTTAAGAGAACTAGGGGTAGTTCCGAGTGCCAGTTGTCTAATAAAGTTGTATTAAGATAACGTTTGTGCGAATGCGCAAGCAAAGGAACCGAGATCAGCAAACAGAAACAAGCATGTACCTAGACTTATCATTTGATCCGAGAGATCATAAGGATAGGAGAAATGGAATTAAAATGTATTCCCACATATTTAATTTGGAAGATCATTTCACCAAAATACTGAGTGTTCATGTACACACTAGACATTTGATGGTCTAGGGGTTAGACATGTAGGTGATTGACTATAGTCCAAGTGGGAGATTGTTAGTGTTAGTGTCCTAGAGATAATCTATTGTAAGGACATAATACTCGATGATATTCAGTTTGATTTAATATTATAGTTCACTTAATATTAATGTATGTCAATACACTTGTTTGAATATTATGTTTGATTGTTTGTATTTATTCATACAAGTGTTCCCATGGGTCATTGATGTCGTTGAGGTTGTGAGAACTCAGATGACTTAAGCATGATTCTCAAATAGCACCGATCAAGGATCATCAAGAATGGGATATTGATGATGCAATGGAGATTGGTGTGTGATCTGCATCATACTCTTAGAGAGTGTAGTAAGATCTCACTTACTACGAGATACTAGGTATCTCATGATGGATGCACAAATACCTTAGAGGGTATTGGTATACCCATCCGAGAAACCGTTTGATGTATTTCTACTATATGTGTCTACGGGTGTCTCGGTTAGTGGGAGCGATGTGATACTCCTTTGACTAGAGATCAATACGCACGACATGTGTGGGATGATGAACTTTGACGATGACCGACACTTGCACCCATCTATGGGTAATAATGGCTTGAATTGGGTTCATCACGAAGTGCATGTACGTGGTAGTTGAACCAAGAATATGATTCATTCCTCAATGTGGATTTAGAGAGAATACTCATCTTCTCATCATAATTGGATCAAAGTCATCGGCCGATGCACATCAATTAGACTTTGTGGCTAAGTGTGACATACATGATCAATTAGTGATTAGAGATAAATTGATTAAGTTATTTGAATAGACACTTCATCATGTTCAAGACTTAATCGAGTATTCGTGAATGAAAGGAGGAAATCGTAATAGCCCATATTTCAGTTACAGGTAGTTGCACATTTCCTCGCAACGTACCTCATATATTGAGAATGTCTGATTTATTGTCTAGGGTTCAATTAAGACCGTTAGTTTGACTAATCGCTCGATATATGAGGGCCTATGGGTCACACAACAAGTAACGGTTATTTACTAATTATAGTTGGTTGATTAAATGTTAAATTAGATTTAATATTTAATTTATGGAGAAGTAATTAATAATAGATTAATTTGGAATTAATTATTATTAATATTTAATTAAATTGGATTTAATTAAATAAGAATTCCCAATAATAATATTTGGAATATTATTGTAGGATTTAATATATATGGAAACAAATCGTAGAGATTTGTCATATATGAAATTTAAATCCGTAGAGATTTATATGTGGGAAATAAATCTAAGAGATTTATTTAAATAAAGATTAGGGATTTTATTTCCTAATTAGGTTAGCTTGAGACTTAAGCTAATCCTCTCCTATATATATGAGCTCTTGGAAATTCATAATACAAGAGTTCATATTTTCTCCATAAAATCTCTAAGTTAGAATTTTCCTAGCAAATTCATCTCGGGGATTCAACGCTGGCAGATCTGTGCGAATTAGTAAACGACTGTTACGTGGATACCATAGTTGAGGAATCCGTGTACGAATTTCTGTAAGAATTATGTTTACGTTTACTCGTATTTAATTATGTATTAACTGTTCGTTGTTAGTGAACTTTAATTTCCACTGCGCATGTATTACGTGTTTACGTGCCTCTAAATTCCAACACGTAGCAAGTGCGACCAATTGAGAATCCTTTTTGCCTCTTCACCCATTCTCGCTTATCTTTTCCATTCAAAATGTTGTGGAAATTCTGCGTAAGTCAAGTTTTCCGCTTCTGGATATTCTTTGTTTGCCTGAAACCATGCCAAAAACATGTTGTCTCTTACGGTTGACTTGTCTATTACAGAAGCCAATGACTCAGAATCTGAGAATAATATACTCTGCTCGTCGTCTAGATGGAAACTTAGGTGCTCGACCAGAGGGTACCAGTACTGAATATCAAAGCCAAATATCTTCCATGTTGCCTCGCAAGGTGAAATGTATCTGCAGTCGTAGTACATCTGCACCTCATCTACCTCTTTCCCAGTACCGTCTTCTTTTGTGCTCTTGTAGAACGCTGCGGTTACACGATCGTGACCTTTATTCACATATTTGAACAGATATTTTATCGAGCGTGGCTGATTGCACAACTCTACGTTTATATGGGCTCCGTACTTCAGGAGAAGATTGCGATTGTGGGGGACCACATATCTATTATCGAGATGGACATCATTTTTCAAAATTGTTCTTCCACTGTCCTTGCGTCTGTAAACTGGGTATCCATCTTCGTCGACTGTGGTTTCTGATACATAATTTTTTGGAAAATGCTTTGTACAAACACCCTCTGACATGCAGGGTGAATTTTTTCTAGCATCACCGCATGGTCCATGCATCATATAGTGACGCACTGATAATTTTCTATAGAATACTTATTAATAAAATATTTAATAAATGTTGAATTGCCCCTGGGGTCTCTATTAATTCATGTATAGTTTTTATTTTGAAGTTTTCACTCTCGCAGTAATCTTCATCATATGTTAATGTAGACTCTGATATATTAGTCCATGGATTTTCATATGTGAAATCTGTACTCAATCTAGTTAAATACACAAATATTAATAAAGGTAATCAATAGTTTATAAGGGAAAAAAATGATATTATAAAATATAACAAAAATATTTAAGTGTAATATTAGGAATAACTTACCTTGCTTTAAAATTTTGTATTTCCTTTACGTCTAAAGAATGAATGATTTTTTAGGGATTAAATGCACTGTTGACTGATATGGTATCTTCATAACCGATTTTCGAATTGGAAATACATATATTTATACGTACTAATATAATTATTTAGATACATAAATTTAAAAGAAAGCATAATATATAAATTATACCACCAAAAAGCTTCGGGCGAAACATTTGTAAAATTATCACTGGAGCCTCTTCACCTCTTTCTTTCTTCACTTTGAATATTTCATCTATGAATTCTTCCCATAATGTAGATGTTATACGATTACTCCTACATATTTAAAATAAAATAAAATTATATATACATGTTTTGAAATCTAAAAATAAACACATTTAATATATAAATTTATGAATAAGTTATAAATAAATAAATAAATAATACTCACTCTGTATCCTCCAAAGTTAACTCCATCATCCTCACTTTTGCTAATTTTCCTTTAACAGGCTTAAGTGACACTTTGCCAGTATCGAAAATAATTCCAATAATATCTGTAAAAAAAAATTGTAGATATATACACACATATATTCAAAGGAATTACAAAAAAAAAGTAACATTAAAATTAACAATTAATTGGGTGCCATCCAATGAAGTTGCAGAAATCAAATCAATATAGCTCTTGAAGTTGTACATATTTGAATCGAAGAACTCTGTTACGCGTGTGCTAGAGAAAAATAAAATCTTTTTTTTTTGTTCGTGATAGTCCTATATATATTGTTATCTTCTATAACAAAAAGTTACAAATGATGTATAATCGATCCTCAAATATTATTTTCTTGTTGATCTCAACCTCTTTGTGTCTTATTGTTGCATGAATTCGGCAGCCCTTTAATCAAAGAAGGTCAATATTAACAATAGAGAAAAAATAAATATATAAGTATTATAAAATATGATATGGTGTGCTTTTAATGTACCTCCCTGTCATGAAAAACACATTCGAGATTCATTATTTTGTTATTATGATAATGGGCACCTATCTCATACGCTCGAACGCAACACAACTTAATAGACCATCCCGTTTTCTTGGGATCAATTTCTTTGATTAGAGAAAAGTTTTTAGACATTTTGATAACTCACTTGAAAGAAATCTAATAACCTATCAAAATTCGATTTAAAGTCTCATTAGCACATAATTAGTATTTAAATAATAAAAAATAATCATGAATATTTCATATACATCATGCTAATAGACTGACGAAAAAACCTGTACCAAAATTACAGAAACCTAAACTACACCAAATCGACTGAAATCACCCTCAATCAATATATCATGATAAATGAAACACTGTAAACCAAAACTTCATTAAAGTAGATCAACAAAGAAAACCTTGTTAGTTCTATAAATTGTAAAGAAAATTAGAAGAATCAGAATAAAAAGAGGCGAGAAAGATATTATATTGCTGTTAACCAATAGATTTAATCACCTGCAAAACATATAGAAGGCGAGAAAAAAATGGTAAACATATATTTATTTAGAATTTGGGGTTACAACTTTCGTTGATCTTTTGATTCCTCTCTCTAAAGGGGGCACGGGGTCTTAGCGACGTATTCCGTATTTTGGGTAGTACCAGGGTCTTCGCGATGCATTCCGGATTTTTTGGTAGTACCGGGTTCTTAGCGACTTATTTCGGATTTTCCTATAATTTGGTAGTAAGGAGGCAATGGGGTCGTTAGTGACTTATTCCATATGACCTATTAAAACTCTATTTTGACTCTCTTATTTATAAGAGATCAACGACTTGGGGAGCAAGAAAGAATATTCTCAAAAGAAAAGAATATTCTCAAATCTAAGTAAGGAAAATATAATTCAAAAAAAAAATTATAATCTCAAATTTTGGAGATATTATTTTATATTTTTATCTCCAAAATTAGGATTATAACAAATATATGACACTATTAAATTTAATAAATTTAAGTGTCTACAAATGCCCCCTCGAAACCTGTTGTAGAGACATGTGTCGGCTGCAACTTGGTCTCGAAATCTTGATTTAAAACTTCAAATGTGATTTGACATGCCCCCGAAGGTGAATTTGACATGCCCCCATGAAATTCTACGAACATCCTTAGAGAGAGGAGATGAAGAGCGAAAATCGTCCCACTGGGCATGCCAATTTGTTAACCAATAAATTTAATCACCTGCAAAACATATAGAAGGCGAGAAAAAAATGGTAAATATATATTTATTTAGAATTTGGGGTTACAACTTTCGTTGATCTTTTGATTCCTCTCTCTAAAGGGGGTTCGGGGTCTTAACGATGTATTCCGAATTTTGGGTAGTACCAGGGTCTTCGCGACGCATTCCGGATTTTTTGGTAGTAGTTCTTAGCGACTTATTCCGGATTTTCCTACAATTTGGTGGTAAGGAGGCAATGGGGTCGTTAGTGACTTATTCCATATGACTTATGACCTATTGAAACTCTATTTTGATTCTCTTATTTATAAGAGATCAATGACTTAGGGAGCAAGAAAGAATATTCTCAAAAGAAAAAAATATTCTCAAATCTAAGTAAGGAAAATATAATTTCAAAAAAAAAAATATAATCTCAAATCTTAGAGATATTATTTTACAATTTTATCTCCAAAATTATGATTATAATAAATATATGACACTATTAAATTTAATAAAATTTAAGTGCCTACAATTGCCAAATAAAATTGGGGTACATGTTAGCCTCTTGGGCTAAAATTTCAGCAGTTGTGCGCATGTTCTTTCTCACGAGATAATTGTGGATGTATAGATCCAATTCTCTATAACAAAAATTAAAAATAAACGTCTATTATACTAAATTGTTTCCTGTAGTTTACCTGTGATTTTTTTTTTCTTTTTCGTTTATAATTTCTTCTATTGCAAAATAGATTCAGAAATAAACATGCAAAATAAATCACTGATAAATCGCAAGAATTTGAGAGTTGTTTAATTTATTTTTCGTTTGAGGGTTGGACTATATATTCAGGATTACACATTCATACACTAACAAACAAAAATAATTTTAAAAAATTAAAGTTAAATTAATTGAAAAAAGAAGAAAAGACATACCGCTTAGCCCGTGTCAATGACGATTATGATGGAGAAAAAGAAAGGCTTACAGTTTATTATATAAAGATTTTTTTTAAAAAAGATATTATATAGAGGTTGAAATCCAAAGGTTGAAATGAATTGAGTGTTGGGAAAATCGGGGTGCCCGGATCTATTCGAGGTGATTATTTAAATACATATTTAAATTAAACAGTTAATTACTAACATGAATTAATCCTAAATCAATTCAACATAATAATAAACAACATGCGTACACATAATTCACGTAAATCCTAAACATGCGGAACTAGGAGTTACGGAATTACTAAACTCTTGAAGAATCAAACGGATGAATCAACCCAAGAGCCTTCCCAAATATATCCCCAAAGTCCACGAACGCTATCGGTGGGAAGATTTCAACGAACGATTTTAGTGGGAGAGAATTTAAATATTTTGCTACCACCTTTGTGGATTTCTAATATTTCCAACACATGGAATTTCACTTGGGAATGAAGAGCTCATCCCCTATAAATAGGGAGGAGGGGGGCGAAAAATAGGGCTAGGAAAATAAGGAAGAAAATCTTTTCTTGGTCTCCAAGATATCTTGAATATATCTCCTATATTCTTTTCTCCTTAATTAAATTTTCCATAAAAATCTCTTTCCCCTCTTCTACCTATATTTTCGAAAAATTTACACTAATAAAGGAGTCAAGATTTGACTTCTTGAATTTATAATTATGTATTCCTACAATAATTATCTCTTTCCATAAAATATCTACAAGACAATCTTTTCTTCCTTTAATAGACAAGATTTTCGAAAATTACACTTGGAAATATAGCAAGAATATTTTCTTCTCTCTCTCATTAATTGGACTTTATTTTGGGCTATTTGGGGGCCTTTATGAGAATTAAGATTGGACCTCCAATGGACTATGAAAGCTTTAATATTTTGGGCCAAATATTATTCAAGTCCATTAATATTAATTTACTCCACTATAAAATTAATATTGAACTATCCATCTTAACCCATATTACGATTTCACATACAACATGGCTCCCGGTCATTATTTCCCACGTTTAAGATTATCTTAGTCCATTAATTAATTAATCCACTGAACAAACTTTATATTAATTAATATATTTGTCCTTGGAGTAAAGACTGCTCAACATTATTATCCATGCCGGAAATAAATTTCCACTTGCAAAATTTGGCATGATAAAGGATATGAGCCCACCAAGGGGACAAATCAAGCAAGACGTACTTGCAAGCGATTCTCCGTATTAAATGTCAGCAATCGTCATGTAATTAATAATATTGCCCAAGATATAAGGTATCGAATCACATTGACTATCTTCCCATCATAAGCCAAAGAAATAGTTATTAATTTCACACGATCCTATTTAAGGGACGGAGATTAAGAAACAACGCACCACTGAGGTCTAATTCTTGTATATTCAGTACCAAAGAATTTGTCCTCCTGTAGGTCCTCATTCAGCGCACCTAAATGCGCTAGTGTGATCCCTTGGTCAAGACAGGCCAATCTGGGTCTCAGACTTCAACCGTTCATGATGGTTTATTAATTTCCACCTGGGTTGTGAATTTGTACTTAATTACGAGAGTTGTTAATTTGATCTTCAGTGATCGAGTATCACCAAATTAACTATAACGTAATACGTACTGTCTTATTGAACGGGTTTGCAATACACATGTTGGGAGATGAATTTAATAAAGGTATATGATTTTGATTAGATCCCAAAACCCCTGAGTATGACATGTTCAGAATGATCTTGATAAGTTGAGTCAGGATTCAGTTTTAGAGTATTCAGAATATTATCTGCAAAATGTATAGTCAGCAGATATAGTTCAGGATAGGTTCTGAAGACTCTGAAGAACTCAGTATGTTTCTGAAGAAACTGAAGTTTCTGAAGACTCAGTGTGAAACTGAGATACTGAAGACTCAGTAGGATACTGAGTAACTGAAGACTCAGCATGAAGATTCAGTGTATCAGTCAGTATATCTCAGAAGACTCAGAAGACCCTGAAGACTCAGAAGACTCTGAAGACGCAAGACTGAAGACTGAAGATTGAAGATCAAGAATACTGAAGGCACAGTAATTACTGAAGACTCAGTAATGTACTGAATGCTCAGTATAAACCTGAATGTTCCGAGGCACTGAATATATCTATCTGAAGGATGCAATACTGAGAAGATCGCGATTCCTTAGAAAATAGATATTGTCCAAGACATTCAAATGCAGACAAAGGGAACTAAGTCAGAAGTGTTGTTAAGGTTATATCAACTCAGAGTTTGTAACCAAAAGAGCCGTTGAAGGTGTCTACCTTTAACTGGAGACAAAAGTCAAAAAGAGGAAGACAGCACTGTACCATACTGACACTGACAGTGACAGGTCGCTGAAAAAGATGTCAGATGTACAAAAGTTCCAGAATGCAAAAAGTGAAGACCGGCTACATGAAAGGCTATTGCCTAAAACGTGTTAGGGAGTTTCAAACCCTAAATATAGCCGTTCCTCACACACCTTAAGAGGAAACTCACGAAGCTATCTCTCCAACTGATAGTTTTCAAGAAGTGACCTTGGTGTATGACTATAAATACTGGTGACCCTCTACATTGTAAGGTTACGGGAAATTTATACGCAACTCAAGAGCTCAAACTTATTCTCGCAAAAGTTAAAGCACTTGAAAAACTTAGAATTTCCCAAGTGCTTCTATATTGAAGAGAGCTCACTAAACTAAGCCTAGCTTGATAAGATTTATCCAAAGCTTAGTCGAGATATCCTAACCCTTTGCATTGTGCTTCATTGTAAAGGATATCTCATCCTAGTTGGAAACCAACCGAGAAACCCCAAACCCTTGAGAAGGTAGTTGGAGTGTGTTTGTTGGTGAGAAGAGTTGTAAAGAGTTAGTAAACTACGTGGAGTAGTCAGAAAACTCTAGAGGAGAAGTTAGTAAGCTACAGGGGTAATCTGAAAGCTTGTTTGTGTTTGAGTAAGTAAACTACGGAGGTAGTCAGAAAGCTCAAGGTCGGGTTGAGTAAGTAAACTACGTGGAGTAGTCAGAAAACTCAGGGCCGAGTTGAGTAAGTAAACTACGCGAGGTAGTCAGAAAGCTCAGAAGTGATTAGTGAATTTCTCTGAGGATCAGAGAGAGTGGATGTAGGAGCTTGAGTCTCTGAACCACTATAATTGCTGTGTTGTTTGTTGCTTTCCTTATCTGTGCTTAACTGTTGCATTGACTTGATTTTGAAAGCATACTTTTCACTGATATTCAGTTGGAATCAATCCACTGAAGTTGCATGTAATTGAATCACAACTTAATCACTAACTCCATTCAGGAAGGTTTTTCAGCAAAGCTTAAAACGAGTATAAACTTAGGGCCAACCATTCCGCATGACTGAGTAGCTAGAACAGATAGTTACCAGGCTGAACGTACTTTTCTGAGGGTTCAGTAAGTTAGTTATCTGATCCAAGCAACTCAGGATCTCTGACACTCAGGACTCAGTTGGGATTATTTGAGGTTTCTGAAAGCAGCTCAGGATCACTGTCTCAGTAGATTTTGACTCAGAGCGATCTGTGCTTCTCAGAACCTAATCTTCAGGATTATCTGACCCAAGCTGACCTCAGTAAGAAAAAGTTTTAAAAACACTGAACACGTGTATTCCCCCCCCATACACGTGTAAGACTCATGTGCACCGGGACCAACAAGTGGTATCAGAGCAGTGGTTCAACTTGACCACCTGCTTTGTTGACCAAAGTTTTATTTTCAAAAAATACTTGTGGTCTATCTGAACTGATCTTATTTGCTGAATTTTTTTCTTTTCAAAAGATCAGATAAAAATGTCTTCTAAAAAACTTCTCATGTTCTCAGTGGAGAACTATGATCTATGGAGATTGAGAATGCAGGCTCACCTGTATTCCAAACATGAGCGTATGTGGAGAGTGGTCTCTCAAGGGCCATTCCAATTTACTGTGGTGAATCCCAGAGGAACAGAAGATGAGAGAATTGATCCTAGAGCAGAATTTCCTAAGTCTGATGACCAACTGACTCCTGAGGAGAGAAAGTTAGTCAATCTAGACTACATTGCAAAAGACACACTATACAGTACAATTGATGATGGTGTGATGAGAATGATCTCTCACTGTAATACTGCTAAAGAGATTTGGGATACACTAGCTGTAATGTGCCAAGGCACAGATCATATAAAAGAAAACAAACTTTCAGTGGCAATTGGAAAGTTTGATAGTTTTGAAATGGATGATGGCGAATCAATAGACAAATTGGAAGTCAGATTCACTGGCATCATGAATGATCTAAATGCACTTGGGAAGAAATATCCACAAAGAGAAGTTGCATTGAAAATTCTTAGAGGTCTTTCTAAGAAATGGGATATTCATGCAGTGGTGATTGAAAACACCAAGAACATTAATTCAATGCCATACCAACAAGTCTTCTCTGAGCTGAAGGCCTATGAATTTGTAATTGATAAGAAATCCAAAAAGGCTGACAGCAAAGATGATTCATCATCTAGTAAGAATGTAGCTTTAAAAGCCAAAGATAAAACCTGTAAAACTAGAGAGTCTGAGAACCCTCATGCCAAAAATCAGGATGAGCTTGAGGAAAAGCTAGCACTGATGGCAAGGAGGTTTGAAAGACTTAATAGTAGATTTGGAAAATACAAAAACTATTACAGGAACCACAGGTACCAAAAGAAACCTGAGGACAGATCAACTGAGAAGAAGAATGACCTGAAAGCTGAAGGATCTTCATCCAAAAGGAAGGACTCCAAGTCCAAGGAAGAAAGTGATCAGGAAGATGATGCCAACAGATGTTATAATTGCCAAAAGAAAGGTCACTTCCAGTATGATTGTCCAGATTTGAGTGCTAAGGAGAGAAGAGAAAGGCAAGCTAAAAGAGACAAGAAGTTCTCTAGCAAAAAAGGCCATGGTTGCGAGAAGAAGAACATTACGAGGAGGATCTAGCTCTTCAGATGAGATATTCTCAGACAGTGAAAGTGATGACATCTGTCTGATGGCCATTGAGGAGGTAAACTCTTCTTTCTCTGTTGTTGCTCCTACACTAGCACAAGAGTTTTCAAGTTCCACTGAAAACAGTCATTTTGACCTGATGGATTCTTTTGAGAATCTGATGAAGGACTATGCTGTTTTGCAAGGACTGCTAAATAAAACTCAAGAGCAGAATAAGGAACCGAAAATTTGAAAAATCTAAAATGGAAAGACTCTAGCAATCTTGAAATCACTTCTCAATTAATGGGAGCTCTTGATGAATTGGATGTTCAGAGAAAGTACAACTCTCGAGAGAAAGAGAAGTTGATAATGACCCTAACCCGAAAAGCTAGAGAAATCCTTTGAAGAGATTCAAATTTAATCGGGACTAAGTTCAATGACCCTCTCGAGAAGCATGAAACTCTACAGAACTGTGAGGATAGTCTTGCGTGAAGAAGTTAACTCTGTTGAATAATGCATCTAATGTAATAGATGAAATTCAGAGTTACTAGAGATCTGTGACTATAAAATCTGGATTGGGATACATTCAGGGGGAACCTCACAAGGTCATCTTGAATGTTGCATCAAGTAGCAAGAAGACAATCTTTGTAAAACCAGTGGCACCTACACTTCAAATCAAGAAATGCCCAAGGTTGTAGACAAGGAAAAGGACCTATGGTCTCGATAAAACCGAATGATCGGTTAGAAAGCCCAAACCTCGGTGAAGGCTAGAAAACTGAAAGTCGATTGAAAAGTTTCGAGCAAGTACTTCAAAGCCTCGGGCTAAGAATGCAAAACCGAAGGCTCCACTTGAACCATCGAGGAATCCTCGGATGAGAAACACTCAAAGAGACATTCTCAATTGAAGAAAACCAAGTCCCGATTCTTCGAAAGACCCAGTTCGGTCTGAGACAACCTGAACCCCCCTTGCCTAAGGGTAAAGGTTATCTGAACCCAAGTCATCAAAGATTTAGACCGGCTGCACAAAAGCCAAAGCATCTGAACAGAAGGCCTGAACCAAAGAAGAATTCAAAAGCCCATGTTCATGCTAAAGCGAGCACACATACACAGAAGATTGCTAAGGCACCCAGAGTAGTAGATGTGTATGTTGATGTTTATGGAAGACAAATTAGCCACTCTAAAGTGATTAGAGTTGTCGGTGATTTGGATTCGAAAAGGTACATCTAACCTTGTAGGACCCTACACAAACTGGGTACCTAAGAATTGATCTGTTTTTCAGGAGGAAAACAAGGGCACTAAGCTGATTAAAGATCACATAGCACTGATGAGCAGAGATGAAAAGGCCCCTGATGTATGGTATCTTGACAGTGGATGCTCAAAACATATGACAGGATTCAAGAAGATACTCAGTGACTATGTTGAACAAAGAGGCCCACAGATCACTTTTGGAGATAACTCCAAGGGACATGCTGAAGGATATGGAACTTTGGAAATCGACTCAGTTCATATCCATGTTGTTTCATATGTATCTGGATTGAAGCATAACTTGCTTTCAATCAGCCAATTCTGTGATAAGGGTTTTAATGTTGAGTTCTCTAAGAACTTATGTTTTGTGAAAGATGATACATCACAGAAAGTATTACTGAGTGGTAAAAGAAAAGGGAATGTGTATCTTGCTGATTGGAGTTCAACTCCTAAAGATACATGTTTAGTTGTTAAAAGTTCCACAGATACCAGTTGGTTATGGCATAAAAGAATGAATCACCTAAATTTCAAAACCCTGAACAAGCTTGCAAGATTAGCTCTTGTGAGAGGGTTGCCCTAATGAAGTGTTGAAGAAGGAACATATTTGTGATGCGTGCGAAAGGAAAACAAATAAAAGCATCATTTAAAAGCAAAGTTGATGTTTCTCTTTGAAAAGAATACTTGATTCTTTGATATGGATCTTTTGGTCCTATAACACCAAAGAAGCACTAATGGCGAAATACACACATTGGTAGTAGTTGATGACTACTCAAGATATACTTGGGTCATATTCTTACTCAAGAAGAAAGAGACTCGAGATAAAGCCGCGGAAATTCATGAAAAGGCTCAAGATTGAGAAAAATCGAGTGTGGTCAAAATCGGATCGACAAAGGAACCGAATTTATAAATCATATCATATCGATTATTGTGCAAACAAATGGAATTTCACATGAAACATCGGTGCAAGGACCCCTCAACAAAATGGTGTGTTCTTTGAAAAAGAAGGAGGGACTCGAAAAAGTTCTGCAAGGACAATGATAGCGGTCGATATTCCTAAAAGATTTTGGGCTGAAGCTGTCAACACTGCATGCTACTCTCAGAACAGATCCATGTTGACTAAGAGTCAAGGCAAAACACCCTATGAGCTTTGGAATGAAAGGAAGCCTCTTGTTTCTTTCTTTCGTGTGTTTGGTTGCAAGTGTTTCATACACAATAATGGTAAAGATCAGTTGAAAACATTTGATAGTAAAAGGCGATGAAGGAATATTCTTAGGATATTCGAAGTCGATAAAAGCTTTCGAGTTTACAAACCTGTAGGACTCTTATTGTGGAGGAAACACCTCATGTTGTTTTTTGATGAATCTATTTGTGTTCGGAAGAAACAGGGAACATGATGCAGAAGAAACCGACTAAGAGGATCACCAGATTAAGCCCGAAAGCGAAAGATAAATCATCCATTGAACTCGAAAAAAGAAGAAGTCACTCACTATCTATGATTGGAGTGACTCGGACTCGAATAAAGAAGTTGAGGATGGAACTCGGGATGGTGAGACTCGGGAAAACCAACACTCAAAAGGTGACCAATCTGAGCAGACACCGATTCGGACTCGGGTATGTGATGCCAATGAAGATGTGGTCTGGTGAGGCAAATTCTGAATCTATCAACCAAAGGGGAACAAATGTCTCGACAATGTTTCGAATAGAATTTCCCGAGGAAGATGATTCTCTTTCTCCTTTCTGTTGTTCCCCGAAGTTCTTGAATTAATTGAACCTAACATTTCAAATGTTGAGGATCTTTCTTTGTAGGGGGAACATCAAGAAGGAAATGGTTAGATAGTCATCCTACAAGTCGATTGTGGGTGATCTAACAAGAAGGTGTTAAGACAAGAAGGTTCCATGGTGAGAGTGCACTATTCTCGCTGCTTCCTATCGGAGAAAGAAACTCTTTGAGATTGGTGAAGCTTTACAAGATTCTCATTGGATTCTTCTTGCTATGCAAGATAAAATTTGAATCAATTCTCAAGGAATGAAGTATGGGAGCTAGTAGATAGACCGTAAAGGCACAATGTCATTGGAACCAAGTGGGTTTTCAAGAATAAAAGAGATGAAAACAACAACATTGTAAGAAACAAGGCAAATTTAGTTGCACAAGGTTATTCCCAAGAAGAAGGCTTGGATTATGATGAAACCTTTGCACCTGTTGCAAGACTAGAAGCCATCAGATTGTTTCTTGCATATCTTTGCCCACATGAAGTTTCTGATCTATCAAATAGATGTGAAAAGTGCATTTCTGAGCGGTGTGCTTAAAGAAGAGGTTTATGTGGAACAACCTCCCGGTTTCAAACAGAATGACCAAGTTTGAGTGCTCGGAAAAAGCTTTGTATGGTCTCAAACAAGCACCCGAGAGCATGGTATGATACTCTTTTCTCGGTTTCTTCTTGACCATGGTTTTGTCAAAGGAACTGTTGATAGAACTCTGTTCAGGATAGAGGGATGGGAAGATATCTTACTAGTTCAGGATATATGTTGATGACATCATTTTTGGATCTCCAAACCATCAGCTTTGTGAAAAGTTTTCAACACTGATGAAAGGCAAGTTTGAGATGTCAATGATGGGAGAGATGAATTTCTTTCTAGGTCTTCAAGTGAAACAATCAAAGGAAGGAATATTCATCAACCAGGCAAAGTACACTAGAGATCTGATTGCCAAATATGGTGTAATAGATTGCAATGCGGTTAGGATTCCCATGAATACTAACTACAAGATGGATCCCGATTTTCAAGGCAAATCAAGAAGTCATACCGATTATAGAGGAATCATTGGATCATTGCTCTATCTCACGACAAAGTAGGCGGATATAACATTTCTTTGTTGGGATATGTGCAAGATACAAAGCTAATCCTAAATTTAGTCACATGGAGGTCGCCAAAAAGATCTTGAAGTATCTTAAGGGCACGATGAATAGAGGATTATGGTATCCGGTGATGATAACCTTGAATTCTTGGTTACTCGGATGTTGATTATGGAGGTTGCGGGATTGATTGTGAAGTCCACTACTGGGAACTTGTCAATTTCTAGGAAGAAAGTCGATATCTTGGTTTTGAAGAAAGCAGGACCTCGATGAGCAACCAAGATTATGAAATTTGAATACATGGCTGCAGGAAGTCAGCTTGCGTGCTTTCAGATTCTTTGGCTCGCACAACAATTAAGGGATTATAAAGTTATAGCCAATGAAGCACCAATATTTTGTGACAATAATAGTGCCATTGCTATTTCACAAAATCCCAGATTGCACACCGGATGCAAGCATGTGGATATCGGACATCACTTCATCGGAGATCAAGTCGAGAAGAAGGACATAAGGATGGAGAAAATTCATCTTGATAAGCGATAAGCTCGATATCTTGACTAAACCTTTGGCTTAATCAAGATTTGGGAACTTTCGATTGAATTAGGGATGTTAGATCGGTGTATAGAGTAAAAATCGAAAAAATTGAAGGTTTTCGGATGCATGAAGTTTTTTCTCGAATTCTCTTGAGAAGCTCAGGATAAAATGGAAATCTTGAATCGAGTCTCGAAACTCAGATTCTTGAAGGTCAAGATTCGTAATTATACTAAACCCTTTCAAGATTTTCGATTATTATAATCGACATTTTATCAAGGTCGATTTTCAAGAAGACTGATAGAGGAAAATTAGTCGAAGAAGTAATGACTCATGCGACTCATTTATTGCTTAAGTGAAACTCAGTAATCATTCGCAATAAATACAAAACACCTGAGGAATGTTTTTGGGCGGGATCGTTTTAAATTCCGAAGAAGGTCAACAGTCATTTAATGCTCTGTTACATTAATGACCAATGAGGATGTTTTGGCGGCTTACTTTTCGGAGATAGTCTGTTCGTATACCCGATTAATCGGAGATTAATCTCAACCATTGCTTTTCACCTAACCAACGCGATTCCCCACGATCTCAAAGTTATATATAACCCAATAAGCCATTCAAGCCAAAATTTTATCAAACCCTTCGTTCCCAAATCCTCTGCAAATAAATCCCCTTTGCCCAGAAATTCTCCAAACCCTAAATCTTCAAATCATCAATCTAATGGCCCCAACCTTGTTCGAGAGATTAGCCGAAACCAACAAGCCGTGGTACGAGTTCGTTGTTTCACTCGATAGCACAACCAACTCAAATCCAGAAGAGGAGGTTCTGCATATGATTCGACTGGCTAAACTCACCCATCTAGTCGCAAGCCGACCAGATCAAGAGTTTGCGAAAGAGGTAATCGAATTCATCTATAATCTGGAGATAGATGAATAGGATGGTTTACATTCTAAAATTACTGTATCACATTTAGAGCGGTTGTCTAAATACGTCGATTTTGAGAGGGATTTGTATATAGTTCCGAAAAATTTGAATGATGTTTTTGAGCTCTGTGATAGAGGAGAGGATCCTGCGATGTATATGTCGGGTAGAGAGCAGGAGTACTTAGATAGGATTGCTGAGAATCCTGTGAAATTTGAGGTGACACTGCATAAAAGGCACTTGAAGCCACAATATCGAGTTTTGATGGATATTGTGAGCAAAAGCATCATGAGTCTTGCGGGGAGTTTTGAGCAGATAAGTACCCCGAAGCTCAGATTGATGGCGGCGATAGAGGCCTCACCCACCACCGACTTCTACTAGCTGAAATTTTTGATTCAGACGGTGAGTGAGCAGACCAAAGTTTTGAAGAAGGTTGACGGGGCGATTTCAATAAAAGGCAAGATCCACCATGCCACCAAAATTGCTTATATTTTGGAGATGTGCAGAGAGGAGGAGGATATATTCGCCAATTCGACCCAATTCCCTAAGTCCAAAATACTCTTCAAGCCCATGGCTGTGAAGAAACATGCCATCAGAGGGAAGAGAGAAAAGAAAGTAGAATCACCAAAAGTTGTTGCTGCTGAAGAGACTCAACAAACCAGGGGGAAGGTTTTGTTGGAGGCAAAGATGGAGCAGGGTGCAAAAATGATGAAGCAGAAGAACCTTGCCCCAAAGCGCAGAAGATTGGTGGTTCTCACCGATGAAGATGGCAGTGATTCTGAGGAGATTCAACCTGAGGGCCAAACCGCTCAGAGTTCACCATTGCAAGTTTTGGCTCAGGTTATCTCTAAGGCACAAGAATGCATCGAGGAGCAGTGTCTTCTCCGAGGTGCTTTGAGACATCTCTAAGTTCAGATAAAATTTCTCAGAAATTTTCAAAGGAACTCAGCCTCAGAGATTCCTACTGAAGAAGTGTCGCTCGCACGTGCCAGAAGAGCCAACTCAAAGTCAATCGAGGATATGCCACCAGTCCCGTAACCTCTCAGATGTAAACTAAGGACCTGACTGTTCAACAATCAGAGGCTGCTGAGACTCAGGAGCAGAATATTCTTGATGAGCTCCTGAGTGATCTACTACTTGATCCCTCAGCTGATGCTTCAACTGAACCAGAGAGCCCGAGATGGAAGAAGGGCGAGGCTGAAGAAGGCGAGTGGAGGAGCAAGGGGGAACGGTTCATTCTTGACCGCTACCCTGAGCTCATTTCATTCCTCGATCCGCAAGATGTTTTTCAGATTAAGGACGATCGTGTTCATCCTCAATCGACTCTTCCCAAATACTTGATATTGCCGCATTCAGAGGGAAGACGGTGGAATGAGGAGACAAATTTTCGACCGACTTCTCGTGGTTCGGGGAGGACAAAGCTCGGGATGAAAAACTCCAATTTTGATGAGCCGTGTTCGGAGGAAGTTGGCCGAGAGGAAAGCAATGAAGTTGGTGCCCCGAAAGCAAATGGAGACAAATCTCAAGATGGAGATGGGGACCAACGGGGAGATGCCGAGGATCGGTCTCGGATGGAAAAAGGAGACTTCATTGTCGATCAACTCGAAATTGGTCAACCTCGATCGAAGTTAACACTCTTGGTACCTTTTGGCACTATTAACAATTATGCCAAAGTTACTGAAAGTGGTATCTTTAATTCTGAATTGTCTGATAAACAGACTGAGGCTCAGTTGGAGACTGGAGCTCAGGATGAAGTCAAGCTTCGGGATGATCAAACAAAGACAGAGGTGCAGAAGGTTCCCGAGATCGACCTCACTCCCTTGATGGAAAAACTTGAGAAGGTTGAGCCAATGATGAACAAGATTGCTCAGATGGAAGAAACATTGGCCAATCAAGCTCAGAAGATGGAAAGTCTTAGTCACTCTCTTGAAGTGGTGCTAATCCAAAACACTCGACCTCACAGATGACCTCCATGGAAGAAAAGCTGAATGAAAAACTTGGAGGGAGTCAAGGTTGAGCTCAGTGCTGAAATGAAACAGAAGCACCAGGAGTCAACTGCATTTCTAGAGGTGAAATTGGCAGAGAGGAATGAAGTGATGATAAAATCTGTTGTTGAGGAAATGAGCTCAATGCTCATGACCAAGATGACAGAGATGTTCAAAGAAGCACTCTCTCGGCGGTTGCCCATTTATCGAAGAATTTTTCGTGGCTAAGAACCATCTAAGGATTTGGAAGACTTAACAAGATCGAGATAGCGAGGAGAGGTTATTTGTGTGAGCAAAGAGCAATATCACATGGACCAAAGACTCTCCGGACTTCTTCCAAATTACGGTGCCAAGAAGGGGGAAAAGGAAGGTGAAGACCTCAGGAAGTTCATGGCACGTACTTTGGAGAAAAAGGCTCAGAAAGATGCTGAAATGTATAACCTAGCCAAAGCCTTAAAAGAAGTTGAACCTACTGAGAAGTTGAAGTTCGCTCAGATGGAGAAGCCTATCTACACTCGAGTTTCTGAGCAAACCATGCTTGATGTTGCAAGAGAGAAACTGAGTGCTAGAGCAAAGGTTGGAACAAGCCAAGCTGCTGCTGATTTGCCTATAAAGAGGAAAGCCTTGGGCGTTGTTCAACCTGAAAGCAAGCGTGCAAAGGCTTCTAAGCCAATCCAGAGAAAGCTGATTCTGGATGAAGATGAAGAAGAATCTGAGTCTCAACCTCAGAAGAAAGTCTTCAACACGAGAGATGCTCTGAAAACACTCCAGATAGAACAAGCTAAGAAAGTTGCTGCTTCGGTCTCAGGTGCTTCTGTGATCAGAAAGAAGATAGACGAAGAGCAGAAGCGAAGGAGTGAATTCAAGAAGTTTGCGAGCAAGAGGAAAGGGACATCAAAAGCACTGAAGTGGCCCTACGTTGATAAATGGATGCCTATTAAACTCAACGATATGTGGGAAGAGGTCAAGAGAACCTTCTGGTTCTATTATGATGTTCTCAGGGATTGGAGAGGGGAAAGCTCATATCAGAATGAAGCATTCATTGAATATCTCCTAACCATCTATCCAAAGTATCTACAGAGCTGGATTAACCTTGCGGATGAAGGAGAGGTACAGATAGTAGCCCCTAGTCCATATTCCTATCCTCCTCCAAGACTTGGTAATGGCTTGGTGAATGAGAAGGCCATTACTCAAGAAATTTCTCAGTATGCTGGTCAGCTGGGTTTGACAGGAAACAGTCCGGACATCATCAAGGAGAGAAATGAGTTGAAGAAGAGATTTTTCGGAATGTTCGACCTGGAGGTGCCCGCTGATGAAGTTGAAGTGGAAGCAAACTGAAGAGCAGAAGACTGAAGACTGAAGACTCGGAAGATTCTGTAATCTTTAAATTTTTGTCTTTTTGATTTTGTTGATAAACTCATTGTAATCTGTAACTCAAACCAATCATCAATGAAGATTTATCATTATGCTCAAAAGATAATATCTCATTATCTTATTTACATGCCTTTTATATTTGATATGCTGAATGAATGTCTCTGAACTGATTGTCTGAATATGGGGGAAATTGTTTGAAGATGAAGGAAATTGTTTAAGTATTTGGTGATGAACTATTTAAGAAAGATTCATTACTGAAGAAATTATTAATTGTTGGGAGACTCTCTGACATTATTGAGAGATTCTTTGTTTCAGGAAATTGTTGGGAGACATAACCAATCTTGAAATAGAATAAAACTGAAACCTGAGTATAGGTTATACGTTTGTAACAAGATATGTTTTGGCATCATCAAAAAGGGGGAAATTGTTGGGAGATGAATTTAATAAAGGTATACGATTTTGATTAGATCCCAAAACCCCTGAGTATGACATGTTCAGAATGATCTTGATAAGTAAAGTCAGGATTCAGTTTTAGAGTATTCATGATGTTATCTGCAAAATGAATAGTCAGCAGATATAGTTCAGGATAGGTTCTGAAGACTCTGAAGAACTCAGTATGTTTCTGAAGAAACTTAAGTTTCAGTATGAAACTGAAGTTTCTGAAGACTCAGTGTGAAACTGAGATACTGAAGACTCAGTAGGATACTGAGTAACTGAAGACTCAGCATGAAGATTCAGTGTATCAGTCAGTATATCTCAGAAGACTCTGAAGACTCAGAAGACCCTGAAGACTCTGAAGACTCTGAAGACGCAAGACTGAAGACTGAAGATTGAAGATCAAGAATACTGAAGGCACAGTAATTACTGAAGACTCAGTAATGTACTGAATGCTCAGTATAAACCTGAATGTTCCGAGGCACTGAATATATCTATCTGAAGGATGCAATACTGAGAAGATCGCGATTCCTTAGAAAATAGATATTGCCCAAGACATTCAAATGCAGACAAAAGGAACTAAGTCAGAAGTGTTGTTAAGGTTATATCAACTCAGAGTTTGTAACCAAAAGAGCCGTTGAAGGTGTCTACCTTTAACTGGAGACAAAAGTCAAAAAGAGGAAGACAGCACTGTACCATACTAACACTGACAGTGACAGGTCGCTGAAAAAGATGTCAGATGTACAAAAGTTCCAGACTGGAAAAAAGTGAAGACCGGCTACATGAAAGGCTATTGCCTAAAACATGTTAGGGAGTTTCAAACCCTAAATATAGCCGTTCCTCACACACCTTAAGAGGAAACTCACGGAGCTATCTCTCCAACAGATAGTTTTCAAGAAGTGACCTTGGTGTATGCCTATAAATACTGGTGACCCTCTACATTATAAGGTTACGGGAAATTTATACGCAACTCAAGAGCTCAAACTTATTCTTGCAAAAGTTAAAGCACTCGAAAAACTTAGAATTTCCCAAGTGCTTCTATATTGAAGAGAGCTCACTAAACTAAGCCTAGCTTGATAAGATTTATCCAAAACTTAGTCGAGATATCCTAACCCTTTGCATTGTGCTTCATTGTAAAGGATATCTCATCCTAGTTGGAAACCAACCGAGAAATCCCAAACCCTTGAGAAGGTAGTTGGAGTGTGTTTGTTGGTGAGAAGAGTTGTAAAGAGTTAGTAAACTACGCGGAGTAGTCAGAAAACTCTAGAGGAGAAGTTAGTAAGCTACAGGGGTAGTCTGAAAGTTTGTTTGTGTTTGAGTAAGTAAACTACAGAGGTAGTCAGAAAGCTCAAGGTCGGGTTGAGTAAGTAAACTACGTGGAGTAGTCAGAAAACTCTGGGCCGAGTTGAGTAAGTAAACTACGCGAGGTAGTCAGAAAGCTCAGAAGTGATTAGTGAATTTCTCTGAGGATCAGAGAGAGTGGATGTAGGAGCTTGAGTCTCTGAACCACTATAATTGATGTGTTGTTTATTGCTTTCCTTATTTGTGCTTAACTGTTGCATTGACTTGATTTTGAAAGCATACTTTTCACTGATATTCAGTTGGAATCAATCCACTGAAGTTGCATGTAATTGAATCACAGCTTAATCACTAACTCCATTCAGGAAGGTTTTTCAGCAAAGCTTAAAATGAGTATAAACTAAGGGCCAACCATTCCTCACGACTTAGTAGCTAGAACAGATAGTTACCAGACTGAATGTACTCTTCTGAGGGTTCAGTAAGTTAGTTATCTGATCCAAGCAACTCAGGATCTCTGACACTCAGGACTCAGTTGGGATTATCTGAGGTTTCTGAAAGCAGCTCAGGATCACTGTCTCAGTAGATTTTGACTCAGAGCGATCTGTGCTTCTCAGAACCTAATCTTCAGTATTATCTGACCCAAGCTGACCTCAGTAAGAAAAAGTTTTAAAAACACTGAACACGTGTATTCCTCCCCCATACACGTGTAAGACTCGTGTGCACCGGGACCAACAAAACATATATATCATTCATTCATATTTAATGCAATAGTGATTAAATAATTTATTTCAGTAAATAAATAAGAAACTTCAGTTTGGTTATACAAAGTAAAAGCATACTTTTCAGTATAACCCCAACAATCTCCCACTTATACTCAAAGTCTGCTTTTAAGTATACTACAGCATGTCTCGTGTTCTATGTGACATCTAATGTCACCCTACACGAACCTAATAATATTTCTCTCACTTATACTCAAAGCAGATTGACAACATCCTTGACATCCATTCCTTCCACATGTCTCTTGAATGTACTCTGAGGCAGACCCTTTGTGAATGGATCTGCTAGGTTGTCTTTTGATGCAATCTTAGCCACCTCAATGTCTCCTCTCTTAAAGATTTCTCGTATGAGATGGTATTTTCTTTCAATGTGTTTGTTGGCTTTGTGGGCTCTCGGTTCCCTTGAATTTGCAACTGCTCCAGCGTTATCGCAGTAGACCGTGATTTTGCTGGGCAAATTCGGGACCACGTCCAAGTCCACCAGGAAGTTCTTGAGCCAAACCGCTTCCTTCGCTGCTTCACCAGCAGTGACGTACTCGGTTTCCATGGTAGAATCAGCGACGCATTTCTGCTTTACGCTTTTCCATGTCATGGCTCCTCCCCCCATGCAGAACACACTACCCAAGGTAGACTTTCTAGAGTCAATGTCTGATTGGAAATCCGAGTCCGTGTAACCGATGGGGATCAGACTGTCTGACTTGTAAACCAACATTCTGTCCCGTGTCCTTTTCAGGTACTTCAGAATGTTCTTTACTGCAGTCCAATGCTCTTTCCCAGGGTTACTTTGATATATTGTCACCATGTCTACGGCAAAGAAGATATCCGGTCTCATACACAACATTGCATACATGAGGCTTCCCACAACCGAAGCATAAGGGATGCCCTTCATGTCATCTATCTCTTTCTGTGTCTTGGGACACATCTCTTTCGATAGATGGATTCCGTGTCTATAGGGCACAAACTCTTTCTTGGAATCCTACAAGCTGAAGCGCTTCAAAATAGTATCTATGTATGAGGCTTGCGAAAGCCCGATCATTCTTTTCCTGCGATCTCGAGTGATCTTGATCCCTAGGATATGATCGGCTTCCCCTAAGTCCTTCATATCGAACTGTTTTGACAGCCATGCCATTACGTCTGATAACACCTTTACATCATTTTCGATGAGCAGAATATCGTCCACGTATAGTACAAAAAATACCAATGCAGTTCCATCAAGCTTTTTATAGACACAACTTTCAAATTCATTTTGATCGAATACGTAGGATTTTATAACTTGATCAAAACACTGATTCCAAGCTCGGGATGCTTGCTTCAGTCCATAAATGTACTTCCTGAGCTTGCAAACCAGATGCTCTTGGCCTTTCTCAATGAATCCTTCGGGTTGTTGCATATAGATTTCTTCATCAAGATTTCCATTTAGGAAAGCTGTCTTGAAGTCCATTTGCCAGATCTCAAAATCTAGATGCGCAGCAATCGACAAGAGAATGCGGATGGACTTGAGCATGGCTACGGGGGAAAATGTTTCCTCATAATCGATCCCTTCTTTCTGAGTGTACCCTTTCGCCACAAGTCTTGCTTTAAAGGTTTCAACCCTTCCGTTCGGTCCCCCTTTTCTCTTGTATAACCACGTGCATCCGTTGGGTTTTATCTCATCAAGTGGTTTGACTAGCTCCCACACCTTGTTGTGATCCATTGAACCCATCTCGGCTTCCATTGCTGTTTGCCAAGATTGAGCATCTTTGTCTTGGATCGCCTCATTGTAGGACCATGGATCTGATTCTTCTGCGGAGATCAAGTCCGAAGACTCTCCGATCCCCAAGAATCTCTCGGGTTGTCTGATAACCCTCCCACTATGACGAGATTCCGATTGTGTAGGCGTGACATTTGGTATATCATTTTGTACAGTTGGCAACAGAGTTGGCCCCCTAAGTTCTTCTAAGGTAATTTCACCTCTAGGCTTTCGACTGTTCATATAGTCTTCTTCTAAAAATCTAAAGTGAGTACTGATTGCCACCTTTTGATCTTCGGGACCATAGAACATGCATCCTTTAGTTCCTTCGGGGTATCCTATGAACATCCTTAATTCCGAACGTACATCCAATTTACCGGCTTCATTGTCTAGCACGTATGCCGGACACCCCCAGATCCTGATGTGTCCAAAACTGGGCTTGCGCCCCGTCCACAATTCTCTCGGGTTTTTAAGTACCGATTTGGATGGCACTAGGTTCAGAATATAAGCCGTTGTTTCTAATGCGTAACCCCAGAACGATTTTGGTAAATCTGCATAACTCATCATTGACCTTACCATTTCTAAAAGCGTTCTATTCCTTCGTTCTGCAACCCCGTTTTGTTGAGGGGTACCGGGTGCAGTCAACTAGGATGCAATCCCCACTTCCGATAGGTAGTTCAGAAATTCATCGCTGAGGTATTCGCCTCCACGATCAGATCGTAGAAACTTGATACTTTTTCCCTTATGATTCTCTGCTTGAGCCTTAAATTCTTTGAATTTATCAAAGGTCTCAGATTTATGCTTCATTAGGAAAATGTATCTGTAGCGTGAGTAATCATCGATAAAAGTAACGAAATACTCATAGCCACCTCTAGCTTTGATTTGCATTGGACCACACACATCGGTGTGAATGATTTCTAACACTTCTTTAGATCTAAGCCCCTTGGCTCCAAATGCCCTCTTGGTCATTTTACCTTCTAAGCACGATTCGCAAGTCGAAAATGGCTCAATTTGGAGAGACCCCAAAGAACCATCTTTCACCAACCTTTGAATCCTTTTCGGGTTAATATGACCTAATCTTAGGTGCCAAAGAAGTGTCTCGTTCACGTCAGCCGAGCGCTTTCGTTTACAAGAAATAGTAGATGTGATGCATTTTGTGAGTGATGTGCACAATTAATAATATAGAGATTGTTCCTCAAAGTTCCACGACAGATAATCACATCGTTATGAAAAACAGTAACATCTTTATTAAAACGAACAGAATATCCATTGATAAACAGTTTAGAAATAGAAATAAGGTTTTTCCGAAAAACAGGAACGTAAAGAACATCTCTTAAAATTAACGTCTTGTCTCCAAAGGACAGGTGAACTTCTCTCACTGCTTTAGTTGCCACTCTCGTAGCATCGCCTAGCGTGATGAGGATCTCACTCTCACTTAGGTGTCGGGTCTGCTTGAAACCCTGCAATGTGAAACATACATGATCAGTGGATCCCGTATCCAATACCCACGAATGGGTAGCATACTCCCCCAAACAAGTTTCAACAACTAGTGAGTGTGAATTACCTTTCTTTCCATTCCTTTTGGGTTTGGAACAGGTCGACCTCCAATGTCCATTTTCACCGCAGTTGAAGCACTTCCCTTTAGTCGGATTCTTTGCTCCACCATCCCTCTTCACCTTTCCTTTATCTTTGGCAACACTCGAGTTAGCTTGGCTTTCGCTTTTGGGCTTCCTCTTCCTCTTGCCTCCCTTTGGCCTAGAAGAAAAGGACGGCCCAACTGCCGCTAAGGCTTGACTGCTCTCTCCTAAAATTCCTTCAGCCGAGACAAGAGCTTGCAACAGATCAGGCAAAGTGAACTTTTGATTATTATTTGATAATTCAGCTTGAACTGTTCAAAGCTCTTGGGCAGGGAATGGAGTATGAAATCGATCTGAGTCTCGATGCATATTCAGCTCCAAGCACCTCGAGTTTGTTGAGATGAGCCATCATCTGGAGAACATGTTCCCTTACGGGTGTTCCCTCCACCATTTTCATAGAGAGCATGTCCCTCATGGTGATCTGCCGAGCCACACGGTTCTGATGTTGAAACATCGCTTTAAGATTGACCATGATTTCCGCAGCGGTCTCAACGTTGTGGTGTTGGTGTTGCAACACATCTGACATTGAAGCCAAGATGGTACATTTTGTCATTTCGTTAGAACGCTCCCAGTTATCATATTCTTTCTTAACCGCTTTGGTTGACTCGTCAGATGGCTTTTCTAGTTTGGGTGTAGTAAGAACCCAGTTATGGCTTTGTGCAGCGAGGACAATAGTGAGTTTTCGATACCAATCAACAAAGTTTTCTCCAGTGAGGAGGTTATCTTTCAGTATATTGAACAGTTGATTAAAAGGTTGCGACATGATGAACTGAAATAAACATATATTTTGTATCAATATCCAGATCAACACAAAATTAAACCACACAATTCGATCACATGATTCATATTAAAATCTCAAAAAAATATGAACATGCATAAGCCAACATCTCAAAACAGATCTGAATGAGCCTCGTGGGAGGGTCATCATTTAAATCACATTCAAGCAGGTTACAAACAAGAACAATTACAAACCTTAAATTTTAAAAAAATTAATAGTCGGCTCCCACTTGACCAATATAAAATTGACATGGACTTCAGAGAAGTATATAAATATCAATTTTATACCTAAGTAATAACCATGATTAAATACAGAATTATTACTTCGCTTTGATCGAGCCTCGTGGGAGGTTCATCGTCGCCACTAATAATAATTCACAATCATCCTTTTGGAATTTATTCATGTGAAAGTTATCTTTTGACCGTCCCGTAGGGAAATTTCTCCAAAAGATTTCACAACTAAATAAATCATGGAGGTCAAAATTAATTTGTATCAAAACAAATTAATCATCAAAACATACTTAGTAATTTTTGAATTTGAGATTTTTCGTTGGGCAATTCTCATGCAAACTCATTTAAACAAATTAAATAAAGCACAAGAAAATACAACATAAGTAAATCAAGCAAAGCAGAAAATAAACACATTGGGCACAAATTATCCAACTGTCATGGTTTGATTTTCTTTGGCTTGATTTTGAAGAAACGTCGTCTTGAATTTCTCCCACTCGTTCGTCTCGAAGAGAACTCCATCTTGAAACGCCACACCAAGCAGCTCCTATACGGGATGCCCGCTTGGATCTGGCCGGCCGCTTTGCCAGGCGCCCGTGCCTAGGGCGTAGCGCACCGCCCGTGTGCTATAGGCGGCCTCGGCAGCTCGCCTCGGCTGCCTTGGCAGCTCGCCTCGGCAACTCGGCAACCCGTCTCGGCAGCTCCCCTCGGCCACTCGACAACCCACCTCAGCCGCTAGGCAGCCTGCCTTGGCGCCTAGCACCTCGGCCCGTGCGTGTGGCGTCGTCCGCGCCGTGCGCGTGCCTCCCTTGGCACGTTTCGCGCAGCGCACGTCGCCCACGTACGGTTCTGGATCCATCTTTAACTCGTCTCCGTCTTTGATCAGGTTACAAGTTATCTAACAAAAAATAAATACCTTAAATCTAGACTAGTTTATTACATTGAATAAATCAAATAGCCTAATCTACTCGGGGATTTTCTCACGAGAAAAACAAATCCGAACGAGTCGAATTAAAAAACATTCATTCATACACATGAAAATAAACACATTAAATACCATGACAATTGGATACCTGCAAAACAGATATAGCAATTTTACTATCCAATTTCAATTTAATGTCCAACAATTTAAAAAAATCAGAGCTCGAAACCAGAGCTCTGATACCAGTTGTTGGGAAAATCGGGGTGCCCGGATCTATTCGAGGTGATTATTTAAATACATATTTAAATTAAACATTTAATTACTAACATGAATTAATCCTAAATCAATTCAACATAATAATAAACAACATGTGTACACATAATTCACGCAAATCCTAAACATGCGGAACTAGGAGTTACGGAATTACTAACCTCTTGAAGAATCAAACGGATGAATCAACCCAAGAGCCTTCCCAAATATATCCCCAAAGTCCACGAACGCTATCCGGTGGGAAGATTTCAACGAACAATTTTAATGGGAGATAATTTAAATATTTTGCTACCACCTATGTGGATTTCTAATATTTCCAACACATGGAATTTCACTTGGGAATGAAGAGCTCATCCCCTATAAATAGGGAGGAGGGGGGCGAAAAATAGGGCTGGGAAAATAAGGAAGAAAATCTTTTCTTAGTCTCCAAGAAATCTTGAATATATCTCCTATATTCTTTTCTCCTTAATTAAATTTTCCATAAAAATCTCTTTCCCTTCTTCTACCTATATTTTCGAAAATTTACACTAATAAAGGAGTCAAGATTTGACTTCTTGAATTTATGGGATAATTATGTATTCCTACAATAATTATATCTTTCCATAAAATATCTACAAGAAAATCAAGACAATCTTTTCTTCCTTTAATAGACAAGATTTTCGAAAATTACACTTGGAAATCTAGCAAGAATATTTTTTCTCTCTATCATTAATTTGATTTTATTTTGGGCTATTTGGGGGGCCTTTAGGAGAATTAAGATTGGACCTCCAATGGACTATGAAGCTTTAATATTTTGGGCCAAATATTATTCAAGTCCATTAATATTAATTTACTCAACTATAAAATTAATATTGAACTATCCATCTTAACCCATATTACTATTTCACATATAACATGGCTCTATGTCATTATTTCCAGCGTTTAAGATTATCTTAGTCCATTAATTAATTAAGCCACTGAACAAGCTTTATATTAATTAATATATTTGTCCTTGGAGTAAAGACAGCTCAACATTATTATCCATGCCGGAAATAAATTTCCACTTGCAAGATTTGGCATGATAAAGGATATGAGCCCACCAAGGGGACAAATCAAGCAAGACGTACTTGCTCGCGATTCTCCGTATTGAATGTCAGCAATCGTCATGTAATTAATAATATTTCCCAAGATATAAGGTATTGAATCGCATTGACTCTCTTCCCATCATAAGCCAAAGCAATAGTTATTAATTTCACACAATCATATTTAAGGGACGGAGATTAAGAAACAATGCACCACTGAGGTCTAATTCTTGTATATTCAGTACCAAAGAATGTGTCCTCATGTAGGTCCTCATTCAACTCACCTAAATGCGCCAGTGTGATCCCTTGGTCAAGACAGGACAATCTGGGTCTCACACTTCAACCGTTCATGATGGTTCGTTCATTTCCATCTGGGTTGTGAATTTGTACTTAATTACGAGGGCTGTTAATTTGATCTTCAGTGATCGGGTATCACCAAATTAACTACAACGTAATACGTACTGTCTTATTGAACATGTTTGCAATAAACATATATAACATTCATCCATATTTAATGCAACAGTGATTAAATAATTTATTTCAGTAAATAAATAAGAAACTTCAGTTTGGTTATACAAAGTAAAAGCATATTTTTCAGTATAACCCCAACATTGAGATCATGCAAAGATTCGTTGCTAGAAAGATTTTGCAGATAAATTCATATCCCTCAAATATATTGTTTCTTAGTAATTAATCTTGTAAAGAATGAAAAATATATACATGAAAATATATACATATATATTATGTTGGTATATCATATCTACTAAATTTTGAACAATATACATGAAAATATATCATATCTTAAAATACGTTTTTTTTCAAAAGTTTTGCAGATAAATTCATACTACTTTACCATTAATTCTGCACAAAAAAAGCTTCATCACTATTTGGTCAAAATTCTGCACAAAAAAAGCTTCATCACTATCTATGAGTTTTGGTCAAGCCCTTTTATTTTATCAATGTATATAATTTCATTATTTTAAACTAAAAATTTTAAGATATATAAATATATCTTGTAAAGAAGGAAATATATACATGGAATACATGGAAAATGTTTTTTTCAATATACTAAAATATTTTATTTCAATTTCACAAATATTTCCGATAAGATAATCAAATATACTAAAATATCTTATTTCAATTTCACAAATATTTTCGATAAAATTATCTTCCGATAAGATTATCTACTATTTTTTTCAATATATTAACTCCCGATTTAGCAATAATTTTTGGCGGAAAAATTTAACGGTTTCCAAATTTGTGTGGTTTCTGCTTTTATATATATATATATATATATATATATATATATATATATATATATATATTCATAGCGTACTATTTTTTAAATTGCTTTATAATTTAAAACTTCAATACTAATTAATTTTTTACTAATTTAGATGAAAAAATAACTGAAATTTATAATGTTAAATAAAAAATTAAATTATCACAATATTACAAGAATAAAAAGAGTAATACTACCTACAAATTATAAAACTAAATTAAAGAATTAAGAAAAAAAAGGGACAAACTCTTTTTTGCCTTTTTTCAATATGCATTTCTCTTTTCTGTCCTTTGACTTTTTTCACCCACAAATATGCTCTTTTTTTTATCATTCTGTCCCCCTCCTTAACCTCATCATTATCTCATTTCATCATTTAATGATATTTCATCTAAACACGATCTTGAACCATAAACCCTGAATCTGCTGGGGAACGAATTTCCTGGATCTATTCGGGATGAACATTTAAATATAAATTTAATTCTAACAATTATTACTAGCATGAATTAATCCTATGTTAATTCAAATAATAATTCAACAACAAATCATGCATATAAACAGTTCACGTAAATCCTACGCATGTGGAATTACTACGAGTTTACGTGAACTTACCTCTTGGAATGGCAATGGACTCGTCGATGAAAACACACCAAAAAGCCTTCCCAAGTATTCCCTAGTCCTTGCTCGACAATCCGGTGGAAGGATTCTCGCGAACAATTAACAAAAAGAAAAATAAACTCTGTTGCACCACTTTTGTGGATTTACTAATTTTTCCAGCACATGGAATTGTACTTGGGAATGAAAGAATCATCCCCTATTTATAGATGGGTGGTGGTCGAAAATTTGGGGAAAAAACCAATGTGGGAAAATCTTTTCTTGATCTTCAAGAAATCTTGAATATATCTCCTATATTCTTTTCTCCATAATTAAAATATTCCACAAAAAATCCCACCTCATCCTGTTATGGAATTTTCGAAATTAAGGATCAAGATTCCAAGATTTGGATCTTCTTGAATTTATGAGATATACGTGTATTCCAAGAAATACATATCTTCCATAATATCTTTTCAAGAAAATCAAGAAAATCTTTCTATCCCTCATATTTCAAAATTTTCGAAATTATTCTATATGAATAACCAAGTGGGAGATTTCTTGAATTAAATGAGATAATCTTGTATTCCAAGAATACACATCTTCATTCCATAACAAAATTCAAAGAAAATCTTTCTCCCCTTTTATTCATAATTTTCGAAAAAGATAGGAAAAATAAGCAACAAAATTTATTTTATTTTTAAACACATTTTCCAGTTATTGGACTTTATGTTGGACTACTTGGGGGGGCTTTAGGAGAATTAAGATTGGACCTTCTAATGGATCTTGAATTATCAATATTGAGCCACAATATTATTCAAGCCCATAAATATTAATTAATCCCACTACATAATTAATATTGCACTATCCATCTTAACCCATATTATAGTCAATATGGCTCCCGGTTATTATTTCCTGTGTTTAAGATTATCTAGTCCATTAATTAATTCAAGCCACTGAAATAGCTTTCCATTAATTAATATCTTTTTATCCTTGGTAAAGGAATGGTTCAGCATTATTACTCATACCGGAAACTAGTTCCACTTGCAAGATTTGGTATGATAAAACTTATGAACCTCTCATGGGGGAAAATCGAACAAGCGTACTTGCACACGATTCTCCGTATTAAATCTTAGCAACACATGTGACCAATAATATTGTCCAAGATATAAAGTATTGAATCTCATTGATTCTCTACCCGTAATAAGTCAAAGCAATACGTACTAACCACACGCGATCCTATTTAAGGGACGAAGATTAAGAAATAACGAACTATTGAGGTCTAATTCTTCCTAGTTCAGTTCTGAAGAATTTGTCCTCTTGTAGGTCCTCTTCAGTGCACTAGACATGCACTAGTGTAATCTCTTGGTCAAGACAAACCAATCTGAGCGTTACACTTCAACCTTTCACGATGGATTGTTCATTTCCATCTAGGTCGTGAATGGTGTACATTTGGTTACAAGGGACTGTCAATTTAATCTTCTGTGATCTGGTATCACTAAATTAACTACAATGTAACACGTACTATTTATGGAACAGTTATGCAGTAAATATATGTAACATTCGATGATATTTATAGCATCAGTGATAAACAATTTAATTCAGTAAATAAGTCTGAAATTCAGTTTGATTATACAAAGTAAAAACATATTTTCCAGTATAATCCCAACAATCTCCCACTTATACTCAAAGTCTGCTTTTAAGTATACTACAACATGTCTCGTGTAGATCCGTGACATATAATGTCACCTACACGAACCTAATAATGTCTCCCACTTATACTCAAAGCAGATTGACAACGATCTTGACACCCATCCCTTCCACATGTCTCTCGAATGTATTATGAGGCAGACCCTTTGTGAATGGATCAGCTAGGTTGTCTTCTGACGCGATCTTTGCCACCTCTATATCTCCTCTCTTAACGATATCTCGTATAAGATGATATTTCCTTTCAATGTGTTTGCTGGCCTTGTGGGCTCTTGGTTCCCTTGAATTTGCAACTGCTCCAGCATTGTCACAATAAACGGTGATTTTGCTGGGCAAATTCGGAACTACATTCAAGTCCACTAGGAAGTTCTTGAGCCAAACCGCTTCTTTCGCTGCCTCGCAAGCAGCTACATATTCGGCTTCCATGGTAGAATTTGCGACGCATTTCTGCTTAACGCTTCTCCATGTCATGGCTCCTCCCCCCATGCAAAACACACTACCGGAGGTAGATTTTCTGGAATCTAAGTCTGATTGGAAATCCGAGTCCGTGTAGCCTATGGGGATTAGACTATCTGACTGATAAACCAACATTCTATCTCGAGTTCTTTTCAGATACTTCAGAATGTTTTTAACTGTCGTCCAATGTTCTTTCCCCGGGTTACTTTGATATCTTGCCACCATGCCAATGGCAAAGCAGATATCCGGTCTCGTGCACAGCATTGCATACATAAGGCTTCCGACAGCCGAAGCATAAGGAATGCCTTTCATGTCATCTATCTCCCTTTGTGTCTTAGGGCATATTTCCTTGGATAGATGGATTCCATGTCTGAAAGGTACGAAGCCTTTCTTGGAATCCTGCATGCTGAATCATTTCAAGACAATGTCTATGTATGAAGCTTGCGATAAGCCTATCATCCTTTTCTTGCGATCTCGAGTGATCTTGATCCCAAGGATGTGCCCGGCTTCCCCTAAGTCCTTCATATCAAACTGTTTTGAAAGCCATGCCCTTACGTCTGATAACACCTTTACATCGTTCCCGATGAGCAGAATGCCATCTACGTATAGTACTAAGAATACCAATGCAGTTCCGACACGCTTTTTTTACACACAATTTTCGAACTCGTTTTGATCAAACCCATAAGACTTTATAACATGATCAAAACATTGGTTCCAAGCTCTGGATGCCTATTTGAGTCCTTAAATGGACTTCATGAGCTTACAAACTAGGTGTTCTTGGCCCTTTTCAATGAAGCCTTGGGGTTGTTGCATATAGATTTCCTCATCAAGACTTTCGTTAAGGAATGTTGTCTTAACATCCATTTGCCAGATTTCAAAATCGAGATGCGCAGCAATCGACAAGAGAATCCGGATGGACTTGAGCATTGCTACAGGTGAAAAGGTTTCCTCATAGTCGATCCCTTCTTTCTGAGTATAACCTTTCGCCACAAGCCTTGCTTTGAAGGTTTCCACCTTCCCGTACGATCCCCTCTTTCTCTTGTATACCCACTTGCAACCAATAGGTTTGACCCCATTAAGTGGTTCGACTAGCTCCCACACTCTGTTATGATCCATAGACCCCATTTCTGCTTTCATTGCCTTTTGCCAAAAAATCGCATCCTTGTCTTGGATTGCCTCATCATATGTTCATGGGTCTGATTCGTCTTGACTGGGGATCAAGTTCGAGGACTCTCCTATCCCCATGAATCTCTCGGGCTATTTCACAACCCTCCCACTACGACGAGGTTCCGATTGTGTAAGTGTGTCATTTGGTATGTCATCTTGTACAGTTGGCAGCGAGGTTAGCCCCCTTAGCTCATTTAAGGTAATCTCACTTTTGGGTCTTCTTTCGTTCATATAGTCTTCTTCCAAAAATCTAAAGTGGGTGCTTATTACCACCTTTTGATCTTCGGGACCATAGAACATACACCCTTTTGTTCCCTCGGGGTATCCTATAAACAGCCTTAATTCTGATCGAGGATCCAATTTCCCGACTTCCTTGTCCAACACGTAGGCCGGACACCCCCAAATTCTAATGTGTCTCAAACTAGGCTTGCGCCCGGTCCACAATTCTTTGGGATTTTTGGGAACCGATTTTGATGGCACCAAGTTCAAAATGTAAGCCGCTGTTTCCAAGGCATGACCCCAGAACGACTTGGGAAGATCCGCATAACTCATCATTGATCTAACCATTTCCAAAAGAGTTATGTTTCTTCGCTCTGCAACCCCGTTTTGTTGAGGGGTTCCGGGTGCAGTTAGCTGGGATGTAATCCCTTCATCTGACAAGTAGTTGAAAAACTCATGGCTGAGGTACTCGCCTCCACGATCGGATCGTAGAGACTTGATACGTTTTTCCCTATGATTCTCTGCTTGAGCCTTAAATTCATTGAATTTCTCAAAGGTCTCAGATTTATGCTTCATAAGGAAAATATAACCGTACCTCGAGTAGTCATCAATAAAAGTGACGAAATACTCGTAACTTTCTCTTGCTTTGGTTGACATTAGACCACATACGTCTGTGTGAGCGATTTCTAACACTTCTTTGGCTCTATTCCCCTTGGCTCCGAATGCCCTCTTGGTCATTTTACCCTCCAAACATGATTCGCAGGTTGGAATTGGTTCTACTTGGAGAGACTCAAGTGAACCGTCTTCTACCAACCTTTGGATCCTCCTTGGATTAATATGTCCCAATCTTAGATGCCATAGAAGTGTTTCGTTCACGTCTGATGAACGTTTTCTTTTGTTGGAAACAATTGATGTGTTATATGATGCATTTCGTGAGTGGTTTGCACAGTTAATTGTATAGAGATTACTTGACAACGTTCCATGACAGATAAATTTATCATAAAGAGAAATGGTAACAACTTTATCAAAAGTAACCGAATATCCATCAAGGTAAAGTTTAGAAACTGAAATTAAGTTCTTTCTAAAATTCGGAACGTAAAGTACATCTCTTAAAATTAAAACTCTGTCTTCAAAGGACAGGTGCACTTCTCCCACTACTTCAGCTGCCACTCTCGTAGCATCGCCCAGTGTGATGAGGATCTCACTCCCACTAAGTTGCCGGGTCCGCTTGAACCCCTGTAAAGTGAAACAAATATGATCAGTGGATCCCGTATCCACCACCCATAAATGGGAGGCATACGCCGCTAAGCAAGTTTCAACAACTAGTGCGTGAGAATTACCTTTCTTTCCATTCCTTTTGGGTTTGGAACAGGCTGACCTCCAATGTCCTTTTTCACCGCATTTGAAGCACCTCCCCCTAACTGGCTTGCTCACTCCTCCACCTCCCTTCACCTTTTCTTTGCCTTTGGCAACACTTGAGTTCACTTGCTTGTGGTTTTTGTCCTTTTTCTTGTTCTTACAACCTCTTGGCCTAGAAGAAGAAGAAGGTCAATTTGCCACCAAGGCTTGGCTCTTTTGCCCCAATATCGCCTCTGCCGAGACCAAAGCTTGCAATAGATCAGGCATCGAGAACTTTTGATTATTCATCTGGTAGTTCAGCCTGAACTGTTCAAAACTTTTCGGCAGAGAGTGGAGCACGAAATCGATTTTGATCTCGATGTCGTATTCAGCGCCAAGTACCTCAAGTTTGTTAAGGTGAGCCATCATCTGGAGAACGTGCTCCCTTACGGGTGTTCCCTCCATCATTTTCATAGAGAGCAAGTCCCTCATGGTGATCTGACGAACCACACGGTTCTGATGTTGAAACATTACTTTAAGACTTGTCATGATGTCTGCAGCGGTCTCAACGTTCTGGTGTTGGTGTTGCAACACATCTGACATAGAAGCCAAGATGGTACACTTTGCCATTTTGTTGGAACGCTCCCAGTCAACATACTCTTTCTTAACCGTTTTAGTTGACTCATCTTTTGGCTTTTCTGGTTTAGGTGTAGTGAGAACCGATTTATGGCTTTGTGCAGTGAGGACAATAGTAAGTTTACGATTCCAATCAACGAAGTTTTCACCAGTAAGTAAATTGTCTTTAAGTATATTGAACAGTGGATTAAAAGGTTGCGACATGATGAACTGAAATAAATAATAATATGCATAAGCACAAATATATCACAAGGTTCGATCACATGTTTCATTTTAAAATCTCAAAAAAAATATGAACATGCATCAGCCAACATCTCAAAACAGTTTAAATAAGCCACGTGGGGTTGGTCATTATTTAAACATATTCAAGTAGGTTACAAACAAGAACAGTTACAAACCTTTAACAACTAGATTAATAGTTGTCTCCCACTTGACCAATATAAAATTGACAGGGACTTCGGGGAAGTATATGCATATCAATTTTATACCTAAGTAATAACCATGATTAAATCTGTAATTATTATTTCACTTTGAACGAGCCTCGGGGGGAGGGTCATCGCCGCCACTAGTAATAATCCACAATCATCCATTTGGAATTTATTCATGTGAAAGCTATCTTTTGACCGTCCGTGGGGGAATTTCTCCAAAAGAATTCACAAATAAATAAATCATGGAGGTCAAATTAATTCAATTTTATTATTCATAAAATTGTCAATTAATTGTTTAAGCATACTTAGTAATTTTCGAAAAGTGAGATTTTTTCAAAACATTTTCTCATGCATTGCAAATTTAAACACGATTTAAATAAGCATAAAATAATGCATAACATCAAAACAAAAAATTAAACATATTGGGCAAATATATCCAATTGTCATGGTTAATTTTTGTCGTGTCTTGATCTTGAGAAATCGTCTTCATAGCCTTCATCGTTCATCTCAAAAAAGCTCCCACTTGACCGTCTTAAAAAATGCCTTGTCAAGCCAGCGTCATCGACCATTTCGCGGTCGGAGTGCCGCCTAACACTCCCCGCCGTGTCGTGGAATCGTAGATGCTTGTATTTGGCGCCGTGCATCGTCGCCCGGGCAGATCACGCCCTTTCGGCGGCAAGCTTTGGAGGTTCTCGGTGGCGCCCGCGCATCCGCCCCGCCCAAGACGAGCACTGGCAGCGCCCGCCACCATGCCGATCCACGCCGATGACACCTCGCTGCGTCTGACCCCTGTCAGCGCCCTAACGCGTCCATCTGTAGCGATCGCTGCGCCGACGACCCGATCCCCTTGCGCCCGGCGGCCGGCCTCGCCCCATGCGGTAGCAGCGCCCATAGCGTTCGCATCGCACGCGTGCCTCCTTTGGCATGTTTCGCACGACGCACGCTGCCTACGCCCGATTTCGGATCCCGTATTTTAATTCTTCGTCTCCGCCTCCATTTCCGATCCGGTTTCAATTTATTTTACAAAAATAAATAAACCTAGATCTAGACTAGTCTATTACATTGATCATATCAAACAAATTCTAATCTACTCGTGGATTTTCTCACAAGGCAAAACGAATTCGAACTAATCGAATTAAAAAAAACAATTTATATGCATGCATAAATTAACACATTAAATTCCATGACAATTGGATACCTGCAAAAAAGATCTAGCAATTCTACTATCCAATTTCAAATTTAATGAAAGCGGATTAAATTACAATTTAAAGATCAGAGCCCGAAACCGAGCTGATACCAATTGCTGGGGAACGAATTTCCTGGATCTATTCAGGATGAATATTTAAATACAAATTTAATTCTAACAATTATTACTAGCATGAATTAATCCTATATTAATTTAAATAATAACTCAACAACAAATCATGCATATAAACAGTTCACGTAAATCCTACGCATGCGGAATTACTACGAGTTTACGTGAACTTACCTCTTGGAATGGCAATGGACTCGTCGATGAAAACACACCAAAAAGCCTTCCCAAGTATTCCCTAGTCCTTGCTCGACAATCCGGTGGAAGGATTCTCGCGAACAAATAACAAAAGGAAAAATAAACTTTGTTGCACCACTTTTGTGGATTTACTAATTTTTCCAGCACATGAAATTGTACTTGGGAATGAAAGAATCATCCCCTATTTATAGATGGGTGGTGGTCGAAAATTTGGGGAAAAAACCAATGTGGGAAAATCTTTTCTTGATCTCCAAGAAATCTTGAATATATCTCCTATATTCTTTTCTCCATAATTAAAATATTCCACAAAAAATCCCACCTCATCTTGTTATGGAATTTTCGAAATTAAGGATCAAGATTCCAAGATTTGGATCTTCTTGTATTTATGATATATACTTGTATTCCAAGAAATACATATCTTCCATAATATCTTTTCAAAAAAATCAAGAAAATCTTTCTTTCCCTCATATTTCAAAATTTTCGAAATTATTCTATATGAATAACCAAGTGGGAGATTTCTTGAATTTAATGAGATAATCTTGTATTCCAAGAATACACATCTTCATTCCATAACAGAATTCAAAGAAAATCTTTCTCCCCTTTTAGTCATAATTTTCGAAAAAGATAGGAAAAATAAGCAACAAAATTTATTTTATTTTTAAACACATTTTTCAGTTATTGGACTATATGTTGGGCTACTTGGGGGGTCTTTAGGAGAATTAAGATTTGACCTTCTAATGGATCTTGAATTATCAATATTGAGCCACAATATTATTCAAGCCCATAAATATTAATTAATCCCACTACATAATTAATATTGCACTATCCATCTTAACCCATATTATAGTCAATATGGCTCCTGGTTATTATTTCCCGTGTTTAAGATTATCTAGCCCATTAATTAATTCAAGCCACTGAAATAGCTTTCCATTAATTAATATCTTTTTATCCTTGGTAAAGGAACGGTTCAACATTATTACTCATACCGGAAACTAGTTCCACTTGCAAGATTTGGTATGATAAAACTTATAAACCTCCCAAGGGGGCAAATCGAACAAGCGTACTTGCACACGATTCTCCGTATTAAATCTTAGCAACACATGTGACCAATAATATTGCCCAAGATATAAAGTATTGAATCTCATTGATTCTCTACCCGTAATAAGTCAAAGCAATACTTACTAACCACACGCGATCCTATTTAAGGGACGGAGATTAAGAAATAACGAACCATTGAGGTCTAATTCTTCCTAGTTCAGTTCTGAAGAATTTGGCCTCCTGTAGGTCCTCTTCAGTGCACTAGACATGCACTAGTGTAATCTCTTGGTCAAGACAAACCAATCTGAGCGTTACACTTCAACCTTTCACGATGGATTGTTCATTTCCATCTAGGTCGTGAATGGTCATTTGGTTACAAGGGACTGTCAATTTAATCTTTTGTGATCTGGTATCACTAAATTAACTACAATGTAACACGTACTATTTATTGAACAGTTATGCTGTAAATATATGTAACTGTTGGGAAAATTGTATTTAGTTTTGATGGAATTTCCAAAACAGGTTGTAATAGGACCAGTCAGATCTGTTAGCTGACTGATGACTTAGAATCAGATAAAGATGACCAGCTGAAATGTATAGATAGCTGATGTAAAAGATAGGTCACATATTGAGGGGGAACTCAATATGTATAGGTCAGGTCAAATTATCAGATGACCAGATAAGGTCAGATGATCAGGTGAAGACAGAAGACACTGAGACTCAGATAAACCTGAAGACTCAGATAAACCTGAAGTCTCAGATAAGCCTGAAGACTCAGTAAGAAACCTGAAGACTCAGTATAACTGAAGACATTGAGGCTCAGTGTAACCTGAAGATCAGAAGACTACCAAAAGACCAGAAGACCTACATCAGTCGAGTCTGCAAATTGTGCTAAGACAATCTGCATCAGAAGACTCTATCAGGTAGACTGATCAGTTATCTGATCAGGTCAGCTCACACCTGGCGTCAACCAAAATGGTACACCAGACAAGACGAATATTCTACAAAAGGAATATCAATCGTCAAATGGACAAATACTGAAGTGCCGTCTCACAAAGCCAAAGAGAAAGCGACACGTGTACAAAAAGAGCTGACAATGTGGGATTCGATGCTGCGGACATAAACGGCGCTAATCATGCCTACGGCTACGCCGATATTCAGAGCACGTCACATCATATCCTACAACCTACCTAATATAGCCCAAAATTCAAATTGCTCTCCAACGGCTCTTTGATTTTGTGGTCTATAAAATGGGATTGCTCTTCAAAATTGAAGAACACACCGGATCGAGCAGACTGAAAAAGAAGCAAAAACTATAGCAGAATTTTCGCTCGAAGAACACCGAATTTGAAGATTATTCTTAAGTGTTCATCCCATTGTTCTTAGCATAGAAATCTCATCCTCTAGCATTTGGCTACATAAACACTAGGATAGATTTCCAGTTGGAACCACAACAAATCTTTACCCAAACTCAAGTTAGGTTAAGTTTGTTTTTGCAGGATTTCAGACTAGGGATTCTAGTTTCTGATTTTTGGGATCGGTTGAGTGTGAACTCGATAAGCATTTGTTGGGTGTTGGACTAATACATTAAACTAAGTCCAGTCGGTTAGGTTGGTTAAGTTGGTACCCCTTGTGATAAGGGAAGAGTGGACGTAGGACGGTTTGTCTGAACCACTATAAAATCTTGTGTGCATTTACTTGCTCTTTACTGCTTTACAATATTACACACAACTGAGCTTAAAAATGCATACATATTATGACTTAATATCAGTCTGCACCAAGCAACTGATCTGATCAGGTTGACAGCTTAGTCAGCCGATTGAAAACTGACTTGAGAATTTGATTTGATAGAACTGGTTTTTCACACTGGTATTAACTAGCTTCCGTACTATCAGTTAAACTGACAGATATCAAACTGATATGCCCTCAGGCACTCAGTAAGATGGAACATCAGTCCAAACTGATTCACTTGCACTCTGATCAGGCAAACTGCAATCACACCGATCATGTCTGAAAAAAGTTTTTAAGTCTATTCACCCCTCCCCTCTAGACTTATGCCCTCACGAAACCCGTTCGGGACCTACAAGTTGTATTAGAGCAATGGTTCTACAGACCACTAGCTTTGATTATCATCGGTTCTTGAGGAAGAACCTTTGTGGTCATTTGAACTGATCTTGAAAAAACCATTTTCAAAACTCATTCTTTTCAAAATCACTATCAGCATGGATAATACCTCTGGTATGTATCATGATTTGCCTAAATTTTCAATTGATGACTATGCAGTTGGACAATATAAATGTGCAACCATCCGGGGTCAATAGGCGGCAGAATGATGGATTTCATTGAACGAGGACCCATCATCATATATCACGACAACCCAGCTGTTGGAGGAGATCCAGATTTTACAGTTGGAAGCCTTGTCCGAAAGAGTCCTGCTCTGATGGATGCAGAAGAAAGAAAGTTGTATACACTGGATACAATAGCCAGGCATATAATCATGAAGACGGTGGATAAGATCACCAAAGAAAAGATAAAGTATCTCAAGACAGCTAAACAAATGTGGGATACGCTTGCTGAGATGTGTGAAGGAAATGATCAGATCAAAGACAGCAGATTGCAAGTTGAACTGGTGAAGTTCGAGAAGCTTAAGATGTTGCCAAATGAAACCATCAATGAGCTCGATGGGAGAATCACCATGTCAGTAAACAAGCTACGAGAACTTGGACGAGAGATGTCAGATAAAGACATCAATTACAAGATCTTGAGATCTCTCACCAAGAAATGGGACATGAAAGTCACGGTAATCAAGGATTGCCAAGACATTGCCAAGATGAAGCCAAGTAGCCTGTTCCTAAATCGTAAAGCCCATGAGTTCGATCTGATCGAAAGAGGGAAAGAAGAAGAAGACGATATTGGGGAATAAGTTGCACAGATCTATTCAGGATGAATATTTAAATACAAATTTAATTCTTATAATTATTACTAGCATGAATTAATCCTATATTAATTCAAATAATAATCCAACAACAAATCATGCATATAATTAATTCACGTAAATCCTACGCATGTGGAATTCTACGAGTTTATGTGAACGTACCTCTTGGGACGACAATGGCTTTGTTTATTAGACACACCAAAAGAACTTTCCAAGTATTCCCTTAATCCTTGCTCGACTATCCGGTGGTAGGACGCTTGCGAACAATTAACAAAAGGAAAATAAATTATGTTGCACCACCTTTGTGGATTTACTAATTTTTCCAGCACATGGAATTGTACTTAGGAATGAAAGAATCATCCCCTATTTATAGAGTAGAGGTGGTCGAAAATTTTGGGGCAAAAACAATGTGGGAAAATCTTTTATTTATCTCCAAGAAATCTTGAATATATCTCATATATTCTTTTTCCCATAATTATAATATTCCACAAAATCCCACCTACTCTTTGTTATGGATATTTTCGAAAAATATAGGTCAAGATTCCAAGATTTGGATCTTCTTGAATTTATGAGATATTCTTGTATTTCAAGAAATACATATCTTCCATAATATATTTTCAAGAAAATCAAGAAAATCTTTCTTGCCCTTTATATTTCAAAATTTCAAAAATTGCTTCATGAATAACCAAGTGGGAGATTTCTTGAATTTAATGAGATAATCTTGTATTCCAAGAATACATATCTTCATTCCAAAACAAAATTCAAAGAAAATCTTTCTCCCCTTTTATCCATAAATTTCAAAAATTATGAGGAAAAATAAGCAACAATATTTATTTTATTTTAAACATCTTTTTCAGTTATTGGACTATATGTTGGGCTACTTAGGGGGCCTTTAGAAGAATTAAGATTGGACCTTCCAATGGATCTTGAATTATGAATATTGAGCCACAATATTATTCAAGCCCATAAATATTAATTAATCCCACTACATAATTAATATTGCACTATCCATCTTAACCCATATTAAAGTCAATATGCCTCCCGGTTATTATTTCCCGTGTTTAAGATTATCTAGCCCATTAATTAATTCAAGCCACTGAAATAGCTTTCCGTTAATTAATATATTTTGTCATTGGTTAAGGAACGGTTCAACATTATTATCCATACCGGAAACTAGTTCCACTTGCAAGATTTGGTATGATAAAGCTTATGAACCTCCCAAGGGGGCAAATCGAACAAGCGTACTTGCACACGATTCTCCGTATTAAATCTTAGCAATCACATGTGACCAATAATATTGCCCAAGATAAAAAGTATTGAATCTCGTTGATTCTCTACCCATGATAAGTCAAAGCAATAGTCACCAACCACACGTGATCCTATTTAAGGAACGAAGATTAAGAAATAACGAACCACTGAGGTCTAATTCTTCCTTGTTCAGTTCTGACGAATTTGTCATCGTGTAGGTCCTATTCAGTGCATCAGTTATGCACTAGTGTAATCTCTTGGTCAAGACAAGCCAATCTGAGCCTTACACTTCAACCTTTCACGATGGATTGTTCATTTCCATCTAGGTCGTGAATGACGTACTTTTAGTTACAAGGGACTGTTAATTTAATCTTTTGTGATCTGGTATCACTAAATTAACTACAATGTAACACGTACTATTTATTGAACAGTTATGCAGTAAATATATGTAACTGTTGGGAAAATTGTATTTAGTTTTGATGGAATTTCCAAAACAGGTTGTAATAGGACCAGTCAGATCTGTTAGCTGACTGATGACTTATAATCAGATAAAGATGACCAGCTGAAATGTATAGATAGCTGATGTAAAAGATAGGTCACATATTGAGGGGGACCTCAATATGTATAGGTCGAGTCAAATTATCGGATGACGGATAAGGTCGATGATCGGTGAAGACGAAGACATCGAGACTCGAGATAAACTCAAGACTCAGATAAAACTCAAGTCTCAGATAAGTTCTCGAAGACTCAAGAAGAAAACTCAAGACTTCAAAGATAACTGAAGACATTGAGGCTCAGTGTAACCTGAAGATCAGAAGACTACCAAAAGACCAGAAGACCTACATCAGTCGAGTCTGCAAATTGTGCTAAGACAATCTGCATCGAAGACTCTATCAGGTAGACTGATCAATTATCCGATTAGGTCACTCACACCTGTGGCGTCAACCAAAATGGTACACCAGACAAGACGAATATTCTACAAAAGGAATATCAATCGTCAAATGGACAAATACTGAAGTGCCGTCTCACAAAGCCAAAGAGAAAGTTACGTGTACAAAAAGAGCGACAATGTGGGATTCGATCTTTGCGGACATAAACGGCGCTAATCATGCCTACGGCTACGCCGATATTCAGAGCACGTCACATCATATCCTACAACCTACCTAATATAGCCCAAAATTCAAATTGCTCTCCAACAGCTCTTCGATTTTGTGGTCTATAAAATGGGATTGCTCTTTAAAATTGAAGAACACACCGGATCGAGCAGACTGAAAAAGAAGCAAAAACTATAGCAGAATTTTCGCTCGAAGAACACCGAATTTGAAGATTATTCTTAAGTGTTCATCCCATTGTTCTTAGCATAGAAATCTCATCCTCTAGCATTTGGCTACATAAACACTAGGATAGATTTCCAGTTGGAACCACAACAAATCTTTACCCAAACTCAAGTTAGGTTAAGTTTGTTTTTGCAGGATTTCAGACTAGGGATTCTAGTTTCTGATTTTTGGGATCGGTTGAGTGTGAACTCGGTAAGCATTTGTTGGGTGTTGGACTAACACATTAAACTAAGTCCAGTCGGTTAGGTTTGTTAAGTTGGTACCCCTTGTGATAAGGGAAGAGTGGACGTAGGACGGTTTGTCTGAACCACTATAAAATCTTGTGTGCATTTACTTGCTCTTTACTGCTTTACAATATTACACACAACTGAGCTTAAAAATGCATACATATTATGACTTAATATCAGTCTGCACCAAGCAACTGATCTGATCAGGTTGACAGCTTAGTCAGCCGATTGAAAACTGACTTGAGAATTTGATTTGATAGAACTGGTTTTTCACACGGGTATTAACTAACTTCTGTACTATCAGTTAAACTGACAGATATCAAACTGATATGCCCTCAGGCACTCAGTAAGATGGAACAACAGTCCAAACTGATTCACTTGCACTCTGATCAGGCAAACTGCAATCACACCTGATCTGCACGAAAAAGTTTTCAGAAGTCTATTCACCCCTCCCCTCTAGACTTATGCCCTCATGAAACCCGTTCGGGACCTACAAGTTGTATTAGAGCAATGGTTCTACAGACCACTAGCTTTGATTATCATCGGTTCTTGAGGAAGAACCTTTGTGGTCATTTGAACTGATCTTGAAAAAACCATTTTCAAAACTCATTCTTTTCAAAATCACTATCAGCATGGATAATACCTCTGGTATGTATCATGATTTGCCTAAATTTTCAATTGATGACTATGCAGATTGGACAATATAAATGTGCAACCATCTGGGGTCAATAGGCGGCAGAATGATGGATTTCATTGAACGAGGACCCATCATCATATATCACGACAACCCAGCTGTTGGAGGAGATCCAGATTTTACAGTTGGAAGCCTTGTCCGAAAGAGTCCTGCTCTGATGGATGCAGAAGAAAGAAAGTTGTATACACTGGATACAATAGCCAGGCATATAATCATGAAGACGGTGGATAAGATCACCAAAGAAAAGATAAAGTATCTCAAGACAGCTAAACAAATGTGGGATACGCTTGCTGAGATGTGTGAAGGAAATGATCAGATCAAAGACAGCAGATTGCAAGTTGAACTGGTGAAGTTCGAGAAGCTTAAGATGTTGCCAAATGAAACCATCAATGAGCTCGATGGGAGAATCACCATGTCAGTAAACAAGCTACGAGAACTTGGACGAGAGATGTCAGATAAAGACATCAATTACAAGATCTTGAGATCTCTCACCAAGAAATGGGACATGAAAGTCACGGTAATCAAGGATTGCCAAGACATTACCAAGATGAAGCCAAGTAGCCTGTTCCTAAATCGTAAAGCCCATGAGTTCGATCTGATCGAAAGAGGGAAAGAAGAAGAAGACGATATTGGGGAATAAGTTGCACAGATCTATTCGGGATGAATATTTAAATACAAATTTAATTCTTATAATTATTACTAGCATGAATTAATCCTATATTAATTCAAATAATAATCCAACAACAAATCATGCATATAATTAATTCACGTAAATCCTACGCATGTGGAATTCTACGAGTTTACGTGAACGTACCTCTTGGGACGACAATGGCTTTGTTTATTAGACACACCAAAAGAACTTTCCAAGTATTCCCTTAATCCTTGCTCGACTATCCGGTGGTAGGACGCTTGCGAACAATTAACAAAAGGAAAATAAATTATGTTGCACCACCTTTGTGGATTTACTAATTTTTCCAGCACATGGAATTGTACTTAGGAATGAAAGAATCATCCCCTATTTATAGAGTAGAGGTGGTCGAAAATTTTGGGGCAAAAACAATGTGGGAAAATCTTTTCTTTATCTCCAAGAAATCTTGAATATATCTCATATATTCTTTTTCCCATAATTATAATATTCCACAAAATCCCACCTACTCTTTGTTATGGATATTTTCGAAAAATATAGGTCAAGATTCCAAGATTTGGATCTTCTTGAATTTATGAGATATTCTTGTATTTCAAGAAATACATATCTTCCATAATATATTTTCAAGAAAATCAAGAAAATCTTTCTTGCCCTTTATATTTCAAAATTTCAAAAATTGCTTCATGAATAACCAAGTGGGAGATTTCTTGAATTTAATGAGATAATCTTGTATTCCAAGAATACATATCTTCATTCCATAACAAAATTCAAAGAAAATCTTTCTCCCCTTTTATCCATAAATTTCAAAAATTATGAGGAAAAATAAGCAACAATATTTATTTTATTTTAAACATCTTTTTCAGTTATTGGACTATATGTTGGGCTACTTAGGGGGCCTTTAGAAGAATTAAGATTGGACCTTCCAATGGATCTTGAATTATGAATATTGAGCCACAATATTATTCAAGCCCATAAATATTAATTAATCCCACTACATAATTAATATTGCACTATCCATCTTAACCCATATTACAGTCAATATGTCTCCCGGTTATTATTTCCCGTGTTTAAGATTATCTAGCCCATTAATTAATTCAAGCCACTGAAATAGCTTTTCGTTAATTAATATATTTTGTCCTTGGTTAAGGAACGGTTCAACATTATTATCCATACCGGAAACTAGTTCCACTTGCAAGATTTGGTATGATAAAGCTTATGAACCTCCCAAGGGGGCAAATCGAACAAGCGTACTTGCACACGATTCTCCGTATTAAATCTTAGCAATCACATGTGACCAATAATATTGCCCAAGATAAAAAGTATTGAATCTCGTTGATTCTCTACCCATGATAAGTCAAAGCAATAGTCACCAACCACACGTGATCCTATTTAAGGAACGAAGATTAAGAAATAACGAACCACTGAGGTCTAATTCTTCCTTGTTCAGTTCTGAAGAATTTGTCCTCGTGTAGGTCCTATTCAGTGCATCAGTTATGCACTAGTGTAATCTCTTGGTCAAGACAAGACAATCTGAGCCTTACACTTCAACCTTTCACGATGGATTGTTCATTTCCATCTAGGTCGCGAATGACGTACTTTTAGTTACAAAGGAATTTATTAATTTAATCTTTTGTGATCCGGTATCACTAAATTAACTACAATGTAACACGTCACGATTTATTGAACAGATTATGCAAATAAATATATGTAACATTCGATGATATTTAAAGCATCAGTGATAAACAATTTATTTCAGTAAATAAGTCCGAAATTCAGTTTTGATTATACAAAGTAAAAAGCATACTATCCAGTATAATCCCAACAATCTCCCACTTATACTCAAAAATCGCTTTTTAAGTATACTACAACATGTCTCGTGTAGTTTCTGTCGTGACATCTAATGTCACGCATACCTAACCTAATAATTTCTCCCACTTATACTCAAAGCAGTTCGGGCAAGCGGTCTTGACACCCATTCCTTCCACATGTCTCTCAAATGTATTGAGGCGGACCCTTTGTGAATGGATACGCTAGGTTGTCTTTCGACGCTATCTTTGCCACCTATATATCTCTCTTAACGATATCTCGTATAAGATGGTATTTCCTTTCAATGTGTTTTTTGGCTTTGTGGGCTCTTGGTTCCCTTGAATTTGCAAGAATTGCTCGGCATTGTCACAATAAATGATGATTCTTTGGGCAAATTCGGAACTACATCCAAGTCCACTAGGAAGTTCTTGAGCAAAAATCGCTTTTTTTGCCTCGCAGTTAGCCTAGATATTCGGCTTCCATGGTAGAATCTGCGACGCATTTTCGCTTGACGCTTCTCCATGTCCTTTGCTCCTCCCCCATGCAAAAACACACTCTTGGAGGTAGATTTTTCCGAGTCTATGTCGATTTGGATATCCGAGTCCGTGTGGCCGATGGGGATTGGATTTATCGATCGATAAATTAACATTCTATCCCTAGTTCTTTTCGGATACTTGGAATGTTTTTAATCGCCATCCAATGTTCTTTCCGGGTTACTTTGATATCTTGCCACCATGCCAACGGCAAAGCGGATATCCGGTCTCGTACCAAAGATTGCATACATAAGGCTTCCAACGGTAGAAAGCATAAGAAATGCCTCTCATGTCATCTATCTCCTTTTTTTTTTTTTGTGTCTTAGGGCACATTTTTCTTGGATAGATGGATTCCATGTCCGAAAGGTACGAAGCCTTTCTTGGAATCTTGCATCTTTGAATCATTTCAAGGCGGTGTCTATGTATGAAGCTTTGCGACAAGCCTATCATCGCTTTTCTTTGCGATCTCGAGTGATCTTGATCCCAAGGATGTGTGCGGCTTCCCTAAGTCCTTCATATCAAAACTGTTTTTGAAAGCCATGCCCTTACATCGATAACACCTTTACATCGTTCGATGATCGAATATCGTCTCACGATAGTACTAAGAATACCAATGCAATTAAAACCACGCTTTTTGTACACACAACTTTCGAACACGTTTTGATCAAAACCATAAGACTTTATAACATGATCAAAACATTGGTTCCAAGCTCTGGATGCCTGTTTGAGTCCGTAAATGGACTTCATGAGATTACAAACTAGGTGTTCTTGGCCTTTTTCAATGAAGCCTTGGGGTTGTTGCATATAGATCTCTTCATCAAGACTTAGTTAAGGAAAGGCGTCTTGACATCCATTTGCCGGATGTCAAAGTTGAGATCTTGTGACAATCGATAAGAGAATTCGGATGGACTTGAGCATGGCTACGGGCGAAAAAGTTTCCTCATAATCGATCCCTTCTTTCTGAGTATAACCTTTCGCCATGAGTCTTGCTTTGAAGGTTTCCACCTTCCCATCCGGTCCTCTTTTTCTCTTATACACCCACTTGCAACCAATGGGTTTGACCCCATTAAGTGGTCCGACTAGTTCCCACACTCTATTATGAAACATAGAACCCATTTCGGCTTTCATTGCTGTTTGCCAAGAATCTACATCCTTGTCTTGGATTGCCTCGTCATATGTCCATGGGTCTGATTCATCTTGTCCGGGAATCAAGTCCGAGGACTCTCCTATTCCCATGAATCTCTCGGGCTGTTTCACAACCCTCCCACTACGACGAGGTTCCGGTTGTGTAAGTGTGTCGTTTGGTATGTCATCTTGTACAGTTGGCATTGAGGCTAGCCCCTTTCGCTCATTTAAGGTAATCTCACTTCTGGGTCTTCTTTCGTTCATATATTCTTCTTCCAAAAATCTAAAGTGGGTGTTTATTACCACCTTTTGATCTTCGGGACCATAGAACATACACCCTTTTGTTCCCTCGGGGTATCCCACAAACAACCTTAATTCTGATCGAGGATCTAATTTTCTGGCTTCCTTGTTCAACACGTAGGCAGGACACCCCCAAATCCTCATGTGTCTCAAACTAGGCTTGCGCCCGGTCCACAATTCTTTGGGAGTTTTGGGAACCGATTTGGATGGCACCAAGTTCAGAATGTAAGCCGTTGTTTCCAAGGCATGACCCCAGAACGACTTGGGAAGATCTGCATAACTCATCATTGATCTAACCATTTCAAAAAGAGTTCTGTTTCTTCGCTCTGCATCCCCGTTTTGTTGAGAGGTTCCGGGTGCAGTTAGCTGGGATGCAATCCCTTCATCAGATAAGTAGTTCAAAAACTCATCGCTGAGGTATTCGCCTCCATGATCGGATCGTAGAGACTTGATACGTTTTTCCCTATGATTCTCTGCTTGAGCCTTAAATTCTTTGAATTTCTCAAAGGTCTCAGATTTATGCTTTATAAGGAAAAAATAACCGTACCTTGAGTAATCATCAATAAAAGTGACAAAATACTCATAACCTCCTCTTGCTTTGGTTGACATTGGACCACATACATCTGTGTGAACGATCTCTAACACTTCTTTGGCTCTATTCCCCCTGGCTCCAAATGCCCTCTTGGTCATTTTACCCTCCAAACATGATTCGCAGGTTGGAATTGGTTCAACTTGGAGAAACTTCAGTGAACCATCTTTCACCAACCTTTGGATCCTCTTTGGAATTATATGGCCCAATCTTAGATGCCATAGAAGTGTCTCGTTCACGTCTGATGAACATTTTCTTTTCTCGGAAATAGTTGATGTGTTATAGGATGCATTTCGTGAGTGGTGTGCACAGTTAATTGTATAGAGATTATTCGACAACGTTCCATGACAGATAAATTTATCAAAAAGAGAAATGGTAACAACTTTATTAAAAGTAACCGAATATCCATCAAGAAAAAGTTTAGAAACTGAAATCAAATTCTTTCTAAAACTTGGAACGTAAAGAACATCTCTTAAAATTAAAACTTTATCTTCAAAAGACAGGTGCACTTCTCCCACTGCTTCAGCTGCCACTCTCGTAGCATCGCCCAGTGTGATGAGGATCTCACTCCCACTAAGTTGTCGGGTCCGCTTGAACCCCTGTAAAGTGAAACAAACATGATCAGTGGATCCCGTATCCACCACCCATAAATGGGAGGCATACGCCGCTAAACAAGTTTCAACAACTAGTGCGTGAGAATTACCTTTCTTTCCATTCCTTTTGGGATTGGAACAGGCCGACCTCCAATGTCCTTTCTCACCGCAATTAAAACATTTTCCTTTTGGTCCTTTCTTGACACCCAAACAGCTAACTGTCTTTTTCTCACTTTTCTTAGTGATGAGTTTGCTTTGGTTCTGACCACTTTCCTTTTCTTGAGACTTGCCTTCCACTGGCCTAGATCTCGAGAAAAAACTTTTGGTCACCAATGCTTCGTCTTTCTTTCCTAAATGCTTATCTATTTTCTCCAAGGCTTCTTGTAGGATGTCCATAGTAAACATGTGATCACTCATCACAAAACTACAGTAAAACCCATCGAAGCATCTTGGAAGAGTTAGCAAAAGAAATTCGATTTGGGCCTCATCACAATACTTAGTTCCGAGATAAGCCAGTTTTTCAAAATGGTGTTTAACTCTGAGAACATGCTCCCTTACGGGTGTTCCCTCAGCCATCTTTAGCCTGACCACGTCGTCATTTTTAAACTGATTGATCATGCGGTCTTTTGTTAAAAACATTTCTTCAAGACTTTGCATATTTTCTGCAGCAGACTCAACACCTTCATGAATGTGTCTCAAATCATCATACAGTGAAGTCAAGATTACACGTTTCATGGGTTCATTGGCCTGCTCCCAAATATTATACGAATGTCTTTCCGCATTAGATGATTCATCAGTAGGCTTACGTGGCTTGGGTACATCAAGAACCCAATGATGTTCTTGTGCAGGTAGGACAAAACTCATATTCCGATTCCAAACATTATAGTTGTCACCAGTTAATTGATGTTCTTTGAGTGTATATAACTGTGGATTAAAAGGTTGCGACATGATGAAATGAAATAAACAATAATATGCATAAGCACAAATATATCACAAGATTCGATCACATGCATCATATTAAAATCTCAAAAAAAAATATGAACATGCATCAGCCAACATCTCAAAACAGTTTAAATAAGTCACGTGGGGTGGGTCATTATTTAAACACATTCAAGCAGGTTACAAACAAGAACAGTTACAAACCTTTAATATCCAGATTAATAGTTGGCTCTCACTTGACCAATATAAAATTGACAGGGACTTCGGGGAAGTATATGCATATCAATTTTATACCTAAGTAATAACTATTATTAAATACAGGATTATTATTTCGCTTTGAACGAGCCTCGTGGGGAGGGTCATCGTCGCCACTAGTAATAATCCACAATCATCCATTTGGAATTCATTCATGTGAAAGCTAACTTTTGACCGTCCCGTGGGGGGAATTTCTCCAAAAGAATTCACAAATAAATAAATCATGGAGGTCAAAATTAATTCAATTTTATTTTCCGGAATAAAATTGTCAATTAATTATTTAAACATACTTAGTAATTTTTTGAAGGTGAGATTTTTCATTGGGCAACTCTCATGCAAACACATTTAAACAAATTAAATAAAGCATAAGATAACACAATAATAAATCAAGCAAAGCAGAAAAATAAACATAGTGGGCACAAATTATCCAATTGTCATGGTTTGATTTTTCTTGGCTTGATCTTGAAGAAACACCGTCTTGAATTTCTCCCACTCGATCGTCTTGAAAAGAACTCCGTCTCGAAATGACATGCCAAGTAGCTCGTAGCCGGGATGCACGCCCACATCCGGCCGGCCCCTTGGCCGAGCGACCGCACCCATGCGCCTTGGCACAACGCGCATCGCCCAGCGCCGCTCGGCGACCCTCGGGAGGCGGCAGCGTACCAGCGTGCATCCGCGTAGCAGCTCGCTAGCCTCTTCGCTGCGAGAACTTCGGCGGCATCGCGCGTCCTTGGCGCCCGCAGCTTCACCTCACCTCCGGCCAAATTTCGCCCGCGCACGGCGCCGTCGCCTCTATCTGCCCGCCGTCGCATCGATCCTCGTCTTGGCGCTTGGCCCTCGGCCTCGCCCAAGCCGCATGGCGATATCGCGCGCGTCTGGCGTCCTGGCGTGCCTCGCCAGCACATTTGGCGACGACGCCTTACGCCCACGCGCCGGTTGGATTTTATCCTTTAATTCTCCGTCTCGCGCCCGTTCCGAGGGGGTTACAATTTATTTACAAAAAATAAATAAACCTAGATCTAGACTAGTCTATTACATTGATCAAATCAAACAAATCCTAATCTACTCGTGGATTTTCTCACGAGGTAAAATGAATCCGAACGAATCGAATTAAAAACCACAATTTATATGCATGCATAAATAAACACATTAAATTCCATGAAAATTGGATACCTGCAAAAAAGATCTAGCAATTCCACCATCCAATTTCAAATTTAATGACAACGAATTAAATTACAATTTAAAAATTGAGGCAAAACCGTGGCTCGATACCCGGTTGTTGGGGAATAAGTTGCACAGATCTATTCGGGATGAATATTTAAATACAAATTTAATTCTTATAATTATTACTAGCATGAATTAATCCTATATTAATTCAAATAATAATCCAACAACAAATCATGCATATAATTAATTCACGTAAATCCTACGCATGCGGAATTCAACGAGTTTACGTGAACGTACCGCTTGGGACGGCAATGGCTTTGTTTATTAGACACACCAAAAGAACTTCCCAAGTATTCCCTTAATCCTTGCTCGACTATCCGGTGGTATGACGCTTGCGAACAATTAACAAAAGGAAAATAAATTATGTTGCACCACCTTTGTGGATTTACTAATTTTTCCAGCACATGGAATTGTACTTGTGAATGAAATAATCATCCCCTATTTATAGAGTAGAGGTGGTCGAAAATTTTGGGGCAAAAACAATATGGGAAAATCTTTTCTTGATCTCCAAGAAATCTTGAATATATCTCCTATATTCTTTTTCTCATAATTATAATATTCCACAAAATCCCACCTACTCCTTGTTATGGATATTTTCGAAAAATATAGGTCAAGATTCCAAGATTTGGATCTTCTTAAATTTATGAGATATTCTTGTATTTCAAGAAATACATATCTTCCATAATATCTTTTCAAGAAAATCTTTCTTACCCTTTATATTTCAAAATTTTGAAAATTGCTTCATGAATAACCAAGTGTGAGATTTCTTGAATTTAATGAGATAATCTTGTATTCCAAGAATACATATCTTCATTCCATAACAAAATTCAAAGAAAATCTTTCTCCCCTTTTATCCATAAATTTCGAAAATTATGAGGAAAAATAAGCAACAATATTTATTTTATTTTAAACACATTTTTCAGTTATTGGACTATATGTTGGGCTACTTAGGGGGCCTTTGGGAGAATTAAGATTGGACCTTCCAATGGATCTTGAATTATCAATATTGAGCCACAATATTATTCAAGCACATAAATATTAATTAATCCCACTACATAATTAATATTGTACTATCCATCTTAACCCATATTACAGTCAATATGGCTCTCGGTTATTATTTCCCGTGTTTAAGATTATCTAGCCCATTAATTAATTCAAGCCACTGAAATAGCTTTCCGTTAATTAATATCTTTTGTCCTTGGTTAAGGAACGGTTCAACATTATTATCCATACCGGAAACTAATTCCAATTGCAAGATTTGGTATGATAAAGCTTATGAACCTCCCAAGGGGGCAAATCGAACAAGCGTACTTGCACACGATTCTCCGTATTAAATCTTAGCAATCACATGTGACCAATAATATTGCCCAAGATAAAAAGTATTGAATCTCGTTGATTCTCTACCCATGATAAGTCAAAGCAATAGTCACAAACCACACATGATCCTATTTAAGGAACGAAGATTAAGAAATAACGAACCACTGAGGTCTAATTCTTTCTTGTTCAGTTCTGAAGAATTTGTCCTCCTGTAGGTCCTATTCAGTGCATCAGTCATGCACTAGTGTAATCTCTTGGTCAAGACAAGCCAATCTGAGCCTTACACTTCAACCTTTCACGATGGATTGTTCATTTCCATCTAGGTCGTGAATAGCGTACTTTTTAGTTACAAGGGGATATGTTAATTTAATCTTACGTGATCTGTTATCACTAAATTAACTACAATGTAACACGTACGATTATTGAACAGTTATGCAGTAAATATATGTAACATTCGATGATATTTAAAGCATCAGTGATAAACAATTTATTTCAGTAAATAAGTCCGAAATTCAGTTTTGATTATACAAAGTAAAAAGCATACTTTTCAAGTATAATCCCAAAGACGAACGAAGTCGCTTCTTTGAAAGCCACAACCTCCACATCAAAATCGGCCAGATTCAAAGCAACAAAACAGCAGATCAAAGGCCATCGAACCGTTGGAAACATAATAAGCCAAAGTCAACAGATCTTTTATTTACCAGAAACTTGAAAGATCTAACATTCAACTTGGTAAGTATCGCATTTTACAAGGATTATCAAGACAAAGAGAGGAAGAAAAGCGAGGGAGGCGGTGACGGATCTCCGTGAAAGGACCAGATCTGATGACCGAAGGGATCACAGAGAAGATAAGAAAAGAGATGATCGATCAGATGAGAGAAGAGACAACAGATCTGAGAGAAGAAGTCCAGATTACTATCAGAAAGAAAAGTCACCTGGCAGATCCTACAGACGAAGTGATTCACCTGGCAGAGGAAGTTCCGTGGATCGTGGATCATGCTTCAATCTGGAGAAACCAGTCACTACAAATACCGAACGCCTGGACGACTCCAAGAGAAAGAGAAGATAAAAGCGGAATGAAAAAAGAGCAAAGTTATAGAGACGTAAAAGCCATGGTTGCTGATACATCAGGAATTGATGATTCCTATCTGCCTTCTGAGGATTCTGGCTACTCTTTAGTAGAGGACTTCTGTCTGATAAGCAATGCTGATGATTTCTTCGACCATGAAGATCTGATATTCTCTTCAGATGATGATGAAATCTGTCTGATGGCTAAGGAGGAAGACCAATCTGAGGTAACTTCCAAACCTTCGCTTTTTTCAATTTCCACACCGGTATATAATTAGCACACTTCTTTGGAGAGATTGACTTTCATTTCTATTCTCGAGCAATTGCTTGATGATCTCTCTAACGCAGTAGACACTTATACAATAGTGGAAGTTGAAAACGATAAGCTAAGGATAAAAAATAATCACTTTGTTAAAGAGAACTCTTTGTTAGTAAAGCGGTTAACCGAAATCGGTGAAATTGCTCGAAGATAAATCAAGAACCAAAAGTTCTGAAGGTTAAATCTTCTGATCAGGAGAAGCAGATTAAAGAACAACTAGCAATCAACAAACAGCAAGATGATGATTTCAAAATCCTACAAGCTAAGTTTGATGAACTCTTCCGACTACATGAGAGTCTAAAATCTCTTGAGGATAGTTTTGAAGAAAATAGAGGTTTTTCACGAAATCTTCAAAAACTGTTCAAGATATGAACACCTATTTTCGAACGCCGACTAACAAGAAGGGAATTGGGTATGATAACCCTTCTACATCCTCAAAAGCCCTGTTTGGTTCACTTCAAAAGGGTGTAATCAAACGAGTCTCTAACAAAGATACACAAAAAGTAAAACATGTATCTGATAAGGGAAAGAGACCTGCTGAGCAAGTAAGGCAAGTACCTAATCAGAAAGGAAACAGAAATGGACCCCAACTGATTAAGCATCAGTCGAGGAATCAACAGAAGAACCCAGTTCTTCTGAAGAGACCTCAACCTGATCAGCAGATTAGGTATCAGAAGAGACAACCAGTCAAAAGGAAATCTAATCTGAAACTCAATTAGGGTCAGCTACTTAACAAGCAAGCTAAAGGTAAACTGCAAAGACCATTTATGCCAAAAGGATATGAATATTTTAATGGTAGCAGTCGTACCTACCCTTACAATCAGAGACCTAGGGCTACTGCACCTGAGCCACACTGGGTTAAAAGAAGACAAAACGTAAAGAAAAATCCCAAGTCTTCTGATTCACTCAAGGCTCGCACGAATAATCATACCAATCAAAATGCATATAAATAGACGTATGATTATATTGATGTTTATGGGAGACAAATTAGGCCTTCTGATCTATCTGATTACAATAGAAGTGCCCTGTTTGTGTGGATCCCTAAATCCACCACTAACCCCTCAGGACCCAATCCTAAAGGGGTACCTAAAACCTGATTTGATTGCAGGTTCGCGTGGGATTGGCCAACAAAGGAGGTGTTCAAGGAACTATCTGGTACATCGATAGTGGATGCTCAAGGCACATGACTGGAAGCAAACATCTCCTTAGCTCTTACAAAGAACAAGAAGGCCCACGTGTACTCTTCGGTGATGATAACTTTGGTTTTACCAAAGGATTCGGAACCTTAGAGAATGATGATGTACAAGTTACTAGAGTCTCGTATGTCGAAGGTTTAAAGCATAACCTGTTATCAGTATCACAATTCTGCGACAACAGATTCAGTGTTGAATTCTTGAGTGATTAGTGTACGATAAGGAATCGAGCTACTCAACAAATCTTGCTAACTGGTTCAAGGAAAGGCACAATTTATACAGTAGATTGGAACAGTTGTCCAAGAAATGCATGCCTGATTGTTAAGAGTTCCAAAAGTAACAATTGGCTCTGGCACAAAAGAATGAGTCATCTGAACTTTAAGACTCTTAACAAGATAGCTAGGATGTCTTTGGTTGAGGGACTTCCGAATGAGGTATTCTTAAAGGATCAGACATGTGTCGCATGTCAGAAGGGAAAACAGGTTAAAGCCTCATTCAAGGGAATACTTGGACCTGCATCCAGTAGAGTATTGCAACTGCTCCATATGGACTTATTTGGACTAGTTACACCAGTCAGTCTCAGCGGACGCAAATATACTCTGGTAATCGTGGATGATTATTCCAAGTTTACCTGGGTTGTATTCTTACATAAGAAGAATGAGACAACAACAAAGATACCGAGTCTTTCAAGAAACTACAAAAGCGAAAAAGGGTGTCAAGATAGTAAAAATCGGATCGGATAAAGGTCATGAAATTTACGAACTCTTTTATTCTTGATTTTTTTTTGAGTTTGAAGTTTGGTATCTGACATGAGGCGTCATTTGCAAGAACGCCACAACAAAATGGAGTAGCGAGAATGGAGAAAGCAGAACTCTCAAGGAAGTTGCTCGCACTATACTTGTTTGAACATACGACACCAAGCCGTTTAAAGGCGTAAGCCATCAATCTTGCATGTCACACTCGAGTAATGGATGTTCTCGACTAAGGCTCACTACAAAACACCCTATGAACTGTGGAAGGGCGAGAAAACCTCGTGTTTCTTACTTTTCATGTTTTTTGGGTGCAAGTGTTTCATACACAACAATGGGGGAAGAGTCGGTTGAAGACTTTTGAGGCCAAGTCGGATGAGGGTATATTCTTAGGATATTCCTCATCCAAAAGGCTTTTCGGGGTTTACAACAAGCGAACCCTAGTTGTGGAAGAAACACCCATATGGTCTTTGATGAGACATCTTACGAACAAGAGAAAGTCTGCCTCGAGAACAAGCGTTGCGGATCAACTAGTACGTCACGCGAGAAAATGGATCGGCTAAGTATCAGGAGGAAAAAGAATCTGAACACGTAACAGTGTATATCCCAGAACTTGATCTTGTTGATTCACCAGGTCAATTAGATCCTAAGGTATGCACTGGCTGTCGTGAAGAAGGCATGCAGGAAAGAGGCGATATCAAGCCCGAACCATACGGTTCAGGGGGAACTCCTGAAGTTCCTACGGACAGACATCAGCACATGATGAGTCCAACATCAGCTGAGACATGTCCATATCAAGTGGATCATAATTCCGCACCACTCCCAATCACTAGTAATGAACTACTATCAGATGAGGATGATGTTCTCCAAATAGATGCAAATCAGAAAAGAAGGACCTGGATAACTAGTCATCCAACTAATCTGATTATCGGAGACCCATCTGATAGAGTCAAAACTAGACATCAGATTGGTGAAAGTGCCATGTATTGTTGTTATCTGTCTTTGAAGGAACCAACTGAAGTAGAGGAAGCTCTACAAGATGCAAGCTGGATTCTAGCCATGCAAGAAGAACTTGAACAATTTGAGAGGAATCAAGTTTGGAAACTGGTGGACAGACCAACTCATCAGGACGTGATTGGCACAAAGTGGTTACTCAAGAACAAGAGAGATGAGAATAATTTCATAACCAGAAATAAGGCAAGACTTGTTGCTAAGGGGTATTCACAATCAGAAGAAATTGATTATGACCTTTGCACCAGTCGCTCGCCTAGAAGCCATTCGGCTGTTTTTGGCATATGCTGCCCATAGAGGGTTCATTGTGTATCAGATGGATGTAAAGAGTGCATTCTTAAACGGGGTACTAGCAGAGGAAGTTTATGTTGAACAACCTCCAGGCTTTGAAAAAGGCAACCAGGTGTACCGTTTAAGAAAAGCTCTTTATGGCCTGAAACAAGCTCCTCGAGCTTGGTATAATACATTCTCTCAGTTCTTGATAGACAGCGATTTCACTAAAGGAATAGTGGACAGAACCTTATTCAGAATAGAAGATGGAGAAGATATTCTGATGGTTCAGATTTACGTGGACGACATCATCTTCGGATCTCCCAACAAGAAGCTATGTGAGAAGTTCAGCGAGTTGATGCAAGGGAAGTTTGAGATGTCCATGATGGGTCAGATGAATTACTTTCTGGGTTTACAGGTTAAGCAAAGTACAGAAGGGATATTCATCTGCCATGCGAAGTACACTAGGAATTTATTGGCTAAGTTTGGAGTTCAAAACTGTAAGGAAGCCAGAATTCCCATGATGATTGGATTCAAGATGGATTCAGATGAGGATGGTCAGAATATTAATCAGAAAGAGTATAGGGCTCTCATTAGATCGTTACTATACCTGACTGCCAGCAGACTAGATATCACTTTTGCAGTAGGTGTATCTGCCATATTTCAGGCAAATCCAATGCAAAGCCACCTGGAAGCAGCTAAGCGGATTCTTAAGTATCTGAAGGGGACGGTAAACCTTGGTTTATTTTACCCATCAGATGATAATCTAGAACTTAGTGGGTATTCTGATTATGATTACAGAGGTTGCAGAATCGACAGGAAGTCAACCTCAGGTACATGTCAGTTTCTGGGAAATAAACTAATCTCTTGGTTTTCGAAGAAGCAGACATCAGTTGCGACATCTACTACTGAAGCAGAATATATGGCTGCAGGAAGCTGTTGTTCCCAACTGCTCTGGCTAAGTCAGCAGCTGAGGGATTACAACATCGTAGCTAAGAACGTACCTATATTCTGTGACAGTAATAGTGCTATTGCAATCACTCAGAATCATGTTCTACATACAAGATGCAAGCATGTGGATGTCAGACACCATTTTATCAGAGATCATGTTGAAAAGAAGAATATCATAATGGAAAAGATCCATACTGATAAGCAAAAAGCTGATATTTTAACTAAGCCGCTAGCTGAGATCAGATTCAGAGAATTATGCAATGAGCTAGGGCTTCTGGATCTTGGAGAAAAAGCACCAGAAATGTTTGGTGGACTGGTCTCCAGAACCAGTTGGTTAAGAGACTAACCAGGTTAAGAGGAATCAGTTGAGTTAGGAATCTCAACTGATCAGACGATCAGACAAGGAGCCGATCTGAAGATCACACAAGGAACTGATCATTTTAAGATATATCAGATTAAGGGGGAACTGATCAGATTGGAAGGTTATACTTTATAAGTTGATTAAGCTACGGTCAACAAGCAAGTTGTATAAGTTTGAGGCTACAAATCGCATAAGTCAGTAGAGGCAACACAACAATGAATTAACAGAACTTTTCATTGATAAGGACCCGGAGGTCAAATTTACATTACAAGTTACAAGTACAAAGGGACCCGGAGGTCAGTACATAAACCATAAATCATAAACCCTAAGCCTAACCTTAGAAATGGAAGGGGAGAAAGGCTTTAAAGATTTTAGAGCCTGATGCTCTCATTCTCCCCCGATCCTAAAAGGGGCGTGAGAGACCTTAAGGAAATCCTGAGCCACCCTCAGAGCTTCGGAGTGAGGAGCGAGAGCGGCCTTGAAGGATTTCTATGTCAGGTGCCCCTAGACCTGAAATCAATGGGCTCTCCAGCTGTTAAATGGGACACAAGTGCCAAAGAGTTGGTCAAAAAGACCATAAGGCAACAAGTGTCGCATGCAAATATTGAGTTTGATATACGAAGATCAGCTATTGTCTGATCAAGACCGTATACCAAACCCATATTTTGTATCAAACTGAGTCTGTTGATGTTAATTCTGTCATCTCGATAGGCACACAAGGTGCATACGGTTAGGAGAAGTGCCTTCTCATTTGCTATAGCAGATCCGCCGCCTCGGTGGTAGAGAAGTTTGGCAATAATTGTATGTGTAATCTTTGAAGACGACGAAAGCAGTAATAAGGGACACACGTGGTTGATTTGAGAAGCTGAAATCATTGGAAAAGGGTTAAAGGCTTTTGCCGGGAGTTTCACCGGAAATAAGGGATTCATCGGAAAACATGGAGTATAAGCTAAAGAAGATGAATGGTTTATGTTGTGTTGTTTGCCTAACACCCCAGGCCAATTTATAGGAGAAAAATAGGGGTATAAATGCAAATTTATTTTCTCAAAAGACCTTAAGAGAAATTTGCATCGACAACGCGTAAGGAACACGCGGCTGATGGTTGGATGAGTTGACGGTGTGAGTAATCACAGCGTATCTATACCATTATTACGGAATGTCAAATCGCGCCGATTTGGTAATCGAGGTGACTTCTTGACTCCCCGAAGTAAATGTTTTGGCGGGAATATGACTTAAATGCCTAGGAAACGAGGCCTGAATAAAAGAAGACTGAAGGATGAAGAGGATCAGATAAGAGAATCAGATAAGTGGATCAGATAAGTAATGAAGTGGATCAAACAGGAATCTGATCAGATGAGTGGAATATTGTTGGGAAATGCTAAGGTATAGACTACCATCAGTAAGGTCAACAAGTAATCAAGCCAACCAGATCAGATCACAGTGGTAACTAGTTGATTACAATATCAATCAGTCAGATACGTTTCTTATTTATCCCTTTCTGAACATCTTATATGCATTATTTAAATAAATTGGTTTTCACTCTGTTTTCTTAACTTTATGACGCATGCACTGCAAAACATTTAATGCGGACATGGGAATGTGTATTTAATGCGTTTTATTACGAATTTTCGAGTCCAAAATACGAGAAGACTACTTTTCTCAACCGTGCGATTAAAACACTTTTCGGCCGACTAATCTCAGCGACTGATTTCAAAACACGGACACTTGAGTACCTTTGGAAAGTTGTGCAAAAAGGTTTCCCTCGCATACTATAAATCCAAATCTCTCTCAGAAAACCTCTTTCCACTACTTCGTCTTCTCATATTCTTAAAAGATCAAAATTTTAAAATCTTCAGAAATTTACTTTCCAAAATCAATTGATTCTATTTTCATGTTTTCTCAATCCTTCGAATCAATTTCTGGTAATATTTCTTTTAAGTACTGCATGATTTCAATCATAGTGATTATTAGGTTTGCAAGTCGTGCTGCTATGTGTTTCTGTAATTTATATATGCATCGATCTATATGCTTACTTGCTTAATTGATGCTAAGATTGCTGGTTTGACTGAGATTATTTAAATAATTTACTCAAACTAACATCAATTTGCATATCATACAGAAATGGCATATCTTGTTACACGACAGGGCCAAGGGAAAAAGTTCTGCAACTTCGCATCAATGAAGAAAGATATCATCGATGAGAAATATGTAGTATTCTCAATCACCTCAGATCCTGAATCGCTGGAAATTCTGGAGTGCTTGCGAGCGTGTGGTCTTGAACAATATTGCTATAGACATCAGAACATAGTCCACACCCATGAAGCCCTAGAATTTCTGTACAATCTACAAAAGGACGAGGACATTGATGTTGGCCTGATTTCTTCCGTTTGAGGATTGGAAGTACGAGTGTCGAATGATGACCTTCAGAGGATCTTCGATCTCACTCGAGGAAGCATCAACCCAGAAACCTACACAACTGATGTAGGAGAAAAGGACTTTCTTGAAGCCGAACTGTTGAGACCAGCGAACAAGGAGAATACAACGAATGTCAAAGCTTCCTACCTGAAGAGGAAATATCGCCTTCTCCTTGAGATCGTTCAGAAGGTGATTATGTGCTCAACTTACAGTCTTGATGTTGTCGCTTCTTATAAGATCAGTGTCATGACTGCAATCATCAAGAAGGCTTCAGTTATGGATTGGTTGGGTATGTTCAAGGCAAGACTGCGGAAAGACTCGGGGAAGTTCGATCTGAACCAGAGGAATGAAGTGTGCTTATCTTCCAAGTGCTCTTTCATGCACAAAATCTCAATCATTCTGTCAGACAAGCTGCCAAAGAAATATGAATGGAATGAGAATGGTGCGAAGATGTATCAAGCAAAGCACAAGGCCATCTTGGGCAAGGATGAGCCTCTGCCTGGTCAATCTGATGAGGATCCTACTCCTTATGTGCCCAAACCAAAAGGAGAAAAGAAGGGAAAAGAAAGGGAAACTGCATCTTCAGAAGCGCAGGGAACGGCCATTCCAGAGAAGAGGTTGAAGAGGGAGGATCTGGCCAAGAAACCAGATGCTCAACGAAAACGTCAGAAGAGAGTTACTTCTCCTCTGAATACTGCTCCTAGTTCTGCTCAGCAAGTTCGTAGAATGGAGGATCTGATTCAGGTTGAATCAGAAGTGAGGATAGCAGTCAGTTCTGAGCACACTGCCAGTGAAGTAAGGGACGAGCAGATGATCGAAGAAGAAGGAGAGAAAGCTGTCAGAGGAACTGAAGTGGAGAACTCTGAGGAAGAATCACCATCTGATTCTCTGCCTCTCACCAAGATCTTCCAGAAAGAAAGATCGCCTACGCCTCACCAGTCAGATCACCCAGATCTCCAACCATTGAAACTGTTTAGGAAACTGAACCCCCTCAACAAGTGGAAAACGAACCTGAACCACAAATATCCCCATCTCACTCTCAATATCCAAACAAGATACCAGAACCTGAGAGATCTGACAAGCATGTGTCCATCTCTCATAATCCTTTCAATACCAGAACCGTGCTTGCTTCACCTGATTCAGAAAGCCCCATCATAAGGATAATGAAGCAACAAATCAAGGAGTATCTGCTGGACCTGTGCCCAGAATTGGATCAACATCCTGGCATCCAGCAACAGATAGAAGATATTGTGTTCTGGAGGGATATCAGATTGAAAAGCATCGAGGAGTTTCTGATCCTCATGACAACTGTGGGATCTGATTTCTTTGTAAACTTGGAGATGAAGTGCTTGAACAATGCTGGGATTGATAGCGCCGTTGAATTGGCCTCTGAGGATAACATCAGATGGTTGATTCATGAAAGGTTCAGGATTGCTGATAATAGAGAGAAGACTGTTCAACCTCCTACAAATCTTGAGGGAGCTGCCGATGAACCAAGAATGGGTGCTGCAGATGAGATCCGACTTGGTAAGGCTTCAACATCTGACCAGACTGCTATGCTGAGCTCCGATACCCTAGATCTTTATACTGAGAAGATTCAGGATGGGGTCAAGGCTGCTATTGAAGACAAATTCACAGCTCTCACAGCAGATCTGATGAAGCGGTTTGAAGAAGAGCAAACAAAACTGGTTGACAGAGAAAGGAGTCTCACAGCTGGGATGCACAATGCCATCCTTTCTGATGTAATGCAACTAGTAAATCCTCTTGCCGAGAAGCTCACTCTCCAGTTTGATAAACTCAAAGTTCAGACAGACGTGCTCAATGAGACACAGGTGCTACTGGAAAGTGTCTGGGCATCCCTGGAGAAGACTGACAACCACATGGATAGGGGTTGGAAGCACTTTGCAGCTTCTACAGAACGAGCAAGAAAGGACATCGAATTTGCTCTCAGACGCTTTTTAACTCCTGCACCTTATGCCACCGCTCAGATCACTCCTCTTGCTGTTGAGGAACTCAGAGAGGAGATCACACGACAGTTTATTGCTCTGAATCGCAGGCTGTCCAACCTCTTTGATGAAACCAAAAAGGGGGAAGGACAAGAGAAAGAATAAAAACAGACACAGTTGGTAACTATTGCATCTCTACCAGAACCACTGTATCTGACTTGCCTGAAGTCACTCCATCTGCTGATCTTGTTGCTGAAATAAAAGAAACTATGGAGCAATATAGCAAAGAGATCACTGAGCAGAAGATTGCTCTTTCAGATGTTATTGCCAGAGTCGATAAGATTGAAGACTTCTCTTCGTCTGTACAGAAAAGAATGGAAATTGATGATCTGGCCAAGAGTCTTGAACTCGCTAAGAAATTAGCAGAAGAAGATGAACGAGATGAACCTGAGCAGACTCTGAAGAGAAAGAAAGGCAAAGGCAAGATGGTGAAAGCTACTGATGAAGTTCAGAGACAAGGGCAATTATTCTCTACCAAAAGTCAGATGTCTCCTGAACAAATTCAAGAGCAAACCAGACAGAGAATAAGAGAGGCTGCCACCAAGAAGCAGAAGTTAGCAGAGGCTAAGGGACTAAACATCGCATACATCCGAAGGAAGAGAAAGAATGAAGCTGCAGCAGAGGAGATTGCTTGGGAAGAGAATGCCTTTCCGGCACCTGTTAAAGACATCCTTTGTGCCCGGCTAGATCTGCTTCCTGAATGGGAGCAGATCAGAGCAGAATGGTTGTGTGACGTATACATCCTGGAGATGATTCCGATTCATCAAGACCAGACAGAAAATGATGATGAATTTCGGAACTGGTTAGAAACGAAGTACCCAGACTTCTACCAGACGGTGATGAAGGAAGGGGAAATCATGTCACTGATACATGAAGCTCCTCCCTTTGAACAACTCCTTCCACCTTTGCGTCCAGACAACAAGCTCGATGCTGTCAAATTCATTGATGCTTACTATGGATTTGCTGACAAAGGAGGAATCCATAGAAGAGAAGATCTGGACAAGCTGATGCAAAGGATGTACAAGATGTTTGGTATCCCCAAAGAACTTCAAAGGTTCAAGTACACCTGAGGAAGACAACTTGGAAGCAGATGATAGGTACGTTTCTATGTACTCTGTAATGCACACACCTATCTGAATGAAATATTCTATCTCTCTGGTTCTAAGACAACAACTCATTGTCTTCTGAAGAAAGTATTGTTTTACATTATCTGCATTTCTACTCATGTTATTTGTTTTTCTGATTAAGAGTTTTGGTTCCATCAAAAATGGAGAAATTGTTGGGAAATTTGTATTTAGTTTTGATGGAAGTTCCAAAACAGGTTGTAATAGGACCAGTCAGATCTGTTAGCTGACTGGTGACTTAGAATCAGATTAAGATGACCAGCTGAAATGTATAGATAGCTGATGTAAAAGATAGGTCACATATTGAGGGGGAACTCAATATGTATAGGTCAGGTCAAATTATCAGATGACCAGATAAGGTCAGATGATCAGAAGACTAAGACGAGTCAGAAGACAAGAAGTCAGATGATCAGGTGAAGACAGAAGACACTGAGACTCGGATAAACTCAAGACTCGGATAAACCCGAAGTCTCGATAAGCCTCAAGACTCAGAAGAAACACAAGACTCAAGATGATGAAGACACCGAGGCTCTCGAGTAAACTCAAGATCGAAGACTACCAAAAGACCAGAAGACCTACATCGGTACCGAAGTTTGCAAAACCGTGCTAAGACAATCTGCATCAGAAGACTCTATCAGGTAGACTGATCACTTATCTGATCAGGTCAGCTCACACCTGGCGTCAACCAAAATGGTACACCAGACAAGACGAATATTCTACAAAAGGAATATCAATCGTCAAATGGACAAATACTGAAGTGTGGTCTCGCAAAGCCAAAGAGAAAGCGACACGTGTACAAAAAGAGCTGACAATGCGGGATTCGACGCTGTGGATATAAACGACGCTAATCATGCCTACGGCCACACCGATATTCGGAGCACGTCACATCATATCCTACAACCTACCTAATATAGCCCGAAATTCAAATTGCTCTCCAATGGCTCTTTGATTTCGTGGTCTATAAAATGGGATTGCTCTTCAAAATTGAAGAACACACCGAATCGAGCAGACTGAAAAAGAAGCAAAAACTATAGCAGAATTTCCGCTCGAAGAACACCGAATTTGAAGATTATTCTTAAGTGTTCATCCCATTGTTCTTAGCATAGAAATCTCATCCTCTAGCATTTGGCTACATAAACACTAGGATAGATTTCCAGTTGGAACCATAACAAATCTTTACCCAAACTCAAGTTAGGTTAAGTTTGTTTTTGCAGGATTTCAGACTAGGGATTCTAGTTTCTGATTTCTGGGATCGGTTGAGTGTGAACTCGATAAACATCTGTTGGGTGTTGGACTAACACATTAAACTAAGTCCAGTCGGTTAGGTTGGTTAAGTTGGTACCCCTTGTGATAAGGGAAGAGTGGACGTAGGACAGTTTGTCTGAACCACTATAAAAATCTTGTGTGCATTTACTTGTTCTTTACTGCTTTACACTATTACACACAACTGAGCTTAAAACTGCATACATATTCTGAGTTAATATCAGTCTGCACCAAGCAACTAATCTGATCAGGTTGACAGCTTAGTCAGCCGATTGAAAACTGACTTGAGAATCTGATTTGATAAAATTGGTTTTTCACACGGGTATTAACTAGCTTCCGCACTATCAGTTAAACTTACAAATATCAAACTGATCTGCCCTCAGGCACTCAGTAAGATTGAACATCAATCCAAACTGATTCACTTGCACTCTGATCATGCAAACTGCAATCACACCTACAGAGAGGATAAATTATTCCGTACTGACTTATGGGATGAAGAATTAGATCTCAGTGGTTATTGGTTTCTTAACCTCTGTCACTTAAATAGGATTGTGTGTAATTAGTATTTATTGCTTTGATCTGTGTTGGGTTTAGAGTCAGAGAGTGATTCTATACTTTGCATTTTGGGCGATATTATTAATTACATGACAATTGCTAAGATTTAATACAGAGCAACGTGTGCAATGAATGTCTTGTCTGATTTGTCCCCTTGGTGGGCTCAGAAATTTTATCATATCAAATCTTACAAGTGGAATTAAGTTTCCGGTATGGATAATAATGTTGAGTTGTGTTACTCCAAGGTAAAAAATATTAATTAATATAAAGTCTTTCAGTGACTTAATTAATTAATGGACTAAGTAATTTTAAACACGAAAAATAATAAACGGGATTCATATTGTCGTAATATGGATTAAGATGATAGTGCAATATTAATTTTATAGTGGAGTAAATTAATATTAATGGGCTGAATAATATTGTGGCTCAATATTAAGAAATTCAGAGTCCATTGGAGGTTCAATATTAATTCTCCCAAAGGCTCTCAAATAGTCCAATATAAGTTCAATTAATGGAAAGGAGAAAAAAATATTATTGACTTATTTTTCTTGTAATTTTCGAAAATCATGGGACAAGAAGGAGGGATTTTTTTTTTCTTGAAAAGATTTTATGGAAAAAGATAAGTATTCTTGGAATACAATATTATCCCATAAATTCAAGAAATAAAATCTTTGTCTTCTTGTACATTGATATTTTCGAAATTTATGTAGATAAGGGAAGAAAAGATTTTTTGTGATTATTATGAAAATAGAATATATGAGATATATTCAAGATTGTATCTTGTGAAGATACAAAGAAATTTCTCATAACCCTAATTAGGGCTCAATTTTTTGCGCACTTCCTTATTTATAAATAGGGGATGAATTTTTCATCCCAAACACAATTCCAGTCTTGAAAAAATTAGAAATCCGCAAAGGTGGTGCAATATATTTTTCAGTTTTCTCCTTTGTTAAAATTGTTCGTGAGAATCCTCCAACCGGATTACGAGCAAGGACGTGGGACATATTTGAGAAGGTGTTTAGGCGAGAAGGTGTTTGGGTTGATCCATCTACTCAACGGTTGTCACTCCAAGAGATATGTTTCGTGTAACTCCTAGATTCCGCATGTATAGGATTTACGTAAGATTAATTGTACGCATGATGTTGTTGGCTTTTAATTGTTATTTGAATTAATATAAGATTAATTATGCTAGTAATAATTAAAATAATTTAACTATGTATTTAATTGCAACTCGAATAGATTCGGGTACCCTATTCCCCAAAAGGACCGGGTCGGGTTGGGTCCAGGTCTTGTTTGAATGTTGGAAAATATGGTGGGATTGAGATGAGATTAAGGATGAAGGGTAGAATAGTCACAAAAATGACATAATTGTGAGTTGAAAAAGTTTTAGGACAAAAAAGAGAAATACAAGTTCAAAATGGACATTTTTGCCTATTTTCTCAAAAAAAAAAAAAAAATAGCTTTACATATGTGCTACTGCATATATAGTGTTGAAAAATAGCAACATAGTGGAGGCTATATTATAAAGTAAAACTCCAGCATGAGGATTGTTGTAGTTGCTCTTATGCTTGCTCAAAATATTCGTATGCGCTATATAAAAGAATTGCATTGCATTAATTTTTTTTTCTCAAAGCAAGTAAAAATTGTATTGCTTAACTATAAGAAGAGAAGTTATAAAGTAGATCATCTACAGTAACAACAGTAGACTTTAACCAAATATGAGGGCTCGTAAAAGACATGGTTGCCTTACCTAAATGATGACCCAAAACGTTGACATCAACCCACTCAAATTAATTGTTATCAGCCCACCCTAATTATAAATTCAACTAAACTCATTAATATTTCTCTATTTCTGTAGAAATATTAGCAAACAACTATAGGTCATCCACTTTTAATTAATTTTTTATTTTATTTTAAAAAATTGGGATACTATATTCTTGATTTTTTTTTAACACTCATACTCAATTTTCAAGGTCAATCAAGTAAATTTTTTTATACAATGTAGATATATTCTTAATTGTTCATTGATTTTTGTGCTTTGAAGTCTTTTCGGGTACAATTAATTCAATAAACATTGAAAATATTTTATTTTATTTAAAATTATTGGTCTAAATTTTTTTCTTTCTAGTCCACCCCTTATAAATTCTTGGATCCGCCACTACTTGCATCATAATCCGATGTGAGACGTTTGTTAAAATTTATGAGTCACCAGAGAGCCCTTTTGACTGACTTGCCAAAAACTAGATTAATGCCCTTGCATCGTGATACCAATATGATGCACAGCCATAGAGTCTTACCTTACCCTTGCCTCAACTTCATTGTCAAGAAAGGAGATTTGCTCTGACCCTTTCATCCAAAAACAATCTTGCATCAATTTAGCCAAAGACTAGATTAGTGCAGCTACATCCAATTCACTCCCTTGTATAATAACCCACAAATTATAGGAAGGAATTTACAACAATTTTTGTATATTTAAGGGTCTAACTAATTAGTTGGAGGTATTAAATATGGAGAGGTTGATAATGGAAAGTATCATTCCTAAGAAACAACTTGACCAGGTAGTGGGCTCCAAAACAATAACCATTTTCCATTCAAATTTATTACTCACATGCTATCTCCTCAATAATAACACACGCCAATCAAATCAATTGATGACATACTGCATTAAACTCATTGCCAATGCATTAAATTTAAATAATTTTAACCATCTTATACTAATCTATCTATATGATTAAAGTGATAACTTGTTGGATAAATTACTTTAGGAAAAAAAAATTAGGTGAAAATTGAATACATAACGATCACGGATCAGGTATTACTTACTTTTTTCTCACGCAGTAATTTTTAGACAAATGTATCATGCATTCGTATTGCGTCTTAGAAAATATGTATACTAAAAATTGCATAATTATTAATATGAAAAAAATATTAATATAAAAAAATAATTGCACAATTCAGTGTAAATAAATTGAATTCCATAATACGCACAAAGGAATATTAACATAAATAAATAACAAACTCATTTGAAATTTCATATAGATAAAATTATTATACCACATAAATTAAAATAGAACCATATAGTAGTAAGCAAGTTCACATACATATAATTATATCACCATAATAAGTACTCCCACATTAAACCTCCTTCACCACCGCCGCCGCCGCCGCCACCACCTTCTCCTTGACTTCCTCCTCCTTCGCCTCCTCCGCTTTCACCTCCTCCACCACCGCCGCCGCCGCCGCGGCCGGCTTCACCTCCTCCTCGATCTGAAACGCATCGACCGGAAAAGTGCGGGACATCCCGGTCGGAGTTTTGAAATGGATCTTACCGGAGGGCGGATCATCGACGTAGATCTCGGTGAGCGTGAGCCAGATTAGGAGCTCCTTCGCCTTTACGCCGGTGAGCTTTTTGATCCGGTTCGGCTCGACGTAGGCCGTCACTTCGGTGGCGTACTGAACCGGTTTCCCGATCTTCTCGAATTTGTGCTCGCATTTCTTCTTCTGCTTCAGCCAGACGAATCCGGTGTCCTTCACGTATCCGCATTCCTCGATGTCCTTCAATGGCAGAAGGCCGTTGGGTAAATTCATTTCCGTGAGGAGGAATTTCGACTTCTCCTGACAGATTTCGTCGCCGCTGTACATTTCTGATGCCGACGCTCTGATTTCGTCTGTTACTAGAGACATTTTTTTTTTCTCTCTCTCGCTTTTTTTCTGGTTTTGGGAGTTTGTTGAAATGAAATGAGTGAGGTTTGCAGTTGAGGTAGTGGTTAATATAAGTGGGGGTCTCCGGGTTTGCCATGAGTTTTGATGCTTATTTCGAATATGCCATTTGGGATTTTAGTGGTAGTTAGTTCTTTTGGTGTTGGTAGGTACGTAGTTTTGTACCCGCGACTAGCACTTGCTAATCCAAATCCCAAACGGGGTTCAAATTTAGGTGTATTTTTTACGAGGCACTCGTGCTTGGGAGTTGAGACCGTCTCACGATAAGATGGAGTGTAATTTGGGCATTGACGGTTTAATACTTTTAGAGGGATGAATGTTAATTGTGTTAAATTATACTTCGTCTCATGCATGAGATCGTCTCGTACGAATTTTTTGAATATGTACGAAGATTTATTTTTAAGGCAAAGTATCGGAAGTTTCACATAAGATTCTGTGAAATTGGTTAAGGAGTGTGATTTATATTAATAAAAAAATATTAATTGTAATAATTGAAGGGTGTAACTATAAATGATATTACTCATAGCACTGAAATGTGTGATTTATATTACAGCAGAGTTTGACTTATATTATAAAATAATATTAGTCGTGATAACTAAAGGGTCATGTCTATAAAAATGAAACCAGATTTACGGTGAACAAGTTTCACATCATATCAACTCTATTTTTAAAATTGAAAAGAAAACATAAAATCATAAGATCACATGCCAATTCCACTACAAAAAAATTGTCACTTAACGAGGGCTATAAAAGCCCTCGTTAATAATAAATATTTTAAAGAGGATTTTGATAATCTTTGACATTACTGAGGGATTTAAGAGTCCTTGTTATTAACGAGAACATTAACGAGCAATAGATTTATCCTCGTTAATGACGAGGACTTTAACAAGTATCTAATAGCATTCACTAATAGGGAGGACATACTTTTCTCATTGAAAATATAAAAAAATATATGATACATATTCATTAGAAGTAAAAAATTAAATAATAAGTCAGCTACCTCAATGGTGAATGCAGGGGAAAAAATCCTTGAGAGGTCGAGCGTTCGAGCTCCCGAAATAGTGTATTATTTTATAATTTTACAAAATATATCTGAAACATAATAATTAGAATTGAAAATTTAAAGAATAAACAATCTAGCCCAGTGGTAATTGTCTGTGACTGTCCTCATTGAACGTTAGCGAGGAGAAAATTGTCAAGGGTTATTAACCCTCGCTAATTTTCTCGTTAAATTAATTTAGTGAGGGCATACTCTTGTTAACGTCCTCGTTAAATTACAGCCTTTTGTAGCATTTAAAGGTCGGAGCCCCAGTAAAAATCTCGTTACGGAAAAAACTCTACTCAGGGCAAAATTCATAATGGAGGAAAAAAGAGAAATATGTCCTCGTTAACGCCCTCATTAAATTATAGCATTTTTGTAGTATTCAAAGGCCGGAGCCCCAGTAAAAATCTTGTTAGGGAAAAACTCTACTCAGGGCAAAATTCCTAATAGAGGAAAAAAGAGAAATATGTCCTCGTTAACGCCCTCGTTAAATTACAGTCTTTTTGTAGTATTCAAAGGCCGGAGCCCCAATAAAAATCTCGTTAGGGAAAAACTCTACTCAGGGCAAAATTCCTAATAGAGGAAAAAAAAAAGAGAAACTCATCTAAAAATGAAATTACGTCACGACACGAAATTAAGCTTTGTTCATGTCATTGTACATAAAAGAAAGCAAAAAATTCGAAAAGTCTTCTATTCAAATATTGTTGAGAGTGTATTTTTTAAATATGTAATTTGTTTAAATAGAACATACCGTTTTTGTTAGTAAAAATATATATTTTAATATAAATAAGTTATATTTCAAAAATATATTAAAGTTCTAATGCTTACAAGACCTTCCCAGAAAAAGGGAAATTATATTACGAAAAGTATTGATTTACGTAAAATATTTGTTTGTAGAATAATATTAACACTTTTCAATATACAAATTAGTTTTTTTTTTTTTTTTATCGCATGAACTAATAGTTGTTATTATACAAAATAATATTTCTCCATCTGTTTTTCTGTAATGACATGTGCCGATGATTTAGCAAGTTGGTCAAAATTGAGTAAAACGCACTGTACACCAGGTGCAAACAATTATCGTGATATTCATGTGCGTTTTTAAATATAAAACACATTTCACTTGTATATTTTAATTAAATTAACTTGCATGTTTCAAAATGCACTTAAATTGCACAATGCAGTTGGTACACAAAAGATCTGCTCTATTGTTAAATTTTAACTTGATATAAATCAAAATCTCACTCGATAAAAATATTAGAAGGTATTATCTGCACCATTTTCATCATACACCACCACTAGTACTATTATTTGTAAGAATCAATATTTTATTAATAAAATGTTAGGTCTTACCAACAATAGTAATAATAATGTACGATGAAAATAATGTATATAATATTTTACTTGAAAATAAAAATAAAAAAATTCAAAATTAATACATACTTTTACTGCTCATCATAAATTTTTTAATCATGTAAACTCTTTCACTTGCATATTTTTTATTTTAAAATATAGATTTTCCCCGCCCATCTAAATACCAATAGAGATGTAGCCTAGGAGATCTCGTGCTAAATAATTTGGGCTAAAAGAATTGCATTCGAGTGAGCCAACAATCCTTTCTTTTTTAGCCTTAAATTAACCAATCTTAGTGGGCAATTTTCATTAAATATAAAGGCTCTCTTACTTTAGGATGTATATACGCTATAAATATAAAGGCTCTCCTACTTTAAAATATAAAGTTTTTTAAATATTATTTTTAAGTAAAAAGTTTGGGATAGAAAATCTTATTTTGCAGTTTTAAACAAAAATGTACAGAAATGAGATCATTTGCAGTTTTAAAATTTGACACATTTTTATGTACAGTTGACAGCTTCTGAATTATATTTCCCAAAACCTTTTTTCTCTCACCTTAAAATAAATTGCACAGGCGTTGTAATTTTGCACACAAGTTAAAAAAATGCAATATTTTCTATTTTTATGAAAATAAACATGTGAGTAATAAAATGTGAATATTTTGTATTTTAAAGTGAGCCAAAAAAATGTTGTATTATATAGTAAGACTTGAGACAAATTGTACTCTCTCCGTCCTGTTTTTATTTGGTCATTTGTAAATGACACGAATTTTAATAAAACTACTATTTATTGATATTAAATGGTGTAAAGTGGATTTCGTGAAGAGGTATGAATGTTTTTTTAACTTTATGTAATGTAAAGTGGGTTTGGTGGGGCCGTGAAGGGGTATGAATATTTTTTTAGTGGCACGTAATGTAAATAAAAAAAATATTTATAAAGACTATTTTTTAGTTAAGAAAATTTTTTATTTTTATTTTAAAAAATGATCAATTAAAATTAGTACGTTCAATTGAAAAAAAATGATCAATCAAAATTACTATGGAGGAAGTATATATGAGCAACTTCCTCATAAATAAAGTGAAGGTGAGGTCGAAATTATAATACAGAAGTTGAAGTCCATACGCCTATGGATCCCCACATTAAAGGAATTATCAGTAATCTCTTTATGAAAGTCGGTTATAAGAGTCCCAAAGAATTACGTTTCACTTAGTCCATATGATTAATTAAGTTATCATAATGCATTGAATATACAATTTCTTAGCTAAAATAGATTTTCTTCTTTTTTTTATTGTATCGATGGTATAAAATTTTGTTCGTTAAAGTAAATACGTGTTCACTGCCCGTTATCTTTTTTGGTTCCTTTTTATACATGGGATTTTCAACTTCTTGAGTGTATCCTCGATAATAAGTTGTAAAATCGCTTGATTTATTAGCTAGAATGGACTAGAATGTTAAGAGAATCGAGTACTATATGTGCTCGTTATATTATATTTCATATTTCTCTTTCAAAATTTTAAAAAAAAAAATCTCAGTAGACGTGTTTCTTTATTAAAGTCATTTAATTGTTTTTCGATTGATCAAATAACTCAATTTAATACACTTGTTTTTAACAAAATTTCAACGAAAAATTATATTTTTTACTATCTTGTGTAGAGTAGAATAAGAAGACTGTATAGAAACATTGCAATTTCAATAATATTTAATATATTTTCTTAATATGTGTGAAAAAATAGTCAAGCTTATCTTAATGGTACAAATTAAAAGAGTAATAAAAGAGGAAATCTTGTACTGTATAGAGTTAATCTGATCATATATACGTATCATACTATCATATGTCTCAGTCTTAATATTGTCACATACATTCGTTTTCAAAAAAAAAAAATTTGTCACATTCATTAAGCCATTTCATATAAGTTTTTTTTATTTAAAAAAGTAAATAGTTATAATAATTCCCTAAGATACTTAATTATAATAGTTCTTACCACCACAGGAGGGGGACCACTCGGAATCGCAACTGCACCGCGACCACCACAATGGGGAATAAATTTTCACTCTCCGTATCTTGAACTCAAGACCTCGAATTCTTAGATAGTGAAGCTCTAACCAATTAAGTTATTGACACTTGAAATCCATTTCATATAAGTTTGTATGCATGTATAATAAGTTTTAGAAGTGGGGTTTTGATCTTAAATATTGTGATAAATACTTTAACACCTTAAAACCTAATAAACATGAATAACAAACATTTGTGTGAGATAATCTCATAGTGAGATGATCTAAAAACTACACACAAATTTACATTTTAAAATAATCTCGTGGTGAGATGATCTAAACACTAACACACGAATTGACATCATTCATTTTAAAATGTTAAAATGTCATTCTTAATTTATGTTTGTCACACGTTAATGAGTTGGAAATTAGGATTTGTAGCAATGTACACCTTGATACCTACATATAAAAACTCAAAATTTTAATATTAACAAAGAAAAAGTAGAAAAGGATGGGCAGTTACAAAAATTGAATTTAATTCTAGATCACTACATTTAAAGAGGTGGGATGTAGTTGGAAGGAGAGAAATAATAATTAAAGTAACTTCTGTTGGGCAGTTGGGAGCTAGAGGGGTGTACAAAATTTATGTGTTAGAGACAAAAATAATTCATATTTTCTGTTTTATTGTAATTTCAGTTGATATTTTATAATTTGACAAGTATTACTGTCTATTTATAATATCGACTCACATATTTTAAATTTTTGTATTAAATAATATCTTCGAGATTAGAATATCATAGAGTGTGTTTGGTATGAGATTTTAGCATTCCTGATGGGGAGAGGCAAATTTGCCTCCAACTCACTCAATTTGCCTCCAAATTTACCTCTAACAATAAAATCACTCCTAACCATAACACTCAAATTTTAACTCAAATGGAATATTCTTAATTTAATCAACTTATATTTAATTTTATCTAATATTTGTATATTATCAAATTTATAATTTGATATTTACATTTAAATCTTTAAAAATTACACACAATTAAAATATCATATATTTAATAAAATAAGTAAAGGACAATGGTTCAATTTTATTATTGTATTTTGTAATTTAATATTTGGTATTTTATTTAATGTTGTCTTATTATATTTCAATTAGTAACAAATTATATTTCTATTAAATCAATACATTATTTTATTCACTCAAAAACAAAAGACCTAATTAAAATTTAAAAAAAAAAAAACAAAACAAAAAACCTAATTAAAACAAAAAAAAAAGAAAAGGAAAGAAGAGTTGCCAGGTGAACAGTGTTTCGGCTAATTTGCCTAACACTGTTCACCTCCATCAAATTTGCTTATTCAATTGCCTCCACATTGGAAGGGTGTTTTGAGGCAAATTTGTTATTGCCTCCTCATTTGTCTCCCCATTGGGGATGCTCTTATGGTTCGCGAACAAATTCCAAACTATGAAATTCTGATCATTTTAAATTAAGAATGCAGGTTAATTTAAAAGTCTTTAAGGATATGTTCATTTCGGGCTTATAGTGGGCGTGATAAATCTTGGACCTTGAAGTTCTAGGATTTTAAAATCTTGATGAATAATTAATATGTATCTTTGTTATGAGATTTTATAGGATAAGATGATGGAAAAAATGATTGATGTGATATTATTATATTATTTTGAGTGTATTGAGAGAATAAAAAAGTAGATGATATGAGTGTATTGAAAGAATAAAAGGTAGAATAGTAGTAGGTGATGAGAGAGAATATGATTTATAGGATTTCAAAATCTTTAATTTAAATTTCAAAATAAATGGGAGTTTGAGAGTGTATTGGGATAGTCCCAAAATAAAACCCTAAGATGTTTGGTTCAAGAAGTGTTAAAAGTTTGAAAAAAGAACGAATGCCCGCTAAATCGATACTATAGCGAAGAGGCATTATTCCTCCGAACGGGGATGTAAAGTGCGGATTATGTAGTACGGAGAAAGAAAATTTATTCCACCTTTTCTTCGACTGCAACTTCACTTTCCAAATTTGGAGTAGTATTTACAAGTGCTTGATATTACTATGGTGACGCGCAAGGATCCGATCTTACGATTGTTGCACTTCTCAGATCTCCTCTGCAAAGATTCATCCCCAAAAGTGGCAGCTTCATTATGGTCATGTTGTATGGACTATTTGAAAAATTCGGAAGGACTTCACTTTCAACAATGGAGAAATAAGTACGTTAAAGGCAGTGGTAGAAATTAAATTAAGCAAGAGTTTTGTCATGGATAAGGGTGAATGATTCAAATACGAGTTCTTATTCGATATCGAAATGGTTCAGAGATCCTAAAAAATGTTGTGGTGACTAAGATTTCGTTTATTTGTGTTGTTTATCCGCATTGCTGGTAATTTAGTTTCGATATTACTGGGGATGTAGAACTTTGTGACATTGTAATGGGTTTGAGTAGTCCTTGTACTCAAAATTTTATATGAGAAACAATGCAAGTTAATTTGTTTTATGATTTTCATTTTATGTTGTATCAAACGTGTTAGAGTGAATTATTTTATATGGCAATTCAGTCACAACATCCGCCGAAAAGCCCCAAATTGAAACAGCAAAACGATGTTGTTCCAGCTGATTTGAGACTAAAATTGTACATTATCAAAGTTATTGAGACTAAATCGACGACAAAAAAATTTATGGAACTAAATCTATTTGAGGTCAAAGTTATGGGGTCATTTGTGATTCAAATTATGTTAATTGTATGAGTAAAGTTCTTTTTAATCAGATTCACGTGAACTTCTTTTTTAAAGTAATATTATCTTAATTGATAAATATTTATGTGAACCCGAGTTCATGTAAATTCTTTTATTTTAAGTACATTGTTATGTAAATGCACTATTATTGTTGTGTGCACGCACTATCACTTTTATTCATATGAAACGTCATTGTTTAAAAATCAACCATTAATTAGACATTGACACTTCGTATGCATAACATCCATAATTTGTATGAATAACAGATACACTCGAAAAAAATAGTTCATGTAAACCCTGATTTACAAGAGACCCACTAAAGTATTTTTTGGGAAAATTACTAATAGGTATAAAATGAATTGCATATGCAGCTAAAGTTGCATACGAAATTGGAAATGTACATACGTATGTGCAACCATTTTATATTTATTAATACGTTGTAATCCTAAAATGTACTCCCTCCGTCCTGATTTTGATTGGTCACTTTCCGTAAATAGTCATCTTTATTTTGTTTGATCATTTCCTAAAAAGTAAATAAAACAACTTTCAATACTATTTAAATATATTATTTCCCTCCAACAACCCCACTTTACACTCACAAATCACAATACCCCTCCATCATACCCATTTTACCCACTTTATACCATTTAATATTATTATTTTTAACTTTTTTTAATCTTCCATGTCTAGTGTATTTGACCATTTAAAATTAAGACGACATGAGTACTTATTAGTAAGTCTCCCGTATCTTTTAGCCAAAAATAAAAATATGATATCCAATTATTCTCTTTGACGATATATATTTCTCTTAGACAAAAATATGTGTGAATTCAAATTTATGTTGAACTCTATTTTTTTAATATCACTATTATATACACAAATTATCACTGTTATATACAAAAACTATCACTATTACGAACAAAGCCTATCATTATTTGAAAAATATGTCATTTTTTAAACAATGATAATTTTTATACGTAACAATTATAAGTTTTTATGAATAATAATGACAGAATTCATATTTAGACCTGATTCAACGGAGCGTTACTCATTCTCTTATAAACAAATTGCCCCAGAAGGAAAAACTTATTCTCAACGATTTCTCCCTCCCTCAGGAGACCTGTAACTTCCACAGCCATAGCCCACATTTCTTGTAACGCAAGTCAAATTGTAAAAAGTTAGGCTAAATTTTGTATGCATCACGTGCATTTATATGTATTTTAAAAACATATAATTTTTATATTAAAAAATGCAACTTATGTACATTGAATCGTGCAACTATTAATATGGAAAAATAATTACACGATTCAGTGTAAACAAATTGCATATTTTAAAATGTACTATAAATTCATGGTGCACCTGAATAAATATAAGACCCACCAAAAAATTATCAATCAATCGAAAAATAAATATTTAATAGCTCATACTTGACATAAATCTCATTGTGCAAAATTTGAAACGTGAATAACAATAATTAAAACCCATGCATGACCATAATTAATAGTAAAATGGTACATAGTTAATTGAATGAGGACACCGATATCAACATTTATTGGCCTCACCTCAACATTAATATTTGGTCTTTAACTTTTCTATTTTTTTGTCGGTTAAAATCAACATAATTCACTCTTGCCTATGTTTTTTGCTTTAAAAACGAGTATTTTAAAATTATGCAATTTATTACACTGAAATATGTAATTTTTTTATATTAAATCGTGTAATTATGAATATGATAAACAAATTACATGTTTTAGTATATATAAATTGTATATTAAAGTGCAACAGATTGCATGATTTTAAAATACGGGTGCACAATGCACCTGTTCTTTCATTCATTTTTTATTAATGGTATATGTCAATAAATTATTATGAAATAGTATTCATAATTTATATTTTTAATTGCACCTCTGGATTATAATTTGTGAAAGCCACTTATACTTACATGAACATTGTCTTTTACTAAAGCCCTCACCAAACTTTTGGAAGTTTCTCAGGATCAGGCTAAATTCTTTGTTCCATTTTTTACGTTTTTCAATCATATATATTTCATCATCTAAAATTTTAATGTAAAAATACAGAGAAAAAAAGTTTGTTGATCTCATAATATTCTTATAATTCATTTTTCGTCCCTAAAAATTTAACCATCCAATTTTAATTCCATAATTATTTTGATTATCTAATTTTGGTCCTATTTTTTTTTAAATAAAAAAATTGCGTCATTTCGATTACGCATAAATCATGTTGTCGGTTAAAATTTGCGAGTTTGTACTAATGAAGTTTTTATTATCTATAAATATAAGTTAATGATTATTTTTAAGTAATGCATGTGTCACGCGCTAGTGTACATATTGCTTATTTGCAATCTCTACCCAAAAAGTAAAAGCATTTCTATTTTAAAAAAATTGTGTCACACTTAGGGTGTATTTTAAAACTCTAAAAAACAGCTTTTTTAAAAGACTTATTTTCAAAAGTTGTGAGAGATAAGCTTTGAAAATAAGTGTTTTTAGAAGCTATTTTTGGAGGTTTAAAACACACCATTATTTCTTAAAAAAGTACTTCTTACACTATTATCTTAATATTGCAAACTCTCCCATAATCTAACAGAAAAATCAAACATTAAAAGCGATTTAGATGATTTTACGGGCTGAAATGAAAAATTATAGACGTGAAAATTACTACTACAATGAAATCAGCACTATTTGGGCTTTAGAGATAATTGTCAACTTAATTGCCTATTTATCCAATAACAACGTAATTGGGCTTGTAAACTCGAATAAATCAATGATCCTAATTAACAATCAAATAGAGTAACACTCGTAAAACGGGTCTATACAAAAAAAACAGTGATAATTATTATTCACAAATATTATCATTATTTAAAAAAAAAAAAATTAAATAGTAATAATTTTTAATTTTTTGTGCATAATAATACTCCCTCCGTCCCGAACTAAATGGTAATTTGACTGTTCATAAGAATTTAGTGGAATAATTATAAAGTGATAAAGTGGTGGGTAGAAATTGTTGTTTATTAGTATTTTATATAATAAAGTGGTGAGGTAGAAATGGTTGTTTATTAGTATTTTATATGATAAAGTGATAAAGTGGTGGGGTAGAAATTGTTGTTTATTAGTATTTTATATGATAAAGTCATAGTGATAAAGTGATGGGTAATTGAGGGTAAAAAGAGTTGTTTGTTAATATTTTATGTGATAAAGTGGGTAAGTAACTTTATCATTAAGTTTGAGACAAAAATAATGGGTACTTCATCATTAAGTTTGGGATGAAGGGAGTATAATTTTTATGCATAATACAATAATATTTTTTGTGACATAACAATAATATTTAAAAAATAGAATTCACCGTAAACTAGGGTCCACACAATTTTTTATCGATCAAATATGGCCTCAAATTTAAACTTAATTTTAATTAAAAAACCAAGACTTCAATAAAAATTATAGTTGATCTCTCATGAATCAGGTCTATGCTATGAACTTGGATTATTTGATTAATTTAACTTATTTTGAACATATTTTTCTAAACCATTAAACTTGACTCGTATTATACCCTGGATAGGGTTAAATGTCATGAATTAAAAATAAATTGCATAGCATGAACCAAATTTATATAAATTTTTGTCTAAAAATTATTTATGATGAGGAAATAATTTATTGGGAATTTTTTCAAAGAATTAATTAAGCCCAACAACTTTGGGGACAAGCATTGGGTCTTATAACAGAGAGAGGAAGGACAGCACAACTCTGACCATTTTATAGTCTCGGTGGCTGTAATATTGTCATTGCATTAATTATTGAAAATAAAAATAATGTTTTGATTAAAATAATAAATCTGTGTATTGAAAATTTATTGTAAAGCTATACTTTAGTTATATCGTTCTCAGAAAAAAAAAAGTGATAACGAGAAAATTATATATTAGCATTATACCGTGTTTTATTTTACTAGATATAGGAAATAAAAATAGTTAATGGGTTAAAACCAAGTTATAAGGACAACATTGCTTTTGTGTCCATAGAATATTGTGTTAATTAGTAACACAATATAAAACATGCAATATTATATCGTTTATTTATAGTAGTAATATTATATTAATGTTATATTGGCAAACATTAATATTATATTAAGATAAACAAATAATATTGTCTCGAAAATTTTGAAATCCCTGTGTAATTTTTTCTTTTTATATTTTAGAATATTGGGTGGAACAATGGTGTACAATTGAGTAGCCTTGCTTCAATTCAATTGCTTATTTTTTGTGTGTGAGAAGATTTATTTTGGCAAAATCTAATTCAGCGTAAATTCTATCTATGATAGTCGTTGACATATTTAGAACCACCGATATGTGTCAGAGATATTCCTTTAGCCAACCACATAATTAAATAGCACGCGTGAAAAATAGTTCAACAATTTATTGCAATGATTTTCTACTACATAAATAAAAAAACTTATGCGAGGTCAACGCAGAGAATAATATCACTTGTTTTGAAACAACGCTAAATCTTCTATGCATCCAGGTATACCGTGCACTCATAGTGCATTTTAAAACCATGCAACTTGTTATGCTAAAAGATGCAGTTTTTTATACTAAAACGTGCAACTATATTTTTATATTAATAGTTGCACGGTTCAATATAAACAAATTGCATCTTTCAATATAAAGTTTTGCATGGTTCTAAAATGCACTATGAGTGCACGGCGCACCTTGATGCACATGTGACCCACCCTTAAAAGAATTGTCTTTTTGAAGGTAAAAAGGGAAAGGTAATATTTATATTTTCCTAACCTTTAGAAAAGTATTGGTTTGTACGTCCAAAGTGATAATGATATCATTGCACGTACATGTAGCAGAAATTCTACTTTCAAAAGATTGTGTTTTAGTCATGAAGAATCAAAGCATATTGATATCATACTCAATCCAGCAAATATTCAAAGATTTGAAATGAAATGGAATATGCTGAGGTTCTCAAATCAGAAAATATATAAATTACATGAAGTTGTACAAAGGTCAATTACATGAATATGTGTGTATACAGTTTTAACAAAATTTGATTAAATAAAAGTAAAAAATGAAGAATATTCCCAAAAGAATCAAGGAGCGTTACAGCAAAGTAGATAGAGGAACTGAAGGTGTAAATGGAAATATCCAGAACGGTTATTCTAAATAATCAGCAAGTAAATTTACCTTGATTGTTATTTTAAATAATGAGCAATCATCTTGACTTCATTTCCATCTACCAGAAGAAGTCTGTACCGAATTACAGGAGCTCTCAAGCCGTTTGGATGACATTACGAGCATTGTTGGACAAATTATTGAGCAACGATTCCAGGTGATTTATTTTTTTGGGTACTGAACCAGTAAGTACCTACCCACCACGAAAAACAACAGAGTACCTCATGATCGTTGTAATCATAATAAGTAATACTTTCTCAACACGTTGTGCAAATTAATAGTTATGGGTTATACTCTTAGGGTATTGCTTGATTTGGGATTTAGTGGATTTTGACACCTAAATCTTAATGTATAGGGGGTGGATGTACTGTGTTTACTAAAATTCCAAAGTAGAACGGTATTTAGATTTCGAGATCTCAAATCGAGGCTTATAATCCCAAATCAAAATACCCTGAGAGAGTGTAGGATGTGTTTTATAAAAATGAGATGCAGTAAATTACCAGATTATAATCAGAGTTTCAGAATTAGTTCAAAGCTTACCTCATATCCCGACTCTGTGATGAGAACGTCATCTTCTATCCTTATCCCAATGCCTCGGTATCTGCATTTCATGATCCAATTCAGCAATAATCGTTGGCGTCATAAACTAGCATTTTGTGTAAAGAGAATTGTTTTTCGTGCTGCCTAATGTCCTTTACTTAGAGGGAAGAAGTCATACATGTAATATAGAGTCTTGATGCAAGCCAATATCAAGTAAAGAAAAAACACTCTCACTGAATCACCTTATACTTTTATACTTTTAATAAAAATTAGGGCGCCCGCCCACATAGAAGGCATCCAATTTTATGGCGACTGACACTTGGATGAAATGATATTTTGAAGTGTTATTTCCTCACTCTTAAATGGCAAAATTTGATTCCTTTTCTCAAGTTTCTTTTATGAGTTCTATTTCATTTTCATATAAGTAGGTTTATCATTAAGCAATCAGATAACTGGCTAATAAAAGAAGGAATATCAATTAGTTTACCTCTCAGGAACACTATAATTAGAAGGGATGTAGACTCCCGGCTCAATTGTAATTACCTGCCCATTGCAAATGTTGCCCAAGAATTAGCACTTACAACAAAAGGACAAAGAAATTAGGAGCAAGAATGATTCAGCAGCAACAAAAGAAGTCGGACTTTCATTGCAAGTATTGCTATTTTCTACTTCTTCTACAGAACTATTGCCCCAAAATTCGGAGTTTATTGCTATATATCGTTTTAAAAAAAATCATCTTCCAAGAATCTCAGTGTGAAATTAAACTTCTCCCCTCTACCCCACTCCCACCCCATCTGACCTAAGCTAAGTACATATCATAAGACGAAATTGGCAAAACATTGATACACAGAAATGGAAATAGCATATTTGAAAACATGCCAACCTCCCACTCCCCCACCTGCAACCCATAATAGAACAAATAAAAACTTAAAAGCACTGGTTTCGCAATGCAGCTGCTTGCTTGAGATATGTTTCCCTTATAATTATAAAGATCTTCTCATACAAACTGTATCTTTTCAAGTACAATTCATCTATTAAATATGTGTGTATTTAACAGAAACACAAAGTTTATTAATCTGGTGCCCCGGATTAGTCGGTCCTGGGACGGGATACCGTGTTTTCAAAAAAAAAAAAGGTATATTAGTTATATTTACCCTGGAACTGGATATACCATTAGTACTCATCGTGCTTTGGCATATTCATTTAACAGTAAAAATTCTATTAGTGAGGAAGGAAACTCACACAACCAGGCTTCAGAGTGCGATCGTATGTGATTGTGGAGCAATCATGGACATCCATTCCTAGATAATGACCTGGATGATAAAATGAATAAATAATATATCAGATAAAAGAGTATTGTTGGGAAATCTCAGTAATCAAGCAGAACTGATATCTGAGACAAGCAGATAAGTCGATGAAAGTATAATAACCTATACTGGTGGGGTTCAACAAATGGTAACTCTGAAGATTATCTCTTTTCAGAATTCCAAGTTCTTTGAATCCTTTTCGCAGCTTATCAACCTATTCACAAGCACAATTCTGTAGCCCATAAGTTAAAAATTAATTAACAGAGGTTGCAGCAGTGTAAAACATGTATTCATTGATTGGAGGATATCAAATATACCCAAGTTTCCGTTTTGTATCCATGTACAGTAAAACAATTACATTTTCTTTTTGTTTATATTATGCAAAACTATTTTACACGACAAAAATATGGTTACTCCAAATTTCCATACATACAAATTGAGGGGAAAAAGATAAGAACATAGTATAACTAATTGGATCAGTTCAAGATTTACCGAATAGTTGTGAATTTCTCGAATGCTTGTGCCTGGTCTACAGAGTCTCAGACATTCTTCATTTGTTTCCAATATAAGGTCATAAAGTTCTTCCTGCAATAGTTCAAACATAAGTGTTGCATGTCTATTTGCCTCTTGTTTCCAAACATTATTCTTGAAAGTACACACTAAATTTCCCATGAAGTACACATGGAAGACTTAAGCAGATCACAGGACATGACAAATACAATTTACTTTCATAAGAAAAATTGCACAAAAACAACACAGGAAAAGCCAAAGATTTTGCCCATCTAAAAGAAAAGAGCGAAAAGAGGCACAGAAAACGGGGCAAAATGCAAGTATTATTGAGTTTTACCCGGAAAATGGATATACAGCCTAACCCAAAGAAAATTATTATGAACACAGCAATATTTTGGGATGACATGGAAAAGCACCCCCATCCCCCAGCCCAGGTTGTTCCCACAAAGATACAGAGACCAAGCTGCTATATACATGTGGCTGGATATTTAACAACAATCATTGCCACGTAGGAATACAAGCAATGTATTTTAACCACTAGCAAAACCAAAACGCTTATTTCAACTATGTATGATGCTACTTGCTTTCGGCTATATTAGTTAGTCTCTCTCCCTCTAGCCTTGAATTTCCCATCCTGCATTTTCAGCAAGAATTGCAATTATTTCTTTATTTGCCAATACTTTGAAAAGAAGAGCTAATTTTTTTACAAATGTGTTCCCTATCTTCCTTTACATTTGCTCTCAAGTTGTCAATATCGGAATAAGTAGTGTTGCATAATTTTACTCAAGCACATTGTCAATTGGATATAGGTAATCCAATTAGTGGACAGGAGCTGCTTGAAATTTAGTCTCCTGTTTTTCCTTCCATGTTTAATTAATTTTCTATATCACCAATATTATTGACCAGCAGAACAAATGAATGAGATTAAGCCAAACTCTTTTAACATAAAATTCCTAGATATTACACACTCGAATTTAAGGAATACTCGGAAATCAGTGTTTCAGCAAAACACACACACACATAATTCAGGAAGTTATTTAAATTTCCATTTTGATTTATAATATAACAAGACAAATGATTGCCCCATATATAGACAATTTTAATTTTTTCCCTCCTTCCATATTTTATAGGTTAACATTTTAAATTCTAAAAACTAGAGCACATGTTTCATTTTTGTGGCAACCGTTGCACCATGTACACTCAGAAGATATCAAAAAGCATGTCAATAGAACACATGACATGTCACAGGTTAAGCGCGTGGGATATAAACTAGGATGGATATTTTTTCTGCTAACCCACGAAATGAATCATAAATACATACACATAATGATATTAAATGTTCTTAGGCACAATCTTACATATGATCTTGGTTTCACTATTGATTTATTGAAGTTTTAATAAAAAACAAAAGGCTGTCAGCAGAATAATTGGTCACATAAATATTATGTAATGCATCTTATAATAAGGGGAAGAAGCAAATACAAGGACGTAGCAACTTAAGGAAATCCATGCACCCTTGCATTCTCAAGTATGGTATATCATTAGTTTCATTTTATTCTGCTAAGAAAGTAAAAACAGATTTCCTGAAGTCGGAAATTTCTAAAGAATGTTTTGAACCTGAATATCTATTCCATTACAACCAAAGTATCAGGAGATAACCACATGGAATGCATACCTGAACTGAAGAATATCTACCACAGGGTGGCCATGTACGAGTAAGATCACTAACATAGCCATGGAACTCACATCCTACATCCATAAGAACCATATCCCCGTCCCTTATCTGTTAATTGATTTAGACAACATAATTAGAGTTTAGAAAATAATTTAGAAATAAACATGCCAGGCAGCACACTCACTCTCTGATCATTCCGAGCATAATGTATGACACTGCCATTAGGACCCCCACCAACCACAGGGTTAAAGCTGTAGATAAAATAGAACCTTGTATCAGAAAAAAGTACATGATACATATTTAAAAAGCTAATAGCCAACTTGGCAACTTCTACGAGTATATCAGGAGAACAATATACTCACGCCATTCTTTGGGCCCCTCGTATTTTGCATTCATATTCAAACTTAGCTGACAGCAGTCTCTCATCAGGAAATGATCTCGAATGCAACATTGTTTGCAGAAGAGCCTATCCAAAATACATAACATCCTAAAATATTAGACAGTAACCACCTCCAACACGAAGTCGAAGGTTTGGGTGGGGTTCAAATGGACTCTCCATTATACTTCTTGAACCCCGCTTCACCAGACCAATTAAAAAAGAAACCCGTAGTAGAACAAGTGTTGGATCCTTCAAGCATTAAACTGATACAAGTGGCACTTAAGCAGATTGTTTTACTTTTACCGCTTTACGAATTCATAGATGGGACAAGTTTAAAGTACAGATCACGAAAAGAAATAATTCAAAGGATAAACAAAAGTGCATATCGTGCGTATCAAGCTAGCTAACTCTTTATGTTGAGGCGTGTTATATGAGTACTCAATCAAATTGTTTTCATTCATAACCTTCAACGTGTACCACATGCTAATTGCATAAGAAATATTAATAGTTTACTTGATGATTATGGTTAAGGGGGACATGAAATGAATATTTTTTACTTTAATATGGAAAGTTGCATATAAGCTACTTGACTACAAACTCCTAACTGTAACATTTGGTTAGATACCTGACAAGCTATAGACGCAGAATTTCTCATCAAATTAAGTTCAGCTTCTGACTTAATCCATCGTGCTTCGTGACTATATACTGAAAAATCTTTCACTTTGCCATTGTAAGCTGCTTTTTGGAAGCTTTCCAAGCTCATATAAGCAGAATCAGCTGTGTTAACATTATGGAACAACTGGGATGAGCATTCTATCATCTTTGAGAGGATCTGCAACCATAGTTAAGAAAATTAATCACGAATAAAAAGCTACAACCAATATTATTTTGCAGGTCGTGTATGAACGCCAAGTCAATATCTCTCATAAAATCTGAGGAGCTTATGACTACGTTAAGTTATTCATCAAACAAAAGGGACTAGATCATTGAATGATAGAAAATATTAAGTTGATTGTAGTGGACATATAACGTATTACCTTCAAGAATCTAGAAGAACTATCTTCTTCAGTCTAAAAAAATTATTTAAATTAAATGAATTCCACAGTCTGGAGAAGGCTCAATTAAACAAAAAATTAAAAGAGAGAAAACGCCAACTAGAAAGACATGATGATAGCTTCTCGTGAAAAAACAGAAAGAAAAATGGATAAAAATCATTTGTTGTCTCGTTCTAAGTTCTACTCAAGAATCATGCTAGTTACACAATCAATAAACAATGCAATGACAAGTTATTAATGTCTTCTACATTTAACTAGCTCATTTTGTGATAATTAACAAAGTTAAAAAAAAAAAAAAAAAAGAGTTTAATTCACCTTATCCAATGCACGTATAGAGTATGCTTCATCAGCCTTGAAAGTGCTTAGAGCTGCATCAACTCCAGCAACCTCACCTTGCCATATAATATCCTGAAACAGGTTTCATGAACTAAAATTTCAAATAAAAATTATGGTGTTGTACCATATTTACATCAAATATTAGATTCTACCTTCATGTGCAAGGAAAACTTGAGTCTGAGTAGGAATATAATTCTAAAAATTAAAATAACATGCAATTTCATGGTAAAATAAGAGAGAGAGTTGCTCTATTTGGAGGGTCGCAGGGAGTTTGTGCGTTAACGCGGAGGACAGGCGAAAAAGAGAGGTCTATCCAGTTTTGTATGTGGTCAAATATATTAAGCGCGTAAAACAATAGAAGATAGAATATTATAGCTGGTTTAAAAAAACAAAAAAAAACTGACAAAAGAAGTCAGAAGAATCAGGACTGAGATAGTGTAACTACTTTGATTTAGGTTTCTACTGGTTAACCTCCAAAAGAAGTCAGAATAAAAAGGCTACTCAATGAATAGATGACTGCTTATTCTGCATTTTATTTTTTTAGTGGCAATGAATATTTTTATAGTACTTCAAGTTACAGTAAGATAGACTAGACTGCTTGTTAGGGCAGCTTACTTTCATTTTCCCTATTTATTTTTCAGAATCGTGCATATCTCGCAATTCACTTCACATATCACATATCATGTTTATTTCTGGCTCACCAAAGCAGGATTATACTTTCAAAATCCTAATGCGTGTTTCTTTGTAAGATTATGCAAGCTGGATTTCAAAATCCACCAAAATCCTAACCTATAATACCTACACTCTCTTACATAGTTACATTTTCTTTCGTACTTTTCCTTTTTCCAATACCACATACCTTTACTTTTCATAATATAATAATCTTACTATCACTTACATTTTCATTATATCTTTTAGTCAATCCTACCCTTCTACACCTTATTAACCAAACATATATAAAAGTAAAATTCACCTTTTTACTATTCCAGGATTTCCCAATTAGGATTTCCTCAATACTCTTACAGCCCAAACAAACATACTCATATCTTCATTAATTTATCAAAGAGAGAAAATGTAAAATGGTGTAATACAGGGAACTTCTATGAACAAAATTCCAACTTACGAGAGGCCCTGCTTCTGGCATGAACATGCATAAACCACAGTTATGGCCCAAAACTGCAACACCACCAGGTTGTTGGCAACCAGTGATATAGTGATAATCAGCATCTTGTCGATAGGTATATGGAACAACATCGGTCATCATCTTTACTGGAGCAGATGCAATGATTGCCAAAGCATTCTCTGGAAGAAGCTCCAACAACTTCTTTCGCCTCCATATGTACTCATCACAGCTTATCCCGGGGGTAATCTCCCCCTCCTTCAATAACTAAAATGAGATGATAGGTGAACGGTCAAGCTTTCTCGTTTAAAACCAATAAGAGTAGAACATGGGAGCACCGCTAATACTGTTCAATGGAAACAAGTATACTATTCAATGAAACAACTAACATTGACGAACTAATACCTTTAGTAAAAAAGCTAATACCCATTTAAAAATGCAGTTGAGTTGCACGGTGCAACTGGTGCATAGAAGTATTTTCCAACAAATAATAATGATATCATGATAGTAAGTACAATGCAAATTTTATCGTAGGATACCTGGGGATGAGTGCTTGCAGTGGGCTGTCCCACATCATGTACTGCCTTACCAGAAAATCCTCTCGCCTTCACCACCTATCCAATCAACGTGCACATCAGCATAATATTTATGAGAATATATTTGGAAATGAGTTTAATAAGTTACACATTATGAGGTAAAGTTTGTGAGTAAACACATTAGATTGTGAAACACGTATACCATCCACTTTATCGCGAACTGTGTTACTAAAAAAACCGAGTCTTTCTTACAATGCAGTAGATGAAGATTAGATCTAACTATATGCTTTGCCAGATGAGAAGATGTATGATGCACAAATCAATGCCAGAAAATAACTTGACAATTACATCCACATTTAAGGTGCTTCTATATGGAAAAACCTTACTAAAATTGCAAACCCTATGTCATCATTCCACATAAAATTCAAACAGAACAAAACCGCATACTTATACATGCTTTTTTGCAGGGAAACCTGTATAAATTAATCAACTTTTGCTTCAATTTCCAGATTATTGGCGAATTAAACAGAAAATGTGACAGAATATGAACACCAATCGAGGCAAAACAAAAGAAAGCCAATAACCATTGAACAACAAGATATTATTCTATGGCGGAAAATTATAGCCAAAACGTGAGGAAAATACGAACCTGATTGAAGAAACTTAGGGGAATTCTCGGCAGTAGATTTCTGCGAAGCATATGCATATTAATTCAGTTATGAGGTCATATATTGCGCAATTAGTGCAAGAAATACTTGTGTTTCGCCAAAATCTGCAAAAGGTTTTTCTGTTGAAGGTTTAAGGCCCCTTACTTGTGAGATAATTCTGTTACTGACCCCTTATTTAATCCAAAATTGATTTTTTCACCCCTGAAAATGTATAGAGATTAGATGGCCTAATGGTGGGATTTAAATAAAAAAGGTCCCGTAACTTTGCACCTTTATTGAAACGATCTCGTATATATCACATGTTTCAATATAGTCTCGTATGTTTTCAATTTGTGCCGATTTAGTCCCAAATCTCCGGAGACCGGTAAAACAACGTCGTTTTTGGCGCGTGTGATACACGCGCCCCTAATTTGGGACTAAATTGGCGCGTGATACAGTGTTTTCTGATCAAAATTAGAGGCGCGTGTATCACACGCGCCAAAAACGACGTCGTTTTGGGGTAGTTTGACCGGTCTCTGGCGACTTGGGATTAAATCGGCACAAATTGAAAACATACATGACTAAATTGAAACATGTGATATATACGGGACATTTTCAATAAAGATGCAAAGTTACGGGACCATTTTGATTTAAATCCCGCCTAATGGTAGTTTATTTTTACACTTACATAATTATGAATTGTGTTGTTTTTATTGTTTATTGCTATTTTTTATAGTAGCAATTGAGTATGAAACGGTTCTTTTTTGCAATGTGGCAAACGAATATGAAATAGAGGGAATAATATTTTTCAAGTTTTTCGTACAAATTTGGTCGAAAAAAAAAAAAATTTCGTACAAATTAAGCATTGATCAAATAATTCTATTATAATTATATGACTTTCATTATATACTAGTTTTTTAACACATGTTTTGCATGTTTTACATAAATAGTTCGTAAGAATTTTTGTAGTATGTTTTGGTAAAAGTTGTTTTGTCAAATTTTAATTTTTTACATTAAAGTTAAATATCAATATCGTATAAATTTGCATGTTTAAAAGATAGTCGTATCAAATATAACATGCATGTTTACTTGAGTATTGTGACATAAAAAAGAATTAATTGCAAAAAAAAAAAAAAAAATCACCACCCATCTAAAAGAATATTGGACGAAATTGTATAAATTAAAAGATTGAAGGAGTAAAAGAACTAAAAGCAGTTATTAAGTAAATTTATAAAATAAATAAAATAAATGATAAAATTGAACTAAGTAAAAGGTGGCAGGGATAAAAGGGTCAAAAAAGTGATTATCCACCCCAAGCCACTGTTTAATGTATTATAGATTATAAATTATAGATATAGATTATAGATTATAAATTACTACCTCCGTCTCGGAATAATGTGCACCCCACACCTTTATTATCGAGTTTTAGTGAGTGAGTTGTTTATAAGTATTTCAAATGATAAAGTGATTTTTAAGGAAGGGTGTTATAGATCTACCTCTCATTTATTATATACATCTTTAAAAATCACTTTATCATTTCAAATACTAATAAAAAATTCGCTCACAAAAACACCTGAAAACAGTAAACGTGCAAGTTATCACGGGACAGGGGGAGTATAAGTTATAGTATATTACTCCCTCTGTCCCAAACTTAACCCTACAGTTTCCGTTTTGGGTGTCCCATACTTAACTGAGCACTTCCTTAAATGGAAATATCTACTTTATCACTTTATCACATAAAATACTAATAAACAACTCTTTCTACCCCAAACTATTCATCACTTTATCACATAAAATACTAATAAACAATTCTTTTTACCCCCAACACTTTATCACTTTATCATTTTTTTCTTAAAACTCGCGATACAATAACCATAGTGTTGAGTTCGGGACGGAGGTAGTATAATTTATTAGATTATATGTTATAGATTATAATCTATTAGATTATAGATATACTCCTTCATCCCAAGATTTATGCATAATTTGTTCAAAATGTTCGTCCCAAATTAGATGCATCATTTTCTAAAAAGATAATAAAACAATTTTATCTATTTAAACTATATTCTTCAAATATCTCAACAAAGCAACTTTATCTCTTTAAATTACGCCCTTAAAAAATCTCAAAGCTACACCACATACTCTTATTTTTCCCACATTAAAAGCACTTTTATCTCCTTTAATTTACACCATATATTATTACTTTATCATTCAATCCTCAATGAAAAGGAACTTTATCCCTTATACTATTAATAAAGAACTCTCACATTAAACTCCGTGTAAATAGTAAATAAAGCATATAACTTGGGACAAAGGAAGCATTACTTAACACCCATAAATGCATACATATCTCCTCATTACATCTTCTTATCTCATCCCATCACGGAACCACCTAACAAAGTAGCCCTAATTATTCGAGAGGACCATTAAATTTGATTTAACCCGCTTTAAAAGTTGGATCCACTCACGCAAAAATGAACTTTTTCATTTTCTTTGTCTTTCTCCTCTATTTATTCTCTCTCCTCACTCACAATTTTCTCTTCCTCCTCATCCTCCTTCTTCTGTCTTCTTGTATTAAAGGATGCGAGAGGACAGCGAATCCAGATGGAGTAATGGGCTTCTTGAAGATGAGAATTGACACGAATGTGGGTAGCGCGCCTTTTATTTTGAGCAATTTTTTTGAATCTTAGATTTGTCATTTTGAGTGTTATCTATTTTAATGGTTGTTATTTTTTAATTAATTGGGTTTTGATGAAATGGAATAAACAAATGATCATGGCATTAGAGTGAGAGATTGCTTTACTTCTTTCTATGGTTGCTTCTTTAATTGCAAAATTTAGTGAGTTTTGGTCAAAAATCAGTCATTGACAAAGATAGCTTGAAGACAATGTGATCTCAACTAAGCCATTGTGCTATTATGAAAGTTGAATACTTGGTGCTCATCATGAATTGATTCCTATTAATGCTTTGGAGACAACGTTGCTCTACAATTTTTCATCTTTATCACTCAACATTAGATGGGACTTTAATTGTGAGTTTTTATCTATTTAAATTTAAATTAATTCTTCATTTCCATCCACAAAATAAATCTAATAATCTGGTATTTTTTTTAAATTTTGTACGAGTGCTTACTTCAACAAATTTAGTTGAGCGGCCCTAATATATAAGGTCATATTGTCGGCTCTTGTTGGTGAGAATCATTTTTTTTCCTTTTTTTAAAGGTCATATTCTTTGAAATATAAACTTGCATTCACCTTTTTGTTTTATAGCTAATATGCTGGGGATAACGATGGAGATATATTGTTTGGTAGAGATTTCTTAAATTCAAATAAGTACTGTCTCCCAAAGCATAAATAGAACTCCAACAACTTTACTTTCATAATAACACCAAGCTTTGTTTAAAATGATATTGTGTTTAAGTAGGTGGTCTTGGTCAATTATCGATTCTGGACCAAAACTCACTAAATTTTGCAATTGAAGGAGCGGTCATTGAAAGAAGCAAAACCAAACCGAAAATAAATTGAAAATACTCAAGATCACAAAATTTAAGATCCAAAAAAAATGCTTGAAATAAAAGACACACCGATCATAATCGTGTCAATTCACATCTGATTCACTTTTCGCTTACATGCTTTAAATACAAGAAGAGAGAAAAGAAAATGGCAAAAGAGGTAAGGAGAAAATCGTGAGTAACATGACAAAATCTCTCTATATATTAATAGGGAGTTTTTTTTTCATGATGTGTCAACTCTATGTTAATTTAATCTATGTGTCATTCAATGAGAAATTTGAGTACACATGTCATTTTTCTATTTGGTTCTTTTAATAAAAGAATTCTATGTGCCATGAAACTTAAAGTTTTTGTGTATAATTAATTTTTAATTATTTAGGTATTTAAAATATGTGCGAATGTTATAAAATGTGTAATTCGTATTTATTACTTTATGTTTTATTTAAATGTATAATATTATTCATTTGTCTTTCTTTCCGTAATTTTTGTTTGACTTGATTTAAGATAAATAAAATATCCATTCTAAATGTATTTTATCTTAGTGTGAATTATATTCAATTATTAATTTCTTAATAAATAATTTTATTTTATAATTGCTCTTATGTATATCTTAACATATTTTATGTGGAAAAAGTATTTTATATTACAATTCATTCACTTTTAATTTTTTTTCATTATTACATATTAATTAATTTATTTATTAGTCTTTTCTTAGTCGGTTTATTTTGTTTTGATATGTAGGTTTCAGTTTCATATTAAAATGGATAAATAATATTTGACACAATAATCTTATTCCAATGTTTAAGAAAATTTACTAATATACACCTTAAACAATTATTAATTCATATTCAGCGTATTTATTCAAATATTTATATTTTTAATTATTAAATATAATATTTATTAAAAATATTAGAAACTGCGTAACACGCTCGCACTAAGCGAGTAATAAGAATAAAGGAGAAAAGATGGGAAAAAAAGAGAAAGATAAGGAATCTGAAAATGAAATGGTGTGTTATTATGGAGGGATGGAAAGTGGATCTATCTTTTTTTTTTTTTTAGCGAAATGGATCTAACTTTTAAATTTGGTCAAATCAAATTCAGCGTAATTTGTTTGATTGGTACATGTAAATGTAAATTATTATTTTTTTTTGAGAAAGTAAATGTAAATTTAATTATGAACAAAAACTTGATAAAAAAAAAAGAAGACTTTTTTTGGGATAGTAGGTGACACATTAATTGAAAATAACTTCACTATTTGCATAAAATTTTGAGGCAAAAATGATGAATTTAGTTTTAAATTGACCCTATATAGATGCTTAAACAAAACCATATATATAAACATCACTACATCATTATCAAATAAATAAATAAATTAATAAATAAAATACTTGATCACTCCACTTATTTATTATCTCAATTCAAAAACCCTCTCATGGGAGGAAAAGATAAACTAAATTTACAATAAAATAGGAAATATTACGTCTTATTATTAATTTACCATTCTGTAAAAAAATCAATAATTAATTCACTTTATATGCAAAACGATTATACTTGCACTTTGGAGAATCCCTTATCTGCTAAAGGAAATTACCCCCAATTCATTAAGTGGCTTTATTTTCAATCTCTAAATTTATGTAATAAGTTATTTATGGTATTATTATTACTTTATTAATTTTTTAATTTAAGTAATTTATTATTTAATTTTGATCCTTACCTTCCATTTATCTCTTATCTATTAATTATGAATCACCCAATATTCATGTGGTTGCTATATTTTAAATTCTTTAGATTTTGATGAGAAATTATTTATGATATTATTAATAATAATAATTTTTAATCTCTAATATTAATTTTTCTAATTTAATTTATGTCATTCAATCTTTTGTAGAATAGAGTTAATATAAATATTCTAATTCTTATCTTTTACCAATTTTTTTATCGTGTCTGTCTAAGGACTTTCTTCATCTGTATCCAGTTTTTCTTTTCGTCTCATCTTTTTCTGAAGACATTTATTGGAAGATTTATAGATGCTTATAAGACAATTTATTTTTAAATATCACCCCATAATTTATTAATTTATACTCCCTTTTATTTTTTTTAAATATTGATCATTTGCTTGTAACCCGGCATACTACGCGAGATTGAAAATAGTTTTTATACCATTAATTTTAAATTAAATTATTCAAATATTTAATTAGTTTAATTAATTCAATTATAGATATAATTTTCTTATTTTCTAATATTGTATGCGCATATTTTCATTCATTTTTTATTCTAAATTACTCATGTCATTGTTCCTAATGTCTTTTTTAGTCTATTAGAATATTTATATAATAAATAACGTTCTGATATTGTCTCCTTCATTATATCATATATACTCATTTACCCATAATAATTAATTTTATGGTCATTTAAATTTTCTTATACCAACATTACTCATAATTTTTTATAATTAAATATTCCTAACACTAATTACTATTTGCTGGAAAAATTATTCGCACAATATATTTGTACAAATAATAATATTTAATGACCATGAAAAGTAATCATGAAGGTTATATATATATATACATATATATGTATATATATATATATGAGATAATGAGGGGTGAAAATGTCAAAATGACATGTATTATGTAAATAATATATAAGACATAAATGAGTATGATATTCAATTTTAATTGGAGAAAGTAATTTAGAATAAAAAATAAATAAAAATATGCATAAAAATATATATAAAATATACCTATAATTAAATTAATCAAATTAATTATATATATATAATATTTAATATAAAATTAATAATAAAAATATTATTTTAAATCCCACATAATACACGAGTTACAAGTTGATTAAATAATTAAATGCAAATAATCATTCCGTGGAAAAATGCCCATCTTGGGCAAATTTTTTCTCTTCGACATTTCCTTTAATCCCAACACAAAAATAAAGTGAATCTATTATCTACTAAAGTTGAATCAACCTTATTTATCACATGCTCTTATTTTAAAATACTCTAATTTTATTCATTTAAATTATTTATAACATTAAATCTCATTTATATTTTTGAAAAGTGTAATTTTTAAATTATAGATAAATTTAAATATAATGTATTTTTTATAGTATCGATACAATTTTTAATCAACACACTATATAATTGGAAAATAAAATACACTATAATATTAAATTTTTTACAATAATTAAACTGAACTATTAAACTAAATAAAAATTTAAAATATTTAATTTAATAATATAATTCTCTAGTTGACTAGGAGTATATTTTTTAATAAACTAGACCATACATTATCCTCATTCTCATATTTTTTTTTTCGAAAACATCCTTGTTGTGTTCGATATAATAATTCAGGATTAATCGAACACGTAAGAGCGACACGTGTAATATTTATTAAAATAAACATGCCCGATGGACAAGTATGCCCGTCGCTCGCCGACCAACCAAAGTAGCTCAACCGGCCTACCGAGCAAACAGGCATATTCGCCACTCAGATCAGGAAAGAGGAATTAAATGAGCTAAGTCAAAAAAAGACTCAGCGGCTAAAAAAGACTCGAGATATCCCGAGGGTCAAGATGCTTTCGAACTTCGAGATATCCCGAAGGCTTAGATATCCCGAGGGTCAAGATGCTCGCAGAACTCGAGATATCCCGAAAAGTCAAGATGCTCGCAACTCGATATCCCCGAAGGCTCGAGATATCCCGAGGGTCAAGATGCTTTCGCAACTCGGGATATCCTAAAAGGCTCGATATCCCGAGGTTCAAGATGCTTTCGAACTTCGATATCCGAAAGGCTCGATATCCTTAGGTCAAGATGCTCAAGAACTCGATATCCCGAAAAGGCTCAGATATCCCGAGGTTCAAGATGCTCAAGAACTCGAGATATCCCAAAAGCTCTCGGATATCCCGAGGGTTCAAGAGATCTTTGCAAAGACAATATTCAAGACTTGTATCCGAAGGTCGAGTGCTCGACACTCAGATATCCCGAAGACCCGGACATCCTGAGGGCTCAGTGTGCTCAAGGAGGACAGTATTCCAGCATAAAACTGACATGGTTAAAGGGGCGAACAAAGCATCCAACCGAGCAAAAGATTAATTTGGACGACCAAAAGAGTGCCTTACAGACAAGCAAGCTCCAAGATCAATCTAGAAGACGAAGTTGGGAACGTGGCAATATCACGGATTCTCAGATGACCAAGTCTCGGCTTCATGCTTGTCGGAGTGCTATAAAAGGAAGAAAAAAGAAGAAGAGAAGGGTTCAAAAAAAATTCCCAGAAAAAGTTATACCCACATAAGAAATTCCCCAGAAAGGCGAAGAACGGAAAAATTCGAGTGATTATTCACACATACAGAAACCCTAGCACTCATATGCTAACTCTCCAAATTATCTTCATCTGTAATGATTCATCTTCATAAGGTGTATCAAATATTGTACGTGTAAAGCTCGTAATACCACATCCTGGCTTGGTATGCCCCCAGAGTAGTCATTTCCTGATGAACTGGGTCAACAAATTCATCTTATTTACAGTTTATCATACACGTGCATGTTTTGTTTGTGAGTTATTACCAAATTAGCCACATCATATTCCTCAAATAAAATGACTCGCGACAACTAGCGCTAGAAGGAGGGTACCAAAAAACTAACCCGTACACGAACCTTTAGTTAGCCGAGGCAGAAAAAAAAAATATAATGCCTCAATCTAGGAACACACAAACGGAGAGGTCAGGACAAAGCCGACCACATGACCAGAAAGAGGCTCAGTGCCAGCCTCACAAAGATCAGATAGGGGAGACCATCAATCTTGAGGATATTGCCAATGATCCGGCGGCCACAACAAAGGCCATCACTTTCTTGTTGCGAGCACAGAAAGAGAGGGCCGAAAAAGAGTTGGCTAAGTTAGAAACTCAAGAACATGAAGAGTGACGCTCGCATACACCTGATAGCGAGCAAGTTAAAAAGAAAATTGCGAAGCGGGTAAATAAAAAAGCTGGTGATACGTCTGATGACGAACTGCCTCAAGGGTCAAGACCATCAGCGTTTGGACGTTTGAGGCTCTCCGCCAAAGACCGAATCGGCAATAATAGGGGGCAGGATCCAGGAAAAGAACAGCCAGAAAAAATGCCCGCACATTCAGATCTTCATGATCATCCGCATGCCGAACAAAAATTGGCGGGAACAAAATTATCTATCCATCATCGATTGGGTAGTCAAGCACGAACTTGGGAAGGGGGACTGCCCCATCACGAGCATGACCCATTGGGTCCTCATGATGGGAAACAACCCCGATCTAAGTCTGTCAGTTCCACAAAATTTGCAAAAATGCAAAAAGCCATCGAGGTTTTACAGGCCGACCTGGCCGCAACCAAAGGCCACCCTCAGGCGAGCACAATACCCTGCTCGCCACTATCACCGGCGATCATGGCGGCTGAAATACAAGAGAAAGTGGCGAAGTCCCAACCGCCAATTCCCATGTTCGATGCTGAGTCTGACCCTCATGTCCATCTCAGCAAATACTTAGACTTTATGATCGCGATGGGGGCCACAGACGCAACGCAGTGCCGATCATTCCCCATGACTTTGGGTGATCGGGCACATAGATGGTTTTCTACTTTGCCCGCTGCGTCTGTCACATCTTTCGCTCAATTGGGACAACAATTTTTGTCCCACTTTTCATCCATGTGTGCTCGCCCAGCGCCAAAACAAAGGTTGGCGCATTTTTCCCAACTAAAAGGTGAGTCTGATCGAGCATACATCGAAAGATTTGATATATGTTTGTATGAAGGAGCCCCAGTTGAAGAGGATGCCAAGATCCTCGTGGTGGTCGGGGGCCTGACTCTAAATACTGACATGTGGAAGGCCATGCATCAAGACTGGCCGAACTCATATTCAGAGTTCCGAGAGCGAGCGGCCAAAATCATAGCCATGCAAGATTTGCTCGCCCAGTCACGATTGGGTCAGGAACCCACAACTAAGAAATTTTTTGGTAAGAAAGTGATGAATGAAGGGGGGTACAAACCCCCAGGCTCTTTCAAACCATTCGAAGAAAGAGCAGAGGCAAACGCCCTACGAAGTCTTCTGGGTGTTTCAGCGGAAACAATCTTTAACCAAATCAGAGATCGGGATATGTTGGATAGGCCGAGAAGAATCATAATGGACAAGCATCGGCTTAATGCTTCCAAATATTGTAACTACCACGAGTACATCAGGCACAATACAGAAGATTGTCGCGATTTACTCCGCCAACTTTGGAAGCTATACGAAGAAAATCGTCTTACCCAGTTCTTAAAAAAGCCGGCGAGCAGAGACTCCCAAACTGAAAAAATAGAAGACCGAAGGGGTAAACGAAAGGCCGAACAAACACCTGACAGTGATCCCGAAGAATCACGTAAGAGGTCTAAAATACCCAAAAGAGGGCCTCCTACTGTGGGAAGAGTTCGAGAAAGTCAAGAGATTCACATGATACGTCCTGAATATGGTCCAGTGGGTGGATGTTACCAGGCACCAACATTATCAAACAGACGAAAAAAGATGGAGATGCGTGCCATGCAAAGCATCCATCAAGTGAAGGTGGTGAGCACATCAGCTAGCACGACACCCTCTAACCAAATTATATTTTCAGAAGACGATCTCGACGGAATAATAACTCCCCACAATGACTCCTTAACCATCAGTGCTCGTCTCCTCGGGTTGAAGGTGCACCGCCTCCTGATTGACACCGGAGCTTATGGGAATATTTTGTTCGTCAACACCCTTCACCAGATGGAAAAGCAAGTTGGGGACTTGAACAGTTATATTGAACCGTGTGATCACACCATAATGGGTTTTGGGGAATCTGTAACCCGACCCTATGGTATGATTAGGTTAGGAGTCGAGTTAGAATCAACTCTGAATTCGGAGATCCGACGAACTAGAATGCTAGATTTTGTAATCGTCGATACTCCGTCTACTTATAACGGGTTCCTAGGTCGCCCGTTTATTCAGGAATTTAAAGCGGCCTGTTTTACGTATTACTACTGTGTTAAATTTCTAACACAAGATGGAACAGGTAGCGTAAAAGGAGATCAGAAGAAAGCTCGAGATTGTTTGCTATCATGTGTACCAGGAAAACAAAATATCGTCAACATGATGGAGGAAACATGGGAGATTGGTGAGTCAAGTCAGCGAGCAAATGCCTCGCCTAAATATCTTCCGGCGAAAATAAGTTTGACGAGCACAGCTCCCCGCGCGAACACAGAATTTGGGATGGCAACTCATGCCCCAGATCTCCTAGATCAAATGAATATTGATCCGCCGAATGAGCAAACGGACCTAGAACCTCGCATAGGTTTTGAACCCATGGAGGTTGATGACGAGCACCGGGGGTCCATTCAAGATCCTCGGTGGAGACAAAAAAGAAAGTGAACAGCACCTGTCGAACAACTGGAGTCCATCAACATAGACCCGAACAGACCTGAGTTAGAAGTGTTCATTGGTTCGGAATTACCTGAACCAATTCGAACAGAAATGATTGCTTATCTTCAAGCAAACTTGGATGTGTTCGCATGGTCGCACGAGGACATGGTTGGCATTGATCCAAAACATGCATGCCATTCCCTCAAACTTTATCCAATACAAACTCCAGTAATCCAGAAGCGCAGAAAGTTCAGTCCGGATAAATATGCGGCCATGAATAGTGAGATCAAAAAGTTGCTCGACAACAAACTGATTCGAGAGGTGAAATGCCCAAGATGGCTTGCGAACCCCATGCTCGTTCGCAAGTCGAATGGATCTTAGAGATTGTGTATTGACTTCACGGATTTAAACAAGGCATGCCCGAAAGATAATTTCCCGATGCCGCATATCGATTATTTGGTCGATAATACAGCAGGCCATGAGCTCATGACCTTCATGGATGCTTTTGCTGGTTACCACCAAATACCCATGCATCCGGACGATCAAAAGAATACGACATTCTGCAGTGAAAAGAATATGTACTGTTGGCAACGCATGCCGTTCGGATTAAAGAATGTCGGAGCAACATATCAATGTTTGGTGAACAAAATGTTCGACGAACACATCGGCCGAACAATTGAGGTATATATTGATGATATTGTGGTAAAGAGCGAACACAAGGAAGACCACAACCCCCACCTCGCACAAACGTTCGATATGCTCAGGAAGTACAATATGAAGCTAAATCCGAAGAAATGCAGCTTTGGGGTTCACTCAGGAAAATTCCTCGGACATATGGTCAGTCAACGGGGGATCGAAGCAAACCCATCAAAGATTTAAGCTATGCTCGATATGCAGGCCCCCAGGAGTGTGAAAGAGGTCCAAAAGTTGACCGGACGTTTAGCTTCCGTAAGCCGGTTTATATCACGAACTGAGGACAAATGCAAACCTTTCTTTGATGCATTAAAGAAAGGGAAATTCCAGTGGACCGAGCATTGCCAAAATGCATTCGAATCATTGAAGCAGTACCTTGCAGATACTCAGACACTGTCTAAGACTGTCCCAGGCGAACAACTCTATATGTATCTTGCTGCATCCGAACATGCAATCAGTGTTGTGCTCGTACGAGCAGAAGGGACAACACATTTTCCCATTTACTATGTAAGCCAAGTGCTTAAAGAAGCTGAGCTCCGGTACCCTCCACTGGAGAAATTAACATATGCTCTCGTGATGAGTGTTCGAAAATTACGACCATACTTTTTCGATCACTCAGTCGAGGTACTGACCACTTTTCCATTGTGCCAAGTCCTCCACCGACCAGATACTGCGGGCAGATTACTCAATTGGGCGGTTGAGTTAGGACAATTTGGCATTACGTTCGCTCCGCGAACAGCAATGAAGGGCCAAGCTATGGCCGATTTCATGGTCGAGTTGACGTATCCACAAATGCACGAAAAAACTATCGACCAACCATGGCATATGTATGTTGATGGTTCATCAACATGTTCAAGAGCCGGAGCCGGCGTAGTTCTCATCAGCCCAACCAGACAAACATTCACGACAGCCATCCGTTTTGATTTCCCAGCTACAAATAATGAAGCCGAATATGAAGCTTTGATCGCTGGACTACAGATGGCAATGACAATGGGAATTCAGAGGCTGATGATTTATAGCGATTCTCAGATAATCGTTTATCAAGTAACAGGCGAGTATGAGGCCCGAGGCGAACAGATGGCACAGTATCAGCAACTAGCGAAAGAGTTGCTCGAGCATTTCGAACAAGTTTTCATAGAACAATTACCACGATCGGGTAATTGCTCACGATGCTTTTGGCACGCCGGGCAACAATAAGAAGGAGTGACGAACACAACGGACATTGTGGTCGCCACAACTTGTTCGCCATCGATTCAGAGTTTTGGTCGCCCAAGAAAGAAAGTAACAAGAAAACTCGATGACCCCAATCTGAATTACTTACAAAAAGGACTTCACCGAGAATAAGGCACAAGTTTACCGGCCAGATTACAATCGTCAAGTATCGTTATACTATAATAAACGAGCATTTATACAAAAAGAAGCTTCTCACTTCCCTTTGTTGAAATGTATTACTCTCAAGAGGGTCGTACTTCCGAACAAATCCATGATGGAGTATGCGGAAATCATATGGTGGGCTCGCCCCGCACATAAAATAATCAGACAAGGTTATTATTGGCCAACCTCGAAAAGATTCGCACACAGATGTCGCTGCGTGCCACAAGTGCTGTGTACATGCTCCACTTATTCATAGCCCACCAAGAATTAGTGTGGGTTTATAGCCCATGGTCGTTCGCTAAATGGGGATCGATCCGATCGGCCCATTTCCTCTCGCACGTCGGGAGTAAAATTTGTTGTGGTTCTTGATTGATTACTATACTAAATGGGCGTAGTTCGAGGCTATATCAAAATCATTTAACAAAGAATATGGAACTTTGTTTGGAAAAATATCATTTGTCGATTTGGGCTTCCCCAATCATTAGTAATCGATAACGCAAAGCAGTTCGATGGAAGTGAATTCAGACAGAATTGTGCTCGTTGGGGCATAAAAAAGCATTACTCAACTCCGAATTATCCCCATTCAACCGGACAAGTTGAAGCCGTTAATAAAATTATCAAGCATACCCTCAAGGCGGACTTGATAATTCCAAGGGGGAGGATGGGTCAAGAGTTGCCCGAAATATTATGGGCCTATCGAACAACTTTTTTAACATCAATCTGCGGAGACCCGTTTGCCTTGGCATTTGGTGCGAAGCCGTTATACCAAGAGAAATCAAGATTCCAAGTCATCGAACAATGACTTTTGGAGAGCACATCAATTACCAGCGCCGCCCGAAAAGTGCGAACTGTTGGAAAAAAGAAGGGAGGTCGATTTCAAGAATGCTATGTATAAAAAGAGATCAGAGAAGTTCTACAACTCCAAAGTCCGAACACGCAGGTTTAATGTGGGCGAGCTGGTTTTAAGACGAGCAATGGGGGTATCAAGTGGTGTGTTCGGCCGAGCATGGGAAGGTCCGTTCAGAGTTACAGAACGTTTACTAAACGGGGCCTATGACTTGGAAGACCTGAATGGAGTCCCATTGTCCTACTCGTGGAATGGGTCAAATTTGAAAAAATATTATCAATAATTGCGAACGTAGTCGACCGAACAAAGTTGTCCACACAGCTGAAGCGAACATAGTCGGCCGAACAAAGTTGTCCACACAGCTGAAGCGAGCATAGTCGGCCGAACAAAGTCGTCCTCACAGTTGAAGTGATCACAAGTGGCCGAACATAATCAGCCGTTCAGTTAAAATGAGTAGGACAATTCTGAAAGAAGAATACATTATGTTCGACACATATCTTCAGGAAAGAAATGTTGGCAAGATCGCCGAAAAGACGTAAGATACGTGTCGTAACGAAGTTGTCACCGTAAGACGTGACGTAACGAGTTGACAAGTGGTGGCAACCAAGCAGGGATGAGTCAATCTTTGAGCAAGAGCTGTCAAAAAGCTGAACAGATGTCAAAAGGGGAGCAAAAGTAAGAGAGCCAGCACTAGCTTGGGATAGTTCTATAAATAGAGGCATATTGATAGCTGAAAAAAGCGGAGAAAAAACATATGAAAAAGAAAAAAAAAATACTACAGTTCTTAGAAGAAAATTGGTTCAGTATGCCCCCAGACGTAGAAGAATCCAGCTCTCGATTCAGCAATCATTCTGCTGAATCGAGCATCTGTCTTAATACGACTTTTTCACCCCATAAGACATTCCGAGCACAGTTTGAAGCTCGTTGCGGACTCAAGATGCTCGGCAGAGTCATGGTTGCCACTCCACGTTACTCACTGCTTATGCAGTAGTAAGTCATTAATCCCCTATGCATCCCCAAAATCTCCTCCGAAGGGGAGGGATGTCATGGTGTTCGCCCGAAGCAACAGGCGGACGCTGATGCTCAGGCATCTATTGAAGGGGACGGAATGGTGCGAGCTGAACATTTTGCTCAAGATTGATATAGGCGAAAGCATGCATGTTTCGCCACATGTTTCATGTCCGCAGCTACCAAGATAATCACGGCTTGTCCGGGAGGACAAGAGCTTATCTTCTTCTGCCGCTGGAGCATGTTATCGAAAAAGGGTAGACAGATGATGTGCCACATCCTTGTCAACATCAATTCCATGGACAAGGTGAGGGGTTAGGTTCTACTCAAGACAGGGTTTAAATTCAAAACCCTAGTCTGATATCTATAGTTGTGTAATAGATAGTCTTCTTCAAATATGAAGGTTGTAATAGAATACAAAGTGTAGCAAAAAGAAAAAAATATATATGTATTTTTGTTCGCTAAGATTTTCTAGTTCAAGCCTATTTGAGGTCGCACCTAAGCCGGATGGCCCGAACAAAGATGAACGAGCCCAAGTCTATGTTCACCGACAAACGAAGTTTGTACTCGATTCCCGCAAAAAAAAAGTGAGTAATGGGTACGCAATGCAAAAAAAGACGACTCAGATTTTACAGATATCCAGAATAAGAAATGGGGTGATGAGTCTTGGGTCGCAGCCTAAATAAGACGGCCCTCTAAGACGAAGTGATCGTGACCTAAAATAAGACGATCGCGAACCAAGAAAGGGGGGTTCATAAAGTAACCCATCTGGTCGCACCTAAATAAGACGATCAACCGATTGCAGTAAACAATAATAAGACAATCAAAAAAAAAAAAAAGTCGAGGAGCGGGCATAAGTAAACCTAATGTTCGAATTCATTCGTAAAGAAAAGGGCAAAAACTAGAAGGCAACAAAGCTTAAACACAAGCAACAAAGCAAACATCAAGCAACATAAGTAACAACATTCATCCTCAACAATGCGGTTAGATAAACATTCTCAATATGCAATTCAACCATTCAGTTTCAAAAGTGTTCGAACAAAAGAGAAGAAGTCAGCAAAAAATTACAAGAATGGAAGACACTGTTCGAACAAAAAAATGAAGAAGACAAAAAATTACACAACATATGTTCGACAAAACAGAAACTATACTACGGAGCAAATCCATAATTGGGGGTGGACGGGAGAGAAATGTCGAACAAATCGCGGCTCAAACCCCTCAAAGAACAACTCCTTCAGTATGGTCAAGTACAATATGCTCACTAGGAGGTACATTCTGCTCGGTCACAGGAGGTCCCCTTTGCTCGGCCTGCGCCTGATCGGACCCGGACTCAGTTTGGAGATTTTGGCCTGCAACACCAGCAGTATTCACGTCCGAGCCATCTTCCTCATCCAGAATGGGATCATCAACTTTGATCCCTTCAGGAAGAATGGAGAAATCACACAGATCGTTCAAATCTGACATCGGAAGGTTGCGATCTGGTGGATTGTCGATCAGGTACTGCTGGAAACTGGATATGAGAGGGGCAATTTGTTCGCCAGTAAGGGCATGGCGAGCAGACCGGATAGCATCGGCGAAGGCACAAATATAGGAGAAGTTGGACATGGAATCGACATACTCATCATTGTACAGCCTTGAATTTTCGAGACCCAAACGAGTGTTGGTCTCCTCAGCAATGATGAGCTGTTGGCCGAGCTCGCTCCTCTCACTTTCCATGGCCTCGACACCAGCTCGGAGTCTACGAAGCTCAACATTCATCTCCTCCTGAGCTCTTCGTATGCTGACCACCTCCTCCTGAGAGTGATTTAGTTCCTTCTTTGCCTGGCGGGAATCCTCCTGAGCCCGACAAACATTTTCCTGAGCCTGGCGAGCATCAGCTTGTGCCGAGGATGCCTGTCCCTGAGCCAATCTCAGTTCATCCTGAGTCCTGTTCAAAGCCAAGTAGTTGGCATGAAGGTTGGCGGACTTAGCATAGGCTTTCTCAAGAACGACCATAGATTGGCCCTGAAGTACCAAACCAAGACGCATGTTTTCCAGAGGAGTGGGACCCGTGGTGGACTCTTCCAGATCAGTAGTCCATGCTCGAACAGGGGTCTGACATGCTTTTTGGACATGCTCGGGAATGCCCGGAACCTTGCGAACACTTGGCGAGCAATAATAGTTTTTCAAATTGGGCATCAAGGGCGCCAACCTGCTCAACCTACTCATACACCCGAGCAAATAAATATGAAAAAACGAGCAGAATTAATCAAAGCAGAAGCAAAACGAACAAAGTGTACCTATTCACACAAGCCGGATCCCATCCCAAGAATGATTTATCCTCGGGGGACCGAAGCTCAGGGTTCAACGGAGTCCATGATCGGGGTCCAGCAGGAGGTGGAGAAGATGTGCCAACCTCCATTTCAACGATTTACGAAATTGGACCGACCACGGAGGCGGCCGCTCTGATCGCCTCAGCAGTAGGGGTCCGAGTCACCCTAACGGCATCCGTGCTCGTCTGAGCCTGTTCGCTCGGCGCGCTCGTCCGAGTTTGTTCGCTCGGCCCCTGCTCGCCGATTTCCACCCTCGGTCTCTTCGGCGACGGAGCTTGTTCACTAGCCCCTTGCTCGGCTGAACGAGAACTTCTTTGCGGTCGGCTCGATTCCCCGGGGCCGGACGCGGATGCTCGACTTGCCCTGCTCGCCTCTCCTCTGTTTGTTCGCTGAGCCTCCCGCTCAGCTTGAATTCGAGCAAGCTCCTGTGGTCATTTTCTCCGAGCCATCTCAGTATGTTCGGATGTACTCACAGCAACGGTCACAGCGGGGAAAGCTATAAACAAAATAATTCAGTACACACAAAAGGATAACAGCGAGCAAAATGACACAAAACTTATACAAATACAAGAGGCAATCCTTACCAGAAGTATTAACAACAACAAGATGATGAGGAGGCACGAACAAACCTCCTTTCTTCCTCTGATCGGCGGTATTCAGGGTTCTCACAGATCGCTCCGATCGAGACTCCAGATCAATTTGCCAAACGCTGCTAAAATAGCTGTCGTTGGTCTCCTTATCCGTCGTAGCTGGAATCCCTGAAATAAAGAGTAAGTTAAAACCAGTTCAAATTGAAGAACGAAAGACACAAAATCACTTACTTCGGTACACCCCGAAGTCAGTAGGAATGTCTAAACGAGCATTTGGTTCGCTTCCAGAAGCCGGGCTCTTCCAATCGCCCCCAACGAACCAAAATTTTTCCTTCCAATCACTGATTTTGTTTGGCACATCCTCAATAATTTTGCACTTGGCATTAGCTTGCATGAACAACCACCCATGTTCGCCCTTCGGACGGGTCAAGTGCACCAATCGAGCAAGTTCAGCTGCTAAGGGATAGTATCTTGGCTTCATTTTGCCGAACAAAGTCAGGAAACTTATAATCATGTGCCACCCATTCGGCTACAGCTGCATGATGGTAATGTTCCATTCCACGAGCAAATGGGTGATGGCCGGATGGAGGGGGAATCGAAGGCCAGCTTCCATGGTGTCCAAATTCACAGCGACACAACCCTCAGGGGGTTGGTCAGCCCGCTCATCAGGACCCGGTGCCCAGAAAAAGACATCCTTGGGGGTTTCGTAATTTCTATGCAGCTGAGCGAGCATATCTACATCAATTATGCTCGCTATCTTGCTCGCTGGGTACTCATTTTCCACCCTAGTCCTATGAGGTTGTTCGGGCCAATCAAAACTATAACGAGCATTGTACTCGTTATATGTTGGACTATGAGGGACACCAACAGGTATATCAAGCTCAGTATTTTGCCCACCGCCTATCCCTATGTTCGATTCGGTTATATTCACAGCCATCAAAATTTCCCCCTCACAATATCATCATTCCTATCTACATCAACATTATCAACAGCCCTAGACCTAATTTGAGTTTAGGGCAAAGAATCGTCACTTGAATCATCCGAAAAATCACTACGGACCAAGTCCCTATCTAATTCATTTAGGGCTTCGTTGGAATCGGAGGAAAAGAACTAAAATAGTTGCGAACTTGCCAACTAAATCCTAAACCGAGACATTCGCCTCCCAAGCATTTTGCGTTACTATTGGGGATTCTCGACGGAGGGGAAGAAGAGGAACTATGGTGGTCTGATTCTAGGGGAACAGAAGAGTTTGAGCAAGAGGCCATAATCACAATAAGAGAAAGAATGCAGTGGTTACCTGAGTAAGATTCTTCGCCGGAATGATGAAGCCCTCGCCGGAAATTTTCAGACACTGAAAAAATTGAAAGACAGAGGCAAGGAGAAGAAGGAGAGAGAAAAGGGTTTAAGGCGGTGAAATAAGGTATTTATAGATACCGGATTCAATTTTGAAAATCTGGGCAAAATACGAAACGACATCGACTATGGCCCAATAAGATTTTAACAGTCGTGCCCCATGTTGAAAACAAAGCGACCCGGCTGGGGGGTATTGTTGTGTTCGATATAATAATTCAAGATTAATCGAACACGTACGAGCGACACGTGTAATATTTATTAAAATAAACATGACCGATGGACAAGTATGTTCGTCGCTCGCCGACCAACCAAAGTTGCTCAACCGGCCTACCGAGCAAACAGGCATATTCGCCACTCAGATCAGGAAAGAGGAATTAAATGAGCTAAGTCAAAAAGACTCAGACGGCCAAAAGGCTCAGATATCCTGAGGGGTCAAGATCTTCGCAACTTCGAGATATCCCGAAAAGGCTCAGATATCCCGAGGGTCGATATGCTTTCAGAATTTCGATATATCCGAAAGTCAATATGCTCACAACTCAGATATCCTGAAAGGCTCAGATATCCTGAGGGTCAGTATGCTCGCAACTCAGATATCCTGAAAGGCTCAGGATATCTGAAAGGCTCAGATATCCTGAGGTTCAGTATGCTCGCAACTCAGATATCCCGAAAGGCTCGGGATATCCCGAGGGTCAAGATGCTCGCAACTCGATATCCCGAAAGGCTCGAGATATCCGAGGTTCAAGATGCTCGCAACTCGGATATCCGTAAAAGCTCGATATCCCGAGGTTCAAGATGCTCGCGGCCTGCATTCAAGACTCGTGTACCTCGGCGGTTCTCGACACTCGATATCCCCAAGACCCGGACATCCCGAGGGCTCGGTGTACTCAAGGAGACAAAGATTCCAAAGATAAACCGACATGGTTAAAGGGCTTAACAAAGCATCCAACCGAAAGCAAAAGATTAATTTGAACGACCAAAAAAGAGTGTTTTACGCACAAGCAAGCTCCAAGATCAATCTAGAAGACGAAGTTGGGAACGTGGCAATATCACGGATTCTCAGATGACCAAGTCTCCCAAATTTCATGCTTATTTGGGAGTGCTATAAAAGGAAGAAAAAAGAAGAAGAGAAGGGTTCAAAAAAATTTCCCAGAAAAAGTTATACCCACACAAGAAATTCCCCAGAAAGGCGAAGAACGGAAAAATTCGAGTGATTATTCACACATACAGAAACCCTAGCACTCATATGCTAACTCTCCAAATTATCTTCATCTGTAATGATTCATCTTCATAAGGTGTATCAAATATTGTACGACGAAAAAGCTCGTAATACCACATCCGGCTTGGTATGCCCCAGAGTAGTCATTTCGATTTAATTGGGCCAACAAATTCATCTTATTTACAATTTATCATACACGTGCATGTTTTGTTTGTGAGTTATTACCAAATTAGCCACATCATATTCCTCAAATAAAATGACTCGCGACAATCCTCATTCTCATATAAATAAACAAAAAAAATAAGCGAATACAAAAAACTGAGACAAAATAACAAACTGAAGCACTATTACTAAGTGACAAAACTACCCTCAACCTCTCGCATTCAAAAGCAGCAAAGCGACACGACGTCGTTTCCCCTTCTAATTTCAAAACTGAACCACGAAACTCCACTCGCCGCCGTCAATCATCCATCCAAACTCCCGCCCAAATTCCTCCGAGCCAAAATTGAGAACAGAACACAATTCGGTACATAAATTCATAATGCTTAATAAACGAACCGCAATTGCAGCCAATTATATGGTGCAGCCGTAGAAGACGAAGAAGAAACAGAGGAAGGAAACGAGCGCGACGGATTCGACGGCGGAGACGACGGACCAAACGACGTCGTCGATGTCGGGAAGCCTCAGGGGAAATCGCAACGGAGGCGTCGAGTATGAGGCGAAGAATCTCGGCCACCGGAAAAACGAGGCGGCGTGTAGCCACCGGAAAGCTGAGGTCCACAGAGACATTTTCAGATCTGTGGTAATTTAGCAGAGTATTTTGTTAGCTGGGGTTTTTAGGGAGACAGTTTTATAAAGGAGATGGTGGATTAATCTGGACCGTTGGATTAAGTAGCTGTGTGCCGCATTAAAAATTTGTGTATTATTTTTCAATAAAGATAGTGGAAAAGGCGGGCAAGCAGTAATTTGAAAATGTTTTGAAAGGCTGGTTGGTGTGATAGGTATTAACCATTACGGCCATGTTATCTTTAGGCTTTATTGTAGTTCTATCCTCCGTGTCATTTTCTCATGTTTCAAATATATTTTATTTCTTGAATTTTTAATACATGAACCTAGAATTATGGTGGGTCATTGAATAATATTTAAATTTTCATTTGTCATACATCCACAACATGAAACATGAAATGGAGCACTGAAAATAGAACAGATGATATCATTCGTCTTGTTTGTTTACCCTTGAAGGGATTTGAAATTCTATAGGGAGAATGTAAGGTTTTGGTATAAAGTAAAAGTGTATTTGAATTTTGTATTTATTTGGAAGCGTGAATTTTATAGAATTTGATAAAGTAAAATTTTGAAAAAATAATTAATAATAAAACAAATATTATATTGTAAAAATGATTGAATGATTGTATAATGATTGATATATGATTATAATAAAGTAAAAAAAAAAGAGAAGAGAGAGTTTTGAGTTGGATAAATAATAGTAATAATTAAAAAGTGTGTGATAAACGATCTATATTGCATTGAAAATTGTGTTAGAAAAAAGTAAGATAGTATATTATAAGTATTATAGAATATAAGTTTGGAGGATTTAAAATCCTATACCAAAATCCTAATAAATAAATGGGAATTTGAGATTTGAAATTTCAAAAGTCACTTCCCAAACCATAAAATAAACAAGACTTAGGAGGATCCGCTTGGTTGGGGGTAATGGAAGCGGGTAATGAGAATTACTTCTATTGATGTTGCTTGGTAGTTTTGATATACAAGTAATAAGAATAGAAGTAAGTAATTGATTACCCTCACTCCCTTAATCCACCTCACATGGTACTCATTGTTGATTTTATAACCAAACAACAATAAATGCAACCAATAACTTTTAGTGATTGACCCCTCAATGATACTCATTACCATTATCATTCCCTAGTCATATCAAGCGGGCCCTTAACGTCGTAGGATCGAGTTTGGGCTATGTTTCAACCTGGTTCAACAGCCCAATGGATTAGGCCCATGTTATCTTTAATGTAGTAGGATCGGGTTTGGGCTGTAACAGCAGCGTGAGTTACATTTTCTTATATATTTCATCTTTTACAGCTTTTTTAGTTCTATTTTTTCTTTCTAGTTTTTATTTTTTATTTTTTAAATTCTGTTCCTTGTCTCCAATTTTCTAATTTTCTTGTTACAATTTTTTATTGCAACATTTAAAAATCAATAATAATTGTTTATACTACCTCCGTCCCAAAAGACTTTGCGCCATCTTTATGGCATAAAGATTAAAAAAATGTATAATGAGTGGAGAGTTGAAGGTAATTTTATAAACTTTTATGTATAAAATAAATTAAGTAATTTGATTTTGAGTATGAGTTGGTCCGAAAGCAAGAATTTTGTGTAAATATGTGAATATTGTGAGGGTGGGGTTTAATGAAAAGTTTCCTTTTATAGGATATGCAAAGTGTTGTAGGACATTACAATAAAAAAAGTGAGCAAAGTGTTCTGGGACGAAGGAGTACTATATATATACATATCACATCTTAGTCTGCGTGATTCATTAATAATCAATATTACAAGTAAAAATCAGCAATACCACAATTATTAATTAGCAATACAACAAGTAATAATCAACAATATCATAAGCAATAATAGAGCAATACCACAAGCATTAATCACTAATACCAAAAGTAATAATAAGTAATACCATAAACAATAATCAACAACACCACAAGCCTTAATCAACAACACCAAAAGCAATAGTCAACAATGTCACATGCTATTTAATACCACATTTTTTAATCCAAAATCCAATCAAGCATGATCAACACTAATCAATTACAACCAACATTGTCTAATTCATTTATTAGTTATATCACAAACAATAATCAACAATATCATGTGCAATAATCAGTAATACCACATATCTGAATCCAAAATGCAAACAATTATGATCAGCACTTTGTTAAGTACAATTAACACTATCTAATTTTTTTTATTAGAAATACCGCAAATAATATAATTTTTACATTTTGATAATAAATAGAGACTGAGTCAATGTCATAGCATAACAGAATACATTTTGCTCAAATTAAATTAATCAAACAAAAGAGAATACTGTGAATATGTGGATATCTCAACTTAAATAAAATGAGACTATTGACATGGAAGAACACAAAATCACAAATTCCATTGTACTCAAATTCCACAAATTATTCCATATCCTTATATCTCTCATCCGCTTCTTTGCTTTGTGTTCAAATCAATTGAGAAGTGATTAATATAACCCTTGTTATATTATGTTGTTTGCAATAGTCGAGAGGAGAAATTGCAATATATTTTCATCAATTGCTTATAAATTGAAAAGTTCACGTCATCAATCAAATAAACAAGTTATCATATTTAACCCACGGGTCAGAATGAGAAGCCCATAAACACAGAGTGAAAAATTCACAAATTCTATGCGAGTTGTGTAGAACCAAACAGATTTTTTAATAAAATCCGCGAAAAGACAGAATTACAGAATTAGCTCCAAGTTTTGTGCTACTATAATGAAAAACATATGTTACTATATGTGTACATTTATGTAGAGCTGTTAGAACGGACCGGCTCGCTCTGTTCACCTCAACCCACCTTTTTGCGGGTTTTTAGTGGGCCAACCCACAACGGGCTTGGATGAGAGCTACTTAACCCAACCCAACTCATAGAAGGTAGCGGGCTAGCTCATGAACCTTTTTATAATTTTTTTAAATGTATTATTTATAATAAGTTTTAGAGTAGATGTTCAATGAAACTTGTTCATTTAAATTTTACCCACACTTATAAACTAATATTATGACACTTGTAAATCAAGATCATAACATAAAATGCTATAGGTATTAGTTTATAAGAATTGTGGTATTATTTTATAAGCATAATGATATCAATTTCATAGTATGAACATGTTTCACATAAAAATTTGTATAAACTTTAAGCAACATATGAACAATGTCATGATAAATAATAAAACCAAACAAAGCTTACAGTAAATATAAAGATTAAGCAACAATATCCCGCAAAATGGTCATTAGATAAAATATTTTTTTACATATTGCGTGCGTAAGTGAGAAGCAAATTATTTTTATATATATATTTTTGTATTTTAATTATATTGAATAATAATATTAAAAAAATTATTAAAAAAAAAAGCTCGCGGCCAACCCATCCCCAACCCGCCCTAACTCACTCCAGCCAGCGGCCCCGTTCCCCAACTGACCTGTAAATAATCAACCCAACCAGTCTCATTATTAGGCGGGGGCGGGTGGACCGACCCAACGGGCCTGTCCCATTTTGACAAGTCTACATTTGTGTTGCTATAAGAACAAAGAATACATGATTATTTTTTCAGTACACATATTTATTTGTAAGGTATTGAAAATTTAGTTATTATACACATACAAATGTGTTACTGTATAGAGTAACTGTGTTACTGTATGAACAAAACAACACTCCCTCTATTTCATTCTCTTCCCACTTTGGTTTTTATCTGTTTTCCCTTGTTGACCTGTGACCAATTGCCTCAGGTAAATGCACAAACCACCTGATTACACCATTGAATTCGTAATTTTTTTTCATCCTCACATAATAATGGAATGAGATCACCTATTTCATAATTGGTGTTCCATTTCGTATTCCATAATATGGATGAATAATATGTGTAATAATAAAAAATATTCAATGAACCATCATATTCAGGGTTCATATGTTAAAAATTCAGTAAAGTGAAACAGTAATATAATACGAAAAGTGGAACAGTGAAATCGAACCGTATAATAATACATAATTATTCTTATAATATTACATACTTACTTTTATAGTAAGACAAATTCTCTTGTGCACCATTTGCACTAAATTAATTTGGTGCAATTTAATTTTAGGAGCTCTTTTTCTAATTTTTTCAGTTTTAGTTTTTTTTTTTCTTTTCAATTTCAGTTTGCTTTTAACTTTAATTTCAGATTTTTTTTCCGACTCGGGCTCAAACCCAGTTGGAGTAGTTCATGGTTCACTCGGCCCGAGTGATTCATGGTTCATGGCTCACCAGGCCCGAATAAGTCATAATTTAGAGTTTATTATTTAGTGTTTAAGATGTAAATGCTCAATTTAAATTGAAATTAAATTCAAGTGCACTAATTGCATCTTGTACAAATGATGCACAAGAAAGTCGATCTAATAGTAATATATACCGAGAGTTTTTCTATTTTTCTTTGCATGAATTTTTATAGAGAAAACTGCTCGATCGGATAAAAGACTATATTAAAAATAAAGAATGAGGCGATATTTGGGATTTGGCAGCATATATGGAATTTGTTGTACATTTAAGGCAACATCAAAGTGCGGTCTTCCCACGAGGCGACATCGCTCGTTTCCAGAAAGCAGGCAAAGGTGCATGTTAATCTTCTTGTTTCTTTTTTCTTTCTTTTTTTTTTGTTTTTTTAGAGTGACCCCAAAAATAAGATGAATAAAATGAAAAATTGTTGATTAGTGATGAATAAAGAGAATTAAATTAAAGTGCTTTTTTAATTCATCACTTTAACAGATCTAGTGTCATTTTGGCGCACCAACACCAATTGTAATCAAACTTTTTTTAAAAAAATTAAACCAAATTGTCTTACTAAACTTTTTTTCACAAACTACTTGAAAAAAGCACTCGACAGTATTTGCTCCCATGATGAAAAGTATTAGTTTACAGAGTAAAAAATGATATTTCCTCCCCTCCGTCCCAACTCTTTCTTCACACCACTTTTTTTTTTTCGTGTTTTAGCGAATAAATTATTTATTAATATTTAAAATGATAAAATGACTTTTAAAAAGGGGTATGATAGAGCTAGTTATCTCTCCTCCATTATACGTTCTCCTTAAAAATTATTTTATCATTTTAAATACTTATAAAAAACTCTATCGTTAAAACACGGAGAATACAGTAACTGTAAACAAAGAGTTGAAACAAAGATAGTAATTGTATATTAAAAAATTACTAATATTATTCGGTCTACGTATACGTACTTTTTTTAAGTATGAACTAATATTTTCTTAGCAAAAACTTGTGCGAATCCAAGTTCATGGTGCATGAATACTATTTCTTCAAATATAACTGCTATGTATATGTACTATATATGCTATTGTTATGTACATACCAGTAATTAATAGAGTTTATCGTAAACTCGAATATAGAAAAAACCTGATCTTTTTTTTTATATATATGAAATATCTTGTTTATATGAATTAATATATTTTTTTCATATATTTTAGTTTTTTTCGGGTGAGTTAATCAAATTTGATCAAAATTTTACCTATTTAAGAATTGGTTGAAATAACACACTTTCTTATATACTAAAGGCGAATCACTCCCCATTCATATATTAATTTTATTTTAAATTTTTAAATTTCTGTGAGAAGTTATTTATAATATTATTATTAATTTTTTAATTTTAGTCATTCATTTATTTAATTTTAATAGGCAAGGTCTCACATGCACTTGATGCACAAACTCTAGATCCATGCACTCACTTTGATCCTGCCTATTTTTTTTTATTGTGGATCATCTTTTTCACTAATGACAAGGTTTCAATTTCTTAATGGGAGCATTCCTATACCCGAGTGCACGGTGCACTTGGTGCACAGAGACCTACTCATTTTAATATTTACCTTCCATTTATATCTTATTTATTAATTATGAATCACCCCTATTTATGTGGTTGCTATATTTAAAATACTTCATCTTTAAAATCGGTTCAATTCATCTGTTCCACTTTTCGTATTCCATTGGTATTTCACCCTTCTGGATCTTTAACACATGGACTCAGTGTATGGTGGTTCGTTGAATATTTTTTATTATTTTATGTATCATCCGTCCATATATATTATGGAATACAAAATGAAACAATGATTATGGAATATGTAATCTTATTCCCTTCAAAACATATACATTAATTTATATTAAATACATGCTCCATAATTTATAAATTTATACTCCGGTCCTTTTATTATTTTTTAAATATCACTAGCATGTAACCCTACGTATTACGTCTACACGAGATTGAAAATAGTTTTTATATCATTAATTTTAAATTAAATATATCAAATATTTAATTAATTTGATTAATTTAATTATAAATCACACTTGTGTGCACCAATTGCACTATGCAATTGGTGCAATTTTAATTAATTATCATCCTATTAAATTGAATTACACACTTCGATGTGAAAAGATTTTCATTATATCTCATAACCCATTTTTGTAGTATTGACGGGATACAACCTGGTGGTTAATAACTTATAACGTGAGCTTATGGGATACAATCATGTGCTTGGATTCACCTTTTTAGCCCCGAATCTTAACTGTATAGATGAATCCAATTGCACGAATTTAGAATTCGTGCAAATGGTGCATACAAGTATTTATCTTCTTTTATTTAGGTATCCAAAAGAAGACACCAAGTTATTATACATGACATTTTTTATAGTTACATGTATCGGCACAAGTAATCACTTTGGTTTTATCTGCATTTGTAATAAAAATTATTTCAAAAGAAGTCACTAAGTTCTTATACATGACATTTTTCATAGTTGCATGTATCGGCACAAGCAACCACATAGTTGCATGTATCGGCACAAACAAACACATAGTTACATGTATCGGCACAAGCAACCACATAGTTACAAGTATGGGTTAGTCCATACAGAGCTTAGCTCTGGCTTGAAGTGAACCCCCCGCTAATGGACAGTGGATTCTGGTCCCCCGAATTAGTCGGTCCTTGAGCCGAATACTGAGTTATCAAAAAAAAAAAATATATATATATGTATCGACATAAGCAATCACTTTGATTATTTTATCTGCATTTGTAACAAACATTCATCAATTGTCCAAGGCACATTACACAATCCTTAATCTCGTCCCTAAAACCAATCTCGTCCCTAAAACCAACCAAGCTCGAATCAACCAACAAATAGCTAATCGAAAGTGCCAAATACTTCCATCTTCTAAATGTACAAAAAGTGGTGAGAAGACAATTGAGGGGCATCTCCCCATAATACATACATAAATGACAAATACTTTTATAATCCAAATGCATTTTTAAGTGGTACTTATTTTATCAAAAGATAATAATTGATCAGTATTAATTATTTTCATTTAACAGTATTAGTTGTGCACAAGTCGTTCTACGGTGCAACTAGTGCACTCAAATGTTATTCAAATGACTAAAATCAAGAGCGAGAAAAAAAAAAGAGAAATAGGACGCACCACGGAAAAAACATAGACTCACAATCTTAATGGAACTCAAACATTACCAATGCAAGTAGTTACATTACATACAACAAAAGCACTGCATGCATCCAAGCTATCAAATATTTGTATGTAAATATCACAAAATTATCTAAATGGTAAAAGCAACATCAATTTCTTCCAAGAGGCACCAAAATTAATGGGATTCAACCTTTTTTTCACTTATGGGGCTACAAACCACTGGATTACGTTCCTACCAAGCTGTAAGATTGATTGACTGTTGTTTCGCTTGAACTTGTACCCGTACGTTTGGGATTTAAGTACTCTTTGTACTCGTATTAATATATTTCATCTTTATCTTTCAAAAAAAAAAGTGAACTCGATCGTGATTTAGGCAATAATTCACACAATTAAATAAAAGTTGATGTAATCAAAGATATTTTTTTTACAACATACTATAATGACACATTCAATGAAATTAAGTCTAATTTAATATGAGAAATAATAAAATGGTTTGAAAATATATATTATACAATTCCATGCAGACTTACTCTTCTACGTATGTTCATCTACACTAAATAAATTATACTATACTCCCTCTGTCCATGAATAATTTTCTTATTTCTTTTGGACACTAAGATTAAGAAAAATTAATTAAATAATAAATAGTGGGCTAAGATGGTGAATTTGGGATGAAAAGTAAAGGGGAATAGTGACAATTTTGTAATATAGTATAAAAAGTGAGAATAAATATATTGATAGTGGAGTGTTACTTTTTCTATTTATGAAAACAGAAAACTTATTGTTGGACGGATAAAAAAGAAAAGTGAGAAACTTATAGGTGGACAGGGAGTATTATATTATGTTGACATTTATAATTTCTTAACTCCACATTACATATTTATAATACATATTTGCGAAACATATTCAAATTTATAACAGTTGATATCTTACAAATCATATTTTCTTGGAATCTTACGTTTTTATTAGATCTAATCAACTAAGATTTATTTCCTTAGCTGATCTAAATAATTTCAAAATTAAATTTACTACTTTGATCAAATCCCTCTATATCCCTCTATATACTAATAGAGAGTTTCTTTTGATGGTGTGTAATCTTGTGTTTAATTTAGATGATGTGTCATCTTAAGTTTAATTTGGACGAGAGGTTACATTTTATTGTATTGATGTGTTATTTTTTTATTGGTTTGTAGTAATATGTGTCATCCATGTGACATTTTAATATGTATTTTAATAAAAAAAGGGAAAATAAATTTTTTTGTCCTGTGACTTTGACCAATTTTGATCTTGATCATACTAATTTACAGTTTTGATCTTGTGCGTGTAACTTTACAAAATTCGACTTTTTAGTCCTGTCACCTGCTATTGGACTCAATAGCAGGTGACAGGACTAAAAAGTCAAATTTTGTAAAGTTACAGGACCAAGATCAAAATTTACGAATTTTAATTTTAGTCCTGTAACTTAGAATAATTCAACTTTTTAATCCTGTCACCTTCAATAGTTGGTGACAAGACAAAAAAGTTGAATTTTGTAAAGTTACAGGACCAAGATAAAAAATCGTAAGTTAGTAGGACCAAAATCAAAATGGGTCAAAGTTACAGGACAAAAATATCATATTTTCCTAAAAAAATGCAATAACTAAAGTTTACGCAAGGTTGTTAATATACACTTTAAACAATTATTAATTCATATTTAATATATTTATGTATATATTTATATTTTTAATTATTATTTAATGAGAATGTTGCATTTTTTAATTAAATAACCGCGTAACATACATTAAAGTAGTATAGAGATTAATTATTAGTGTCATTGTTAAAAAAAAAAACTTGACCTTCAAGATTTACTATTAATGTTATATTAAAAAATATTGTTAAGTTAATTAGGAGTTAAATTAATTTCAAAACATCGACACTTGTTAAGATAAAAAAAAATCTATATCTATATAACAATAGAAGAGAGGATGGATAAGACAATCACTCTTTTAGCAAGTGTAACTCCACTTGCTTTGTGGTGTAATGATGAGTCTCCTTCTCCACAAAAGAGAGTGATTTTGCTTTACCAATAATTATTTTTTTCATTTCTTTCTTACTTTTCACTATCTATTTGAATATTCATTTTCAAAACACTATATATCAAATTAATATTGTTTAAAGACCTTTGATTTAACATTTATATTACATGTATAAAAAAAATTCAAGTAAAAAATGTATTTTATAGTCATTGATATTTTATGTGAGTTGAATTTAATTAAATATAAACTTTATTAAATTTTAATATCATTTTATAAATATTAGTATTTGTGATGAATTTAGTACATAATTAAAAATTATATAATTAAACAAATAAGCCGTGAGTTACTCACATATATTTATATATATGTGTGTACACATATATATAAAGTAAGCAAAAAAATAATTAATAAAGGTCAATTAATAGGTGAAAAATAATTTTTTTTTTTTAATAATCGGTGTTTCAAATTACATGATTATATCATAAAATTTATAATATTCAAATCGTGCATCGCACAAGAGAATTACTAGTTGCTATATAAACTTTGAAGCATTTGCAATTTATGTGATAAAAGTAATTAATATAAAAAATGATACATTATTATACAATAAATAATAAAATACAATTAAATATACTTGGATGAAATGATTTTTGTTAACCCAACCAAAGCATATCGATTTCGAAAATTTTTCGGCACAACACTCTACATGGGCAGGATGGTATACAATGTTTGCTTTGACAACATGATCAGTGTCATATTGTATGCGGACGCAACCATATGACCCATGCATCTCATGTCGAACCATCAATGGCGCATTCTCTTCGAAAAAACTCAAAGCAAATTGAGTTTGTTTTATAAGAACATCTCCAATAAGGCGCGAATACCTGTCTTTGTGGTTATTCAATCCAACTATCAAATACACGAGAACTTTGACCCAATTGTTCTCGCCAAAGTTCATCACGGATGTGATAGATCGAAAACACAAGTGATCATCAACCTTTAGATCCTCGAAGTCCAATACATGTGGTTTATAACGTTCAGAAAACCAGTGTCAGTCCTAACAATTTTTAGGCCCGGGGCGAACAAGAAAAGTATGAGATTAAAAATTACTATCTCCGTCCCAGATTCGAAGTCACATTTACTTTTCATAGGTGTTTTTGCAAGCGCGTTTTGTATTAATAATTGAAATGATATATTGATTTTTAAGGAAGGGTATGATAGATGAGCCTCTTATCTATCATACCCCTCCTTAAAAATTAATTTATCATTTCAATTACTAATACAAAACTCGCTCACAAAAATGCGTGCAAACAGTAAATCTGCCTTCGAATTCGGGACAAAGGGAGTATAATTTATGAATAGTGCACATTCATGAAAAACAATACATATTATTTATTACAGACATTTGAACTACAAGCTATATTAATAATAATATTGTAATAAGAAAATTTAAGCTTCACTAACTAGGACTTGGTAATTATTTTTTAAGCATCAAAATTTGAAGAGATATAACTAATCGTGTTAAATTAATTATAAAATAGTGATATTTAATGAGATCAAACTTAGTTTTTGGAATTAATTTTGAAGCATAGATATTTCACGAGATAAAAAGTTTATGTTGTGTCGTTCACTCATCGATTTCAACTTGTGTCAATTTTTTTATTTTTTTAGTTAAATATATTATATTATGTTGATATTTATACTTTCTTAACCCCACATTACATATTTATAATTCAAATTTATAATAGTTAATATCTTACAAATTATATTTTTCTTGAAATCTTAAGTTTTTAGGCTAGGTTTTGTATGCACCCGAGTGCACCGTGCATTCATAGTAAATTTTAGAAGCGTGCAACTTGTTATGTTGAAAAGTGCAATTTATTTACACAGAAAAGTGCAACTATTATTATGGGAACATAGTTGCATGCTTCTATTTGGAATATTTGCATGCTTCTGTTTTGTACAGTTTGTTGGGAAATTTGTAGTTTCGATGGAAGTTCCAAAACATATAATGTAATAGGACCAGTCAGACCTGTTAGCTGACTGATGATCTAGATAGCAGATAAGATGACCAGCTAAAATGTATATGTAACAGATAGGTCACATATTGAGGGGGAACTCAACATGTACAAGTCTTGAAGATTAGATATGCTGAAGATCTGATGAAAGAAGAAGCAGAGAAGCAGAGAAGGAGACAAGACAGAAGACCGTCCAAGACCTACATCAAATGACAACAAGAAAAGGTCAATAAGTTGTGCTAAGGCAACTTACGAGAAGAAGACCTAAATCAGGTAGACAGATCAGTGTTCGAACTGATCTATGTCAACTCCATCAGGTAACTACTTCATTGTTACCTATTACGAGGCAAGTGTTCAGACAAGAAGAATGTCAACCTTGTTGCTAATTCAAGTGCTGCGAAGTGTACTTTGATAGCCAATAAGATGTCGACAACACACGTGCGGAGTACTGACAGTCTGCAGTAAAGCGTTTCAGAGTCAAACGACTAGAAAGGACAAGCTTGCATGCTTACGGCCATGCTGCCCCTGAAGCACGTCAAATCAGCCTGCAGACCTACCTAAAATAGACCGAAATTCGAATTGCTCTCCAACGACTAGTTCGATTTCGTGCCTATATATATGGGATCAAACCTTCTTAGTAAGGTTACAGAAATTATCATCAAGCTCAAGCACAAGCAAATTTCCGCAAGAAGAACACTAAATCGAAACTTATTCTCTAAGTGTTCATCCCATTGTTCTTAGCATAGAATACTTATCCTCCAGCCTTAGGCTACTTAGAAGATAGGATATTATTCCAGTTGGAACATTACAAATCTTATACCCAAACAAAAGTTAGGTTAAGTTTGTTATAGCAAGATTTCAGTCTAGGGTTTCTAGATCTGATTTCTGGGATTGGTTGAGTGAGAACTCGTGAAACATCTGTTGGTTGTACTGTGTTGGACTAACACATTAAACTAAGTTCAGTTGGTTAAGTTGGTGCCCCTGCTGATAGGGAAGAGTGGACGTAGGACAAGTTGTCCTAACCACTATAAATCTGTGTTCATTTATCTTGCTTTACACTCAACTGCACACTACTTGTTATCTGCATGCATATTCCCATCTGGTTCAGATTAACATCAAGCTACTGAACTGATCAGCTCGACACTTTAGTCATCTGATCTTAAAACAGATTGCACCGGAATCTAATTGAGTAAAACTGGTTTTCACACGGGTTAACTAATCTTCCTCACCATCAGTTAAACTGATAGACGCCGAACTGATCTGGTTCATACAGATCAGTAAGTCGGATATCAGTCCATACTGATTCACACCGCACTCTGATCAGGCATACTTGCATATCACACCTGATCCACAAAAAGTTTTGGAAGTCTATTCAGCCCCCCCCTCTAGACTTCCACCCTCACTGAAACCCATTCAGGACCTACAAGTGGTATCAGAGCAGTGGTTCTTCCGACCACTGGCTTTGAATATCATCGGTTCTTGAGGAAGAACCTTTGTGGTCACTTGAACTGATCTTTGAAAACCGTTTTTAAAACTCATAATTTCCAAAATCTCCACAAGCATGGATAACACTTCAGGTATGCATCATAATTTACCCATGTTTTCTGTTGATGAGTATGCAGATTGGTCTATCGACATGAGAGACCATCTGGGAGTGATAAGTAACAGAATGGATGAGATTCTTGAGATAGGGCCGATTATCATCTATCACTATAACCCAGCTGAAGCAGGAGATCCTACTCAACCAGTTGGAGCAAGAATCAGAGAGAGTCCCTCTCTGATGGATGCAGATGAGAGGAAATTGTCTAATCTGGATACTGTTGCCAGACATCTCATCATGAAAACTATGGATGTTACTACACGAGATAAAGTGAAGTACCTGAAGACAGCTAAGGAAGTTTGGGATACACTTGCTGAAATCTGCAGAGGAAATGAACAGATTAAGGACAGCAGACTGCAAGCTGAGCTGGTGGTATTTGAGAAACTCAAGATGCTACCGAATGAAACAATTGATCAATTTGATGGAAGGATCACTCGTGGAGTCAACCGACTTCATGATCTAGGACGAGTAATGTCAAACAAGGATATCAACTACAAGATTCTCATATCGTTGACCAAGAAATGGGATACCAAGGTGACCGTGATTAAGGATTGTCAAGATATTACTACCATGAAGCCAAATGACCTAATCTTCAGTTTGAAAGCCCATAAGTTCTACTTGATTGAGAGAGGACAAGGATCAGATAATGTCCCTGCTGAAGCTGCTGCAAACTCAACTAAATCTGTTGCATTCCGGGCAACCAGTAGCAGTTCACGAATTGTTGAACCAGTTGAAAACATCATCAGCCAGGCTGAACAGATTGCACTACTAACGAGAAAACTTGAACGAATAAATGTTCAGATGGGCAAGTACAGAAAGTTTTACGACGACTATCGACGAAGCAGAGGAAGAGATCGAAGATCTTCTGACAGATCACAAGAAAGGTATCATTCCTCAGATGATAGGATAACAGAAGAGATGAACGAAAAGATGATCACAAAGACGAAAGGAAAGATGATCGTAGAGAGGATCGCATAGAGAATAGACGAGATGAGAGATCAGATAAGAGAGGTTCTGATTACAGACAAGGCGGAAAGTCTCTTGAAAGATCTTACAGAAGAAATGACTCTCCTAACAGAGGAAATTCTGGAGACTCAAGGGTTTGCTACAACGCCGAAACTGTGTCACTACAAATCTTGATTGCCCGAGGCGACTCCCAAGGAGAGAGAGGAAAAGCGAAACAGAAGAGAACAAAGGTTCCTAGACAGAAAAGCAATAGTTGCTGACACATCTGGCATCGATGATTCTTATCTACCTTCAGATGACTCAGGCTACTCATCTGTTGAAGATTTATGTCTGATTACCACAACTGATGATGTCGATGATATGAACTTCTCATCTGATGACGACATCTGTTTTATGGCCAGAGAAACTGATCAATCTGAGGTAATCTCTAAACCTTTCTGTGATTCCCTGTTCTACACTTGTTGTGCTGAGCACATCTGTTGGAGAGATTAACCTGCAGGTCTACAATGACCAATTGCTTGATGATCTCTCTAATGCAATAGATACTTATACACGAGTGGAAGTTCAGAACGATAACCTAAAGGCTGAGAATATTCGACTTGTCAAGGATATTGAGGCAAGTAAAAGAAATTTAACTAAAATCAATCAAACGCTCGGAAGATGACTAAAGAACTGGAGTTTCTGAAAGTCAGTACTACTGATCAGGGAAAGCTGATTAAGGAACAATTGGCTCTCAATGAACAACAAGCTGGAGAACTCAAAGTCCTTCAGGCTAAGTTTGATGAACTCTTCCGAATGCATGAGAATCTGAAAACTACTGAGGACAATTTACGTAAGAAAATAGATGTTTTCACGAAATCATCTAAGACCGTTCAAGATCTGAACAACTATTTTCGTACGCCAACTGATAAGAAGGGAATTGGGTATGAGAACCCTTCTGGATCCTCAAAAGAGCCATCTGGTTCACACCAGAAAAGTGTAACCAAACGAGTTTCTGATCAAGATACACGAAAAGCCAAATCTGTATCAGATAAGGGAAAAGGATCAACTGACCAGGCAAGGCGAGTGCCGGATCAGAAAGGGAACATAAATGGACCCCAACTGATCAGACATCAGCCAAGGGATCAACAGAAGAATCTTGTTCTTCTGAAGAGACCTCAGCCAAATCAGCAGAGTAGGCCTCAGTCTGGACCATCTCGCGAGAGACAGTACCAGCTGAAGTCAACTCAATCCAAGCTGCCTAACAAGCAAGCTAAGAGTAAACTGCTAAGACCATCTATGCCAAAAAGATATGAATCTTTTAATGGTAGAAGTCGTACCTACCCTTACAATCAGAAACCTAGGGCTGTTGTACCTGAGCCTCACTGGACCAAATGAAGACAAGTATCAATGAAAAATCCCAAGTCTTCTGATTCATCCAAGTTTCACACTAATACTCATACTAACCAGATTTCATATGAAGAGATGTATGAGTATGTAAATGTTTATGGGAGACAAATCAAGCCTTTTGTATTCAACAAAGGTGCAAAATTTGTTTGGATCTCGAAAGGTACTTCTAACCCCCCAGGACCCGATTCTACTGGGGTACCTAAAATCGATTAGATTCTTGAGGGCTCGAGTGGAAATTTTGGCTAATAAAGGAGGTATACAAGCAACTATCTGGTACATAGATAGTGGATGCTCAAGGCACATGACTGGAAGTCAACATCTCCTCAGCAATTACATTGAGAAACCAGGCCCACGAGTTCTCTTTGGGGACGGCAACTTTAGTTTTACCAGAGGAGAAGCAACTATCTGGTACATAGATAGTGGATGCTCAAGGCACATGACTGGAAGTCAACATCTCCTCAGCAATTACATTGAGAAACCAGGCCCACAAGTTCTCTTTTGGGACGATAACTTTGGTTTTACCAGAGAAGTTGGAACCTTAGTGAACGATGATGTACATGTTACAGGTGTTTCATACGTTGACGGCTTAAGGCACAATCTGTTATCTGTATCACAGTTCCGCGATAACGGATTTAGTGTTGAGTTCTCATCAGATCAATGCACAATCAGAAATCGAGTGACTCAAAAGATCTTGCTAACTGGCTCCAGAAAAGGAACGATTTATACAGCAGATTGGGACAGTTGTCCAAGAAATGCATGCTTGATTGTTAAGAGTTCAAAGAGCTCCAGTTGGCTCTGGCACAAGAGAATGAGCCATCTGAACTTCAAAACTCTTAACAAGATAACAAGGATGTCCTTGGTTGAAGGTCTCCCGAATGAAGTATTCTCTAAGGATTAGACATGTGCCACATGTCAGAAGGGTAAACAAGTAAAAGCTTCATTCAAAGGGATACCTTCTCCTCCATCCAGCAGAGTACTGCAACTGCTCCATATGGATCTATTTGGACCAGTTACACCTCTTAGTTTCAGTGGACGCAAATATACTCTGGTGGTCGTGGACTATTACTCCAAGTTCACCTGAGTTGTATTCTTGTATAAAAAAAGTGAAACTACAACAAAGCTACTTGAACTTCTCAAGAAGATTCAGAATGAGAAGTGTCTCAGCATAGTGAAAATCAGATCAGATAAAGGTACAAAACTCTTGAACCAATTTATATCTGATTTTTGCTCTGAGTTTGGTATCTGACATGAGACATCAATTTGCCGAACACCACAACAAAATGGCGTAGCAGAAAGGAGAAATAGAACACTTAAAGAAGCTGCACGCACCATGTTAGCTGAGCATGCAACACAAAGTCGTTTCTGGGCAGAAGCTATCAACACTGCTTGTCACACGCAGAACAAATGTTCTCTGACTAAGATTCACTTCAAAACACCCTATGAACTGTGGAAGGGTAGAAAACCTCGTGTTTCCTACTTTCATGTGTTCGGGTGCAAGTGTTTCATACACAACAAGGGGAAGAGTCAATTGAGAACCTTCGATGCCAAGTCAGATGAGGGTATATTCTTAGGATATTCCTCAACCAGCAAAGTATTTAGGGTTTTTAACAAACGAACCCTAGTTGTGGAAGAAACACCTCACGTGGTCTTTGATGAGTCAACATCGATCAAGAGAAATCTGCCGCAGGACCAGATTCACTGAAAATGGATCAGTTAAGGCTCAAAGAAAAGGATCCAAAATACGTCACTGTATATGTTCCTAACTTTGACCTTGACGATTCACTAGGTCGATCGGACCCCAAAGGTGCGTACTGTCGATTGAAGAAATTTGGTACAAGAGAGACATAAACAACTGAACCATCTGGTTCAGGGGGAACACCTGATTTTCCGGCGGACAGACTTCAACACATGATGAGTCCAACATCAGCTGAGATATGTCCATGCCAAGTGGATCCTACTCAAGTACCTCTCCCAGTCTCTAGTGATGAATCTTTGTCAGAAGAGGATGATGTTCTCCAAACTGCTGATAATCAGGAAAGAAGGACCTGGATAACCAGTCACCCAACTGACCTGATCAACGGAGACCCATCTGATAAAGTCAAAACTAGACATCAGATTGGTGAAAGTGCAATGTATTGTTGTTATGTATCTTTGAAGGAACCACTAACAATTGAAGAAGCTCTACAAGATGCAAGCTGGATTCAAGCCATGCAAGAAGAACTAGAGCAGTTTGAAAGAAATCAAGTTTGGGAACTTGTAGACAGACCAACTCATCAAGATGTGATTGGTACTAAGTGGGTCTTCAAGAACAAGAAGAATGAGCACAATGTGATAACCAGAAATAAGGCAAGACTTGTTGCTAAGGGATATTCACAATTAGAAGGGATTGATTATGATGAAACTTTTGCACCAGTCGCTCGCCTAGAAGTCATTCGACTGTTTCTGGCTTATGCCGCTCATAGGGGATTTACTGTGTATCAGATGGATATAAAGAGTGCATTCTTAAACGGGGTACTAGCTGAGGAAGTTTATGTTGAATAACCTTCTGGCTTTGAAATGAGCAACCAAGTGTACCGTTTAAGAAAATCTCTTTATGGACTAAAACAGGCTCCTAGAGCATGGTATGATACACTATCCCAGTTCTTGACAGAAAATGGTTTCACCAAGGGCTTGATTGATAGGACCTTGTTCAGAATTGAAGACGGTGAAGATATTCTGATGGTTCAGATCTACATGGACGATATAATCTTTGGTTCTCAAAATCAGAAGCTATGCGAGAAATTCAGTAAACTGATGCAAGAGAAATTTGAGATGTCCATGATGGGTTAGATGAACTACTTTCTAGGTCTTCAAGTCAAACAAGCTCATACCGGGATCTTCATCTGCCAGGCGAAGTACACAAGGAATTTGTTGGCTAAGTATGGTGTTCAAAATTGCAAGGAAACCAAAATTCCAATGATGACTTCTTTCAAAATGGACCCAGATGAAGGTGGTAAGAAAACTAATCAGAAAGAGTATAGGGCTTTGATTGGATCTCTATTATACCTGATTGCCAGCAGACTATATATAACCTTCACAGTAGGTGTATGTGCCAAATTTCAGGCAAATCCGAAGCAAAGCCACCTGGAAGCAGCTAAGCGGATCCTTAAGTATCTGAAGGGTACTGTAAACCTCGGTTTATGGTATCCAGCAGATGATAATCTAGAGCTTAGTGGGTACTCTGATTCTGATTATGGAGGTTGTAGGATAGACAGAAAATCAACCTCGAGTACCTGTCAGTTTTTGGGAAGTAAGCTGGTTTCTTGGTTCTCTAAGAAGCAAACATATGTTGCCACATCTACTACTGAAGCAGAATATATGGCCGCAGGAAGCTGTTGCTCCCAACTGCTCTGGCTATGTCAGCAACTGAGGAATTATAACATTGTAGCTATGAATATGTCTATCTTCTGTGACAGTAATAGTGCGATTGCTATCACTCAGAACCCAGTTCTACACATGAGATGCAAGCATGAGGACATCAGACATCATTTCATCAGAGACCATGCAGAAAAGAAGAACACAGAATGGAAAAGATCCATACTGATAAGCAAAGAGCTGATATCTTAACCAAACCCCTAGCTGAAGTAAGATTCAGAGAGTTATGCAATGAGCTAGGATTACTGGACTTAGGAGAAGATGCACCAGATTACTTTGGTGGATTAATCCTCCAGCACCAGTTGGTTAAGAGACTGACCAGGTAAGAAGGTCAGATGAAGAAAGAACTTCATCTGATCAGAAGAGATCAGTTGGGAACTGATCAGAGAGGAATATTAGGTGAAGGGGGAATTTCAACTGACTAAGGGATTTGGGTCAGAAGGAACCTGATCTAAGGGATAAAAACATTGTTGGGAAAAATTTGCTAAGGTATAGGCTACACAGTAAGATCAACAAATCAGAAGAGTTGGATAAGATACAAGTGGTAACTGGTTTATTACAATATCAACCAGTCAGATACGTTCTCTGTTTATATTACCTGAGCTTATCTACTTTTCTGTAATGATTACTGTTCATCTTACTTTATGCGCAAGTCCTGCAAGCATTAAATGCGGACGTGGGGTTTTTGTATTTATTAGCTTTTAATGCGTATTTTTGCGTCCAAAATACTTTCAGAAATTTTTCTTGACCACACGATCATTTTACTTTACGACCGCTTAATCTAAGTCGTTCATTTTAAAAACACGAATACTCAAGTATTTGTGGGAATCTGTGTAAAATGTTTTCCCTCGCACCATTTAAAACCCTAAAGGTCTTTCAACTTCACACTTTTGAAACTCTACCAGAATTCTCCATACTTACTCTGTGCAAAACTCGACTCAATTGAGAAAATACGAATCGATTATTTTAAACCGTTCCACATTCTAAATCGATTTCTGGTAATTTCTAAGTGAATATTGTTTGCTATTATGTGGATTTCACTGTTCTACACTACTTTTGATATATTCTCGATGAACTGTGTATTTCTCACTGATATTTTCTGGGATTAGATCTTTGTCTAGGATTGTTGTTTGATTTACTCACTTGCGAACATGTGTATATGCCTATAATGAGATTCATGTGCAGATTGTGCCTTAGTTGATGTTTTGGGCTGATTTATTGCTGTTTTTGGTATAATAAATTACTCAAACTCATCTCCAAAATTGTTCATTCAAGCATAAATGGCACACTTATCAGCAATACCAGGCTAGGGAAAGAAGATGTGCAATTTTCTATCGATGAAGAAGGATATCATTGATGAAAAATATGTAATCTTCAACACCACGAATAATGCTGAATCGAAGGAAATCTTGGAATGTCTCCGGGTTGTAGGACTCGAGCAATTTTGCTACCGACACCAAGACATTGTACATACATACGAGGCTCTAGAATTTCTGTACAATCTCGAGGAGGACGATGAAGGAAGTTTGAGGTCATCAGTAGGGGGTTTTAAAATAACAGTTTCTGATGATGATTTATTCAGAATCTTTGGCCTTTGTTCTGGAACCATCGACCCAACCACTTTCACAATAGAGCTCGACGAGAAAACATATTTAAAGGACGTCTTGTTGAGACCGGCCAACAAAGAGCAAGTTTTTAATGTCAAAGCACCACATCTCATACGGAAATATCGTCTTCTGTTTGAGATTGTATCAAAGGTGATTCTGTGTATAACACACAGCCTGGATGCTCTTACTGTTGTGAAGCAGAATGTGATGACAACAATCACCAGCAAAGCCAAAAATTTGAATTGGCTTGGGTTGTTCAAGTCAAGGTTGCTAAAGGAAACTGCCAAATTCAAGTTGAATGAGTGGAACGAAGTATATCTGACTCTGAAGTGTTCGTACATCCACAAAGTGTCAATTATACTATTTGACAAGCTGCCAGATAACTTCGAATGGAATGAGGAAGGGAAGAAGGTTTACTTAGCGAAATTCAAGGCCATTCTGGAGAAAGATGAACCGCTATCTGGGCAATCCGATGATGATCCAGCACCTTATGTGCCCAGAACGAGAGGTGAAGAAAAGGGTGAAGGCAAGGGCTCCAAGGCTGCCACGTCGTCTGAAACGCAAACTGCCCCTAAAAGGATGAAGAGAAAGGTTCTGGACAAGAAACCAGAGGAAGCAGAAAAGAAGCAGAAAAAGATAACTTCTATTCTGCAGAAGGCAGTAGTGGACCCATCTGTGCCAATACCAGAAGTAGGCGCGCCTGAACTTCTTGGAAGGGAGACGAAACTGATTCATCTGGAATCAGATGTAGAAGCTGCTGCGAGTTCAGAGAGAACTGCCAGCATGGAAAGAGAAGTTGCTCAGGAGGAGCAGATGATGGAAGGGAGTGTTGAAGGTGAAGCTGAGAGGGAAGTAATTGTTGCACCCACTGGGGAGGAATCACCTTTTAATTCTGTGCCCCTCAGCACAATTTTTAGGAAAGAGAGATCCCCGACTCCTACTTCCAAATCACCCTCACCCCCACCTCAGCCAGCTGAACCCATATCTGACTTACCTCCCACATCTCCACTGCCAGAAAGAGAGATACCTGCCCCAGAACCATTACCTGCATCAGAACCAGTTATTCCGACCCCAGAGGAGCCAGCAGAACCTGCGACGGAAACAATTGAGGAGCAGATGACAATGGAGACTGTGCCCACAGATAAAAGATATGTCTCTGTCTCCCACAATCCGTTCAACACTAGAATTCGGCTGGGGACGCCAGAAGAGGAAGATCCGGTGGTATATATACTGAAGCAGCAGATCAAGACTTATCTACTTAAGATCTGCCCGGACCTCATCAACCATCCAAGACCTCAAGAAAAGATTGAGAAGATAGTGTTCTGGAGGGACATCAGGCTGAAGAGCGTAGAGGAATTTCTGATGAAGACTCTCCCTGAAGATTACTTCGTAGATCTAGAGACGAAGAGCTTGGCGAATGCTGGAGTGGATAGTGTTGTTGAGTTAGCCTCTGATGACGACATCAGATGGCTAATACATGATCATTTTAGGATTCCCAGGGTGGAAGATTGGCTGGACCAGGAAGACCAGCACGTTGAGCTAGCTGTCGATGAACCAAGAGTGGGTGCTGCAGATGAGACCCAGCTTGGCGAGGCATCAACATCTGAACAGACTGCTGTTTTGAGTGCTGATACCCTAGATCACATCACTTCTAAGATTCAGGATGGGGTAAAAGCTTCCATTGATGCTCAATTCACAACTCTTACAGCAGCTCTGATGAAAAGGTTTGAGGAGGAGCAGAGCGGTCTGCTAGAGAAGGAGAAGAAGCTGACCATCGACAAGATCACACACATGCATGATCAAATCCTCGGATCTGTGATGAAGCAGGTCGATCCTCTTGCGGAGAAGCTAAGGCTCCAGACTACTTTGCTGAGCGAAACGCAAATTCTGTTGGAAAGTGTCTGGGGATCCTTAGAAAAGACTGAAACAAGCCTGGATCTAAGTTGGAAACCATTTGAAGGGTCAGTTAATAAGTCCAAAAAGGCCATTGAATCTGGTCTGAACAGGCTTCTGTGTCTAGAACCCTCGTTTGTCACGCCTCAAGATGTTGCGAGTCTTAAGGAGGAGATTTCGAGTCAGTTTGTGGCTCTGACCTCCAGGCTGTCACACCTTTTTGATGAAACCAAAAAGGGGGAAGGACCAGAGAAGGAAAAACAGATGCAGATGATAACCATCATGCCAACAGTCGAAACCTCATATGTACCTTCTCCGCATGCACCATCTGCCATGCCAGAATCTGCCATACCAACTGTGAACATTCCTGACACCGAATTGGTGGAACTTTTTCAAACAGTGTAACAGCATGGAGAAGCCATTGCAGCCCACGGAAAAGAGCTTTCTGAACAGAAATCAGTGTTATCTGAAGTTGTTCAAAGGGTAGATAAAATAGAAGACTTCTCTTCTTCGGTTCAGAAGAGACTTGATGCAGAAGATCAAGTCAAAAGTCTTGAGCTGATAAAGAAACTATCTGAAGAGGAGGAGGCCGAGGAGGAGACCCAACTGAAATCCAGAAGGAGTGGGAAGCAAACCGTGGAAACTTCTCAACCTCCAAAACAAACCAGATCGAGGGTGCAATTAACTGCTGCACAAGAAAAAGAGCAGAGAGCCAAACGAGCAGTTATTGAGGCAACGGAGAGGAAGAAGAAGCTTGTTGGGAGCAAAGGCCTCGCGACCAGGTATGTAAGGAGAAAAAAGAAGAAGGCCGCTTCAACTAAGGATGTTACTTGGGAAGAGAAAGCCCTACCTGTCCCAGTAAAGGATATTCTGGTTTTAAAAAGGAACTGGTGGCCAGAATGGGACAAGATAAGAGGAGATTGGCTCATAGATGTATACGTTCTGGAGAAGATTTCGACGACAGCTGATCAGGGTGAATTCAATGAAGAATTCAGAAGCTGGCTTGAGTTGAAACATCCACGATTCTACGACTTGGTCATGTCTGAAGGTGAGGAGATGGGACTGATTCCTGAAGTAACCCCATTCGAGACCATCCTTCCACCTCTTCGATCAGACAAAACTCTTGATCCAGTACGCTTCAAGCAGATGTACTATGAGTTTGCCAAGATGGGTGGAATCATTGAGAAAGATCAATTAGCTGCTCTGATGGAAAGAATGTATAAAGTGTTTAGTATTCCTCCAGAACTCCAGAAGTTTCATTACAACAATTGACCAGATCAGAAGACTCTTAGAATCAGATGATAGGTATTTTGCTGTAATCTGTAAACGCATATCCGTGATAATAAAATATCCTATCCTTTTCTGATCCTAAGACAACCTCTCATTGTCTTCTGATTTGTGTGTTGTTATCTGTTTATCTACATTTGATTATTTGTTTTTCTGATTAACTGTTTTGGTTCCTTCAAAAAGGGGGAAATTGTTGGGAAATTTGTAGTTTCGATGGAAGTTCCAAAATAGATAATATAATAGGACCAGTCAGTCCTGTTAGCTGACTGATGATCTAGATAGCAGATAAGATGACCAACTAAAATGTATAGACGGTTGATGTAACAGATAGGTCACATATTGAGGGGAACTCAATATGTATAAGTCTTGAAGATCAGATATGCTAAAGATCTGATGAAAGAAGAAGCAGACAAGCAGAGAAGCAGACAAGACAGAAGACCGTCCAAGACCTACATCAGATGACAACAAGAAAAGGTCAGTAAGTTGTGCTAAGACAACTTACGAGTAGAAGACCTAAATTAGGTAGACAGATCAATGTTCGAACTGATCTGTGTCAACTCCATCAGGTAACTACTTCATTGTTACCTAGTACGAGGCAAGTGTTCAGACAAGAAGAATGTCAACCTTGTTGCTAATTCAAGTGCTGCGAAGTGTACTTGATAGCCAATAAGATGTCGACAACGCACGTACGGAGTACTGACAGTTTGCAGTAAAATGTTTTAGAGTCAAACGGCTAGAAAGGACAAACTTGCATGCTTTCGGCCATGCCGCCCCTGAAGCAATCCAAATCAGCCTGCAGACCTACCTAAAATAGACCGAAATTCGAATTGCTCTCCAACGGCTAGTTCGATTTTGTGCCTATATATATGGGATCAAACCTTCTTAGTAAGGTTACGGAAATTATCATCAAGCTCAAGCACAAACAAATTTCCGCACGAAGAAAACTAAATCGAAGCTTATTCTCTAAGTGTTCATCCCATTGTTCTTAGCATAGAATACTTATCCTCCAGCCTTAGGCTACTTAGAAGATAGAATAGTATTCCAGTTGGAACATTACAAATCTTATTCCCAAACAAAAGTTAGGTTAAGTTTGTTATAGCAAGATTTCAGTCTAGGGTTTCTAGATCTGATTTCTGGGATTGGTTGAGTGAGAACTCGTGAAACATCTGTTGGTTGTACTGTGTTGGACTAACACATTAAACTAAGTCCAGTTGGTTAAGTTGGTGCCCCTGTTGATAGGAAAGAGTGGACGTAGGACAAGTTGTTCGAACCACTATAAATCTGTGTGCATTTATCTTGCTTTACACTCAACTGCACACTACTTGTTATCTGCATGCATTTCCTATCTGGTTCAAATTAGCATCAAGCTACTGAACTTATCAGCTCGACACTTTAGTCATCTGATCTTAAAACAGATTGCACCGGAATCTAATTGAGTAAAATTGGTTTTAACACGGGTTAACTAATCTTCCTCACCATCAGTTAAACTGATAGACGCCGAACTGATCTGGTTCATACAGATCAGTAAGTCGGATATCAGTTCATACTGATTCACACTGCACTCTGGTCAGACATACTTGCATATCACACCTGATCCACAAAAAGTTTTGGAAGTCTATTCACCCCTCCCCTCTAGACTTCCACCCTCACTGAAACCCGTTCGGGACCTACATAGTTGCATGCTTTTAAAATGCACTATGAGTGCACAGTGCACCCGGGTGCACATGAGACCCACTCAAGTTTTTATTAGATCAAACTTACTAAGATTTATTTCCCTAGCTGATTTAAATAATTCCAAATTAAATCTACTACTTTAATTAAATACAGAGATTAATTAACGATGTCATTGTAAAAATAATATAAATTGACCTTCAAAATTGATTATTAATGTTATAATAAAAAATATTATTAAGGTAATTGGGAGTTAAATTAATTTCAAAACATAGACATTTGATAAGATAAAAATAAAATTGTTATATAAACTTTGAAGCATTTGCAATTTATATGAAAAAAGTTAGTGGACGAAATAAACTAACACGTAATCCCGCATACCATGCGAGATTAAAAATAATTTTTATGTTATTAATTTTTGATTAAATATTTTAAATATTTGCTTAGTTTGATTAATTTAATTATAGACGTAATTTTTTATTTCTAATATTGTATGTGCTTATTTTAATGATATAGATAAATGAAAAAAATATGAATATTATAGATTTTGAAGATAAAGTATTATACTATAAATAAGTCTTTATAGAATTAAATAATTTTAAAATAAAGAATTTATATGAATAATGAGATATTCACACTTAGTAGATAAGAGATTTGAAACACTAATATCTAATAGAATAAGTTAATTAAATTGCGAAGTCAATAAGTAAACAACATAATAATGATGTAAAACCACGTTAAAAGTTGATAGCCACCCAATGTACGACTCTTGAAAGTGACAAGTTCAACGTAGAAAGTCCATAGATCATAGAAATTAAGGTTGTTCACGGAGTTTGGAGATTATCGAATTTGAATCGAAATTCGAACTGAAAAAGAATCGAACTAAAAATAACCGTTGACTTTTTGACTCTTTTCAAATCGAATCGAATCGATTTTTTTGGATATGAACATAGATATTACTGAAGTAACCGTACCAAAAAAGTGAATGAAACCGTACCGGACCAAAATAAACCGAATAACCGATTTAAATATGTAATATATTTAATTATTAATTTATTTTGTATGTATTAAATTGTAGTATAGATTATTGATATCCATGTAATTTAATATTGAGTATATTATATGAATATTTTGGCGAGATATTAGAATATTTATTTTCTTATTTGTAATTTATAATTATCGAGAATCCTATAAAATTCTTAATTTTCAATTACGCATCCTTACTCTCTCGCACTAACTCATCACTTTGTAGTCTGTACCGATCGTCAATTTGGACCGACGAAAATTCACAATAAATTTTTAAATGTGTATTTTATTAGTCATGTTTTAAATACACAATTGATGGCTTATTGGGTTATTTTATTATTTTTAGTTAACTATTATCCTATCATGTAATATGTTTAAATCTGCAGGGTAGATGCATGAATATGGTTGAAGAAGTATTAAATTCATGTTCATTTTGTGTAGATTGCACCAATATTATTAAAAAAATGTGATTAAAAAAAAAAAGAGGGGTGATAGAAAAAAATGAGAAAAAGGTTAAAAAAAAACCGTTTATTTGGTCTGATCCAATCCGTTCCCATCCAATTCCATTATAACCAAAAATCCATTCCGAACCGTACTAAAAAGTTAAAAATCCGTACCGTTTCGAACTGAAGTTTTAGTACATACACAGACACTCCAATTTTAAAATAATCAAACTTTAGTATGGATACAAATAATTTTAAATATCCATTTTGATCCGTAGCGTGAATAACCCTAATAGAAATATTGATATTTTAAAATTTAAAACATCATTTTTCTTAAAATGTAAAAAAATTATATTAACAATAACTATAAAAACAACCAATTAATTTATAATATATTATGTATAAGGTCCCAAAACACTTAAGGGCCCGGGGGGATCGCCCCCATCGCCCCACCTCAGGCTACCTCATCAGTTGTAACATGATGAGTAGGGGTGGTAATAGGTCAGACTATCCGACAGGGGCCTATTACCCGGCCTACTAAAGCCTAACTCGACTCGATTCATATGATAAATAAGTCATGCTCAGGCATTTTTGAAAGTCTATTTACTTAAATAGGTCAGACTTGAGCTTTTCCATTGGCCTTTATAGCCCAACATACCGGCCTAATTAACTATATATATATATATATAAATAATTATAATAATATTAATAAAATCCCCTATATTACTAATAGAGAGTTCATTTTGATGATACGTCGTCTTGTGGTCAATTTGGATGATGTGTTATCATAGATTAATTTGGATGAGTTATCACATTTTATTGTATTGAGATGTCATTTTTCTATTGGTTTTTAGTTAATATGTGACATCCATGTGACATTTTAATGTGCATTTTAATTAAAAGTTTGCAATAACTAAGGTTTGAACCTTGCACCTTTTACATCATATTTATGTCTAATTGCACTAAACCTACTAAACTATAACTAAAATTGTACTTAAACCACCTAACTATTTTTCGTTGCACTAAATTAGTACAAATTATTATTTTATTGCACTTAAACCACCAAACTAATATTTCTAGCCAAATTTTATATTTTTTCATGTGCACCACACATAATTTTTAAAAAGACATTTTTGTTAATTTTTATATACTAATTACAATATTATTTCCTCACTCATTCTCCAATTGATTTGCAAACTCCTTCTTCCTCAATTCTCGATTTTTTTATGTCTGAAGAAAGATAAAAATACTCAAATTTACGTTAGGAATTCGTGAATCAATTGCAAAATAGGTAAAAATTGACACAATAATTCTATTCCAATAACTGTTTAAGCAAGTATACTTACATACATCCTAAATAATTCTTAATTCATGTGTTAGTGCATTTATGCACATAATAATATTTTTTTATTAAATATATTATGTATTATGAATATTGTATTTTTTAATCAAAGAACTGTGTAATACGCGGACACTAAACTAGTAGATAATATTTGATACTAGTAATTAGTAGTGGTATATATCTAGTATGCAAATGCAAGTAACGCAATGCGACAAGTATTAACTTTTATAATGCTTTAAATAATTTTATAATAATTTAAATATTTTAACAATTATTCACTTTTATAATGATTTTGTTATTGTTTTTGTTGGGAAAATTATAGTTTTGATGAAAGTTTCAAAAACACATGTAATATGACCAGTTAAAATTGTTAGTCAACTGACAAATATGATAGGGAACCAGCTGAACCTGTTAGTTAGCTGATGAATTAGAATATGTCATATATTGAGGGGGGAACTCAATATATTAGTCTAAGTGTCAAAGAAGATCAGAAGAGCAGAAGACCCGAAGACATCAAGACCTGAAGACCAGCAGAAGACCAATTGCTGATATACCAGCAGAGTCGTAAGATTGATATTAAGTCAATCTACATCAGACTCAGATTAAATCAGATCGACTTGGGTACTGATCTGATGATCAGATGGGTTCAAGGACAGTTGACTCTTTCAGAGTCAAGATTAAAGTCAGAAACACATGAAGAATATATTATCAAGTCATACTAGGACCAGACCAAAAGAATGATCAGAAAAAGTTCTGATAAGTTTCATTTTAGTGTACTTATCAACCAACAGAGATCGACACGTATGTACTTGAACTAACAAAGTAAGATATGAAGTATCAGAGTCAAATAACTAGAAAGGACAAAGTTGCACGCTCAAGGCATGGCCGTTCCTGCCAACATCACTTCATACCTGTCATCCTACCTAAAATAGACTGAAATTCAAATTGCTCTCCAATTACTCTTTGATTTCAAACTCTATAAATATGGGATAAGTCATTCAGAGTTAACTACGGAAATTATCAAGCTTTCAGCACTCAAGCATTTCCGCAAGGACACTCAAGAACTCAAGCATATCTTTGAGTGTTCATCCCATATCCTCTTAGCAGAATTATATATCCTTTCCTAGCTTTAGGCTAAACACTTGTTAGGGATAATTCCTAGTTGAAAAACACAACAAATCTTCCCAAACATATCCTGCTAGGTTAGTTTGTTAGCAAGTTTGTAAGTTAGTCGATCTAGTGAGAACTCTGTAAAAATCTGATTGTATTGTGTTGCCTAACACAGAAAACTTAGGTGTTTGTTAGTAGCCCCCTGCTGATAGGGAAGAGTGGAAGTAGGAGAAGTTCTCTGAACCACTATAAAAATACTGTGTGTTGTTTACTTGCTTTACACCTGCATTACACCTTTATCAAACAACATGCATAAACTTAAGAAGTGATCAAATCAAACAACAAGTCTACTGATCAGATCAATTAGGTCATTTGTCTGCTGGTTTGGTTAATTCCTCAAGTCTGTTTTTCAAAAGAGTTTTTCACGGGTTAACTACTTCCGCACATCAGACATCCAACTGATAAGCTTTCAAGATGTCAGTAGGTTGGATTTCAGAAGGAACTGATTTCATTATGTACTCTACAATATTTGCCTTTTATCACGTTGTTCACAAAAATTTTTGAAAGTCTATTTACCCTTCTCCTCTAGACTTTCCACTCACAAAACCCATTCGGAACTCATAGTTTTTGATGATTTGATGAAGTACTTAGTATTGTTATTTTTACACTTAAAATGTTTATAGGTATGATTTTGAATTTTCGATAACAGTATCCTTAGTAAGGTTTGTAAAAAAAATCTTTATTATATAGACCTTTAAAAGGCCTTCAGACCCAACCTATTCCCTTAAAAGGTCAGGTCTAGCCTATTTAAAAAGTCTATGATAGATAACATGTCAGACTTTGGCTCAAAAAATAATATCACGATCCAGACTTTTTTATGTGAGGTCTTGTTCAGCCTGGCCTATTCCCACCCTTAATGACGAGGGATGAAATTATAGTACTAAACAGGGTTTCGAGAATGTTCTTTTTCGTGTTACAAGAACTTGAAGTTGGAGTTATCGACTGAACCGGGAAAGATGTGCTTAATGTACATAGATCAGGATTTCTAGTCACCCTGTAATAAATATACGTCTAGAAAAAATATAACATATTCATATATTTTAGTGAGCTTGGATGTAAATTTTGGTAGTGAACTTACACTAAAGTCAATCCTTTCTTTATAGATAATGAAGCTGGTATAGTTCCATTTAACTGATTATTTGAAAGATTTCTGTACCAAATTAGAAGAATTTATTGGATGTAGATGTTCATTAGATTAATTGAAATGATACCACACATTTTTAACTAGAATAAATTGAGGAAAACGAGAAAAAAATAAGACAATATTTGTGAACTTACAATACTCTGAAAATTGGAAAATTACCAATTGGCAATTAGGAATAGGCCCATGAAATTCATGATATCATATGGAAACCTGATTTGATGTACGTGCACATTAAAAGCAAAATCACTAAGTATAACTAAGGAATTAGTTGTATATAGTACAAATTCACTAGAATAAATCCTCTTGATTAGCACAATTAGACGACCAAAACGTGCATCTCTCCACAAAATAGAAGAAGTACAAGTAAATTAAGGCATGATCTTATATACCACCATAAAATCAAAATCCATATCTATATCACTATTTCTTCAATTCCAATTTCTATCTGTTTGTGTACACGAATCCCAAAAAATATTCTCCATTTCCTTATTGAAATTGTTTAACAAAAGTTGATAAACAAGTAGATATTTATTTCCAAAATACATAAGAATTTTGGAATTGGAATCCAAGAATTACATACAAATCTAAACAATAAACTTTACAAATTACATACGGACTAATTTGAACTAGTAATTAATGGTAGAGAATTTGAGAGGCGGGAGAGAGTTCGATCTCTTGTGTCCAGGCGCAAGGATTCTGAACATGTAGCTGCCAATAAGTATTAGCAACTTCATCCGGATTCATGTTCCCATCAGCATTATCACTTGGTTGGTGTCGCTCCAAGTGTACTGAAGATGAAGATGAAGATGGCGTCACTACTGTCACGCCCCCGCCAGGATACAGACATGTCCTAAATTAAGTTAATTAATTAGTACATGCAAATGCAAATGCAAATGCAAATGGACCTATATATCATGTGAATTATGTGAAAAACCTGGGTGAACGAATTGTGCCATTGATGATGACGTGTGCCACATGTATTCCTAGAGGGTGCAACTCTTTTGCCAGACTTTGTGATAACCCTCTTAGTGCAAACTTCCCGCAACCTAATTATTAGCAGAGAACATTTTTAAAAACCTAATACAAATATCATTCGATCCCCTGTAAATAGACGTTTGTCAAAGTAAAAAAAGAAGATAAATTTAATGAATATCGACATACATATATCAGAGAGACCAGCAGCGCCCATAATAGAAGTTGAACAACCCGTCAAGAGAATTGTCCCCTTCCCCCTGTTCAGCATGCCCGTAAGCACCTGAACAAAGTATTATATATATTGTTAATTATGTTGACTACAACAATATTATATATAGTCACATCCATCAATCAATAAAATTGACTATTGATTCATATGGGCGGAATTGACTATATAATACATTATAAAGTCGATTTCAACAACTTTATAATTATATATAGTCACTTCCGCTCATAATATATACAACAAAAATAAACCTGTTGAACGCATCGGGAGGCGCCAAGCGCAGACACAGCAAAAGATTTCTCGATATAATCGAGATTGAGGTTCGAGAAGCTGGTCGCGCCCGATTCAGAATGGTACGATGCATTGTACACTAAAACCTGAATCGGGCCAAGCGAAAGAATACCCTCGAGCGCCTCTCGGATGCTCCGAGAATCGGAGCAATCAATTTGAATCGCAAACACTTGCGACTTCTCTTCTCCTGAAATCTCACCCGCCATTCTTGACAACTTATCTATCATAATAATAATTCAATATAATCACCAACAAATTAAAATAAATAAAAAATTAGAATAAATTTAATAATTGTGTACGGGCCTAAGTCCCGGGCCAGGATGGCCACACTATAGCCCTCATGGCGAATTTTTGGGCTACGGAGCGGCCCAGCTTCGGCCCGACACCGATAATGACGGCCACGCCGTGGGAAGAGACGGTTTTCGCCGGAATACGGATCATCTTTCTTAATTAATCTAATTTTTTGAATCTCGTACAATTTACAATGAATATTATACGGCTAATACTTTTGTACAATGACTATAGTGCCCTATTTATACACAAATATTGCTCGGATTGTAACGTCATATTTATTCCATAATTTAATATTACAGAAGAAAGGAAAGTTGTAGAATCAAGTGTTGGATGTGGGAAGTACAGAGCTCTGATGATTTTAAAAAAAAATTTATCTGTGATTATACTGTGTTCTGTGTTTCAGAGCGTATTCAACCCTACTCTTGATATTTTGGAATAGGGTTTCATTCCAACCCTAATTTGTTATTTATATATTATTTGAAAATTTGTGTATAATTTATTTGCTAATATAATTAAATTTTTTATTTTTATTAATTTTTTAAAATTCTTCTTTATTATTAATTAATATTTATTTTTGGCCAACTAAAAATCATGCGAATGAAATACAATGAAACATATATTTTACATTAAATGTGAGTACATGACCACATTCCCCTTAAGACGAACTTGATTCTCTAAATAATTTTTTTTTAAACAACTCTCTCTAAATAATTGGAATGTAGATAACACAAATTATGCTTCAAAAAAATAAATAAAAACATATAATATAGATACGATACATATACAAAAGAATTCGTAATGGTATGCTAATCGACGCATGTTTCGTATTTCACGTTGAATTAAAAGGAGTGTTTGAAATAAAATGATTACATCTTATGGTTTTGATAAAATAAATTATATGTTTTTTATAATTAAATAACTTAAATGAGTATCTCAATTTACTAATCGGATATTAATCAAATAAATGAATTTAATTAATAATTAAAATACGAATATATATCTAATGATTGAAATATTGAAAATGAATAAAATAGTAAATAGGGTAAAATATAAAAGTATAGGTTCAGGAAGATTTTTAAAATAAAGTACAAATATTTATATTTTTTAATTTAAAATTACTGCACTTTGAAATTTGAGAATAATTAATGGAATTATGATAGTAGACTTTTCTTCCTCCAGTAAGGGGAAAATATACAAACTTTAGGTAACAATTTATGTTTTTTATACATCCAACATGTTAAAAATACATGGTTTAAACTTTAGAGTTACTTCTATTATAAAGACTAGTATATCACCCGTGCGTTGCACGATTCGTGAGTATAAAATGAACATAATATAAAATATATTAATTTTTGTGTTAATAAATTATAAAAAAATATTTTACTTATAATAATAATAAGAATTTTTTTTTTAAATATATTTTTTAATTTGATGCAATGCACGATTTATGAACATATTTTGCTTTTGCAATCAGGCATGGGAAATAGGTGGTGCTCCAACTGCTTAAAAAATTTACATTGTTAAATAATGCAACTTTAAAGATTTTTTTTTTTACAATTTTAAATTATTTCCTTCTAAATCACTTCAATTATCACCTATTATCGTCTTCCCAATTTCCATTGTATGTCAAAATTTTCAAATTGTCTTCTTTAGTTACTCTGAACATGATAACATATAACTACCCATGATTGAAATTAATCTCCTTAAGAAAGTCCAAGATTTTTAATAATTGTCTATAATTCTTATTAATGATCACACCATAAGATATCATTAGTCAAAATTATCTTTCTAAGATGTTAAAGAGAGTCTACTATCTGATGATGACAGACTGACAGTGTCATTCCCGAAATCAACACTCTTTGTCCTAAATTAGTTTCAATTAGTATTTTCTTTTAAAAATATGGTTACCAAGCTTCATCACAACCAACCCAATATTGTTTTACAATTCAAGGTCTAATGTCAATTGTACATGCAACTAATTCATAGTAATTGGACTCAATGATGGACCTACATGTCCTATATTGGGATCACGTGTCCCATATCTTTTTTTAAGTATATATTATATATATTATAATTATTAGGAGTAATACTTATATTATATGTATATAATGACTTAAATGAGTTTTTAAAAGTTTTATAATTAGTTAATCATGCAAATATTTTATCTAAAAAAATTTGTAGATCTGTTATGTATGCACCATCACTATTTAAAAAATCAAATATTTATTAAGATAGTAATAGTGTATAATTGTATATGCATAATTGCGACACTAAAAAAATAAAATTCACGTGAACCTATATTTACAGGAAAATCTACTTGTTATATTATTTATTTTTGTGCCCCTGTCATGAAAGTTTTCTGAATCCGTCCACGATTAGACTAATCAATTTAAATATTATATCCTATAAAAGAATCATACAAATAAGTAAACAATTCGAGCTTTACCACAATCAACCTAGTGTCATTTTACAATTCAACTAATAACGTCAACTAATAATTTAATTAAAAATTATTCAACTAACAATTTAAGTCTAATGTCAATAGTTCATGCAACTAATTTATGGTAATTGGAGTAATCAATTTAAATCAAATATCATGTAATTTTATCATACAAATAAGTATATAAATTATACATTTTCATATATACGATACTTCTCGTCTTTTTTAGATTGCTCAAAATCCAAAAAGTTCATCTTTTATCACATACTCAAAATAGCAATAAAGTAACTATACAATTCATGTTACACTTACAAACATTACTAAATTACATCATATGTCACTAATAATTACATACAAAATTAACTTATTTTTTATCTTATTCACTAAAATTGACAAAATACCCTTATTAAAAAGCTATTTTATTACCTTCAAATATTAATAAAGAATTTCCTCATCAAAACCCGTGTCAAAATCAAGTGAGCAATCTAAAAAGAAAGATGGAAGGAGTAACTGATTTAAAAAAATATATATATCTATATCAACTACAAAATATAACATTTTATATTATTAATCATTAATGTGCCACTTTTAAAATTTTATGATAAATTTGTAATAATTTTTTGTTGAATTTTTTTCTTTTTTGGTATAATATTTTGTTATTATATATGTATAAATAGATTTAGTTCAAAATTTTGTAATAATTTTTTTGTAGAATTTTTTTCTTTTTTGGTATAATATTTTGTTATTATATGTGTATAAATAGATTTAGTTAAAAAATTCAAAAAATAATATTAATAATTTAGAAAATATTAAAAAAATAATTAATATATTATATGTGTGGTAAATATGGGGAATTGAACCTTGTACTCTTGCATAGAAAGAAGATAAAAAATATTTGTTATACCATTTGAGCTACATCAAATTTGTTAAGATGTTTAAAATTTTATTAGAAAATTATAACAATTTTTTGGCCCAACTTTTGGCCCAACATTTTGTTATTAGATATGTATAGATGTTATGTTAATGGTATGTTTGGAAAGTTTATAATACTTCCACTTTTATTTTTTAGTCAGGTCTTGTATGCTTCAGATGCACCATGCATTTGATAGTGTATTTTAGAAACTTGTAACTAATTGTACCTAAACTTGCAATTTGTTACATTGAAATATGCAATTATATTTTACGAATACAGATTGCACGTTTCGGTGTAACAAGTCGCAAATTTTAATACAACAAATTAATTTTTTTAAAATATATACACTATCAAGTGCACGGTGCACCTAGTGCACATGATACCCGCTCTTATTTTTAATTTTTGAAAATTGAAATGATCATTTTCAGATACTTAACACTTCTAATTTTCTTTATTAAAACAATCTTAATTATGGCTAAATGACTAGGCAGACTCTAATTTACCTTTAACTATTTTTTGTTTAAAACTTATGGCTAAATGCATAGGCAGTCCCTAATTTACCTTTAATTGTTTCTTGTTTAAAATAATTTTACTTAAAAATATTCTTTTACATATGTTCTTAAATCTCTCAAGTTTATGTTTCAACACCATAGCGTCAATTTTTCATTTGAGCTTATATTGCACCACATAATTCTTCTATTCATTTTTCTAAATTTCTAAGAATTACTGTGTTTTAAAACCCATATAAAACATATAATAAGGGAACTAGCATTAATTTCAATTTATCAATAGAATATGTTTAATTCTATTTCTTAATTAAATTAACAAAAAATTATCTAATTAATGGAAAAAACTAATTATTGACCAGTCAAATAATTTCAGCCATTCATTTTTATTAAGAAACGATATTGGTTGTCCACTTTAAATATTTTTTTAATTAGTCTAACTTTTAAATTTTCAGTTACAAATTTAATTAAGGCAATATTAAATTATGAGTATAAATTTATAATTTAATCATTATTACAAATTTAATTAATTAAGGAAACAATAATTATTTTATAAAGTATTGAGAGATAAATATGATTGTAATTGAATTGAAATAATCGAATAAAATAACCATTTGAAATATTTAATGTAAGTATTATCTAATCCTTATCTACTAAAGACGAATTACCCTCAATTCATATGGTGACTTTATTTTAAATCTCTGAATTTATGTGAGAAGTTATTTTTGGTAATGTTTTCACAATCGAACCGGTGACCGAACCGGACAGACCACCGGTCAGTGGTTCAACCGGTCGGATCGGTTCAATCGGCGGTTCAACCGTTGAAATGATTTCTGCCTAATTATTTTCAGTGTTTCTTATATTTAATTAAAAAATAAAATAAATATACATCTACAAAAGTTTAAACATATATCTTATAACTTTTCATATTTAAGAAAATACAATAGAGTCATAGTCATAATAAAAAAACACAATAATATGAGAAAAAGTAACATAAAAGGGGAAAGGTGAACCTTATATTTTTATCCCACATCGAGCAAGTATTAGAGGAAAATGTGAGAAAGTAATATAAAGGGGGAATAGGTGAATCTCATAATTTTGTCCCGCATCGAAAGTGTTAGAGGAAAATGTGAGATAAAATAATATAAAAGGGGAAGAAGTGTACCTCATATATTTATCCCACATCGAAAATGTTAGAGGAAAATGTGAAAGAAAATAATATAAAATGGTAGAAGTGTACCTCACCTCATATATTTGTCCCACATCGAAAGTGTTGGAGAAAAATGTGAGAGGAAATATTATAAAATGAGTGAAGATGGACCTTGATTCATATATTTATCCCACCTCATACATTTACCCCACATCGAAAATGTTGGAGAAAAATGTGAGAGGAAGTATTATAAAAGGGGTGAAGGTTGACCATAATTCATATATTTATCTCACCTCATACATTTATCCCACATCGAAGGTATTGGAAGAAAATGTGAGAGGAAGTATTTTAAAAGGGGTGAAGGTGACCTTGATACATATAATTAAAAGTAAGTAATATTTTTTAAAGGAAAGAACCGGTTCAATTGGTTTTAGTCCAGTTTTAACCGTTTCTTCCAGTTTTGACCAGTCCGACCGTAAAAATGATTTTTAAGGGGTCTCCGGATCGGTTCCCAGTTAAACTATTCAGTTCTAAAAACACTGATTTTTTTATATTATTATTATTTTTTAATTTTTTAATCTCAGTAATTCATTATTTAATTTTGATATATACCTTCCATTTATCTCTTATCTATTAATTGTTGGGGAATGAGTTGCACAGATCTATTCGGGGTGAATATTTAAATACAAATTTAATTCATTAATTATTACTAGCATGAATTAATCCTATATTAATTCAAATAATAATTGCAACAACAAATCATGCATATAAAAAGCCACGTAAAACCTACGCATGCGGAATCTACGGGTTTACGTGAACGTACCTCTCGGGATGGCAGTGACTTCGGTCGGACGGACTAACCAAAAGGACTTCCCAAGTATTCCCTTAGCCCTTGCTCGACAATCCGGTGGAAGGATACTCGCGAACAATTAACAAAAGGAAAAAATAAACTTTGTTGCACCACTTATGTGGATTTGCTAATATTTCCAGCACATGGAATTGTACTTGGGAATGAACTAATCATCCCCTATTTATAGGAGAGGGGTGAACGAAATTTTTGTGAATTTTCAATGTGGGAAAAGACTTTTCTTGGTCACCAAGAAATCTTGAATATATCCCTTATATTCTTTTTCCCATAATTAAAAATATTCCACAAAAATCCCACCTCCTCTATAATATGGATTTTTCGAAAATACCATGTGCAAGAATCCAAGATTTGGATCTTCTTGAATTTATGAGATATTCTTGTATTAAGAAATACATATCTTCCATAATATCTTTTCAAGAAAATCAAGAAAATCTTTCTTGCCATTATATTTTCTAATTTTCGAAATTTACTATATAAATAAGCTAGTGGGAGATTTCTTGAATTTAATGAGATAATCTTGTATTCCAAGAATACATATCTTCATTCCATAACAAAATTCAAAGAAAATCTTTCTCCCAACATATCTATATATTTCGAAATTTTGGTTGGAAAATTAAGCAACAATATTTATTTTATTTTAATCACCTTTTGAGTTATTGGACTATTTGTTGGGCTACTCAGGGGGCCTTTAGGAGAATTAAGATTGGACCTTCTAATGGATCTTGAATATCTAATATTGAGCTACAATATAATTCAAGCCAATAAATATTAATTAATCTCACTACATAATTAATATTGCACTATCCATCTTAACCCATATTACAGTCAATATGGCTCCCGATCATTATTTCCCGTGTTTAAGATTATCTAGCCCATTAATTAATTCAAGCCACTGAAATAGCTTTCCGTTAATTAATATCTTTTGTCCTTGGTCGAGGAACGGTTCAACATTATTATCCATACCGGAAACTAATTCCACTTGCAAGATTTGGTATGATAAAGCTTATGAACCTCCCAAGGGGGCAAATCAAGCAAGCGTACTTGCACACGATTCTTCGTATTAAATCTTAGCAATCACATGTGACCAATAATATTGCCCAAGATAAAAAGTATTGAATCTCTCTGATTCGCTACCCATGATAAGTCAAAGCAATAGTTACTAATCCCACGTGATCCTATTTAAGGGACGAAGGTTAAGAAATAACGAACCACTGAGGTCTAATTCTTCCTTGTTCAGTTCTGAAGAATTTATCCTCCTGTAGGTCCTATTCAGCGCATCAGTCATGCACTAGTGTAATATCTTGGTCAAGACAAACCAATCTGAGCTTTACACCTCAACCTTTCGCGATGGTTGTTCATTTCCATCTAGGTCGTGAATGGCGTACTTTTAGTTACAAGGGACTGTTAATTTAATCTTCTGTGATCTGGTATCACTAAATTAACTACAGTGTAACACGTACGAATTATTGAACAGTTATGCAGTAAATATATGTAACATTCAATCATATTTAAAGCATCAGTGATAAACAATTTATTTCAGCAAATAAGTCTGGAAATTCAGTTTCGATTATACAAAGTAAAAAGCATACTTTTCAGTATAATCTCAACATTAATTATGAATCACGCCCTATTCATGTGGTTACTATATTTCAAATCCTGTAGATTTTTATGAGAAGTTATTTATGGTATTATTAATAATATAATTTTTTATTCTTAATATTATTTTTTCTAATTTAATCTATGTCATTCAATCTTTTTAGAATAAAGTTAATATAAATATTATAATTCTTATCTTTTACCAATTTTTCATTAGCGTCTGTCTAAGGACTTTCTTCGTCTATATCCATTTTTTTTCGTCTCATTTTTTTCTGAAGAAATTTATTGGAATATTCATAGAGGTTTATAAGGCAATTCATTTTTAAATATCACTCTATAATTTATTAATTTATACTCACCCTTATTCTTTTTTAATATCACTAGCACGTAACCTGACATACTACGCAAGATTGAAAATAGTTTTTATATCATTAATTTTAAATTAAATACTTCAAAATTTTAATTAGTTTGATTAATTCAATTATAGACATAATTTTTATTTTCTAATATTTCATATGCGGTATTCTCATTCATTTCTTATTATAAATTACTCTCTCCCATTCTTCCTAATGTCTTTTTAGTCTATTAGAATATTTATATAATAAATACGTTCTGATATTTTCTCCCTTCATTATATCATATATATCCATAATATTTAATTTTTATGGTCATTTAAATTTTCTTATGCTAACATTAACCTTAATTTTTTATAATTAAATATTCCTAACAATAATTATTATTGGCTGGAAAAATTATTCACACAATTTGTAGAAAAATTAAATTTAATAACTATGTAAAATAATCATGAGGGGTATATATGAGATAACGAGAAGTGAAAATGTCAAAACGACATGTATTATGTAAATAATATATAAGACTGAAATGAATATAATATTTAATTTTAATGGGAGGAAGTAATATAAAATAAAAAATGAATAGAAATATTATTTTGAATCCCGCTCAGTACGCGAGTTACGTGCTAGTATATTATAAACACAATCACTATAGTCTCTAAAATCATCTTATAAATAAGAGCAACATAAAATATCCCAAAAAAAAAAAGTTACAAACTTTCTTTGACCGCAACCCGTCCAACCAATTCTTCAATATGATTGTCAAATGTGGATACCTAAGGTGGTTAGACCTTCACTACCTAAAACTTTGAGGTTTTGGGTTCGAGAAGCAGAGAGAAAATTTATTCCCTCTTGTGGTGGTCTCCCTTGTGGTATGATGGTGCTCTCCCTATTATGGTAGTGGTGGTGTTGCTATTGGTGGTCCCCCTCTTGTGATGATGGTGATGTTGTCGTTGGGTGTGGTTACGGTTTCACTCGACAACGAGACAAAAAGATGTATCATGTGCCCGCTGGTAGAATGAACTTAAAAATATAATCGATTGTTTAAAAAAAAATCTCCAACATTATTATGATTTAGGGTGTCAAAATTTTAAAACATGGTGAGTAACATGAAAAATGTTTTTTTATGGTCAACAGAAGGAATTTGAATGTTTTCAATTCATCCGAATCCCCACATCCCCTCGCTAATAAAACTGGTTAGATATCAACTCTCATTAAGGTTGATGCATAAAATGTCATAATAAACAGAGGCTTGTAACATATTGAGCAATTCAATAGGAATCTATAACTACATTTAAAGTTCGACTTTGCCTGTCCTTTTTCATAAATAAATCAAATTCTAGTTTATTTAAAAGTTTATTTATTCATACAAGTGTTGAGGTATAGAGTCTGATCGACTGTTTCACGTCCCAGTTTCTTGATGATTGTTGGGGTCTTTTTTGCAGTGTTCGACCAGAGTGTGCCTGTAGGGTTTTTGCCCAATTTCGCCTATAAATATCTATCTGACTCATTATATTTATGATCACCGAAAATATTAGTAAATCTCCTGGCTTGGTAGTGCCCCCAGACGTAGTCATTACTTACGAACTAGGTAACCAAATATGTGTTATTTAATTTTGTTTTCTCTCTATTTATCTATAATTACAATTTAAATTCTAACAACTGGTATCTAGAGCATCAGGTTCAACGGATTTGGTGGGAACAATTATGATGGCTGAAGGGAAATCGCCTGTTGAGAAATTTGATGGAACAAATTTCGAATTCTGGAAGTTGCAGATCGAGGATTACTTGTACGGTAAAGATCTGTATCAACCTTTGGGTAAGAAACCCGAAGACATGAAGGACGGTGAGTGGAAGTTGCTAAACAGGAAGGCGATGAGTGTGTTTCGTCTGTCGTTGTCCAGGAATGTTGTCCTTCATACGGTAAAGGCAAAAACCACAAAGGAGATGTTGGAGATTCTGACTGAGATGTACGAAAAGACGTCCGCAGCGAACAAGGTTCATCTGATGCGAAAGTTATTCAACCTAAGGATGGCAGAGGGTATTGTGGTAGTCAATCATCTCAATCATCTCAATGAGTTCAATATGATCATATCCTAATTGAACTCGGTTGAGATTGATTTCGATGATGAGGTACAAGCCCTAATTTTGTTGTCTTTTTTACCAAAAAGTTGGAGTGGGACGGTGACGGCCGTTAGTGTTTCAGCGAGTAAGGTGAAACTCAAGTTTGATGAGGTTAAAGATCTGATCATGAGCGAAAAAATTCGCAGGAAAGAATTGGGTGTAGCCACGAGATTAGCCTTGAGTGCAGGAAACAGAGGCAGATCAGAATCTAAAGGAAAATCAAATCGAGGTAGATCGAAGTCGAAGGGCAAAAATAAGCCCAAGAAGGACAAGAGTCAGATTGAGTGCTACAACTGTCATAAACTTGGTCATTACAAAAAACAATGTAAGGCACCAGGAAACGAAGGATGACAATTCAGCAAACACTGCCATTGATGAGGTCTCAGATGCATTAATTTTGAGTTTAAGCAGTCCACTGGAATCTTGGATGTTAGATTCTGGAGCATCGTTTCATTCGTGCAGCAGGGCTGACGTATTGGAACGCTACACTTCTGGAGATTTTGGGAAGGTTTATCTTGATGATGATGAGCTTCTGGAAATCATAGAAAAGAGGGATGTTCGGATCAAGGCACCGAATGGAACTGTTTTGCAGTTATGAGATGTGAGACATATTCCCGGATTAAAGATGAATTTACTTTCAGTAGGGCAACTTGATAATGAGGGTTACACTGTGCTTTTTGGCTGCAATGCGTGAAAGATATCTAAAGGTGCAATGGTAGTGGCTCTAGGAAATAAGGAGAGAACGTTGTACATGACATGCAACACCCGAGGAAGCATTGCTCTTGCACGTTCAAAAAGGTAGTACAAATTTGTGGCATTGTCGTCTTGGCCACATGAGTGAGAAGGGGATGAAAATGATGTGTTCGAAGGGTAAACCGCTAGACCTCAAGACAGTTGACATCTGGTTATATGAGGATTGTGTATTCGAAAAATAGAAAAGGGTGAGTTTTTAGAAAGGAGACAGAACATTGAAGAAGCAGAAGCTGGAGTTAGTCCACAATGACTTGTGGGGTCCAGCACCAGTGACATCTCTTGGTGGAGCGTTATATTATATGACTTTCATGGACGACTCTATGAGAAAAGTATATGTTTATTTTCTGAAATATAGGTCTGATGCCGTTAATGCTTTCAGGAAGTGGAAAACCCTTATAGAAACTGAGACGGGTCTCAAAGTGAAGTGTTTGAGATCTGACAACGGTAGAGAGCACGAGCTCCATAAGTTCAAAGAAGTATGTGAAGCAAATGGAATTCACATGGAGAAAACTGTGAGAGGAATCCCCTGTTGGGATTATACTGGAAAGTATGTTTTTACTTTGTATAATCAAAAACTGAATTTCAAACTTATTTACTGAAATAAATTGTTTATCACTGATGCTTTAAATATCATCGAATGTTACATATATTTACTGCATAACTGTTCAATAAATCGTACGTGTTACATTGTAGTTAATTTAGTGATACCAGATCACAGAAGATTAAATTAACAGTCCCTTGTAACTAAAAGTACGCCATTCACGACCTAGATGGAAATGAACAATCCATCGTGAAAGGTTGATGTGTAAGGCTCAGATTGGCTTGTCTTGACCAAGAGATTACACTAGTGCATGACTGATGCACTGAATAGGACCTACAGGAGATAAATTCTTCAGAACTGAACAAGGAAGAATTAGACCTCAGTGGTTCGTTATTTCTTAATCTTCGTTCCTTAAATAGGATCACGTGGGATTGGTAACTATTGCTTTGACTTATCATGGGTAGAGAATCAACGAGATTCAATACTTTTTATCTTGGGCAATATTATTGGTCACATGTGATTGCTAAGATTTAATACGGAGAATCGTGTGCAAGTACGCTTGTTCGATTTGCCTCAATGGGAGGTTCATAAGCTTTATCATACCAAATCTTGCAAGTGGAATTAGTTTCCGGTATGGATAATAATGTTGAACCGTTCCTTGACCAAGGACAAAAGATATTAATTAACGGAAAGCTATTTCAGTGGCTTGAATTAATTAATGGGCTAGATAATCTTAAACACGGGAAATAATAACCGGGAGCCATATTGACTGTAGTATGGGTTAAGATGGATAGTGCAATATTAATTATGTAGTGGGATTAATTAATATTTATGGGCTTGAATAATATTGTGGCTCAATATTGTTAATTCAAGGTCCATTGGAAGGTCCAATCTTAATTCTCCTAAAGCCCCCCTGAGTAGCCCAACATATAGTCCAATAACTGAAAAGGTGTTTAAAATAAAATAAATATTGTTGCTTATTTTTCCTCATTTATTTAGAAATTTATGGATAAAAGGGGAGAAAGATTTTCTTTGAATTTTGTTATGGAATGAAGATATTTATTCTTGGAATACAAGATTATCTCATTAAATTCAAGAAATCTCCCACTTGGTTATCTATATAGATGTTTCGAAAATTTTGAAATTAAAGGGGAAAGAAAGATTTTCTTGATTTTCTTGAAAAGATATTATGGAAGATATGTATTTCTTGAAATAAAAGAATATCTCATAAATTCAAGAAGATCCAAATCTTGGAATCTTTTCCTAAAATTTCGAAAATCACCATAACTTGGTGAGGTGGGATTTTTTGTGGAATATTATAATTATGAGAAAAAGAATATAAGAGATATATTCAAGATTTCTTGGAGATCAAGAAAAGTTTTTTCCCACATTGTTTTTCTACCAAAAAAATCGCCCATCACCTAGCTATAAATAGGGGATGACTCTTTCATTCCCAAGTACAATTCCATGTGCTGGAAAAATTAGTAAATCCACAAAGGTGGTGCAACATAATTTATTTTCCTTTTGTTAATTGTTCACAAGTGTCCTACCACCGGATAGTCGAACAAGGATTAAGAGAATACTTGGGAAGTTCTTTTGGTTAGTCTAATCAGCCAGATCACTGCCATCCCAAGAGGTACGTTCACGTAAACTCGTAGAATTCCGCATGCGTAGGTTTTACGTGAATTAATTATATGCATGATATGTTGTTGGATTATTATTTGAATTAATATAGGATTAATTCATGCTAGTAATAATTATAAGAATTAAATTTGTATTTAAATATTCACCCCGAATAGATCTGTGCAACTTATTCCCCAACATCCCCGCCCCCCACCCCCTCCCCCCAATCAGAACGGTGTTGCAAAACGTATGAACATAACCTTATGTGAACGTGCTAGAAGCATGAGATTGAAGTGTGGGTTGCCAAAGATGTTTTGGGCAGAAGCAGTGAATAATGCAGCTTACTTGATAAACAGATGACCCTCAACTCCCTTGGAAATTGCTTACCAGAAGAGGTCTGGACTGGTAAAGAGGTAAATCTATTATTTCTTCGAGTATTTGATTGTGTTTCATATGTTCATATTGATGCTGGTAATAGAAGTAAATTGGATGTTAAATCTTTTAAATGTACATTTATTGGATATGACAGTGATGAGTTTGGTTATTGATTTTGGGATGAGCAGAATAGAAAGATAATTTGTAGTCGAGATGTCGTATTTAATGAGCAGATAATGTACAAAGACATGTTGGGTACATCTGAAGCAGTTGGTTCTATGACTCAAGTTGTTGAGTTAGATATTTCGAACTCGGGTGGGAGCAAGAAGGTTCATGATGATCAGGTGGTTATTGAGGAAGAACCACGTGCACCACAAGAAACAATTCCACTGCGGAGATCCACAAGAGAACATCGATCTCCAGATAGGTATACACATTCTGTGGAGATCCACAAGAGGATACAATGGTGGTCAATCATCTCAACGAGTTCAATATGATCATATCTCAATTGAGCTCGATTGAGATTGATTTCGATGATGAGGTACAAATCATAATTTTATTGTCTTCTTTACCAGAAAGTTGGAGTGGGAGGGTGACAGTCGTTAGTGCTTTGATAGGTAAGGTGAAACTCAAGTTTGATGAGCGAAGAAATTCGCTGGAAAGATAATTCCAAATTTGAGAGAAAAGGGAAAGATAATCTCAAATCTTGTAGATATTATTTTATAATTTTATATCTAAAATTAGGATTATAACAAATATATGACACTATTAAATTTAATAAAATCTAAGTGTCTACAAATGCCCCCTCTAGACTTGTTGTAGAGACATGTGTCGATTGCAACTTGGTCTCAAAATCTTGATGTAAAACTCGAAAGGTGATTTGACATGCCTTCAAAGGTGAATTTAACATGCCCCGAGGGTGAATTTAACATGCCCCATGAAATTTCTACGAACATGGATCTTTATTCTATGAACATGGATTTTTAAAGAGAGGAGATGAAGAGCGAAAATAATCCCACCGGACGTGTCAATTTGTGAACCAATAAATTTCATCACCTGCAAATAAACATATAGAAGGCAAGAGAAATAAGTAAACATATTTTTATTAAAAATTTAGGGGTCACAACACTCGTTGATCTCTTTATTCCTCTCTCTAAAGGGATACTGGGGTCTCAACGACTTATTCCGAATTTTTAGTAGCACCGGGGTCTTAGTGACTTATTCCGAATTTTTCCTACAATTTAATAGTAAGGAGATTTTCCTACAATTTGATAGGGAGTTGATGGAGTCGTTTGTGACTTATTCCATCAGATCTAGAAATTTGACCTACAATTTAGTAGTAGGGAGACAACTCTATTTTGACTCTCCTATTTATAAAAATTCACTACTTAGAGAACAAGAAAATAATATTCTCAAATCTAAGTAAGGAAAAGATAATTCCAAATCTGAGAGAAAATGAAAAGATAATCTCAAATCTTAGAGATATTATTTTATATTTTTATCTCCAAAATTAAAATTATGACAAATATATGACACTATTAAATTTAATAAAATTTAAGTGTCTATAGCTGCTAAAACATAAATGAACTTTTGGTAAGGGACATGGCCGATGCTAGAAATTATAGAACTTGATGAGTTTTAAAGTGGGCCCCTTTCAATATAAATTTATAATACTAAAAATAAAAACTCTTTTATACTTAAAATAATATGACGAAGATTTTCCAAATAATCACTTAAATAGAACTTGTTATACAGTTTTAGTCATTCCCACAAAAATAATTTCATTATCCCATTTCAAATTTTCTTTTTCCAGTTTATCACCATTTTTTTTACCAAATGTATCATGCGACTACTTATTTATTAGAACCAAAATATATATTGATATCACCCGCTTGTTTTGAGTTAAATCTTCAATTCCTTACTTTTTGTTTGTAATTTTAAATTTGGAGTTTGAAATTTAAGGATTTCTTTCTTAAATTTCTGAATCATGAAAAATATATTAAATTTAATAATGGTTTAAGAAAATCAACAGGATTTGAACCCATAATCTCACGAAAACAAGACAAACCTTAACCACTCGAGCAACTCAATTATAATTTAAACTCTTGAAAAATTATGTGTATATATATGATTATGGGCCCCTAAAATATCATAAAAATTTTGGACCTGGGTCGATCGACCAATTCGTCTCAATTAAGGTGCGGCCATGGTAAGGGATCAACCCAACAAAAATTACAAAAAATTGAAAATTAATAATATCGTTGGCTTAAATTGGTTAATTCGCCAATATCAAACACATCAAAACCAGTTTAAATAGATCACAATTTTTAGCATTGGTATGGAAATACAATTAAAATAAGAATAATCAACTCTCGGAATACAATATTTAGCAGTCTATAATGCAAATCATTAATACAAAAAGCTTTTGTGCAACAAATTATTCACCCAGCATTCACACCATCAGAATTGCTAGCAGGAGTACAACCTATTAATAAATACAAAATAGAGACTGATTTTTATAACAGAATCTCCAATTGACATTTGGGAGATTTATTGATATCAATATTTTAGGACTATAACTTTCCATTAGAGACAAAATGATTATATATGTAGGTATATTTACACTTTCGCATACAATTTTAAATATATATATATGTACAATCTTATTTGTATTTATTAATAATTTATATTAAAAATTTGTACCTATTATTAATTTTCACGTGACATTCTGAAACGAGACCAAGTTGTGGGTGGGAGGTCACAAGGAGTAAATAACATGTACTACATCTGTCCTAATTTTGATTGTCCACTTTCAGTAAATAGTCGTCCTAATTTTGTTTGGTCATTTTCTAAAAAGGAAATAAAACAATTTTCAATATTATTTAATATTATTATCTCTCTCCACCAAATTCACTTTACACCATTTAATATTATTACTTTTCTTCACTTTACCCACTTTACATTATTTAATACTATTATCTTCTACTTTTTCTTAATCTCCGCGTCTACAGTAATCGGATAATAAAAAATAGGACGGAGGGAGTATATCTTTTTTGGAGGTTTCATCCAAATGGAAATGACATGAGGCAAAGGCTTTGAGTTTGCTAACTTTGAGATTCCCATGAAGATCAGGACTACCTCTTTAAGAAGAAAAACCCACATTGATTTTTATTGGACCTAATTCAGAGCATTGTCAATTACTCTATCCGATCCATTCATTTTAACTTTAGCTTTAAAAATGTTTTACACAACTTTTTAAAAAAATGGAAACAAATATTGTAATGTGATATGTTTATCCTTTGTTCAAGGATAAATTTTAAAAAAGATGACTTAATTTTGACACTTACGATAGTTCAAAGGTCGAAGTTTCGTATTTTGTTAAGCAGATACCAAACTATTAAAATGTTAAAAAAAATAACTTTGAATAATTTAAAAAATAAAATAGAAATATTTTTGTTATTTTATATACCACTTTATATAAAAAGCAAGATAGGTAACAAACTTTTAAATATTTCCCAAAAAAAAAACCTAAAGTATTATAATATCATCATGAAGCGAAATTCTCTATTACTTTATATAGTAATTTTAGAGTGAACACTTTTTATATAAAAATAATATTCTTACCATGAGAAATACTAATGATAATTTACTGAAATATTTTACAAAAAGTTAAATTTTACTATAGGAGCATAAATTGGTGTTACTTTCTCTTTAAGAAGGAAAAATATAGCTAATTTAATTTGCATTTTTTTTTTGTAAATAGATAAAAAAATATATTTTTTACAGGCAAACTTGCGTGAGACGGTCTCACGGTGAGACGGGACATAGTTTGGACATTGACGATTTAACACTTTAGAAGAGGTGGGTGTTGATTTATAATAAGTTGTACCTTGTCTCATAGATGAGACGATCTTATACGAGTTTTTGTCTTTTTTTTTTTTAAATATCTTGAAAATGTAATTAATTAACTTGTTCATATTTCCAAATTTCCAATGAATTAATTACCACACGTCTTATATTTCGATTCATAGTCAATACCATTTTTATATGTCAATATTTGTTGTCAAATGATACATTACGATGTTATATACTATTAAACAATAGTTTACGGATTAACTATAATTATATTGTGATTTATTATGCAGCATATCTTTATTTATAATAATTTGAAAGTTGGATACCTCTATTTCGCTTCTTATGTAAAGTGGCATATATATATTGACATAAACACCCTTTGTTTTATCCTTAAAATTATCAAGAGTTAATTACTCATAGATCCAAAATAGAGGGTCCAAATACTCCTAGATCCAAGCCTTTTAAAAATAACTCATAGGTCCAAAATTAAGGATGAAAAACCCCATAATACCCTCATCTTTTCTCCCTCTCTTCAAAATTCCTCTCTTTGTCAAACACACAAAACCTATCAAATAAGTCATTTTGTTGGGAGATGAATTTTAATAAAGATTTATGATTTTGATTAGATCCCAAAACCCCTGAGTATGACATGTTCAGAATGATCTTGATAAGTTGAGTCGGGATTCAGTTTTTAGAATATTCAGGATGTTATCTGCAGAATGTATAGTCGCCAGATATAGTTCGAGGATAATTCTTCGAAGACTCAAGAGGATCTTGAGTAAAGCGAAGACTCAAACGAGAAGACTCAAAGATATCGGTCAAGATAAACTACAAAGACTCAGAAGACCGTGAAGACTCAGAAGACTCTGAAGACACAAAGACTGAAGACTGAGAAACTAAAGATCAAGAATCTTGAAGGCCACGGTAATTCTTGAAGAATCGGTGATGTCTTGAATGCTCGAGATGAACTCAATGTTCCGAGGCTTTGAATATATCTATCTAAAGGATGCAATCTTGAGAAGATCGCGATTCCTTAGAAAGTTAGATATCGCCAAGACATTCAAATACGCACAAAAGGAACTAAGTCGAAGTGTTGTTAAGGTTATATTAAACTCAGAGTTTGTAACCAAAAAGAGCCGTTGAAGGTGTCTACCTTTAACTGGAGACAAAAGTCAAAAAGAGAAAGACAACACTGTACCATACTGACACTGACAGTGAAAGGTCTCTAAAAAAGATGTCAGATGTACAAAAGTTCCAGACTGCAAAAAGTGAAGACCGGCTACATGGAAATTTATTGCCTAGAAAGTGTTAGGGAGTTTCAAACCCTAAATATAGCCGTTTTCACACACCACAAGAGGGAACTCACGGGGTGTTGTCTCTCCAACGGATAGTTTTCAAGAGTGACCTTGGTGTATGCCTATAAATCTTGGTGACCCTCTACATTGTAAGGTTACGGAAATTTATACATAACTTAAGAGCTCAAGCTTATTCTTGTAAAAAGTTAAAAGCACTCGAAAAAACTTAGAATTTCCCAAGTGCTTCAATATTGAAGAGAGCTCACTATACTAAGCCTAGCTTGATAAGAATTATCCAAAGCTTAGTCGAGATATCCTAACCCTTTGCATTGTGCTTCATTGTAAAGGATATCTCATCCTAGTTGGAAACCAACCAAGAAACCCCAAACCCTTGTGAAGGTAGTTGAAGTGTGTTTGTTGGTGAGAAGTGTTGTAAAGAGTTAGTAAACTACGTGGAGTAGTCAGAAAACTCTAGAGGAGAAGTTAGTAAGCTACAGGGGTAGTCTGAAAGCTTGTGTGTGATTGAGTAAGTAAACTACGGAGGTAGTCAGAAAGCTCAAGTTCGGGTTGAGTAAGTAAACTACGTGGAGTAGTAAGAAAACTCAGGGCCGAGTTGAGTAAGTAAACTACGAGGTAAATGTAAAGCTCATAAGTTGATAGTGAATTTCTCCGAAGAGTCGGGAGAGAGTGGACGTAGGAGCTTGAGTCTCTCGAACCACTATAATTCTTTGTGTTCTTTATTGCTTTCCTTATCCATTGCATTGACTTGATTTTGAAAGCATACTTTTCATCGATATTGGTTGGAATCAATCCATTTGAAGTTGCATAAGTGAATCACGGCCTAATCATTATTTCATAAAGGAAGGTTTTTTACGCAAAGCTTAAAACGAGTATAAACTAAGGGCCAAACCATTCGCTTTGGTGAGTAGCTAGAACGAGATAGTTACCAAACCGAGCGCATACTCTTACGAGGGTTGATAAGTTGGTTATCGATCCAAGCAACTCGGGATCTCTGACACTCGGGACTCGGTTGGGATTATCCGAGGTTTACGAAAGCGACTCAAGATCACCGTCTCGATGAGACTTTGACTCGAGAGCGATCTGTGCTTCTCGAGAACCTAATCTTCGGATTATCGACCCAGTGACATCGAAGAAAAAAGTTTAAAAACACCGAACACGTGTATTCCCCCCATACACGTGTAAGACTTCGTTTACCGGGACCAACAAGTGGTATCGAGCGGTGGTTCAACTTGACCACTTTGTGTTGACCAAAGTTTTATTTTCAAAAATACTTGTGGTCTATCTCGAATCGATCTTATTTCTTTGAAACCTTTTATTTTTCAAGAGATCGGAAAAATGTCTTCTAAAAACTTCTCATGTTCTCGGTGGAGAACTATGACCTATGGAGGCGAGAATGCGAGGCTCATCGTATTCCAAACATGGCGTATGTGGAGAGTGGTCTCTCAAGGACCATTCCGGTTCATGTAGTGAATCCGGAGGAATGAGAAGATGAGAGAATTGATCCTAGAAAGCGAAATTTTCCTAAGTCCGATGACCAACCGACTCTGAGGAGAGAAAAGTTAGTCAATCTAGACTACATTGCAAAAGACACACTATATCAAAGACAATTGATGATGGTGTGATGGGAATGATCTCTCACCGTAATCTTGCTAAAGAGATTTGGGATACACTATTTGTTATGTGCCAAGGCACGCAGATCATATAAAAAGAAAACAAACTTTCAAATTGGCAATTGGAAAGTTTGACAGTTTTGAAATGGATGATGGTGAATCAATAGACAAACTGGAAGTCAGATTCACTAGCATCATGAATGATCTAAATGCACTTGGAAAGAAATACCCACATAGAGAAGTTGCATTGAAAATTCTTAGAGGTCTATCTAAGAAATGAGATATTCATGCAGTGGTGATTGAAAACACCAAGAATATTAACTCAATGCCTTACCAACAAGTCTTCTCTGAGCTGAAAGCCTATGAATTTGTAATTGATAAGAAATCCAAAAAAGGTCGACAAAGAAAGATGATTCTTCATCGAGTAAGAATGTGGCCTTAAAAGCCAAAGATAAAACCTGTAAAACTAGAGAGTCTGAGAACCCCCATGCCAAAAATCAGGATGAGCTTGAGGAAAAGCTAGCACTGATGGCAAGAAGGTTTGATAGACTCAATAGTAGATTTGGAAAATACAAAAACTATTACGGGGAACCACAGTACGGAAGAAACCTGAGGACAGATCAACTGAGAAGAAGAAAGACCTGAAAGCTGAAGGATCTTCATCCAAAAGAAAGGACTCCAAGTCCAAAGAAGAAAATGACCATGATGATGATGCCAACAGATGATATAACTGCCAGAAGAAAGGTCACTTCTAGTATGATTGTCCAGATTTGAGTGCTAAGGAGAGAAGAGAAAGGCAAGCTATAAGAGACCAGAAGTTCTCAAGCAAAAAGGCCATGATTGCAGAAGAAGAACACTCTGAGGAGGGATCTAGCTCTTCAGATGAGATATTCTCAGACAGTGAAAGTGATGACATCTGTCTGATGGCCATTGAGGAGGTAAACTCTTCTTTCTCTGTTGTTGCTCCTACACTAGCACAAGAGTTTTCAAGTTCCACTGAAAACAGTCATTTTGACCTGATGGATTCTTTCGAGAATCTGATGAAGGACTATGCTGTTTTGCAAGGACTGCTAAATCAAACTCAAGAGCAGAATAAGGAACTGAAAGCTAAAAATCTAAAATGGAAAGACTCTAGCAATATCGAAGTCACTTCTCAATTAATGGGAGCTACTGATGAACTGGATGTTCTGAAAGTACAACTCTCAGAGAAAGAGAAGTTGATAGTGTCCCTAACTGAAAAGCTAGAGAAATCCACTGAAGAGATTCAGCTAATCAGAACTGAGTTCAATGACCTCTCTGAGAAGCATAAAACTCTACAGAACTGTGAGGATAGTGCACAGAAGAAGTTAACTCTATTGAATAATGCATCTAATGTAATAGATGAAATTCAGAGTTACCAGAGATCTGTGACTATAAAATCTGGATTGGGATATATTCCAGGGGGAACCTCACAAGGTCATCTAAATGCTGCATCAAGTAGCAAGAAGACTATCTTTGTAAAACCAGTGGCACCTACACTTCAAACTGAAGAAATGCCCAAGGTTGTAGACAAGGGAAAATGACCTATGGTCTCAGTAAAACTGAATGATCAGGTTAGAAAGCCCAAACCTCAGGTGAAGGCAAGAAAACCTGAGCAGTCAGTTGGAAAGTTTCAGGCAAGTACTTCAAAGCCTCAGGCTAAGAATGCAAACCTGAAAGGCTCCACACTGAACCATCAGAGGAATCCTCGGATGAGAAACACTCGCCAGAGACATTCTCAATTGAAGAGACCAAGTCCTCAAGATATCTTTGAAAGACCCAGTTTCAAAGAGACATAACCTGAACCTCACTTGCCTAAGGGTAAAGGTTATCCGAACCCGTGTCATCAAAGATTTATTGGTCAGCAAAAAGCCTAAGCATCCGAATGTACGAAGGGCTGAACCAAAGAAGAACTCTAAGGCACATGTTCATGCTAAAGCTAGCACATATATACAGAAAAATGCTAAGGCACCCAGAGTAGTGGATGTATATGTTGATGTTTATGGAAGAAAAATTAGCCACTCTAAAGTGATTAGAGTTGTCAGGCGATTTGGATTCGAAAGGTACACTTAACCTCGTGGGACCCTACACAAAATGGGTACCTAAGAATTGATCATTTTTCGGGGAGAAAACCGGGGCACTAAGGCGATGAAAGAACACATGGCAATCGATGAGCGAGAGATGAAAAAAGCTCGATGTATGGTATCTTGATGCGGATGCTCAAGACATACGATGAGGATTCAAGAAGATGCTTCAAATGACTATGTTGAACAAAGAGGCCCACATATCACTTTTGGAGATAACTCAAGGGATGATCAAGGATATGGAACTTTGGAAGTCGACTCGGTTCATATCCATGGTGTTTCATATGTATATCCGGATTGAAGCATAACTTGCTGTCAATTAGCCAATTCGTGATAAGGGTTTCAATGTTGAGTTCTCCAAGAACTTATACTTTGTGAAAGATGATACATCACGAAAGTATTCTTATTTGGTACAAGAAAAGGGAATGTGTATCTTCTTTGATTGGAGTTCAACTCCTAAAGATACATGTTTAATTGCTAAAAGTTCCACAGATACCCGGTTGGTTATGGCATAAAAGAATGAATCACCTAAACTTCAAAACCACGAACAAGCTTGCAAGATTAGCTCTTGTGAGAGGGTTGCCTAATGAAGAAGTGTTCAAGAAGGAACACATTTGTGATCGTGCGAGAAAAGGAAAACAAGTCAAAGCATCATTTAAAAGCAAAGTAGAAGTTTCTACTGAGAGAATACTTCAGCTTTTGCATATTGATCTGTTTGGTCCTATAACACCTGTGAGCACTAATGGCAGGAAATACACATTGGTAGTAGTTGATGACTACTCAAGATATACTTGGGTCATATTCTTACTCAAGAAGAAAAGAGACTCGAGATAAAGTTTTGCGAGAATTACTAAAAAAGGCTCAGTAATGAGAAAAATCTGAGTGTGGTCAAAATCAGATCTGACAAAGGAACTGAGTTTATAAATCATATCATTTCTGATTATTGTGCAGGAAATGGAATTCTACATGAAACATCAGCTGCAAGGACCCCTCAACAAAATGGTGTTGTTGAAAGAAGGAACATAACTATGAAAGAAGCTGCAAGGACAATGATAGCTGAAGCTGATATTCCTAAAAGATTTTATTTGAAAGTCATCAACCTTTGCACGCTACTCTCGAGAATAGATCCCATCGACAAAAAGTCAAGGCAAAACGCCTTATGAGCTTTGGAATGAAAGGAAGCCTCTTGTTTCTTTCTTTTCGTGTGTTTGGTTCAAAAGTGTTTCATACACAATAATGGTAAAGATCGATTGAAAACATTTGATAGTAAAAGTCGATGAAGGAATATTCTTAGGATATTCGAAGTCGATAAAAGCTTTCGAGTTTACAATTGTAGGACTCTTATTGTGGAGGAAACACCTCATGTTGTTTTTGATGAATCTGTTTGTGTTCAGAAGAAACAGGAACATGATGCAAATGAACTGACAAAGAGGATCACCAGATTAAGCCTGAAACAGAAAGATAAATCATCCAACTGAATCTGAAAAGAAGAAGTCGGTCATTATCTATGATTGGGTGACTCGGACTCGAGATAAAGAAGTTCGGGATGGAAATCGGGATGGTGAGACCCGGAAAACCAACACTCCAAAAAGGTGACCAATACGAGCAGACACCGGTTCGGACTCAGTGCACGTGATGCCAATGAAGATGTGGTCACGGTGAGGCAATTTGAATCTATCAACCAAAGGGGAACAAATGTCTCGACAATGTTCGAGTAGAATTTCCCGAGGAAGATGATTCCTTTCTCTGTTTTGTTGTTCCTCGAGTTTTCTTGATTTAATCGAACCTAACATTTCAAATGTTGAGGATACCATTGAAGGGGAACATCAAGAAGGAAATGGTTAGATAGCCATCCTACAAGCCAGATTGTGGGTGATCTAACTGAAGGTGTTAAGACTAGAAGGTTCCATGGAGAGAGTGCACTATTTCTGGCCGCTTCCTATCGGGAGAAAGAACCTCTTGAGATTGGTGAAGCTCTACAAGATTCTCTTTGGATTTACCGCCATGCAAGATGAAATTTGAATCAATTCTCGAGGAATGAAGTATGGGAGCTAGTAGATAGACCAGAAAGGCACAATGTCATTGGAACCAAGTGGGTTTTCAAGAACAAAAGAGATGAAAACAACAACATTGTGAGAAACAAGGCAAGGCTAGTTGCACAAGGTTATTCCCAAGAAGAAGGCTTGGATTATGATGAAGCCTTTGCACTGTTGCAAGACTAAAGCCATCGATTGTTTCTTGCATATCTGCCCACATGAAGTTCTGATCATCGGATGGATGTGAAAAGTGCATTTACGAGCGGCGTGCTTAAAGAAGAGGTTTATGTGGAACAACCTCCACGGTTTCAAAACAGAATAACCAAGTTTCAAAGCTAAAAAAGCTTTGTATGGTCTTAAACAAGCACCGGAGCATGGTATGATACTCTTTCTCAGTTTCTTACTGACCATGGTTTTGTCAAAGGAACTGTTGATAGAACTCTGTTCAGGATAGAGGATGGGGAAGATATCTTACTAGTTCAGATATATGTTGATGACATCATTTTTGGATCTCCAAACCATCAGCTGTGTGAAAAGTTTTCAACACTGATGAAAGGCAAGTTTGAGATGTCAATGATGGGAGAGATGAATTTCTTTCTAGGACTTCAAGTGAAACAATCAAAGGAAGGAATATTCATCAACCGTGCAAAGTACACGAGAGATCCGATTGCCAAATATGGTGTATGAAATTGTAAAACACGAGTTAGAATTCCTATGAATACTAACTACAAGATGGATCGATTCAAGGCAAATCGAGAAGTCATCATCGATTATAGAGGAATCATTGGATCATTGCTCTATCTCACGACAAGTAGGCGGATATAACATTTCTTTGTTGGGATATGTGCAAGATACCAAGCTAATCCTAAGGCTAGTCACATGGATGCTGCCAAAAAGATACTGAAATATTTTAAAGGGCACAGTGAATAGAGGATTATGGTATCCAGCTGATGATAACCTAGAGTTAAGTGGTTACTTTCGGATCTTGATTATGGAGGATGAGAATTGAGAGGAAGTCCACTTCAGAACTTGTCAATTTCTAGGAAGCAAGTCGATATCTTGGTTTTCGAAAAGCAGGACCTCGATAGCAACAAGTACTCTTTGAAAGGTTGAATATATGGTGCGAAGTCACATTGTTGCATGTGATTCTTTGGCTCGAGACAACAATTGAGGGATTATAAAGTTGTAGCCAATGAAGTACCAATATTTTGTGACAATAATAGTGCCATTGCTATTTCACAAAACCCGGTATTGCACACCAGATGCAAGCATGTGGATATCAGACATCACTTCATCAGAGATCATGTCGAGAAGAAGGACATAAGGATGGAGAAAATTCATAATCGATAAGCGGAGAGTTGATATCTTGACTAAACCTTTGGCGGAATCAAGATTTCAAGAACTTTCGATTGAATTAGGGATCTTTAGAACGGTGTATAGAATAAAAAATCTGAAAAATTGAAGGTTTTCGGATGCATGAAGTTTTCTCAAAATCTTACGGAAGCTCGAGAATAAAATGGAAATCTCGAATCAATCTCGAGAAAACTTCAAGAAAGATCTTGAACCAATTCATTTTCGATATTATCGACATTTTATCAAGATCGAAGACTCAAGTAAAGACCGATAGAGGGAAATTGGTGCGAAGAAGTAATGACTCATGCGATCCATTTATTGCTCAAGTAAATTCAGTAATCATTCGCAATAAATATAAAAACACCTGAGGAATATTTTTTTTTGGGGGTTGGATCGTTTTAAATTCCGAAGAAGGTCAACAGTCATTTAATGCTCTACTACATTAATGACCAATGAGGATGTTTTGGCGGCTTACTTTTCGGAGATCGTCGGTCAGTATACCCGATTAATCGGAGATTAATCTCAACCGATTGTTACTCACCTAACCAACACGATTCCCCACGATCTCAAGGCTATATAAACCCCAATCAGCCATTCAAGCCAAAAATTTTATCAAACCCTTCATTTTCAAATCCTCTGAAATTAAAAATCCCCTTTGCCCGAAATTCTCCAAACCCTAAAGCTTCCCTTCTTCAATCAAACTCTAAAATGGCTCCAACCCCGTTTCGAGAGATTAGCGAAACCAACAAGCCGTGGTACGAAGTTCGTTGTCTCACGAAAAGCACAACCAACTCAAAGCCGTAAGAGGAGGCTCTGCGATATGATTCGATGGCTAAACTCATCCAACTAAGTCGCAAACCCGGCGGACTAGGAGTTTGCGAAAAGAGGTAATCAATTCATCTCAGAATTTGAAGATAGATGAAGAGGGTTGTATGCATTCTAAGTTAACTGTATCACACTTAGAGCAGTCATCCAAGTACGTCGATTTTGAGAGGGATCTGTATATTGTTCCGAAAAATCTGAATGATGTTTTTGAGCTCTGTGATAGAGGAGAGGATCCTACGATGTATATGTCGGGGAAGAGAGCAGAGGAGTACTTAGATAGGATTGCTAAGAATCTGTTAAGTTTGAGGCGACATCGCATAAAAAGGCACTGAAGCCACAATATCGTGTGTTGATGGATATTGTGAGCAAGTGCATCATGAGTCTTGCGGGGAGTTTTGAGCAGATAAGTACCCCAAAGCTCAGATTGATGGCGGCGATAGAAGCTTCACCCACCACAGATTTCAACCGGTGAAATTCTGATCCAGACGGTGAGTGAAGCGGACCAAAGTTTTGAGGAAGATTGTGGGCGATCTCAATCAAAGGCAAGATCCACCATGCCACCAAAATTGCTTACATTTTGGAGATGTGCGAGAGAGGAGGAGGATATCTTCGCCAATTCGACCACATTTCCTAAATCCAAAATTCTCCTTAAACCCATTCACGCAAGGCGAGCGAGGTCATCGGGGAAGAAGAGAGAAAAGAAGGTAGAATTACCATGCAAATTTCAGCGAAAAAAGAAACTCAACAAACTAGGGGAAAAAATGTTGTTGGAGGCAAAGATGGGCGAGGGAGCAAAAATGATGAAGCAGAAGAATCTTGCTCCAAAACGCAGAAGATTGGTGGTTCTCACCGATGAAGATGGAAGTGATTCGAAGAGATTCAACCCGAGGGCCAAACCGCCAGAGTTCACCATTACAAGTGTTGGCTCGAGGTTATCTCCGTGACACAGGATCGACCGGAGGAGCGTGTCTTTTTTCGAGGTGCTCGAGACATCGCTCGGTCTGAGATAAAATTTCTCGGGAAATTTTCAAAGGAGCTCGGACCTCGAGATGCCTACCTCGGTGTGCGTAGGCTCGAGCCAAGAAGAAAATTTTCGAGTCGATCTCAAGATGTGCAAGCTCGGGATCGACGAGCCAACTTCGGACTAAATCGAGGATATACCAGTTCAGGCCTCGGAACCCACATGGATACAAACCGAGGACTGACCGCAGACAAACTTCGGGGATCTTTGCTTTGAGACTTAGGAGGAAGAATAGTCTTAATGAGCTCCTCGAGTGATCTACTTCTTGATCCCTTAGCGTAAACTTCAAATGAACCGTAGAGCAAGAGATGGAAGAAGGGCGAGGTCAAGAAGGCGAGTGGAGGAGCAAGGGGGAACGGTTCATACTTGATCGATACCTCGAGCTCGGATACCCGATCCGCAAGATATTTTCTTGATTAAGGACAATGTATTTATCCTCAATCGGACTCTTCCCAAGATGCTTGATATTGTCGCTTTTAGAGGGAAGATGGTGGAATGAGGAGACAACCTTTTTGACCGACTTCTCGGGGTTGAAGGACAAAGCTCGGGATGAAAAACTCCGATTTTGATGGTGGTTCGGAGGAAGTTGGGTGAGGAGAAAGAAATCAAAGTTGGTGCCCCAGCGGCGGAGACAAATCTCAAGATGGAGATGGGGACCACGGGGAGATGTTGAGAAGCGATCTTTGATTGAAAAGGAGACTTCATTGGCGATCAACTTTGGATCTAGTCAACATCGAATGTTGATAGTACTCTTCGCATCGAGGCATACCGAGACCGGAGCTCGAATGAAAATTGGAGCTCAAGATGATCGACAACACGGGAGGTGAAGATTCCCGAGATTGATCTCACTCCTCCGATAGAGAAACTTGAGAAGGTTGAGCCAATGATGATCAAGATTGCTCGGGATGGAAGAAACGTTGGCCAATCAAGCTCAAAAGATGGGACGGTCTTAGTCACTCTTGAAATCGGTGCAAATTCAAAACACTCTAACCACCCGGATGACCTCCATGGAAGGAAAGCTAAATGAGAAGTGGAGGAGTCAAGGCCGAGTTAAGTGATGAATCGGAAGCGTAAAACACGAAAAAAGTTTCGATTTCCTAGAGGTGAAACCGCAAAAAAAGAATGAGGTGCTAATCAAGTCTTTGTTGAGGAAATGAGCTCAATGCTTATGACCAAGATGACAGAGATGTTCAAAGAAGCACTCTCGCCGGTTTGCCCACTTATTCAAGAATTTTACGTGGCCAAGAACCATCTAAGGCGAGGTGGAAGAAGAACAAGATCGGATAGCGAGGAGAAGTTTTTGTGTAAGCAAAGAGCAATATCACATGGACACAACACTCTCCGGGCTTCTTCCAAATTACGGTGCAAGAAGGGGAAAAGGAAGTCAAGATCTCGGAAAGTTCATGGCACGTGACTTTGGAGAAGAAGGCTCGTAAAGATTTGAAATATATAATCTAGCAAAAGCCTTTAAAAAGTCTGAGACTACCGAGAAGTTGAAGTTCGCTCGGGTAGAAAAAGTCTATCTACACTCGAAGTTTCGAAAGCAAGCTATGCTTGATGTTGCAAGAGAGAAACCGAAGCTAGAGCAAAGGTTGGAACAAGCCGTGCCGCCGAATCGCTTATGAAGAGGAAAGCCTTGGGCGTTGTTCAACCCGAAAAGCAAGCGTGCAAAGGCTTCTAAGCCAATCGAGAAAAGCGATTCTCGGATGACGAAGAAACAGAAAACAACCGGTGGAATCGAGTCTCAACCTCTAAGAAAGTCTTCAACACGAGAAATGCTCAAGACACTCCAAGAAGAACAAGCTAAGAAAATTTGTTGCTTCGGTCTCGTGAACGTCTGTGATCGAAAGAAGAAGATAGAGCGAAGAAGCGAAGCGAGTGATTTCGTGAAGTTTGCGAGCAAGAGGAAAGGAACATCAAAAGCACTAAAGTGGCCCCACGTTGATAAATGGATGCCTATCAAACTCAACGATATGTGGGAAGAAGTCAAGAGGACCTTACCGTTCAATTATAATGTTCTTAGGGAATGGAGAGGAAAGCTCGGATCGAATGAAGCTTTCATTGAATACCTTCTTATCTTCTATCCAAAGTATCTCAGAGTGGATTAACTTTGCGGATGAAGGAGAGAGGTGAGATAGTAGCCCCCGGTCCATATTCCTATCCACCTCCAAAACTTGATAATGGCTTGGTGAATGAGAAGGTCATTACTCAAGAGATTGCTTTCAATATCTTTGGTCGGTTGGGTTTAACAGAAACAAGTCAGGACATCATCAAGGAAAGAAATGATTTGAAGAAGAGATTTTTCGGAATGTTTGACTGGAGGTGCCGTGATGAAGTTGAGAATGAAGCAAATCAAGAAAGCGAAGATCGAAGAGCCAAAATCGTAAGATCAAGATCAAGAGTCAGAAGATTTTGTAATCTTTATATTTTGTCTTTTTGATTTTGTTGATAAACTCATTGTAATATGTAACGGGATACCAATCATCAATGAAGATTTATCATTATGCTCGAAAGATAATATCTCATTATCTTATTTACATGTATTTTATTTTGATATGCCTGAATGAATGTCTACGAACCGATTGTATGATTGATAAAGGGAGAAATTGTTTAAGTATTTGGTAATGAACTAGTTAAAGAGATTCATTACTGAAGAAATTGCTGAAAATTAAACTGTTGAGAAACTCTGAAATTGGTGAGAGATTCTCTGATTTAAGAAATTGTTAGGAGACAACCAATCTTGAAATATGATAAACTGAAACCTGAGTGTAGGTTATTTGTTTGTAACAAGATAGGTTTTGGCATCATCAAAAAGGGGGAAATTGTTGGGAGATGAATTTTAATAAAGATTTATGATTTTGATTAGATCCCAAAACCCGAAAGTATGACATGTTCGTAATGATCTTGATAAGTTGAGTCGAGGATTCGGTTTTAGAATATTCAGGATGTTATCTGCGAGAATGTATAGTCGTGCAGATATAGTTCGGGATAATGCGAAGACTCGGTAGGATCTTGAAGTAATCAAGACTCGAGAAGACTTCAAAGATATCGGTCAAGATAAACTACAAAGACTCAGAAGACCCTGAAGACTCAGAAGACTCTGAAGACACAAAGACTGAAGACTGAGAAACTAAAGATCAAGAATATTTTGAAGCACAAGAATTATGAAGAATCGGTGATGTCTTGAATGCTCGAGATGAACTGAATGTTCCGATTTTAATCAATATATCTATCGAAGGATGCAATCATCGGAAGATCGCGATTCCTTAGAAAGTTAGATATCCGCCAAGACATTCAAATGCGCATAAAAGGAACTAAGTCGAAGTGTTGTTAAGGTTATATCAAACTCGAGTTTGTAACCAAAAAAGAGCCGTTGAAGGTGTCTACCTTTAAACTGGAGACAAAAGTCAAAAAAAGAGAAAGACAACATACCATCATACCGATAATCGACAATGTGAGGTCTCCGAAAAAAAGATGTCGGATGTACAAAAGTTCGGATCGCAAAAAGTGAAGACCGTACACATGGAAGGCTATTGCCTAGAAAGTGTTAGGGAGTTTCAAACCCTAAATATAGCCGTTTCACACACCACAAGAGGGAACTCACGGTTGTCTCTCCAACGGATAGTTTTCAAGAGTGACCTTGGTGTATGCCTATAAATCTTGGTGACCCTCTACATTGTAAGGTTACGGAAATTTATACGCAACTTAAGAGCTCAAGCTTATTCTTGTAAAAGTTAAAAGCACTTTCGAAAAACTTAGAATTTCCCAAGTGCTTCAATATTGAAGAGAGCTCACTATACTAAGCCTAGCTTGATAAGAATTATCCAAAGCTTAGTCGAGATATCCTAACCCTTTGCATTGTGCTTCATTGTAAAGGATATCTCATCCTAGTTGAAACCAACCAAGAAACCCCCAAACCCTTGTGAAGGTAGTTGGAGTGTGTTTGTTGGTGAGAAGTGTTGTAAAAAGAGTTAGTAAACTACGCGGAGTAGTCGAAAAACTCTAGAGGAGAAGTTAGTAATTTTGCTGGGGTAGTCTGAAAGCTTGTGTGTGATTGAGTAAGTAAACTACGGAGGTAGTCGAAAAGCTCAAGGTCGGGTTGAGTAAGTAAACTACACGGAGTAGTCGAGAAAACTCGGGGCCGAAGTTGAGTAAGTAAACCACGAGGTAGTCGAAAGCTCATAAGTTGATAGTGAATTTCTCGAAGAGTCGGGAGAGAGTGGACGAGGAGCTTGAGTCTCGAACCACTATAATTGTTGTGTTCTTTATTGCTTTCTTATCTCGTGCTTATCTGTTGCATTGACTTGATTTTGAAAACATACTTTTTCGCGATATTCGGTTGGAATCAATCCTTTGAAGTTGCATAAGTGAATCACAACCTAATCACTATTTCATAAAGGAAGGTTTTCGCAAAGCTTAAAACGCAGTATAAACTAAAGGGCCAAACCATTCCGCATGTTGAGTAAATTTAGAACAGATAGTTACCAAACCGAACGCATTACTCTTATGAGGGTTGATAAGTTAGTTATCGATCCAAGCAACTCGGGATCTCTGACACTCGAGGACTCGGTTGGGATTATCGAGGTTTCGAAATTTCGGGATCAACATCTCGATGAGACTTTGACTCGGAAGCGTCTGTCTTCTCGAACCTAATCTTCAGGATTATCTGACCCAAGCTGACATCAGTAAGAAAAAGTTTTAAAAACACTGAACACGTGTATTCCCCCCCCCATACACGTGTAAGACTCGTTTGCACCGGGACCAACACATTTCATCCCACATCCCCATTATTTCTCCCACATCCTAAAAAACTCAAAAATTCCCACCTCCCAAATAAGTCTTTTAGCATGGGCATTTTGGACTTACTATTAATATTTTTTAAGAGATTTGGACATAAGAGTGATCCACTCAATTACCAAAAGTCATTTTTTTATATAATAATTTAATAGTTTGGCATCTTTTCCGCAAAAGGTAAAAAAATTAGTTCTTGAAATTAGGTGTGTGCAGAATTCAGGGAAAATCGAATTAACCGATCGAATCAAATTAAATTTTCTAATTTGGTTCGGTTATTCAATTTTCGGTTCGGTTATGGTTTTTAATTTTACAAAATTTTTATTTTCGGTTCAATTCGGTTCGGTGACGGATAAAAATCGAATAATCGAAATATAATTTTAAATATATAATTATTAATTTATTATAGAAATAATATTTTTTATTACATGATTCACTGATTACATCATGTCGCGTGTACTCGGTAGGACTTTTATTTAATGATATTGTGGGTTGTTGCTATTTAGTGCATAAAATTTATGGATTGTATTTTTCTATTGAAAATTTTATGCTATTTTTATTCATATATGGCTTAAAAAGTAAAAAAAAAAATTATAAAATTTCAGTCGGTTCGGTTAAAAATCAAAATTGAACCAAAATTTTTGTTTCGGTTAAAATTCAGTTTTTACGATTATTCAATCGGTTCTGTTACCAAAATAAAATTTTGATTTGGTTCTGTTTTACTTATTCAGTTCGTTCGATTATCAAACCAACTGATTGCTCACCCCTACTTGAAATGCCATAAGCGTCAAAATTAAATCCTATTTTTACAATTTATCTTTTGTTTAATTATCAACATGAAAATAAATTTGCTTAGTCAACCCATACTTTTTTTACTGTCACAAGAATCAAGTAAAACGACAAAATGGGTATATATGATTTTAATTTTCTTAGGGTGGTGTAAAATTACAGTTATTTTGGGTAAAATATTCTTACCTAGAATAACAATTAAAACGAATAGAATGGATGGAGATATAATAAAATTAATTCTAGAGAAACTTTTACATGAAATATTTTACGGATCTAAAATTCGTTAAATATAACCCGTGCGTTGGAATTAGAAATGAATAAATACAGAGTAAAAAATTCGCGGACATGGGCAGGTCGAGCCGAATCAAACAAAGTTTTTAACAAAATTCGAACAAAGACAGAACCAAAAAATTCGCTCTGAGTTCCATATTACTACAAGATCAAACATGTGTTACTGTCAGTAAAGACAAATAACACATATTATATATTTTTTTATTATGCATATTTTGCCTATAAGATATTAAAATTATGTTATTATACACACACAAATATGTTAATGTAAAGATAAATGTGTGTTATTGTATAAACAAAACGACATTCCTTCTATTTTCATCTTCTTCCCCTTATATTTTTTATCTGCTTCTGCTTTTGACTTGTGACCAATTCTCTTAAATAAAGACTCAAACCACAAGATTAAACTATTGAATTAGTAAATATTTTTTTCCATCATTACGAAATAACACATAATTATATTTACAATAACAGTATAACACATACTACTAGTCTCTAGAGTAATACACACTGAGAGCGACTTTTCCAATTTTATTTTGCGCGAATTAAAAATTGAAAAAAAAAAAAAACTCCACTTGACCAGGTTCTGTTTGCACGAGTGGGTCTCCTGTGTACCAAGTGCACCATGCATTCGGGTATAGGAGTGATCCATTAAAAAAATGAGACCTTGTCATTAGTGAAAAAGATGATCCACAATAAAAAAAATGAATATGATCAAAGTGAGCGTACGAATTTAGAGTCTGTGCACCAAGTGCATAGGAGACCTTGTCATTTTAAGGATATTAATTTTGAAGGCTGTAAATTGAGGATAACCTTTTTTTGGGCAGTCAAATTGATAGTAATCACTGGCGGATGCACGTTCAGGTAAGGGGTAGGTGCCTTGCCTGGATTTGTGTATCCAATGTATATTATATATATCAAATTAAATTACTAATGTTTCTGCGGCCAAGTGGTAGATTAGGTGTTGTACCTTTGCAGTGGTGCAGGTTCGTATCCCCATTTTGACAGCCAATATTAACTTTTATTTTATTTTGTTTTTTCATATGCTTATCATTCTAGATAGTAACGGTTTTATTTTTTTATTTATTTTGTTCTTACACATGTTTATAATTATTTTCTTTTAACCCGTATACTTATAATTCTAGCTATTATTGTTGTAGCAATATAAGTACAGTAATTATTTTACGATATTGTAATTAAAATAAAAATCCTACATAATATTATATAGAAATACAATATTTATTATAATCAATTTTTTGGTGGAGAAGGTGTCACGATGAGATCCATGGTTCACAACTTAGCACAAATTAACATCATCCTTTCAAAGTATTAAAGTGTTACTCATTATTTCGTCTCACGAAAAACTTACTCTACATTATAATAATCTCATTTTTACTACTAAATTTGAGATTAACTTTAAATTTAATTTCATATTAAAATTTCCTTTTTATTTTATTTAATATGTGTGTCCTACCTGGATTTAATTCCTCCGTCCACCCCTGATAGTAATAGTATTGAGTGTTACTTTATTAGGTTTGTTTTGATTTAAAAGTCCCCTAAATTTCAAACTCACTATTTATCATGATTTAAAAGTTCTCTAAATTTTAATTTGATTTTTAAAAGTTATTTAGGACTCTAAACAAACATCACTTAAATGTTTATAGGGCTTATAGATATATTTAT